>OY986042.1:30957398-31699898 GCA_963920215.1 Nineta flava | reverse complement strand
ATGTATATATATGTATATATATGTATATATATATGTATATATATGTATATATATATATATATATATATATATATATATATATATATATATAAATTGATGTGTATATGTATGTTCCCTATGGACTCCAAAACAGCTGGACCGATCTTGATGAAATTTTCAGTCAATCTTCAGAGTAGCCCAGCGGGTGATCCTGTGAAGTTTGGTAGCGATCGTATCAACTTAAATTTTTTTATCTGGTAATTCTGTTTTATTTTGCTACTCGTGCGAAGCCGTGCGGGTTGCTAGTATTTTAATATTTTTTGTTTTCACTTTTTGTTGTTGTCTTCTTCGAATACAACAATGCTCATTTCAAAACGGTTAAAAGGCTCCGTGACGTCACGTGGCAGATTTTCACGTACCACAAAAATTATTGATGGAAAAAATATACTGTATTTTCGACTGTGTATAATCAATGATAAGCAATACATTCCAGATGTACATTTCAAAGCATTTTTGACCCCCATTATATAGTGAGCGTGGATTTACACAACAAATTTATTACACCATCAGTACCAACCTTTTGATATCTTGCACTGATTAACGGTTTTGGGTACACCTACAATGAGGATACGGGGGCAGAAAATACAATTTTTATTTATTTTACAGATGTGACGCATTATTTGGTTTTTGAAAAAATATCTAACACAAAAGTTGTTAGTTTTTTCATAATAACCATACAGACTCGATTTAATGTTTATTTTGTCGAAACACATAACGAAGCTACCTGGTAGTCTACGTTAGCACTAATTACGAGTTTAACAGAAATAAAAATCTGTATTCTGTTGATAGGTTAAAATTGCAAATTTGAAGGAATAAACAAAATGATATATGACCCACAAATGTACTATGAACCACACAAGTTCGTGTGAGCTTAAAAATTTTTATAATAGGGAATATGCATGAAAATTTTTTTTTACATTTATTTTCAGAATATGAAAACAATGTTAATACTGTAATCATATTTAAAAACGAAATTAAAATCCAACAAATATCGAGGAAGCTATAAGCTTTTAAAGATTTTTATCTGTCTCTTTCTTGCAAAAATACTAAAAACGGAGTTTTACGTATATTTTAAATGGTGAAAGTGTAATATGACGTCACGTGACATATCAAGAGGGCTATCACCCTCTTTGTCTAATCGGGAATTTCAATCATTCATATCTCGCTTATTTTTAAAGTTATTTAAAAAGTAATTTTACCTTGATATTTGTCAAGTAAACATGCTTCAATTCAAGTGAAAAAAAATTTTCATGCATATTCCCTATTAAATTGGGCCTATTTGATTCGGTTTTCGAAAAAAAGTTTCGGGTAAAAGTAGTTCATTATAATTAATATAGTAACAACTTTTATGCTAAAAATTTTTTCGAAAACCGATTGAATAAGATACAAATTAACTACAAAATTTAAAAAAATTACATTAACTGTAGTGTGCAATAAAATACATAATCTAACAACATGCCTGTACAATTGGCAATAAAAGTAGCACTCATTTAAAAAAATTTGATAGATGATTTGTGTCTTATTCATACGGTTTTCGAAAAAATGCTTCGGAAAAATTATGTTTATTATAAGTGTCGAAACATTTTCCCAAAAAACGAATAAGGTACAAATCAACTAAAATATATTTTGAAAAATGAACGAATATTTTTGTGGCCTATAGTAGCATAATTCATATTATAACATCAAAAACATAATTTTTGTTGTTTATAATTTTTCATAAACATAAATGCCTACTAAAATGAGTTTTATAACAATAATGAACTGCAAATAACCAAAAATTAAAAAAAAACTTTTTATTATAATGATTGTAAAAATGACATACGTACAAAATCGTGTATACATATGAGTATACACGATTATTATATAATATTTATATAATTTAAATTGAAATAATTGAAATTTTTGTTTTGATATTTGTACATATGCAATATAATTTTCAATCAATTTGTTTACTGAATATTATTAATAAATTTTTGTCATACAATTTTTTGTTGTATACAGTATTGGCAATTATTTACATCCATAAAAATATTATTTACTTCAATTGTATTTTTACAAGCTTTATATTAACTTGCAATGTTTTCATGATTGTATTTTTGTATATATTTGTATGTTTGTTTAGGTCCTCTTATCCTACGGAGCTGAATTTTTACATGTTGGTTCAGTTTTGATGACAATGCATTTTTATGGTAAACATGACCTGAATCGATAAGGGGGAAGGGGAGTTATGAGAGAATGGGAAACACAAAATTTGATATACCTCTCTTAATATTGGGAAAATTGAAAAACCCATAAGATGTAAATTTGTAGAAAATTAGTTTTACTATAATTAAGTTTCTTATCATTTTTTCTGTATCTCTAATATTTACACTGACATTGACGGTTTAAGATTGCAAATTTAAATCCTAAATATCTGTGTGCACATTCAAGTTGTAGAAAAAAGTAATGAATTGTAATAAACATGGTTTTCTACAACTTAACTCTTTACACATTTTTCAATTTTTCTAAGATTAAGTAAAATATGTAAAGATATATGAGACATATAAAAAAAATGTTTACATGGTGGTTCAGTTCCGATGACAATGCATTTTTATGGTTAAAAAAAAATACAATAAAAACAGCGAAAACTAAAAAATCAATTAATAGTAAAAAGCATTATTAAAAACAAGCTTTTATCTGAAAAGAAAAAAATAAACTTTAAATTAAATCAAACCCATCAATTTATTATAGTATACAATTTATCTGATATAAAAGCTTGTCGCGAGATTTAGCTGTATATGCGGATAAATCTGTGAAAAGGCTTTGATGTAAAACGTTATTACTGTAAGCAGCTGATCAATAGTTAAATTCAAACTTGAAGCCTTACAGGTAAAAATTCGAGATATTATCGGACTAATGAATTTGGCCATAACCCGTTCAATGTTTGCAGATTGCCATGTAGTGGAGTCAATACACCGCAGATACAAAAATAGAACTTTCCTAGTCTCGAGAGAACAATCGGCAAGTATGTAAAAAATGAGTAAGAGATGAGGAAATCAAAATACTATTTTACCAGATACTACCGGCTTAGAACTGCAGTTCTAAGCTGTACTTCATGCTTGTCGTTTTTCGTCTCGGGGCTAGTATAGTTCTCTATTTTATCGTTTTATCTGCGGCACTACATCGCAATCTGAAAACATTGAATGGGGTATGGCATTTAATTCAAATCATTTTCATAGATTTACCCTCGCAATCATTGATAGCATTGATAAAATCACGTTTTCACCTAGGTATTTATTTTCAGAATATGAAAATACTGTTAATACTCTAATAATATTTAAAAACGAAATTAAAATCCGACAAATATCAAGGAAGCTATAAGCTTTTAAAGATTATTATCTGTCTCTTTCTTGCAAAAATACTAAAAACGGAGTTTTACGTGTATTTTAAATGGTGAAAGTTTAATATGACGTCACATAACATATCAAGAGGGCTATCACCCTCTTTGACTAATCGGAAATTTCAATCATTCATATCTCGCTTATTTTTATAGTTATTTAAAAAGTAATTTTACCTTGATATTTGTCAAGTAAACATGCTTCAATTCAAGTGAAAAAAATTTGCATGCATATTCCCTATTCAGGCTAATTTGACATTCTGTGGATTTTTAGGTTATTGACCAATCCTGTATGCACAATACATATAATTTACAACAACAAAAAAATTGTTTCGTTTTTTTTTTGTTTTTAATTTGGAGTTTATTAAAATTTATATTTTCAATGAAACTCACATTTTTACTCAACATCATGTCGAGGCATAACCAACCAACAGCTCTAGCTCAATTCCACATTATTATAATTAAACTCATAAAATTAACTTAAATGCATATGAGTGAATGTGTTTGGAGTTAATTTGAAATTTTAATTAAAAATGTATAGTACGTTTGAATGTATGAATACAGGATGTATCAGATTAATTATTTTTTACTCTGGGCTAAGAATTTAGCTCTCAATATATATTTTTTATTGACTTTCTATTTCCTTTTCATATATTCCTTTTTGAGCGTACCGATGGTTAAAATTTTTTAGTATCATTCGTACTAAAAACGTATTAATTTATATTAGGTACTTTCGATTTATTAAATCGTTTATATAATTAATGCTTTATTTTTAAGCAAAATTTACTGTAAAAATAATTGTTTTTTTTAACAGTTTGTTAAAAACTAGATAAGTTTGTTTAGTGTAAAAAATATGTAATGAATATGTTACTAACTTAAGGATGTTAGAGAGATACAATCAGAGACAAAAGTACTTTAAATAAGAAATAACAAATATTATAAAAAAACTTATGGTAGTGAATGTACCATTAATTTAAATTAACAAAAACATACATAATTTTTCTTTCTATACCATATACATACATATACGTGACAAAAACATATGTTTTAATTTCTATGTATAAATTTTTCTCAACTGTCAAAAAGGTATCGCTATAATTTTATGAGAGCCCGCTTAATATCATACAGAAGAAGAAATAATAAGTTACAAAGGTTCGAGATCATTTTTTTTTTTTTTTTTTTTTAATTTTAACTAATTAACATTGTATTGCCTTTTCAACTACATTGGTTATCCAAACAATACAATAAGTGATAAGTTACACTAATTGGACTAAGTTGTGATCTTCTATATTTGTGGAAGCAGCTTTGTTAGTTTCAGGAACTTGAAAAGTTTTTCTAATGTTTGGGGGTTATCGCCTAGAACTTCTTGAATTGTGGGTCAAGATCATTTTTGCTTTTGAAAGTCCACCTCCTTAGATAGACAATATTAACAATTACGTAAAACTTGTGCAAATTTGTGTTTAATATGAAAATATAGAAAACGCATAATTTTTACTTACATCAAATGCACGTTGTTTTCTTTGTTGACCAACGAAGGTTAAACAAAAGTTTTATTTACAACATTGTTTGTAAATATAATCACGTAAAGGTATGTAATATAAGATCTGTGACACGCTGTACTTTTGCATATAAACCAATTTTGTCGACTGAATAGGGTACAAAATATAATATTTTGTGTTTATTTTTTAATTATATATACCTACAGTCTTTTTTACAATATTATTCAATGTGTTTTTTGTTGTTGTTGTTGTTGTAGGTACACAACTAACAATAACCTAACTACGAAACCTTTCTACCTACTACCTACCTACTGTTTAATATAATGAATACTTTCAATTTAGAAATTACCTAGAAAATGCAGTTTACACCATGTAATATTGATGTCTACATTGCAGTAATAGAATGAGCTTTAATGGAATATTGTTCATTAAGTTTGTTTTTATAATTTGTTTTTTATTTTGTTCTACTTTATTTAAAATTATTAAATTGAATCAAAATTGCTGTATTACCGAATGACCTATATTGCTCATGGTCCAGGACATGTGTATATTTTGTTTGCTTGTTATCTTGCTCAAACACGAAAATTTTGTTTTTTTTTGTTTATTGAACGTAGGCTTGTCGAGCTTAGGAAAAAAGCATTTAACTTCCTTTACTTTATTAATTTTTATGTTAATAGATTTTTTCGATGATTATCTACATATCAATTATAAATCATTACGAATGTTATTTCAAGAAGATATTAATTTTCAAGTTTGTCAAATATTTCAAATTGGTTACATTTTCTAAATATAAAAGCAGTAAATTCCCTTCTTCAAGTAACAAAGTAGTAGTTTTCAAACTGTACTGCTTTTATACACTAAAAAATATATAAGTACTGCTTTTTTACTCTTTATAACCTGTGATGATTAAAGTTCGTCCAAATAATGATATTAGATATAATTGTATGTTTTAAAGAAAAATGTAATTTCTTAATTTTCACTATTAATATTCATTTTATGATCATAACATAGTTTGTATAAAATGTAAATTTTGCATATGAACTTTTATATATTTCCTTTGAAAAAATACTACATATAAATAATAAAACAGTAAAAAACCTGTATTTCATGTTTAACAAAGTAGAAAGGCAGTAAATCGCATGTTACTGCTTTACGATTTACAATTAAAGATAGACATCTCCTATTTTGGGCATTTGAATAATTATTGAATGACTAACATATCATTAGTTATTCAATAACTATTATTATTAATAATAAATAGTATTAATTTAGTTTCGAAATATCAAAAACATAGATTTTAGTTTTCACTTTTTTCACTGTACTGTATTTTACCGTAGCACGGTAGTCCATTAGATCGGTTCAACTAGAAATTCATATTTAGAAGTTATGAGAAACGTTTTCTAAAGATTTATAAAACCTTTTCTTATTTTTTTTTAATTTTAAGAAAATATGGCTAGATTATATGAATGTTTCGATCCATCGCTTATTTGTTCATATCTCTTGACAAATCTATCCAGAAACTTTTAGCTGATATTTCCAAAATATTCTCTACAGAAGCTATTTTAAAATTTTCAAACGAAAACTTTTTTTTATGATCATTTCGTTAATTTTTGTAAATTTCAATGAAATATTATTGCAAGTAATATGTAAATTTATGTTAGTATTGGGTTGAAAGATAGTCAAATAATAAAACCGTTGCCATGCCACTAACTTACGTTAACACCACTTTTCCACGTCACTTGATTTTACATGAAAAAACATTACTTAGTTTTAAAACTCAGCGGTATGTAAAATTGAAATGGTTTAAAAACTAGATACTCCCACGGGAGGTGATTGATTTGTGTTTATCTTATACTTCAAAATTGCAATCGATACTTTAAACAATGCGTTACAGGAAGTTACTTATCTAAGTCTGAATTTTCACCATAGTTTTTCCATATGTTTAAATTTGTTTGTACAAAAAGTACTCTAGCTCATGGATTCAGTCAAATTTAACAATTTCAAAATGCTTGAAAAAAATTTTCTGGTGATATGCGAATATTGTTTACGAAAATATACAAATAAAAAGATAAGAGTTTAAAATATGTTTAGAAGTTTAAATGGGTTTAATATATATAATACGTGAAAAATCTAAAAAAAAAATTACTAAACGTTCTAGAAAATTTCTTTTATCCTGCATCATCATTAAACATATTTTTTTGTATACATGTAGTTTTAAACATGTTGACGTAAGAATTTAATGTCTTATTTAATATACATTTTTATCCTTGGAACGGACATTTAACATGTAACGAAGTATAAATAATTTAAATAAAACTTTCCGAGACATACAACAAAATATTTACCCAGAATAAACATTAACAAAACAAATAAGTACGTGTATTTTATTTTGGATAAAAAAATATCTTGGATGTTGGGAAAATAAAGCTGGGGAATTAACAATTATAAAAGATTAGAACATATTTAATTACGTCAAACTTTTACTTAAATTAAAGAATGTTTATTAGCACGCCTACAGTTGTTAAAAATAATATACACTGTCTTATGCTATATCACGCAAAACCTCATGACGGTAGGTAGGTACCTGCTTTCAAAATTGATGTAAATTTTTCAAATTTTTACAGTCGATATGTTTCGAATCCATGTCATTTTCTAACAAAATATTCATTATCAAAGTTGCAAGTATTCTTAAGGCCGGGTACACACGTTACGGTATACCGGAGAGGTATACCTGAACAGGTCACCTGCACTGGCAAACCGGAGCGTCTGTACCAGCCACCTGCACAGGCATAGCGACCTGTACAGCCGACCGAACAAGAATCGAAATTCAGTATTGACTACCTGCGCAGGAATGTAGACCTGAGCGTGTGTATAGTCACTCCGGTATGCCTGCACAGTTTTTATGTTTTTGAACGGTTATATTATTTAATGGTTTTGTGATCATCATGTCAACCCGAAAACCTTACCAAGTGATTGAAGAATTTATTCATATATATATATATATATATATATATATATATAGGACGGAACCTTGCCTGTGGTGGGTTAAGAGTAAAGACTACCACGACCGTGACAAGAGAGATGCAGCCTAGGAAAGACTTTTCATAAAATTAAAGGAGATAGAAGCCGATGCTTCAAAAAGATCAGTGATAAAAAAACATAAACAATTTAAGAAGTAATGATGTCAAACAAATCCAAATTGTGGTATATTGATTTGTTCGATTTTCTTGGCGATCAAGATACTCCTGGTGCGTCTGTGTCAAACTTCCGTTTTACCGTATAAACCTGCACAGGTACTGAGAGAAAATCAATATTATCAAAACTAAATCAGCAGTTATCGACGAAAATATCGAACAATTGTTGTAATTCAACAATATTTGAGGTTCGCTAATTATAAATAAGATATGAACGTATTATATTGTCACTGACTAGTTTTAATCTTTCAATATTTTACTATCCCCACTACATATCTTTTATACCGGTTTCAATAAATAATTTTCTCTACATTCTAAAATTCCAAATTTTCTTTATATAATGTTATTTGAAAATATTAATAACTCTGCTGTACTATTAAGTTTTCAACCAACATTTTATAACTGTTTTTAATTATTTGTATTCCAACTTTTTGTGTCTATCTGTCTTTCTTTGTCTGTTAGTTTGTATCCATTTTCTGTACATAAGTTTTTCCATTTATTATGTTATACGTATTTAGTTTTTCCAAGTAAATAATCATAATAATTATAGTTTACAACCACCCAGGAACCAAACAGAATTTTCCTTTCAAACATTTGTATTAATTTGTGTACTAAAGAAAGTTAGACACTTTTAGCATTGGCGCATTGAGTACTTTATAAAATAGATCTCAACCAGATACCTGATGAGTGAAATAAACGTAACCAAGCAATGCGAGCATAAGGTCAAAGTGAAATAGTTTTTAGCCCCAATATAAATCAAACAATCAATCAAGCATTCTTAATCCTACACTCTTTTCGAAAATTTTACGAACGAACTGTCAATAATTAACATTTTTGATCTTGGCTAAAAATGAAGCGAGAAAGAGTTTAATCCGACAAAAAACATAAATTTGAGAAGGAAAAAGTTCTGGCAAATAAAAGTATTGAAATTCTAACAAAAACAAAAATGTTCGTACTCAAAATTAGTGGACCAAGGACCAAGTTGTTTAACGAAAAGTTGTGAAATCTATTGCAGCGTCAAGTTTTTGCACAAAAATTAAAAAATTATTTGTATATATTTTATGTGTAAGTTTCTCAGATGCTGGGTTTTCATATTTTACTTGGCAAGTGGTCAGACTATTTCTTTGTATATTAAGTATTATATAATCCGGAAAAATATTTTCGAATTTTATAATTTTCTTGGTGATTTTAGTCTAGCCTCTATCTCCCTACACAAAATCAACTTTCTAGGACAGCTGGAAGTACCTTGGAGTATTGATGATTAGTGAGTGATGATTAGTCAGTCAATCCCCAAAATGTAGATTTTTAGGGTAAAATATCTTGGAAACCATTAAATTTGTAATGCTGAAACTTGGTACGCACCGTCAAATAGTGGGTCTCAATCTTCGTTTTAAATTTGATACCTTTCATAGCTTTATATTCTTCATAGAGTGCTGAAAACACTCTCTAATCCTTCCTATAAACATGTTGTGACGTGCTTAAACTTGGTGTGACGCAGTACCATGGCATGTGATATTGCATGAACTTTTGAAAATCTGATCAGTTGACAACATTTCAACTTGTAAAAATTAAATTAAATTATCGTACACCAAATTTGACGTCAATCAAGTGATTTTTTGTAATAACATATAAAATATCAGTTAATAAAATAAGAAATATCAATCCCATTAGTAAAATCAGAGTTATACGAGTTTACACACAAAAAAACACTTCAATACATAATTTAAATGTCTTGTAACAACAAAGGCAAAAATGTAAAGAAGCTGGAAGGTAAACGAAACAAAAAAAAAAACAAAGAATAATATGAGAAAATACATTTGAGATAATATACAATGAAGATTGCAAAAAAAAATTATTAGAATCGGTGGTATTGTGTTGTTATACTGTTGGTATACGTAGACATATAGAAAATTTAAGTGGAATTATGTATATTGAAAATAATCAAATATTTATGAACAATCAAGAAAAAAAATATACGGAGGAATTTGTATATAAGGATGATTTTCGGCTATAACTATGATTTTTTAACATAAAACAAAAGAAAATAACAACTAACTGATTTCATTGCTTAAATCCTTGAAGGAGTAATTATAAATGTTTGAACTGAAATTGCGACAAAACTAATCAGTTTTTGCAAGCGAAAAAAAATTTGCAAGCGAAAATTGATTATTTTACAAACAGGAAACGTTTTTGTCATTAAACTTGTATTCTATCTTTTACAGTTTACAGAGGTCTGATTCTACCCATTCACGAACTTGATCCCACTTTTTAGATTTGAGCTATCGTGTATACGGACAAACGGACGTACCAAAATGAACTAAGTAGTTTTTTAACCCGACTTCAAAAAGGAGGATGGTTCTCAATTCGTTTGTATTTTTTTTTTTTTTAAATGTTTGTTACCTCAGAACTCCGTCATTTATTAACCGATTTTGAATTTTTTTGTTTTAAAGAGTTTGATTTCCGATGGGTCCCATTGTCACCAAATCGCATTCTGATGAAGGGATCCCCTGAAAATCGAGGAAAACCCTCATTTTACGTGTGATAACCGATTTCTGCGAATTTTTTTTTTTTAAAGATATACTCATCCATAATTGAAAATAAGAAAATTTTTTTAAAAACCGACTTCAAAAAAATTTTTTACAAAAAAAAACCGACCAAAAAAAAAACAAAATGCTTGTAAAAAAAATTGAAAATCTGTTATGAAAAAATGCACTAAAAATTAAGAATATGCAATTACTTTTTTACTTTTAAGTGCATTTTTTGTTTTAGAATATTTGATTTTTGAAGTCGGGTTTCCATTTTGTCAAAATAGGTTTTATTGTTCTAATATTTAAAATTATGAAATTGAATCATTATAACTATATTACGGAATAACCTACATTGCTTTTGGTCCATGACATGTTAATTCGAGTTATTTTTTTTCTTCAAAAATGAAAATTGTTGTGTAGATGTCTAATGAAACGTTTTACATAGACCTATACCAAAAATTCTTTTCTGCGTGTTACAAAGTTGGGAGTAAATTAATACACTCTTGTATATTATTATATTTAACGGGTATAATGCCTGAACCAAAGTTTTTGATGTTTTTTCAACTGGACAACAACTATAATTGAAAGAAAAATTTAAAATTTCAAATGTAATAACCACAATTTTTACCGTACTGACATATAAATCATACTGTAGTAATACCCTGATATTCGGAATACAATTTAACTTTACTTCATAATGCTGTTGAATCAAGTAATTTCCGAAAAACTCAAAACAAATATCTTTTATAATAATATTACATTAATAATAGTATATTGTGCAACAAGTGTGGTACGTCGTCAATTGCTCACGAGAGCGATATTATCCCCTCGCTCGAGTGGGTAATCGACAACACTGTACGAGTTGCTGATAATATTTTTTTTTACTAATGCGGGAATAGTTCTATTTTAACGACCGTTCTTTCGCGCATTAAATGGGTGTTTGGCTATTCAATTGTTACCAGAGTACTTAATTATTACCAATTATTGCGTGCGGAAAGTGTAGAAAATAAATATTTGCAATAGATCTAGGTAGTGTGGTAATACTTGAATAGGCAAACAGTCATTTACCGCACGCCGAAGCGGGCGACTTTTACCGCATGAGTACAAAAAAATAACACCCGTAAACAGTATTTAGATGCTGTCCCATTTAGACAACACCTTGCTAAATTAATTCCGAAAACAATTGCGAAAAATTTAAAAATCTAAGGAAATTCTTGGACAAATTCAATGATTACAATTTTATAATTGTTTGGATATAACTGCTCAGATAACTATTGAAAGTAGAATTCTGAAGAATTAGAAAATGGGTTTGAACAGTAAAAAAAAGATAATACTGGAAAATTCGAACCAGGCAAGCCATAATACAAACATTTCGAGTATTTGTTGACTATGAGGCAAATTTATACACGATATCTACTATCATATGAACTAATTTATGGAAAAAAAAATTCTAAATATTAAAATTATTTTTTTTCTGAATAATCCTTTATTAAAATAGACGTTAACAAACTTTAAAATCACTTATACATATTAACAATTTGTGTATCATATATTTCATTCATGTGTACAAATATATTATTGTAGGTACTTATATATGTACTGTTGTTTTTTTTTTTGTGTTTCGTCTATATGTTTATTTATGGTTTCTATCGACACAACAATTTAAAAAATAGCCTTTCGGCAATATTAGGAAAATTAAATTTTGTTTTTCTGTTTTTTTTTTCGGTTTTGAATAAGTGGAATGAAGAAAGTTATCTACGCACGAGTATTGCATATATTTATACATATTTGTATGCGGAGAAAAAACACATGGTGGTGTGGTGGGCTTAAAGTAATCAAATACCCATAGCGTTTTTTTCCTCTTTTCCAAGTGTTCTCTTTTCGTGAAACAGCAGTACACATATGACCGAGATGTATACATGTGATCGCCGATCATTGGGATAGTGTTTGTTTTTATACTCATATTATTCCAAAGTTTTTTATTGACGTGAAAACGTTTGTTATTTCGTTACACTGGAGGTAAGATAGATAAATAGATAGATAGATAAATAGATGTGAGGATGTGAGTGAAGTGGAAGTAATTTTTGTGTATAGACTAGGAATTGGTACGATATGCGGCTACAGCCGACTATGATAGGAACTATGCCGATATTCATCTGAAGTTCATGAAGGAAACTGCAGAAATCCTACTCAAGCATAGCCGGTTACTTCATTCTTGTCCACACTCCGACAGTTTAGTCAATTAACCGCCCTTTTTTTTTTCTTAATAATTGACAATCTGTCGATGTCGGGATTCGAACCCATAACTTCCCACTTTCCAAGTAGGCATACAGCGCAGACATAACGCCTTAGACCGATCGGCCACTTGGACTGGTACACTGGTGGTTGATCGAATATTTTTGTATGACAAAATATTTCAATCGCTAATAACTTCGAGACTTCTCATGGCCAATCGTTCAGCCAACAATATTTGTTTTGCCCGTGACATCATCGTACCAGAGTATGCGTATGTGCGTGTCTGGAAACGAATTACCTTAGTGTCAAGTTTTAAATCAGGTACAGTGTGGAAACGGGTGTAGCTAGGACATTGATTCTAGTGCCGTTGTGAAGGACTTCCAGAAATACAGACAACCTAAAATACTCAATAATAGATCATTTGTTTCTTAGAGTATGTATTTTAGGTAAAGCGTAGGCTACGAACTGCATACTACATCATAAACGTATGGCGTAAATGCATGGCATTGTTGTATATTAATGTCACATGAAAGGTTTTAGGTCGATTCAGATTTTCATAATATGAGTGAAACGTACCACTCATAAACTGGAATTCTCTGAATATAAAAAATATATTATAATGCTTTAAATAGGGGGATGAGTGTAAATATATATTATTCTTTGTTACTATCCTGTTATGCAATAAATAAAACAAGTTAATACGGACAAAAAAAGGGAATTTTTTTATTGATTACATAAGTAATAGGTAGATCGCGTTTTACGTAATATGTTTGTTCTTTTTGTTTTGTCGAATATCTTAAAGGCATTCATATCTTAGTATCTTAGTAGGTGGTAGGGATATCCTCAATGAGAATAATGTTTATTGAACATTAAATTTCAAATTTTAAATTTCATTAATAAAATATTGTAAAAATCAATTAAATATATATTTTCTTATTTATTCCAACTAAATATCATATACCAAACATCATGAACTCATGTATATACTAAGTATTTTTTAAAAGTGAGGCCTGGGACTCATGCATGGGACTCTTATTGATAAAACATTTCCTATTAGCTGAAAAAGTCCATTTTTTTTATACTTGATATTGACTTTCTATTTTTTGACAAATAATTTCCAAAATTTTTGAAAAGAAATAAAATTTTGAGTATTATCGTCTGTCACTAAGCCGATCGTTAACAATAAACGTCACATTGTATTATTTGAAATTTTATTTCACTCTCCATATAACATCGTCTCGCTATAAATGTTTTCACATCAATAAACTTAATTTTCTGACAAATTGGATAAAATCACGTTTCTAATAGCGTTTTTATATTCTTTTAAAATTATTATCGTATAATCTACAAATATGATGGTTTATGAATACTGTTTTGTAGTATTTTTGCTGGTTAGAAATATTGAGGAGACTATCGAGTATGTAAAAGTGGTTTATTCTAAACATTGGACTTATGGATTTATAGTTATGGGTTATCGACAAAATATGTTATAAGGTAGATCTATGTACAGCATATACCTTTTTGGCATTTGTGACGCGGTATAGCAATTTTCATTATATTGAACTATTTTTTTTTTAAATTTAGGCTCGCTCAAATGGCAAAAAAATGGTACCTCGACCTGTCAAATGTACTGAAGATGATGAAATTGCAGTGATGCTTTTATTGTAGCTGATACAACGTACGAGTTACGGTTGAAAATCCAGCAATGTCAAAAGAAGTTGCTTGTTTGTTGGCAACTTATGATGTATGGAACATTGGAACATATGGAACATTACCTAAACCATACGTACGAGTATATACGCAACAAAAACATTTAAAACCTAAAGTAAGTAATCTTACAGATAGATGTAAGTAGTTTGTATCTGTTAGAAGAATTGAAAAAGAAAAATTTTCCAAAAAAAGAACCAAACAAAATGAGATATATGAAACAAAATTTCAAAGCAGATTTTAATAAGCAAATTTTAATCTCATTCAACACTCATTCAACAAAATACTATAAAAACTGACCAGAACGCTTCTTGTAGATCTTTGGTACACATGGCCACAGAAGTAACGCTCATTTTTCAAAATTTATAATTGATTTGTGCCTTATTCGGTTGGTTTTCAAACAAAATCTTCGGATAAAAGTTGTCACATTTTCCCAAAGGTCGAATAATTATGGTACAAATTTTGAAGAAAAAAAGCACAAGTTTTGTCGCCCATTGTATCTTTACAAACCAGAGCATCCAAGTATTATATATATTATTTAGTTTTAATCACAATTCTTTTTAGTGAAAATTTATGCCTTCCCATGTAACACACTGTATATTTACGATCTCACTTTTTATAATAATGAAAATTTGTTTTCTCCCCTATGTCGATGATTATATTGTACGACTAGCAAAAAAACGACAAGCAGTGAGAGCGCATATGTATATAACTATATTGCTAAGTATTCGACATGGTACCATTAAGGGTTCAACTAACCTCCAATAACTAGGAATACCCTCTTGGGAAATGCATTTCCGTGAATTTTACTGATCATGAATATTGGTATAAACCAATAATGGAAAATACATTCTAGCCCAAAAAAAAAACGTGTATACATATCCTGTATACATTTGTAGAGATACACCATATACAAGGCGTTTCAAAAGTACGAAAACTAATATTTAACTCTTCCCGGTTGTATGGCTCATAACAAAAGTTTCCATGAAATAAAAATAGGTTAGGGATTGATTGATTGATTTTCGTGGTAAAAAGTATTGCACTTCGACCTTATGGCCCATTGTGCTCCCCCTTCTACTTCAGTCTAACGAGATTTGCTTCTCCCATTTATTGGCAATAGCCTGGAGCTTGCTTATCAGGTCCTCGCAAAGGTTCATTTATTCGGGGTGAGATGCACCGAATATCCTGTATCTGCTACAACTCGGAGGTTCGCGGTCAAAGATAATGTGGCTGGATGTTTTTTCCTAGGCTAGGGATTCAGTTCAACTTCTTTATTAATATGTAATACAATTAAAATTCCAAAATTATATTTTAAAATAAAATTTGAAAACATTATTCTCATGCATTGGAAAACTTTTAGAAGCACTCAATTTCCCAAACAATGAATCAACCGATTGTATTTGAAATTGAAATGCGACCCAATGTAAACTATAATATACGATTTGAGACTGTGGGACCATTTTAAATGCTTTCAACGACGTTATAATATAAATCTGAAACGATAAAATATACTGAAACGCCCAAGACAACTGCAAGTGCTTTTTTTAACTTACAGCCATTGTTGGGTTGTTTGATGCCTCAGATCCAACCTGTGCATGCATTGAATATTTTTTTAATTTTTATTCCGGAATGTTGTTCAGGAATTTTTCAAAATTCAGAACTTCTTTCCATAGATTAAATAATATTTATTTGTATTTTGAACTTGTAGCGGTATCGCTACAAGTTCAAAATACAAATAAATAATAATCAAATTTAAATAATAATAAATATATGTGAAAGATATAATTGATCTTTATTGATTTGATTTATGAAATATTATGTATTTTAATATGTAAATTATCAAGGTTGTTAACATTCAAAGCAACCGTGATAATAGGGGGAAGTTATAGTTGTTATGCAACAACTAAAAATGATGAACAAAATTATAAAAATAATTTAATGAAGAAGCGATACCGCTACATACTCATTATTGTATCTCATTTTGAGTTATCGAGATGTCAGAAGGACTTATACAGCACTATGGGCCTAAAACGTCGTAACCGTTTTTTTTAAATTGTACATTCGTTTTGTGCCTTATTCATTGGGATTTGGGGAAAATATTTCGAAAAAAAATTAGTTCAATAGAAATGCTAACAACTTTTCAATCAACAAGATATAAAATGACTATACAATTGAAAAAATAGACACGACTTTTGTGGAAAATCGATAGTAAAAATTAAAAAATCTGCCAGTTTGGTATTTTTCAAGCATAAATGAATATATTTGAAAATTCATAGCTGTCTTTTCAATATATAAAAGGTGGATCGGTTTGATGAATCATATACAGAGGATACGCATATAATTTTGATATACACGGTATAAATGAACGTCTTGTTCAACGATCTGTATACCCTCATTCTGATGTACTTAACATTATATCATATTATTACTTTAAACAGTATGTAATCATTAATCATTTCAGAATAAAAGAATATTAGATATTTATAATGTGAATTGAATATTATATATGTTACTTAATAATATACATATGTATAATGTATATACTAAAATATAACATCGAAATTTTATACAATTTTTAATGATATATAAGCGATATATTATTATTATTATTATTATAACCATCAAAAATATTTATTATAAACAGTTTAATTGAAAATATCTCTATTTATGTGGAGGAGTAACATCATTAAAATTTTATTTAATGAATCTCTTTTTGAAGTTTTTTTTACTTTATTCAATTTTTTTATAAATGAATAATTGATCAAATCAAATCATCGTGGATTTTATGTATATAAAAGTTTTTTTTAACGATAAATTGAACAACAAATTTGTTTTTATGTAATAAGTATTAAGTTCTGTAGAAGATGTTAAATTGTTTATGGTGCTAGCCAAAAGCATAGTAAACAATCATTTTGGGAGATACCGAATTTGTACGGGGTTTTTTTGAATTATTTAAATTATCTAGAAATTTGACGGAGAAATATTCTAAAACAGACGAAACATGCTGCAAACAGACTAAGATTATAATATCACGATGTCCGATGTTTTAATAGAAGCTTCAGTTTAAGAATGGGAAATCAGAATTGAAAAGTTATGAACGTTTTTAACGTTTTTTTATTTTATAAAAATAATTAATTTAAACTGTCACAAATTTTGATGACATTGAAATAAGTTCGATGACAAGTCTTGTCTTCCTAACCATAATTAGGAAGCTATTTTCTATTCTATCAATCATAATAGTTTGAGATTTAATTCTATCAAATTAAATCCCAAAAAATGTATCTCCTCTCCTGTGATTTTTCTTCTAATTTTAGTAAAATTTTCTATATATTTTGATTTTTCGCAATTTGTGATAGTAATTTTTTGAAACAGAACCGCATTCAAATTCTTTGCAAGTATCAGATTGTAAGTTTTAGAAAATTGTAGGATATTTCAGGTTCATGCCACGGTGATTAAATGGTGGCTTTGTATGTTTGAAAACTGTAATATATATTGTCAACAAATTTTAATAATTAAGTTTTTTTAGTGACATTGGAAATGAAAATAAATATTAGAAATGACCAGATGACAATGGACCACATTTGAACTCTATAACGGGTCCATTGTGAGCAGATTGTGTGCCGAGGCGGAAGAAACATCCAGCTACATCATCGATAGCGAACCTCTGGGTTTTAGCAGATACATAAAACATTCATTGGCAGTCAGATTCATATTCAGAATCTTCATTGGCAACATATGGGAAAAGCGGATCTCGTCAGACTGAAGTAGAAGGGGGAGCACAATTGACCATAAGGTCGAGGTGCAATACTTTTTAGACCCCAAGATAAATCTATCTATCTATCTAAATGTTACGAAAACAAGTGAAAAAAACTTACTGAATTAATTGTTATAATATCCGATATATACAGAGTTTATAAAAAAAAGTATCAAAAGAATCAAACAAGTTTTTTATAAAAAATAAGGACATTTTGTGTCTTTAAATTTTAATTCTATCTCTTCCGGTTTCAAAGGTGGGCATTTAACTCCCTGGCGGAGGGAGGCACCGTCGATTTTGTCCATTCGTACTTGACCTTACTTTTTAGCTCTAGAATACACATATACAAACTTCAGCCCGTCATCTCTTTGCGTAATCGTGTCCTTGGACGGACAGACAGACAGACGAACGTACCTGCGGAAATGAATTAATTCGGTAATTTATGAGCACGTTAACTGAAAATGTTCTGCGCTCAATATTTTCAATCGTTACACAGTCTGGACTAAACTTAATATACCCTTGTATTGTATATATTATATACTAGATATAAAAAGGATTGCCGGCGCTCCCGCCATATATGTATCAAACCAATAGTAAATGTTGGTGAGTTTACCCGATGCTTTTTACGATTTTTTTCCGTCAAAGCCTCCCTCGCGAATGAGTACCATAAATTTTTGAATAAAACCGTGATCACTTTTTTTTTTATTTGTGTACATTGGCTTATTAAAATCAAATAAACTATTTGTACTAAACACATTTTGATTTGAAACAAATATATCTCATTTCATACCACGAAAATAGCAAATAGCAAGTACAGATATTTTTTCACCATCCATTTAAAATTATTCCATTTTAAAACCTTGTGCCTGTCTATGCGTATATTTCATTTATTACAAATGTATTATTAATCTTTTACAGGGGTATATTATACAGAGTGAGTCGAGAAAAACGAACCAAACTCCAGGAATGTATTGTACACGTGAAATTAATTTGTTCTACAGTATTCAAAATTGGTGATTTAAAACATTTTTAATGAGTATGCTATGTTCGAGACAAAAAACAATTGATAACTTTGTTGTTCTAAGGCTACGTTCACACGGGATAGAAAACTAGCGTATAATTTTTAGTAAAGGTATAGTAAACTAGCATTTATGTCCACATGAGCTCTAGTTATAGTAAGCTATACGCAAAATTTTACTATCCTATAGTCGAACTATACGCTACACAGAAATATTACTATACAAGTGGACCACACGAGGAGGAAACAAAACTGGTCGTATAGTATATTGGTCTGGTCTTGTCTGCTATCGGTAGGGATACTAGTTGAATTTTGAGCATTGCTGTGGTTCAATTTGGTTGAAATGTTTGAGAAAAAAAGATTGCCGCTTGTCTTATACTTATAATAAACCACAAAAGAGTGGAGGCAAGAAGAAAGTAAATGTCTATTTGGACAAAACAGTGGATTATGCGTCGGAATGAATTTAATAATGAACAAAATTAGTTGTACGAATTTCGTACAGAGGATGAAAATTGCTATCGGAATTTTGTTCGAATGACTGCTGAGGACTTCGACTAGTTATTGGAAAAGTTGAGCCACTAATTAAAAAACTCGTCATAAATATGAGATAAATTTATGTGTGCTAATCTAAACACACGCACATTGTTCTACCCAAAATTATATGTTTTTCATGTAATAGCTATCCTTCACTAACGTTGTTTTGTTGTTACGCTAACGGTCACACAGGTATAGCCACACTATCCCAGAACTATACGCTAGTTTTCAAGCTCGTGTGGACTTAGCTTAATAACGTGTTAATGCATTGTGACATTTATTTAATGTTTATGAAAGAAAAAAATGAAAATCGCATGGCAACATATTTTTGTGTTTAATACACTAATGAAGTTTGGTCCGTTCCTCTCGACTCAACCTGTATATATAGATATATATATATATATATATATATATATATATATATATATATATATATATATATATATATATATATATATATATATATATATATATATATATACATTTCTCATTTTGTCCGCAGATAATAATAATAGTAAAAGTACAATTCACAAACGTATGTACCATACTTACAGAAAATAAACTTTCTTTTTTATTTCACCTGAAGATGTTCTTTCTCTACAACGATTACGGGTGTACAGTATAAAGTATATCGCAACTCATAAATCTAAAATAAACTTGCATATTATTTGTTATTTATGAATATTTCCCCTAAATCTTACGCTCAATTTTAATGAAGAATGGAGTGTAAGTATTATGTATATTTTTTTTAATATTCATAATACTTAAATATAATATTTCGTGCTAGTTGTATATGTATTCTGTTATCTAAAGCATTTTTATACGGTGTGTCCGAAAATAAATTTGTTCAATTATTATTTTCAAAACGATGATTTTTTTTTTATTATTTCAAAACAAAGACGAATATACTATACGCATAGTTTTGTTTCCTCCTCGTGTGGTCCACTTGTATAGTAATATTTCTGTATGGCGTATAGTTCGTCTATAGGATAGTAAAATTTTGCGTATAGCTTACTATAACTAGAGCTCATATGGACATAAATGCTAGTTTACTATACCTATACTAAAAACTATACGCTAGTTTTCTATCCCGTGTGTACGTAGCGTTAGAACAACAAAGTTATCAATTGTTTTTTGAGTCCACAAAGTCGATATTAACTCTCTATGTAGTGGTAGTGTAGGGGAAGCCAAAGCTTGGCAAGTAGGTCTTTCAAGGCCTTTTTTATCGACCCGTAAGAAAGCCATCCACTAAACCTGTTCTATCCACAACCACATCTGGTTCATTTCCTCTAGCCGTGTGTTCGTTGTCGGATCAACCCATCTTATTTGCGAATGACAGGACAGAGCTGTAGGTTAGGTATCTCATTCTGGCTCTGGACATTTTACCAGGAGGTGGATTGACCTATCATTCGCCTCGTTACAGTCCGGATAGATGAATGCTTAATTATTAGCGCACTAAAAACTGATTGTTAGAGCATTTTTCTCAAACTCTAACTATTTAAGTTAATATTTCATATATATATATATATATATATATATATATATATATATATATATATATATATATATATATATATATTTATATATATATATGAATTATTGTAATCGGGTTGGCCATTAAATCCTATCTTAAAATTTGTAGTCGCCCGGCTCTTAAACTATATAATTAAATGATACGAATTTCGGAAGCAGCTTGACGTTATGTAATGGAAAAGCGAAAAAATTTGAACCACCTGAATGTAGTTGGGGAAGTGTATATTGAGGTTTTGAGATCTATATTATAAGATAAACTATTATGTGAAGTCATTTGTAGCGAATTTAGTTCATGTTTAATTAAAGTGTGTACTTGAATTTTTTTAATTAGTCAAACAGTTATCAAATATTTTTAGAATCAACTTTGGTTCTTTTGAATAAAATATTATATTTTTAATTATATTTTCCAATTACAAGTAAGAAATCCATCTATTTACTAACGATAGATCACTGTACTTCTCCATACACAAATGTTCTTTATATGAACAATTAACAAGAATGTCTGCAACCGAAATAATATGACATCCTGTATCCATACGAAAATAAACCATCTTTAAATAATAATGTTAAAAAAATAAAAATAAATTTAGAATTTTATATTATTTTTTCCATTCAAAATGGTCCAGTAATTACGCGTATAAATACTTACATAATATATACATAATTTTTTTGTTTATACTTAAATAATAACAAAAATGCGGTGTATATACTTACGATTATGTTGTTCAAATGTTGGTTTTTGTAAGTATTTTTCAAGAATCTCTTACCTGCAATAATCAGAAAAAATAATATTAATATTTGAAATTTTTTAAGAAATGTATTTTATTCAATGGCTTTTTTATGTTCGACATCGTGTACGACCTTTTTATTTTATTTTACAGTCAGGTCAAATAATGCTGGAATTCGATAATATTCCTCACTGTGAAATCACAGTAATTTGATGAAATCGTTGATAAATATTAGAAAGTAGGAAATGTATAAGGATGTTTAATTCATTTTAGGTTTAAAATATTTTTAAAAAAATTTTTGGAATTTTTAAAAAGAATTGTTTGCTTTTAAAATCGAACTTTGCTAAAAAGTGATCCGGCACACAGATCAATTTAACATTGTTCCGTTTTGCCAGCTCCAGCAGTTCTTCCAGACAATCCTTGACTACCCCTGAGGTTACCTCAGGGGTAGTTCCAGACAAGGCTTTTAGAGCAGCTTGACTGTCCAAGAGAATACATACGTTCTGGTGTATGTAGCCTCTACGTAGGTTCTCACGGACGCAAGCCAGTATGGCGTAGACTTCTGCTTGAAAGACCGTGGCATATTTTCCCAAGTTGAGGCTTAAGTTTGCTTTATTCCCGTCTCGGTCCCTTCATCAGTTTTGGATCCGTCTGTATACCAGACGATTCATTTTTTGAGATAGGGTGGTTCTCCTTCCATCCTCATGTCCTTATCAAAGACTACAGTGAAAGGTTTTGAGAAAGAGCATATTTTGGGAAGTATATCTGTGCCCATTTAAAAAACCGGGTCTGAGATGATTTCTATAGGCGCCGGATCTCGTTTTAGCTATTATGTTAGAAATTACTGAGGTTCCAAACAATGTGTATAAAAAAAACTGCGACTTTTATTCAAGTTACGGTAAATGAACTATACATTAATACATTTCCAATACCAAAAAAAAAAAAAGAATATGGAAAACATTATATTATAATAAATCGATAATATAAATCGTTTATGTATCAATGCCATTGAGTTTCATTCATTCATTCACCATATAATAATAATACCAAACATACACTCTCTTACTAAATACTTGAAGACGATATACTCATAAAAGTAAATAGTATAACATTAAAAAGAAAATGGTTTTGGTTTTTTGTATATCATTTTTGTTCTTTTATATATATATATATATATATATATATATATATATATATATATATATATATATATATATATATATATATATATATATATATATATATATATATATATGAGCATCGTCGTATAGTTTTCAAAAGTAAGTCGTCGCTGTTCTATTGTCATTGTATATGTACAACAGACGACGACGCTGAACAAGACGACAGAAACCATTTCTCGTTGACTTTTCAAAACAATATCATCCACATATAATAATAATGATGATGATCGTGATGTTGATGATGGAGACTCGGAAATGAATGCCATGCGACTATCAGTAGCAGAGAATGAAACTCAACATTTTTGTATTGACCAGAGTTTGTAAAAAAATGTCCACCAACTTAAAACGGTATGTGATATAACTTTCTTTAAAACTGATTCAAGATGATATATTTTCAGTCCAATTTATAGTAGTAGTAGCAGTAGTGAATAGACGTTTGAAGCCTGGAAAGTAGGCCATTATAAGCCGTTTTTACTGACCGCTAAAGGACAAAGATTTTGTATGTAGACTAGAAATTGGTAGGTTATGCTACTGCAACCGTCTTTGATAGGAACTATGCCGATATTCATCTGGAGTTTGTAGAAGGAAACTGCAGAAAACCTTCGCGAAAGCATAACCGGTTATTTTATTCTTATTGTTTAGTCAATTAATTGACCCATTAATTTAAAAAAAAAATTAATTTAATTGAAACACTGCCGCCGTTGGAAAAAAACCTACAACTTCCCAGTTCCAAGTAGTGCTATAAACAATATTAACACTCGGACTGTTTCATGCTCTATAAACTAATTCTACTCTGTAAACTAATTTTTGTTCAAATCGATCAAAGAATATACTTTGTAGTATATTCCATAGTATATTCCATAGCTTTTGTTAACTTATTCAAGTTTAAAAAAGCTATTAACATGGATTCTAGCCCTATGCAAGTATGATTTTTAGTTATGTATGATGTCTTCATTTGAAGATTTGGTTTACAATTCATGAGAAATCATCGTATACAATAGAGAAAAAATAATTCAGAATTATACAGAAGGAAAAACCGATGACCTATATCAATTCAATTATTTGCAAGAAATTAAGAGTCAAAGTAAGAAAAAACTCAAACTAAAAACATTAATTAATAAAAAAAGATTTAGATTGTGATCACTCACTGAGCGAGTTCTCGGAATTCCGTTACTAATGTCTGGACTGTTTAAGGAAGGCGTCAAATAGAGCCTTCTAATATTGTGAACCGAATTGACTATCAACCGTTGGCATGTCTTTAATCTGATTTTATATTTAGAAATAATCTCATTTATGGTGAACGAAATGAAACTAAGTTTTCTTATTCGAAAAAACCCTTGCATACGCCCGTCTCTTTTAACTTCATACGTAGAAATTATAATTATTTTTTGTTTTAACCAATTGAAATTCAATAAATTGGAAAAATCTCGTATTGAATGGGTCGTTACTTGACGAATGTTCATTATAATTATTAACTTAAACAAATATTTGAGATTTTCGTAACTATAGTTACTTGTTGTTTCTGAAGAAGCAACTGTGATTGCGAAAATATACACAAAATATTATAACGAAAATAACTAACTAAATTGGGAAAATTCAATAAACACTGCCAAAGAGAAATCAAAAGAATAAAAATTATTAAAATTAGAGATCTGCTGACCTTCACGCGAACAACACGGTACAGTCCTTGAAAAAACGGTATAGTCTTTGTATACACAAACGGATTTCATAACTCTGAATGCTGTCGACATAATAAAGTAGTTCCATGCTTATAAGCTGCTTGTTGCAACAACAAGAATGATTCTTCTCTATGGTACTTAGTACACTTGTCTTCATCATTGTGCATGATGTTGTTGATGCTCATAGAGAGATGATCACCATCAATTTATATTTGTGAAGCTTTTGTTCGTTGAACCTTTTATGTGAATTAAACAGGCCAACGGCAACCAATTTTGTTATATATCGATAATGATTTTGATCACAGATTCAGAGACGTTTTTTAATACGTTTAGTTTTCAGTATTCAGCTCATTGGCTGGCTGGCTAGAGCTACTACTAAAAATGCAACCGAATATATTTTCATTTGATAAAGTGTAAAATGTGCATTATCTTTGTCAACGTTATGCTTATTTTATGTATAATACAAAAAACTGTTTCACACTTTGGTTTGAGCTGGTACGTTTGTTCGATTACACGTATGGAATTACTGTTGATGTAGTGAGATGTTCTTTTTTTTTTTAAACAAATCATGAATATTCATTCATGTGAATTTGAATGAAGGTACCAAAATTTTATGTCAAATTATAAATTGGTATTTCATAGGTGTGTTTTATGTTGTGTAATGTTAAACTTGTTAATAAAAAATAAATTGTATTCATAAAACAATTCAAACACACATGCTTTGTTTTTTTTGGTCTGTACATAGTTTTATTATTCAAAAGTTTGGGAAATTAAGTGTGCACACTTAAAAGCAAGGAATAATTAAATAGTTAATTAAAGATTATTAAAATAATCAAAGAGAACTCTAGGTTTTTTGAAATTACATTTCAAATTTTGCCCCAATTCCTAGAACATTTGTTTGTATTTTATAAATACGTATTTCGACTATTATGTAGTCATCATCAGTATGGATTAGCTAATCGTAACTATTTCTGGGATATGGAGTCAGAGATATGTTGCTTGTTGCTAATTTGGTGAGACACGCACCAAGACACGCTCTTCTGTGATGATTTTATTTCAAGACAATGCTCCCCAATGTTCCCCAGTGTGTATTGAAACTCAAAACAAACTGCCACCATTGGAAATGGAACTTGCAATCTCCGAGCCTTAAACAGCTCGACCACTTGGACTGAACCCTTGCAATATTGCTTAAAACAGACATCTTTTAGTGATAAAATTTATCGATTTCTATTTTATGAAGTGTAAATAATTACTAACTGAGTAAATTGCTTAAATACCCAGAATATACTGATATAAAGAAAACAAATTTCAAACAAAAGTTGTTTATTTTAAAAAAAGAACATTTTTTGCCTTTAAATTTTTGATCTATCTCTTACGGTTTCAAAGATAGGCAGTTTTGCCTAATTTGTCCAACCATGGTCCAAAGTTGACCATTCACGATCTGTTCTAGAACACATATAAAAATTTCTGATCTCTTTCTCTATTCGTTTTTCACTTATTGTGTGACGGACGGACGGACAGACGGGTATCCGGAAATGGAATACAAACTCGGAACTATACTTAATATACCTTTGTATATGTTATATACCGGGTGTAAAAGAAGAGCAGCTTATCACTAAACAAGATTATCTATCAGTTACAAGAAAACTTAACACTATTTTTGTAAAAGATGTTGCATGATAAGTAATATAGGAGTAAGTAAAGTAATACTATAACTTTAGAATAAATATTATTTGTTTTGTTGACGAAAAAAATGAAATAAATTCTTTTAGTATGTTTGTTTTATCAAGAGCATACACATACATACATATACGAGTTAACAACGACAATTGTTAATGCAGATTTGACAAAAATACAATTTGGAACAATCCAAGCATTCTTTTTGAGAGTAAACTTACTTTTCGAGATAAAACAAACACAATTCATTCAATTTTTATTAAATAAAGAATACCCAACCAAAGTCTTCTTCAAAATCTGTATATATAGGAGAGTAGTTAAGTTTATATGTGTACTTGATCAAACCCGTTGAAGTATTAACGGTTGCAATCGGATTGTTTTTAAACAATCATCATTTTGTTATCTGTTTAAATCTTTTATTACACTTGCGTTGTTGTCAGTGACATGGTTCAATTTATCTGAAATTTTAAAAACTGATAGTTTTGTTGTTGAAAAATGTTCAAAATTTATACTACCGACCTGAAGCTATAGAGGGGGCTACACTTCGACCATAAGGTCCATTGTGATGCCTTAGAATGTGAGGATGTGAGTGGAGTGGAAGGAATTTGTGAGTAGACTAGGAATTGGTAGGATATGCGGCTGCAGCCGACTATGATAGGAACTATGCCGATATTCATCTGGAGTTCGTGAAGGAAACTGCAGAAAACCTTCTCAAGCATAGCCGGTTACTTCGTTCTTGTCCATACGCCGACAGTTTAGTCAATTAACCGCCCCTTTTTTTTATAATTGACAAACTGCCGATGTCGAGATTCGAACCCATAACCTCCCAGTTGCCAAGTACTGCATACTGCGCAGACATAACGCCTTAGACCGGTCGGCTACTTGGACTGGAGTCCTGAAGCTGTACTTCCTGAAGCTGAAACTGATATGACACAGGTGAAAAGTTAAGAATAAACTTTTTCCTAGTGTAAGAATAAAGGTTTTTCCTTTCGTAAAAAAGACATTATACAATTGTTCTCAACAAAGAGAGGGCATGACTGGGAAATTGTTTTCGAAATGTCACTTCGCTGGATTATAGTATTCCCTAAGGGTCATCGTTTGTGAAACTAAGAAACTGCAGATGAAGAACCTTTCAGCGCAGCTGATGTGTTAGAAATTCCTTCATACAGCGTATGTATTATAAATTTCGTTATACGGCTTGGCTCGCTTCTACCTTGAGCACTTTTTATTCTTTAAATTACAAATATTTTGAGAGCTTTTTTCTCGAAATTGATTGGCTAGTGCTCTTTCTAAGACAAATTCGCAAGTTGTTCCCTACTCTTTTAAAATAAAATAGCTCACTTGTTTTTATATAATTTAATACCTTCGTCTCGAGTGAAAAAAAAATTAGTCAAATATTCTTTATATTGTCTCCTATAAGATTTTTAATATGATGAATGTATGTATGACTTTTTACCCGATCGCCCCAGAAGGAAGGTGATGTTTTTCGAGTGTATGTATGTATTAATGTATGTATGTATGTCATCTATTAGTTAGGCACGCTCTGTTGCCTAAGCGACTTAATAGATTTTAACATATGATGGTCCATTAGGTCTGCAAAAATTAAGGGAAGTGCGTGTGTATTTGTTCGTATTGTTTGGAGAAAACTATAGAAAATAGCGAAATAATGATAAAAGCAGGCCCTAGATAAAATTTCCTTGCGACTTCAGAAGAACAATCAGTTTTCAGAATTCCAAACCGTTCCATAGAATTCAAAATCAAAGTCATAACCGCTTTCTGATATAGTCTATAGTTTCTGATATAGGATATAGTCTGATATAGTCTAATATAGTCTATAGTTTCTATAGAAATATGTGCATCAACAAAATTTTTGAAATAATTTACTTTAAATTTAAAATATAAAAAATTGACGTTTCAAGCTGTTAAAATTGAGAAAAACCCCATTATATTTTACGCAGTCGCGTTTTTAAATTTTATTACTTTTACTTGTTTGAAATTATGAAATGGTAAAAACTTCAATGTTTACTTGTGAAAACTATCTCAATATTTTCCTTCAGAAGATCATTGGACATACATTGAAATTTTATATATATGTATATGGATAGTTTTGACATATCTTTACTTACTATTGTTACTACAGTGACTTAGCAATTTGTATGCGACAGATGTAAAGTGCATATAAGCATTTGTTGGAAAATTTTTACTAAAAAAGATGTGAACATACACCACACAATATCTTACACAGTAACAGTATATATATGTACATGATGTTCACATGATGTTCGAGAGTATAATTTTGTAGGTGAAGAAAGAAGAATTGTCCAACATCTCTAAAGGCTATTATCTATCAACATAACATCGTTTCAAAAACTAACCAAACGATTTTATTTTATTTTCATTTTTTTTATATGTGCATAGACAGACACTGCTATATGAATTCAACCATTTCCAAACGGGATAGTAGTTTTATAGCCAGTTTTCAAGTAAATGTTATGTACACAAACCCATATTGGACTTCGAACACTCAATAATTGGATATTATTATTGCCTTTTACATTTAAGTTCGTTGATAAATACTGTCTATTTCATGTACCTGGATAAATTTTAAATATACAGGAATTTTTATACCCGGTATAAAATATGTAAATATAAAATAGTATATTAAAATTTCATATTCGCCCCCTTTACCTAGATCAGTTTTTTGTACTATAAATACGTATTTTGACTACAATGTAGTCATCATCAGTATAAATTAGCTAGTCGTACTTTACTCTTTGACAATTAGAGATAGATATAAAGTCGAGATCAACATACAAAAATAAAAATAAATAGAAAATTAACTAGATTAAAATATAGTAGATTTAAAATATAATAAATTTTAAATTATATTGAAATTGCTCTTGTTAAAATTTCCTTCATTCACATTTATTCCTGTTAATTTTACTCTTATTAAAATTACTATTATATTGTCGCAGGATATGTTACTTGTTGTTAATTTGGTGACCGTTTCACCACATTTTAACAAGAGTATTTTCAATATAATTTAAAATTTATTATATTTTAAATCTAGTATATTTTAATCTAGTTAATTTTCTATTTATTTTTATTTTTGTATGTTGGATCTCGACTTTATATCTATCTCTAATTGTCAAAGAGTAAAGTACGACTAGCTAATTTATACTGATGATGACTACATTGTAGTCGAAATACGTATTTATAATACAAAAAACTAATCTAGGTTAAGCGAATTTGAAATTTTATTTTTCAAAAACCTAGAGTTCTCACTAATTATCATTCGATAATATAATGTTTAATAGTATATTTAGTTTAGTTCCGACTTTTTAACGCTTGGACATTTTGATCGCACTAATATTTGGAAAAGCTATTCATAAAAAGGCCTAATTCGGCCATTTCCACATAATCGTCCGTCAGTGGATTCAAACACGAAAAGAGATAACAAGCTTAAATTTTGTGTGTGTGTTCTAGAGCTAAATAAGGTCAAGTCCGTGAAAGGGCAAAATTTGGCCATGTTTGTGCAAAATGGGCAAATTGCCAATATTTTAAACCGTAAGAGATAGTACAAAAATGTAAAGACAAAAGATGTTCCTTTTTTTTAAATAAACAACTTTAGTTATATACTTTTTTAAATAAATTCTGGAATACCGGGTATTTAAACAGTTAATTCAGTTAGTTGTTATTTTCTTTTGTTTGTTGTGTACATTTGTACAAAGATAACGTCTATCGGCTGCACTATATAAATAGTTTTGTCAAAATATTATCCTGTCTGGGATATCATACTGCATATAAATTGCTGCTCAATTTGAATTACTTACAGAAATTTGATTCCACACAGAAGAGCGTCTATCTATACTAGCTATGTGACCAGGCACACTTTTAAAACTTAAAACTGTCCAAGAGTGTTGAAATTCTAGAAAAGTAAAGGAATACTTGAGTGGTTTAATCTTGGCCAGGGAAAATGATACAAATATTTTAAGGATTAAATTGTTTCTACAAAAATTGATATATTATAAAAATTTATTTAAATATTATTTCCTTTTGTAGGGAATAATCATTTATAATTTCAGGCGATGAGACTCCATTTTATGATTTCAGGCGACATCTCTCAAACCACTCACCAAATCGACAAATGCATACGGTGTTCGTGTTTTTGGGTGTTCCAATTTTTTGTATATAGTGAATATCATCAATATCGGAAAAGAATTTTTTAAGGTACAACCCTTTTGAAAAATTGAAAAATTTACAACACATTTTGGGCATCGATTTAAATGAAAATTAGTATACTATGGTAAACTGAATCCAAGAAACACGAAAATCTACATGTTTTGACGACATTACGAATATTTTCTGATAATTGCTTCTTTATACGACAGAAAAAATTTATTTTTCAAAGCAGTAAGGTCTAGAAAAAGTTTTACTTGCGTAGAAAATACTTAAAAAATTCATTAAATAGTATTGGATTTTCATTTGAAATTCAAATTTAAAATGGTTTTACTGCAATGGCTTCTGTCATGCCTAGAAGCCATTAAAATCTACTTAAAACTTTAGACGAGATATTTATTTAAGTAACATGTCTATTGTAATAGCACTGTAGTGGGAAGTCCAAATGATACTTATCTAAGATACTTATCTAAGTGTTAATTTTTGGGATTATCGATAATTTCAATCAAGATTAAAACTATACAAAGACGTAATAATATTTCGTATGCTTAAAAAACAAATACAAAGAACTGTGTTGAATGCCTGAAGCTATTTTAAATGAAATTGCGTTGTCGAAAGATAATTGTTTATACAGACAATTATTACAATCATATCATGTTCTCACCTAATATTTGATATGCAATTATTGTAGTATTAGAATAGCTACAAAACAAACAATAATAGTCGGTGTACGAATCGTAAACATTACATTAATGTTCGATGTATGTGAAATAATAATAATAATAATACTCTAAAGAGGTTAAAATAAACGATTTTTGTGAAAACTGTTTACAACATAATATTTAGTTACAAACATTGCACGTTTTGAGTGCAAATCTATTTTTTTTTAAGTTTTACTATCATTTTAAATTCACAATCAATCCAATACACTCGTAAAAGAGATAGTTAAAAACATTACTTGCAAATAATAAATATATATATATTCTGTACTAGTAGTTTTAATAAACAGAGTTAATATAGTTTTTATTTCAAATAAAGACCATATTTATTTTGGGTGAAACAATATGAAAGTAGTTTATTTATTTATTTAAGATGTCTTCTTTACAAACATTACAAATATTTTTATTATAAAAGAGAGATTTAATTTTATTTGAATTACTGTAATTGAAAACAGATATTGTTATTTTATTGCTTTTGTTTAATGTATATATATATCGTATTTGCTTATTTAAATTATTTGTACCTGACCGGAAAGTTAGACTGAGTGGGTATGCTTCGTAAACATGTCAACAATAGGCTGCTTCTGTTTCATATTTTTCAAATCAAATTTTTTTTTTTCGTATTTAAGCAAATTTTCTCAAACAATATTATTTCATATCTTTGTTTGTATAAGAATTTAAATCTAACCCAATAGAGTCTCAACTTGAATCTTGAATTTTTGTTAAGTAAACAGTTTTTCTTTTATTGTAAAGAAATTAAATTATTCTAAAAAATGTGGATATTTTATGTAATTAAACTCCTCCCCCCACAAATTTCCTCCTTTTTGAGCAGCCATCATCCATTATAAAGGAAATTGATGATTATTAATTATTTTTAGGATGGGAAAAGGCATTCATCCTTACAATATATCATTATCAATCACTTCAGTTTACTAATAAATACGTTTAATATGGTAAAATTGGTTTTAAGGATGTTGCGATTAAGCGAATTTCCTCCAAAGGAAATGCAACTATTGTTTTAGCACCAATGTTGGAATTTCGTAAAAATTTCTTCAAATGTCCATCGATCCTAACTATTAGATGTTAAAAATCACTATCGCTAAAATTTGTATACATGTATATATATATATACATATATAGATATATACATATATACAAATATATTTTTTTAAATGTGATTGGAATGAAATAAGGTATTTGAGTCGCTTTTGGTATTCTAAAGGTCAAGTTCGTTAATGGGGTCGTAAAGTTATCTAAAGATGAAAACAAACTAAAATTTAGTAGCGAGTCCACTACATACCTCCCCCCAATATTTAACAAAGAAAAACCAGAGAAAAAGGTTGACCATAAAACATTTTAGCGTGTCGACTACAATTTCCGCTGAAAAAGAGAGGATTTTGTGTGGTTATTTCAAAAATGTAAAACTATAACGTTAAAAACTGACAAATTTTCGAAATTCGTTAAGAGGCAACCATGAAAGTTAATGATCAGTGTATGTGATGTACTCGTTTCTAAATCTTAATTTTCTTTCATATTTAGATACCTTTACATCCATTACATATTTCCTTTAGTTACCACGGTAACTACTAACTCATTCATTCATTATTTATTAGGCAAAATAAACGTCTTTAAATAATTATTTCTAGAGTAGGTTTTAGGGTATCTTGGAAGCTTCACTTATTAAGTTAAAAGGTTACTAAAAAGCTTAAACTTTCAACCATTCGAAAGTGGTAGGATATTTAATAGTAGCTTGATATTTATTTTCTTTGTTCTATCAACTGTTGAAGTGGTTGCCGAAAAAACATATCTCGAATAAAAATACTAATAACTTTTGTGCTAAACGTCTTTTCGAAAATAAAATGGTTTTGTCACAAATCAATAAACTTTTGATAAAAGAAAGCCACCTTTATGGTCAACTATGGTTTGAATAACTAATAATGTCAGCACTGCCTTTGTTAGTCACCGCCTTCACCTGTTTGTGTCTCACAAATCATATCTTTATAATTTCATACGTAGTAACATAAAGCGACCCACTTATCGTAATATCCGGAAAAAAAATTATATCTTCTTTATCGATTTGAAAATTTGATACAGTGTGTCACCATGTTGAAGAGTAATAATAAAAATGTCCATTCTAATTACCAATTGACTAACAGATTTTAAGGTCAGTTTATCAACATAATTTATTGGTTTTCAAGGCAACTAATTCTAATAAATCTCAACTTTGTAATCATAAAATGTTTTCTTTTTGTGTGGCTTATTCAGATTTCGGTATCAATGAAAATTTTCGAAAATAAAGATTTAATTATATAACCGCAAAACATGTCTTTTTAGCAATGCTGGTATCTAAAAACTTTTTCTGTACAAAATAATTAAATTTATGAATGGAATTCGCCATTATAATGATTGACATTGTATTGAGATATGTTGGCTCCAGCAAAATGTATAGCCATTTAGGTATAGCTAAAAGCCATAAAAATTGAACCAATTGAATACAATTCAGGAAGTATAATAAGTATTATATGTGTACAAATGTAAACTACTGGTTCAAATTTATCGCATTGTAGTATACCTACAATATATACATACATACATTACATACCTATATACCTGTGTAATAGTTATCGACCAAAATTTTCTAGTGACATTTAATTAATTCAATTAAATATAGTTCAACTATATAACATTTGCACATTCTCTACATTGAAATTCCGTTGACACAATATTATATCCATCTATATCATACTAAAGATTTACCTACATTAAGGTTGCACATAAAAATGAACCACATGAAATCCGTTTGATGTAATGGACTATTTTCCAATTCTATATGTTAGAGGCTTATTATTTTATCTTGTGTTTATTTTTTATTATAGAAGGGATTTGTAGGCTCGATAAAAAAATTTGGTAGTAGATAGATTATGCGATTATTAGGTATAAATGACAATGATTATTGCCTTTCAAAATGATATGACAAATGTCGCAAAAGTGATGAAAAAAACATTTGTTAGTTTTTTAATGGTACTATTTTAGTTTACTTATGAATTCCGGATGTGTTCAAAGTATTGTACTAGCATCAAAATTCCAGACATTTACAAGCTCAAAAATATGAAAATCGACTTGCTGGATTTGCTTACATATAGGACGAGCGGATAAAAACGCGTTGAAAATATTATCATTTTTTGAAGTCTGGCAACTGAACCTTTCTGGTCCTTTTTTATCTATCTCTAAGGAACCCCTCCCTTCAGCCAATCCGCTATCACGCCTTTTTCGTTCTCTCTAGCTCTGTGTTCGTTGTCGAAGCTACCCGTCTTCTTTCCTAAATACAGAACTGAGCTTCACTGTAGTTGTTTTACCTTATATTTTCCCATTTCAGTTGATAGATACCTCATTCTGGCCCTGAAAGGATATTATTTCAGAAAGGCGTATCATCTACCCCGTTACAGTTCGGACAGATCTCATTGTCGTCTAGCCTCTTTACCCTGCTATGACCGATAACCACCCCAACCAAAAGGTTTGTGCCACTTCAGCTTTTCCCAACAAACCAGGTTGAACTCGCGGCATTCTACCCACCTATCATTTGCTATCAAAGCCTTATCTACCCATTTGCTTGTCTCCTAATTATTCCTAGATATGGTTTTGATCCTTGACAAAGGAGTGCGACTCCTGCACGGGCGAGTTCGTCTACCGTTTTATTGCCATCAACCTCCAAGTGTCTTGGTACCAACATCAAGCTGCCCTTTTTTGTGCTTGTCAGCCTCTCGAGGGATTTTGCGCATTCGAGAAGTATATAACGTCTTTATTTTTCACGAATACTCCGGGCCCCGATTGACCCTCTTCTAGTTTGGAACCAAATGCACATTTACACAATAAGTCAAAAAATACCTTCTTATTAACGAACCTTCGATAAAATACTTATGGGTTATAACTTTGTGTGATATAATACAGAATTCAATAATAATAATTTAAAATAGCGACCTTAATTAATATTAATAAATATAACTCGGCTCTAGTTACAGATGAAAACGGTTTTAATAATGTCTATTCAAAATAATAGGTTATATACTGTGTATAGGATAAAGGTTAACTACCTTACGGTATACATAGGTAACATATTATATATAATATGTACGTGAACCCTTGTCTGTTCAATATGAATGAGATTCATAATCATCATTTCCTAGTTAGTTTTAGAGAAATTTAAATTGAACTAAACCATATATTCTATCATATATTCAGATATAAAATAGTTTTAAATAGAAAATTAATGTTTTGTATTCTGAATATATATTTCTCTATTGAAAATTTAATAGATATTAAATCATTCATTTAAAGTGAAATTTTAAAATTTTTATAATACCCCATTTTCAAAATGTATGAGATATATTTTGGAGAATAATTTTTTTTACTACTCCACTGTATAAAATTTATTATTGATATTTTTTCATATTTTTATTATTCAAAAAAAGTAATTTATATAATTATTGGTTTATGCTAGTTGAGAATTTACATAATTTCAACAAACATTTACTTAGATTGGATATGACTTGCGTATATCCAAGCTTACTTCGATATTTCTGCACATATTTCAAATAAGTTACAAAGAGTACTTCTCTCTGTGAAGTTACAAAAATTACTTCTCTCTGTGAAGTTACAAAAAGAAAGCAATTACTAAAAGTACTTGTCTCAAGACAGTTACTAAAATTAGTTGATTCACATGAATTAATCAGATGGTATTTAAAATTTTTATTTCTTCAATTTACAAATTGAATATTTTTTATGGATTGTGCTGAAGTATCGAATGGGCGAATTAATGGTTTCTATCTGATTGTATCTAAGTATATTTTTTTTTGTATAATTTATTTAATTCACTATTCCGAAACTTGTGGTCTCTCAAACTTGTCACAATTCAATACACATTCTATACATATTTTTGTTGTACAATTTATATTTTATGTGAATATGCAATGACTTTTTCAATTTATAACTATATTGTTTGTATACGCTTGGCTTTTTTTTTGGCCGTGTATTTTTTTTTACAGAAGCGTAATGTCTCTTTTATATACAACTATGTATCTGAATTAAATTTGTAATCCATATTTATATTTTTGCAAATCAGACATATTTGAACATATTTTTTTTTTACTGTAGTGTCGTTTTTTTTTTTTTTATATATATACGACATTTCTTTTACTACAGTTCAATCTAGCACATATTCATGTAATCTTTGTTTTTTTATAACTTGTACAACCAAAGTTAGTATTTTAAGGATAGTTGTACTATCAGCGTATTAGATTAAAAATTATTTATTTCAAATATATTTTATTTTAAAATATATTTTGTTTTGTTCCTTTTTTTGTACCTTTTTATTTTTTTTCAGATTCGAATCACTTGTCGATAACTTAGACACTTACTGGATAGTAAAGATCTTACTACCTCAATATTATCTTTTTAATGGGCCCAGCTTTTATTGAAAGACTTTCGGTTCAACGTGTTATTTTTTTATATTTACGTGTATCGCGTCAGGACCGATCGTTTTCTAATTTTCATAATTCCACATACAATACTCTGCTTTGGATTTTATTTCTAAAGTACCGTATATTTAGTTTTCATTATTTTTTTTTTTTAAATACATCATAATAACTCTTTTAATTAAAATTACTAAATTAATTTAATTTCATATTTATGAAAATAATTGATAGTTCAATTATTTTCTATAAAGTGTTTAGTTTTTTTTTTAAAACTAAACACCGAATTTTTTTTTAAATTAAACACTAATTCAATTTTTTACATACACAATTTATTTATATATATTTAATACAAAATTTGAAAAATAAGACCATCATTTATTTTAATTATGTATATCAAGTTTATCAGAATCGGATAAAGCTTGAGTTTAAAAGAGTGCACCTAGTTTTTTTTAATTAAAAAAAATCTGTTCTTCGAACATCTTCTATAATTTCTGCACGATTTTTACGAATTTTTTTTTAAAACTACTAGCTTACGTTGCAAAGGCTCAAATTAGTATTTGGAATTTTGGAGATGCCATCAAGATTCAAAAAAATCAGTTTTTTTAAATTTTTTGTCATTATTTTCGCTAGACCGTTTTTTATGAATTTTTTAAAATAATTAAATTACTAATTTACGGTGAAGATTTATATTTTTGTTATTAGATTTTTCCAATATCTATAGTCGTTTCTCAAAATGTGAGTCCATGAATATGTGATTTTCGAGATTTATGAAATACAATAAGCGAACATTTCACCCAAAATTTGTAAAATTTTACAAAAATTTTGTATAATAACATACCAAGTAAGTAAAATTAAAATCGTATAATATTTGGGTTTGGGTTTTTTTAAACGAGTACATTTTCTAAATGAATAAAAATGAGTAAAAATATGATAAAATCAATAACCTAAAAACATGCATTACCCATAACGATACATATTGTATATATTATATATGTCATTTTCACTTCAGAAAATGGAACAGAGAATAATTACTTGTCTATTGGTGAAGAGCTAGTAATTTATCATTACATAATCCTCTTTCATTCTTACTGAAACTATCTTCATATTGTATCGGAGCCAAGATCAGAAAGAGCCCCATATTACACCTAACGTGTGATGTAAACGTCCTCTTCAATACAATTGTACCATCAATACTTCAAGACTATACAACATTCTATTACATTTATTGTAAATATACGAGTATACATGTACATATATATATATATATATATATATATATATAAATATATATATATATATATATATATATATATATATATATATATATATATATATATATATATATATATATATATATATATAGATAGTTTTCAACCCTCAATGTACAAACTAACATGATATTCCCATTACTTACATGTGGTATTTAGTTCTGTGCAATTTAATAACTATTTTCGTGTTTAGTGCAATTGGCATACTTAATGCATTTTCATTTAAAAGGTTCTTAATGCGATTGTTAAAAATTATTTGGAACTATTTCTAGTTAGACGTTTAAATTTAACTACAAACGCATCTGCTTATAATTTAGTTTCACTTTAAATATCGAATATTAATAATTCAAAAAAAGAACGTTGTATATTTGACAATTCGTGATTTGCTGAATGAGAAAATATCGATAACATTTCGGAATTTTTTTAGAATTGAAAATGTAAAACCATGAGACTTGGATGTTTGTTTTTAAGACTGCATAGTTCTATTAAATAACAAAATATGAGAACTGGATCAACAGTTAGTACCTCTTACCATTGGAAGATATTTTAAAAAATCTCCAAATAATTCAAACCTTAAGTTATATATTCCTTGTGTTTGTTTCAACTTTAAAATGAAATCGAAATTCAACTAATTTTTGTTGATTTTGTTGAGACACATAGTTAAGTAAATAAGAAAACTTATAGTCGAGAATTCCACAAAATAAAAAGTATTGAAAATAGTTTTGGATATTCTTTGTTAAATCATCCTGGCCAGAGCTTATTTGTGGTCGAGAATTCTGTAAAAATGACCGAAACGTTAAATAATTTAAGCGGTATGACGTTATTCAAAATATCCACTACTTTTATATAAGATTTTTGTTACCTATATAACATGTAACCAAAACCTTGGTCCATCGAATGTGTTCTTAAAGTACAATCGTCTATCAAAGTCCTACAGAAGAGATGACCGATTATGATTTTTTTGGGTTAATAAAAAGGGTTAATAAATTTTATTCCAAAAGGTTAATGGGTTAATAAAAAGGTGTGAACATTTTTTAAATAATTCAAATAATTTAAATTTTCATACGTTTAAGAAATAAAAATAATAAAATATATTTTTAATATTATTTAAATTTCAATTTTATGGCAAATTTGCACACTTAACAAGCAAGTGATTGTTCTTTTGGAATAAAAGGAACACCGAAAAAATAAAAGAATCCATAGGCGGTCATTTACCGCAGGACTTTTCAGAGTCAATTGTACACCTGATTATTCTAGATGACTATTTTTGACGCTCACCATTTTGGAAGGCTCTGTTACACCTCAGAACTCAAAAGAAATATGTTGTTTTCAATATTATGGTACATATTACACTTCTAAATCCGTTTAAATGATTGTAATTATTTCAAACCTCTCTAAGAGATTACTGACTTTAGTTTTAAATGTTCATTAATTTTAATAACAGTTTATTAATAAATTTTAAGATAATATACTTTGAAAATGCACAGGAGCTGACAGGTATCATAAAACTATAATACTCCAGGAAAAACTGATTGTTTTTTTTCTCTTGTATCATTCGATGAAGATATTTTTTTGAACTTGAGTATTTAACATGAGAAGTGAACAGCAATGTCTAGAAATTTTTTAAATCCATGCAACAAATATTTTCATTTAAAAATGTATCTTGCCACTATACCTGCCTGCACAATAGGGAATATACATGAAAATTTTTTTTCACTTGAATTGAAGCATGTTTACTTGACAAATATCAAGGTAAAATTACTTTTTAAATAACTTTAAAAATAAGCGAGATATGAATGATTGAAATTTCCGATTAGACAAAGAGGGTGATAGCCCTCTTGATATGCAATGTGACGTCATATTACACTTTTACCATTTAAAATACACGTAAAACTCCGTTTTTAGTATTTTTGCAAGAAAGAGACAGATAATAATCTTTAAAAGCTTATAGCTTCCTTGATATTTGTCGGATTTTAATTTCGTTTTTAAATATTATTACAGTATTAACAGTATTTTCATATTCTGAAAATAAATGTGAAAAAAAATTTTCATGCAATTCCCTATTATTACTGTTGATGTCTTTGAATGTCTTTTTTTTTAATGTTAAGACTATAATATATATATATATATATATATATATATATATATATATATATATATATATATATAATGCTCGATATATTATTATATAATATGATCGATAATATTACTCGATAGTTATAAAGAGATTATTCAACCTCTTGAACTTAATGCAATCTTCGATAATGTTTCCTGCAATCCTTATTGTGTACATATTATTATATTATTATTATTATATTGCTACTTACACAATCATATTATATACTTCAACTAAATACCGTATGGTTCACATAATCTTCTAAATAACAGTACTTAGTACAACAACCATCAAGTGTACAATATGTTGCATGTCTGAAGGGCAGTAAAGTATATGGAATTGATTTTTCTGTTATGAAGTTAGAAAATTATTTTTTAAAGGCAAAGCAACGAGAAAAAAATCATAAATACTAACAGAAATCGTTAAATGACAACTTGATTTATAGGGAAATTTGTTCAACTGGAAAATGGTAGCAGCCAGGGACATGTATATATCAATTATGGTATATAAAGAGTCTACGAACGGTAACCATTCGCAACAAAGAAAAAAAAAACAATTTATAGCGCGTTTATATCAGTATATAAATTAAATGATGGTCATTTTCGACATCAATTTTTGGTTTACGTTTTTGAAAACAAAATGACACCAAATAATTAGCAGAATTTGAAATAGTTTTATCATGAAGGAAATCACCTAATAAAGACTAATTTCGTCTCATTTTAACAAAAACTTAGTACCGAAAGTCACTAAATCGTACTCAAATCTTTGTATTTTATTCAAAACGTTCGTTTCGCATAGCACCGTAGTGCGGTAGCCCAAGATTTAGCAAAGATGCCTACCATACTATGTTTTACAGGACAATTAGAGACGATTTTTAGGCTTCTTTATCTCAGAAACCAATGAAGCTGAAATGAAGCATAAGACCCACCATCGGTATTTACAACATTACAGCTTTAATTGTTTCCAAGATGTTTAACCCTAAAAATCAACATTTTGGGGATTGAATTTTAGTAGGAAGAAAGAACTTAGGCTGAAACCACCCAGATAAGTCTTTAAATCGGCATTCCCCCTTCCTCTTTTAGGGGAGTCGAAAATTTTTACCTCAAAAACGGCAAGAAATAGAAGAGAAGTTTTGAAACACAAAATTTTCGTTTTATAGAGACATAAAATTTATAGATTTGCCATAAATTTCTGTTCAAACATTGTCAATTATCGTTAACGATGTGTTTCATGTTTTACTCGGCAAGTGGTCAGATTTCATTAAACTTAATATATATAAAAAACTTTCCAAGTAAAATATGAGATACCCTGAGAAATTTACGGAATGCATATAGACCACCAATCATTTGCTCATTTTTATTAAAAAACTTTGTCCTTACAAAGATTTCACTAATTTGAATGTCAACATTTTTGTTTTTACTGAGATATCTACTTTTTGTATGCGAAAACTTGGTCCCATTCACTTTTTTTTTGTTGTTGGTTGGAATGTATACTTCTGGAGCCACGAGTGAAAAAAACTTCGAACAAGATAAACATTTTCAGATTTGACACAAATTCACAATTGTTTTACACTCACTTTGAAACAATGTAGTTTTGGATATATAGACGAAAAAAAAAACAAGTTAAATAATTCAAAAGTAAATCACAAAAGAATCTTATTTCATTCAATGCCTATTACACAACTTTTTAAACGGTAAAGAATTTTTGTCTCCCGTGAAAACCATAAATGTATGTTGGCGCTGGTTGGTTTATGTAACTATAGACGGACTATCAATAAAACTTTTTTCGGAAGAAAATTCAACTTTTTTATAACTTTGATTCCTTTACTTTATAATCTTATTATTCTTTCATTTCTTTTCGTATATTTTTTACGATTATTTTAGTATGGTTAGAGTGTAAAAAAAAATTGTTTAGAGTGTGAGAAATAATGATTTTTTTTTCTGTTCTGTCTATTTTTTCCGTTGTGTAAAACATTATACATATTTTGGGAAAATGTGGCGTTTATTGATTTTCGAGTTTATATGCAAAGAAGTTGCGATATTTTCTCTTCATTTACCTGTCCAGTGATTTTCTGGAATTATAATAATGTGTCAAATAAATGTGCATGGTTTGTTTTTCTTCGTATAAAATATGAAATTAAATCGGCTGAAAGTTGATAAATATGCGTCGCTGAAAATCTGATATAAAATAAAAAAGATTCAATAAATAGAAGTGAATAATTTAAATAACTCCTATTCCATCGAAGTATGGACAAACTGCGATTAAATAAAAGTAACCCCAATGTTCTGTGCACTAGATAAACATTATCCAAAAGATATGATGGGCTCAAAGAGACTGAAATAAATTATTATTCTGCATTTTGAGACAAAAAGGAAAACAATGGAAATGTTACTAAAAAAAAAAGAAAAAGAATGAACATTACAACTAATTGAGTTAGTTGCTTAAATTACCGGTGTATAATGAGTTTATGAAAGAATACTTTCAAACAAAAGTTGTTTGTTTTTAAAAAAGAAACATTTTTTATCTAGAAATTTTTGTTTACCCTTCCAGTTTCAAAGATGAATATTATACCCATTTTGTCCAAACACGGTCCGATTTTGCTCATTCAAGAACTTGGTCCTACTTTTTAGCTCTAGAACACACAAATTAAATTTGAACTTGTTATTTCGTTTTTGAGGTAGTAGGTTGACAGACAGACAGACGGGCGGATAGGCGAAAATGTACTGATTAGAATAATTTATGAACTATAAGGGTATAAAATAATAAACCTTCGAATATATTATATATACCGGGTATAAAACTCCTTGATTTCTTAGTTAATTATTTGTTTATATAAAAAGTATCTGGAAAACAAAGTAGACATAATCTGGGAGGATGTGTTACTCGAATTTGGTAGCTCCACCATGTGATACATCGATTAGTAAAATATCTTCACGGACAATATATTTACAAAATAGAAATAACATTGCTCGAGTAAAACAATCTATTCAATTAAACTGATTAAATTTTCTTATTTAAATCTCTAGACTTATTTCTCATTTTAGGAATAGATATTCATTTTGAATTAGTTTTCTATACTTTAAATATACATAGAAAATACATTTATCGTAATAAAATTTTCATTATCATAAAGTAAATCCACCAATAAAATCAATTATATACGTACAAAAGTCTTAAAAAATTCAAACACAATATTCTCTGTGAACTATCAAAACCTTTTTTGACTCATTCAAAATTTGCTCACGATACTCACGTTTCTTGCAAAATACACACGCATACACATATTTTGGTACCCCATTTCAGGGGCATATTATTTTAAACAATGCAATTTAGCCAACATATATGTCAGATGAAATATTTGGATTTTCATTAATAATATTTTTATACCCGGTGTATAATTTATACCATCGTATATTAAGTTTAAAAATATAACAAAAACACTGAAAGGTCGGTTTCTTAAGGTGTTCATATGGCTCATTCTTCTGTATGCATGTGAAACTTGGACTCTAAAAACAGAACACACAAAAAAAAATATACGCGTTTGAACTCTGGTGTTATCGAAAAATGCTTAGACTTAAGTAGAGTAATTTTGTTTCGAAGATCGTGTGCTAGGTATAATCGGAGAACAAATGTCACTAGCAAAAACAATTTACAAATGACAAGCTTCATACTTTGGCCACTTTATGAGATCGGAAAAGTTTCAAGTGCATAAATTCGTTTTAATGGGTAAACTAGATTCGCAGAGAGGTAGAGGCAAAAAACGAACATTATGGATTTCTAATATAAACAAACATACTGCAATGAATCTGGAACAACTCATTCGAAAACAGAGATAGGTGGAAACAAGTGGTCTCCAACATCCCCCAGAGGATAGGGAACTAAATCATCATCATCAACATCATATTAAGTTTAGTTCTGTTTTTGTAACGGTTTCAAATATTGATCACAGAAAAAAAGCTTTGATATAGGTGTTCGTAAACTGACCTAATTTGTTCATTTCCGCAAATGTGTCTTGACCGCTCGTCAACATGATCACTCAAAAACAAAAGTGATAGCGAAATGAAATTTTGTATATGTGTTCTAGAGCTTAAAAGCAAGATCAAGTTCGTGAGAGGACAAAATCTTACTATGCTTGGGCAAAATGGGAAAAACTGCCTATCTTTAAAATCTAAGAGTAGAACAAGAATTTAAAGATAAAGAATGTTAACTTTTGTCAGATACTTGTTTTCATTAATTTAGTATACACTGGATATTTAAACAATTAACTTCGTTAGTTGTTATTTTCACTTGTTTTAAAGTAAAAATACAAATACAAATTTATTTTATTTTACCAACGCTATTTTTGTCAAATTTTGGCAAATATTCGGGTTTGCTAAATATGCTTTTGACAATTTTTGTTTGATAAATACTAGTAAAATATTGTATAACCTACTTTCTCTTCCAATAACAAAAAAAAAACGTATAAATGTGTATAGGATTTTGTGTTAACATGTTGATAAGATCTTTTAGACTGAGAAATGTAGAAAATATATTTCTACTTTTCAATTATATAAGTACTGATCATTATTTATCAACTATCTTACTATCGAGAAATGAGGTCAAGATGTTTGGTTTTAATCATATAGTGTAAGAGAAATTTGTGTGCAATCAGTCACACAACCTCCATATAGAGAACTATATCTGTATAAAAAGGGTATATGAAGGTTCCCCACTAGGTATTTTCCTGCTCACGTTTAAAGTAATAGCATCAGTCTACCACTTATTTGTTGGGTTAACATCGATCTTCTATCCTCTCCCCAGAGGAGTATGCTACTCAAGTTACGGGTTGCCTGGATGTTTACATTTTGCTTATAGGTTACGGGTTCAAATCACGACGGTGGAAGTTTGTCAATTAAAATTAATAGGACCGTTAAACTGTTGGCGTATGGATTAGAACAAAGTAACCGGCTATACTTGTGAAGATTTTTTGCAGTTTCCCTGCACGAACTCCAGATCATCCACTCATATCATTAATGTATCGACAAAAAGAGTTAATAAAATGTTATACTAATGCTTTGGGTGGACTCTGTTATAGAGAATGAAATCTCAGAAGCGGAATTAAAACCCCATTTTTACATAAACCCAATTTTAAACATTTGGTTTTCTCAAAATCGAGAAAACTAAAAAATTTCTCGAAAAAGCTTTATATTTCCAGTGAGTGATTCTATGGGCCCTCCAAATATTTCGTTCACACAAATTCACCATCTTTTTCTAATGGTCAAAAACACAGACATGTTTAAAATTAGAGTATTTCAAAATGTAAAGACCCGATGGAAATCGAATCCTCAACATCGATTATAGTTTTTGATTTTGAATTTTTGAGAATATAATATCTATATTATAGTCAACGTTATTACAGTCTGTATATAGAGGTGAAAAAAACTGGGTGAAATAAAATAATGTAGAATAAAACTAAAATAAGAAAAAAATCAGTCAAAGAAGAATATGGATTACGTCAAGTATCACATATAAAAAATATCGATGCAGTATTGCAAAATTTTTTTGTAATTACTAAATTGAAAACATTAAAAGTACAGAAGGAATCACTTTTTTATAAAATTGATTAAAAAACATTTCAGGTTACTATTTCAAATCCAACTTTTACAAAGTAGACAGATTTTAATTATATATCCCTTAAAAATTAGTTTCCCTTGGGTGTTAATATTATATGAAAAAATTATATTTGATGAATTACTTACGATTAAAAAGGAATATTTTTATGCAGAAGAATATTTTGCTCGTTTTTACTTTAACAATTATTCATTTTCGCCGACATGTTCGTTCATTTTGCCCGTCCATACCTCTAGGCACAATAAAATTGAATATAATATTATGACAAATGAAAAATCTTATTTTATCTTTGTTTTTACTATCAGCTAGAATAATTGAAAAAATAAATATCATTAAAAATTGTTTATTTACTTTATACAAAAGCACAGGCAGGTTACCTTATTAAAGAAACATACGTTGTAAGGACTGGATGATATTTCACTCACTCACTCTAACACGAAACGTGAACATCTTTTAAAAAAACATACGTATTATATTTATATTAAAATAATAATGTTGGCAAAAAATAAAAAAAAAATTTATTTCACACCGAAAAAACATAAAATTCATAAAACAAAGATTGTTTTCGTGAAGAATAGATGAAGTACTTATGACCCCAGTTTGTGTAAACTAAAAACAACATTATTAAAATTTAAAAAAACAACTTCTAAATGCACTCGTATGCCTGTCGTATTCTTTATTCGCTGATTTTTTACAAAAGTATAAATAAATAATTGAGTAATATGACGGTGTACTTGTTTAGAAGACGTATATTAAAATATAAGCTGTTTTTACATTTGAATGTTTAGTGTATTTTTTTTACTAAGGTAAAAAAATATGAGGAAAATACCCTTGAGTACATTTTTTCTTTTATTAATTATTAGTTATATTTCATGAATAATTATTTGAAAATTGTCTTTTTATTTTGTGCTTTTTTTTATAAATAAAATTGATTTTAAAAAGAAATAAAAACTAATCTTGATTACATTTCAAATTTTGTCCCAATTTCTAGAGCAACCACATAATTCACAAATCGAATTTAAAACTACTGAAATCGGTACAAAACCCCACAGAATTAGATGCATACGAAAGTATCTACATGTACAAATTTAGAAAACAGATAATGAATTTATACAATAGCCCAATTCCAAATTCTGATTTAATAAATATAACTATTTTCAAAAAATCTAATACCTGAATATTAAGGTTAGCTTCGATTCCTTCACTTTAGTGACAAAAACAACGCCGCATAGTCACAAAAGGATAACCCCAATAAATAGGTGGGGTTCTTCACACAACTAATTCTTTAGTCAGTCAAATCAAATAATGCTCAGGTCAGATCATAGCCTCAGTCAAATCATATAAAAGACAGAACTTTTTTAATATCATTGTGAGACACGCACCAAATTAGCAACAAGCAACATATCTCTGAATCCATATACCAGAGATAGTTACGATTAGCTAATTCATACTAATGATGACTACATTACAAATAAATGTTCTAGGAATTGGGGCAAAATTTGAAATGTAATTTCAAAAACCCTAGAGTTCTGTTTGTTTATTTTAATAATCTTTATTAATCTTGATTATTACTTATTTCTGTTTAGATTTAAAAAAAAAAATTATATACATTATTGGCTTAGTGGGCGTGCCTACATTGAAAACCCATAACTTTTTGTAGAGAGTAACCGTTGCTACAACGCACAGAATAGTGTAGTATTTATTAATATACATCATAGTATTCAATCCGCAAATAACATTTGTGGTAATATCCCACAAATATTACCTTACTGAATCGTGATAATGTCTAGCCAGGATTTCTTCCCGTAAGTAAAAATAATTTTTGTATTGAATGGAACGTTATTTGATGAAAATCCATTATAATTATTAAATAAAACAAATATTTGAGATTTTCGTAACAATAATTCTATTTTGACTAGTTTTGGAACACTGTTCCTTCATTAATATGCTAATGACAAAAATATATACATTTAAACAAACACTTAAACATATTCAGGTTCATAAATAACTGCATAGTGAAAAAATTTTTCGAAATGAAAATAAACAAATATTGGTAAAACCTAAAAATTATAAAAAATATAACAATTACATAACAAGGGTTTGCTAAAATTATGTACAATTGTAAAAACATTTATCATAATTATGTAAACAGGTAATAATTATGAAACATAAAATACAACATAATTTTATACCGAAAGAATACAAAAAAAATTTTTAAACATAGGTAATAAATAAATAAAATATAAAATAATTTTATATCAAAGCATTTTACAAATCATTTAAAAAACATTATGAAAAAATGGTTATTCTATTATTGTTTGGCCGTTTTAAATACAATGCAAGAAAATAATATGTTTCTATTAAAAAAACAGTTTTAAAAACAAGCATTTTTTAGAAAAACTAATTTTCTACAACTTTACTTCTTATGTGTTTTTCGATTTTTTCAATATTAAGAGAGATATACCAAATTTTGTGTTTCCCCCTCTCTCTAAACCTCCCTTTCCCTCTGCCGATTCTTGTCATGCTCACCATAAAAATGCATGTTCATCGAAACTGAACCAACATGTAAAAATTCAACTCCGTAGGATAACAGGAAGTGGTTCTAATTCAGCTTGCAAGATTTGACCCGAACATACATATACATACATACATACCAGATAGGCTGCGGAAAAATGTATATTATTAATGCATCATTATACAATGGGGTAAATTTTTTTTCTACAATGTTTAGCGTTATTTCTGGTAAATCCTCTATGATGGATTTTCGATAATACGTATAATAATTAAATCGAAACGATAAATTCAATGAATATATCTTGAAGTCACTGTATATTGTTTTTAACACAATATTACATTATTTTACATTTTTTATGTTCTTAGCAAAATACCGTATATGGCTTTTCCATTCTTGTATAAATTCTATCCTACTCAAGAAACTTTTCATTATAAATCCAGATATGTGGATAATAATTCCAGATATGTGGAAAAAATTCCTTAATACACTTCTCCAGACTTGTGGAAAGAATTATTTAACTTCATAGAATCTCCGGTATTTCGAAATGGGGCAAATTTGCATTTCGAACTTTCACTTCACCTGCACAGTGGTTACCTATACGTATGTACTCAAGATGAAAGTATTTTTAACCAAAGACGGTTCACCATATGGAATGAAGATAGTAATAGGTTCAATGTTTTGGCCCTAACAAACTCAACTTTAAAACTTTATTTTATGCCGAAAGGCGACGAGAAGATATTTTGTAATACAATTTAATATAGTAGCAGCATTACCCGTCGCGGCATCGCCCGCAAAAATTTTGTAACGTCCTTATAACCAAGTAGCATAATATTTTCTCCCGTCAAGGACTGATAAATTGCGTATAATTTTTGAAATACATTTGTTGTATGCATTGCCACCTATTGGCAAATTATATTATATTTTAGCCAAGGTATACAAAAACTTATAACAAATTATTTACTAAAACCTTCCTCAAGAACCACTCTATTCATTGGTGAAAACTGCATGAAAATCGGTGCAGTAGTTTTTGAGTTTATCGCGAACAGACAGTCAGACGCGGCTGGGAGACTTTGTTTTATACTATGTAAGGATTTTAATGCTTTCCAACAATACCCAGCGCTTCCACTTTATAATTTCGACACACTAACTAGAAAAAGAGTTAAGGTTACATGGATGAACAGATTTTTATGAAACAGAGCTTGAAAAAATTAACCTTTCTAATAAAAAAAACTTGGGAGCTACGATGCCACAACAGATATAAAAACCTGAGATAGAGACATCAAACTTATAACACCTCTTTTTTTGGCCGGAGGTTGAAAATGAAAAAAAAAACTGATAGAGAGCAATTTCTTTAACGGTTTGTTTATTCTATATACAGAGTGTCCCGTAAGTCACAGGCACAACTGAAGGTATGGATAGAAAATCAATTTCTGAGACGAAATGTCCTTTAACATTTTTTAATCAGACATGCAGGCAATTAGTTATTAATTAAAATAAGTAACCAATTAGAGGCGCCTAATAGCGTGTATGAGTGAGTGTTTGTAAGTATATTAGTGGGAAATGCATGTACGTGTGTCTGTCGTAACCCAGTGCACGTCTCTGATTGGTTACTTATTTTACTAAGTAACTCATTATCTGTACGTCTGATTAAAAAATGATAAAGGACTTTTCGTGTCAGTTTCAGTTTTCGTTTCAGTTTTCTATCCATACCTTCAGTTGTGTCCGTGACTTACGGGACACTCTGTATAGCCGATAAATTAATGCTCTATTAGATTCTTAATTCAGTTACATTAAACAAAAAAAAACATTACCAAACATTCAAAAACAAACTTCCTAGAGAGATATCCATATATACGTTTTTTGCGAAATTCTATAGAATAAAACATCGTTTTTTATATAAATAAGTAAATACAAAACTGTATGTTTGTTTATTAATACAAAACTAACATCACTCACACACACACAACATATACAGACGCACACACACACACACTCACACATACATACATACATACATACATACATACATACATACACACACACATTTCATGATAAATAAAAATAACTTTGACTTGAATTAATCAAGATAATTTTGTCCTAAATATACAAACATGTGTAATAAAAAAAAGGTTTCACCATTCGTTGCTTGCTTGAATCTACACACTACACAATAAACTAGGTATATCTACAGAATGTAGCAAACATAAAGTATGCTTCTGGGAATAAAAGTAACTAACATTTTTGACATTTTTTGGTTTTTAGAAGGGATATATTTTTGAAGAAAAAAAAAATCGGCATGTAGGAGCTACGTATGAGAAACTAAGCGACTTTTATCAGAAGACGGAATACCAGCCCATGTGGTCCAGTTGTTAAAGGCACTCTACTCGGAACTGGGAGGTTGCTGGTTTGATTCCCACCACTGGCAATTGGTTAATTAAATTAATTGAAAAAAAAATATTGGAGTGGTTAATTGTCTAAACTGTCGGCGTATGGACAAGAACGAAAGTAACCGGCTATGTTTGTAAAGATTTTCTGCAGTTTCCTTTCACAACCTCTAGATGAATATCTGCATAGTTCCTATCAAAGTCGGCTGCAGTCGCACAACATACCAATTCCTTGTCGACACAGAAGTTACTTGTCCTTTAGGGGTCCGCAAAAAAGGTCTAGAAAGGCCTACTTTCTAAGCTTCAACCTCCCCGCTACTACTACTCTAAGAGGACGAAATCATTACGAATAACCAAAGTGAAATAGTCATAATATTCATATTATATTATGGGTATTATGTTTAAGTACAAATGTTTCTTTACATATCAAAGTTACAAAAAATATGGTCAGACAATAAATTGCAGTTAAACCTACTACCTACATCTTTACTGATGATAGATTATTCATTATCATCCTCTCTAGGCCCCCTTTTACCCTTGACTGACTTTTGCCGAATTTTGAAAATTTTCCGAAATCTCTTAATCGATACTAATTCAACAGCTGAAGTTTTGCTAAAAAATGAACCAGTTGCGAAAGAATTATTTATTCATAATTGCTTCTTTTTTTGTTGCCATTTTTGCCAATCAGTATCCGTACGTCCGTCTGTTAAAGGTGATTTTCTCTACCAATGGATTGGGTGGGTCAATTGTGATATGGAAAAAATTTCAAGATATTGAGGCCCATCGCATAAACCGACTAATTATAGCTTATGGTACGATTTCAACAATGCCAGCGTACTTTTCAAGGAATTTTTTGAACATTTTTAGGGAAATATGATTAAAAATTGCTGCTCCGTACCCTTGTTATAAAGATAATCGTTTAGAAATATCTGTAAAAAAAGTCATTGAGAAATAGATATAGAATAAACCAAATTAACATAAAAAACAATTATTTATTTCCTCATACCTGCTGACAACTTTTAACCCCCGACGCAAAAAGAAGGTTGTTATAAGTTTGAAGCCTATGTGTGTCTATCTGTGAATCTGTCTGTGGCATTGTCACTATCAAATGCGTGGAACGATTTGAATGCGGTTTTTTTACGAGCTTTTATTTAACTTGCAATGTATGTATGTATGTATGTATGTATGTATGTATGTTCGGGTCAAATCTTGCAAGCTGAATTAGAACCACTTCCTCGTATCCTACGGACTTGAATTTTTACATGTTGGTTCAGTTCCGATGGCAATGCATTTTTATGGTTAGCATGACAAGAATCGAGAAGGGGAAAGGGGGGTTTAAAGGGAGGTGGAAATACAAAATTTGGCATATCTCTCTTATTATTGAAAAAAACGAAAAACACATAAGAAGTAAAGTTGTAGAAAATTAGTTTTACTATGAAAAGCTTGTTTTTAAAATTGTTTTTTTAATAGAAACTTTTTTTTAGATAGCTGAGTTCCTTGCGCAGGTTCTTTGTTATGTTTGATAGAATATCTGTTTAGCCATTTGCAGATTATCAGCTGCTTTCCAAGAAGATGTATCGATAAAATTAATTTTATAACATATAAGTTTGATGGAGGTAACGAGAAGTTGTCATTATGTTTTATATTATTTCGTTGAGGGTTTTTTACATTTTTATTTTTACTCATATAACAAATATTTCTAACGATGTGTCGATCATCTTTGGTCATATTTTCACGTCCAAGTTTTTTCTTTGTTACATCCTGTGTATAGATAAACAAATAACATCATATACAATCTTTCCTTTACACAAATATACACTTTTATTCTCCTAAAAAAAAACAAATTTTGTTGAAACGATTGAATACAATGTATAATAATATGTTATTTAAGTAAAAAATTGTATTTCTTGTTGTTCATATTATTATGTATTATACTTTTACTATACACAAAATGGTAAATATCATCTATTTAGAATAAGATGAATTTAAATTATTTACTTATAAGAGTAAGGAAGGGCTGAACTTCGAAAAAAAAATTATATGATATAAGCAATCCCTTTCTTATTACAAGAATTTCACAACACATACTAGTTAGAACGAAATCTGTGTAACCTGAATTCATGTTAATCAAGATGAATGATATAATTTCAATATGAAACAAAATCCAAGTTTCTAATTCGAACTGCCCTGATACTGTTGGGAGAAGATAAATTAAATCAGGAGAAAAATATACTATCCACAGTCGAAGTCGGTTAAAAGTATTTAAGAACTGGCCAATTAATGATTAGTCTGTTCTTCAGCTATAGACTTTACAAAATTATTTCGAAACAGAAAGTTTTATTTTCCAAAAACAATAGAAGAAAGAAGAATTTGTAATCGAATATATAAGAAAATTCGATTACTACACCGTAGACTATTTTTAGATCAATGATCTCATATACAATACGTAAATTAAAATAGACCCAATCTGGAAACAAGGTATGTATCTATCGCTGTCCATATGCAGCGCACCATGATACGGTGCACTCTGTTACACCCAAACTCACAGACATTTGTAGAGTGCAGTTTCGGTGATGTACATATCACTGCCTGTATGCATATCACTGGATACATATCAATGTATACATGTCACTGTCTGCGCACAATGTGCCATGATGTCGACTGCTTTATTCCACCGAAACTGTACTCTATACTTGTCTGTGAGTTTGGGTGTGACAGAGTTCACCGTATCATGGTACACTGTATATGGACAGCGACAGATACATATATTGTTTCCAGATTGGGCGTAGTTTAAAAAACAAGCTGTATATTAAGATTACGTAAGTTTATATTCAGATAAAAGTTATGCATTGTAAATATACTAACAACTTTCATTCGAAACATTTGACCCTAAACCGAATGAATAACCTTTTGTGGCTTTTAGAAATGCCCTGCTTGCATGAAAAAGGGACCTATCTTTGTTCAAAAACATGAGATGTTCTTATAATCACGTAACTAGATTTGATCCTGATATTCTCCACATTTCGCCTATACGCGAAACTTACTTTATTTAAATATAAGTAACGGCTTGACACTTTTAACTACAAAATATTGCGTTTACCTGATAGCCGTGAGCTCATTGTGATTATAAGAACAATTTATTTAAAACAAATAAACTTTCTTCAATGAATATTGACCCTAAGTATACGTGATATATACAAATTTAAAAACTAGCCAATTTAAATAAAAACCCATTTAATTAATTGCCATATCAAAAGGCATAAATAAAAGCATATAAATTACACAACAAAAGTATATACACTAAATTAATCTTATCATTAATCGCAAAATGATAATCGTGGGTAGAACGAACCCTTTTTGTGAATGTGAAACAACAACATGAATAAATATATATATTACATTGTTTATATTTATCGTTAATCATTGTTGTTGTAACTTCAAAACGTTATACTTTATGTGGTTTTGGTAAAATACTGATTTAAAATTATAATTAATTGTGAAAAAACAAAACGAAAAAACAAAAAAACATTCAAAACATATTTACTTAACTTTTTTATTCCTATGGTAACCAAGAAGAAGGAAAGAGGAAGGAAGGACTAGAAAATGCAAATTTCCGAATATTTCCAAAAAAAAGTCTACCGATTCTTTATAAAATTTTATCTGCGAATAAAATCATGGTAACTAAAAGCTGGTTGAAATCCCGAAAAATCAAGAAACATATTTCGTAAAGTGTCTAAACTTTGATGTTTGTTTTTGTGACAAAAAGTTTAAATATGAATTTCCGATACTATACCACTTTGTGCTCTAGAAATCATAAATATTGTTCAAAGCTCGTTCGAATTCGGATAACGTCGGTTTTACTTGTATACTCTGAATGTTTAAACAGTATTAAATGTTATTATAAGTTCAGTCCTGAATTTCTAGCAACTAAATAAATAGATCGTCGACAAAAATTGAAAGTTTATTGCTTTATTTTCATAATTACATAACATTGACTGTATATTAAATTATCAAGTTGTTGGCTATCATTTTCTCTCAAGTTATTCATTGGGCTCTTATATATTTTACATTTACTGAACACATATGATTACTAATAATAGTAATAATAATAATAATAATAATGGGATTTAACCTCCGACTTTCAGACACGACGGTCTATAACAGAGGCCACCCACATCATTATTTTTCAACCTTTATTAATTTTTACTTTTCATTTTTATGATGTTAGTGGAGAATCAGGAATTGGTATGCAGACTAGGAATTGATAGGTGGGCGGCTGCAGTTGACTTTGAAAGGAACTATGTCGATATTCATCTGGAGTTCATGAAGGGAAACTGCAGAAAACCTTCACAAGTATAGCCGATTACTTCGTTCTTGTCCGTACGCCGACAGCTTAATCAATCAACCGCCCCATTTTTTAATTGACAAACTGCCGGTGTCGGGATTCGAACCCATAACATCCCAGTTCCAAGTAGACACAACGCCTTTACAAGTGCGGCTACTTGGCTGGTGACTTATGATTACTATATATTCTTAATATTTCAGTGCGACACTGAAACTTGTAGGTCAAAGAGTAAGTCACAGAGGTTGAGGTAACATCGACCTACTAGCTCGAACTTATAATTTACTCACCAGAGAGAAATTCAAGTGCTAGAGCTCCCAATAAACGTATGCAAACATTCTAGAAATTTACTTAATAATAAATTATATTTACATGCCAACGAAGCTGCAAGGCAGTATTAGTACGTATGAGATAGAAACCAAAAGTTAAAAATCCTCTCAGAGCCGGATATAAAACTTTTCATAACTCTCAAAAGCGGGTTTTAAGTAAATGAAACATTTATGAATAATATTTCAAGAAAAACAATATTTAATCACTAATGAGATGCAAAACCATACCAGATTATTTACATAAATCACCCCTAAAGAAGCTTTTGGGAATGGTCTAAACGAATTTAATCATAATTATATCATAACATATAAATAATATTCATTGTTAAATATTATCTGTTTTCATTTTAAAATAATAATTTATTCTCTCGTATGTTATCATCCAAGGCACAAAAGGCTTGAAGAACGTAAAAAAAGATCACAATGCGTATTGGTGATTGAAATTCGTCCACCATGCGAAATTTGTTTTCAGTTTTGTTTTTCAGGTTTCACTTTTAAAAAATTCGTTACGAAGGAGCTGCGTCAACCAAGCGAATTTCCTTAGAATACATAAACCACTCTCTAGCAGTAAAAATTTTAGTCTGATCGCAATGAAATGTCGTATCTGGTATGATTTTGGTATCTTCAAGGTCAATTTTATTAAGAACGAACGAGGGGAAAGGGGGCATAGAGAAAGAATAAAACACTAAATATAAAATATTTCTCTTAATACTAGATTAAACCAAAAATAAATGAGGAGTAAAGTTGTTGTAAATCATGTTTGCTACAGTTCCTTACCTTATTATTTTTCTTAAAAATCGAATGTGTACAGAGATACTTAGAATTTCAACTTTCAATTTTTAATTGTAAATATTTTTGTAAATATTAGTGTAACAGAAAAAATGGTACGAGACAAAATTATTGTAAAACTAATTTACTACAACTTTACTTACCATGCATTTTTCGATTTTTCGAATATTAAGGGAGATATGCCAAATTTTGTGTTTCCCCTTCCTTTCAGTTCCTTTCTCAGTGTGCATATAATACGCTTAAAGAAAATATTACCCGTTACGTACACGTATTCACGTAAAACACACAGCCGTGTAAAAGACACCGTCACTTCCCTCTTTTTTTTCAATTAATTTTATGAGTACAATACACTCCCGGAGTTTAATCCGTTTCTCCCGACTCACCCTATATATATGTAATCATATATACAGAACGTATATATGTACCCATTTATATGAGCTTATATTAGTGAACGAGTTACTCAAGCCTAATTGTGAACGTTTTTTTCTATATAATGAGTTTTTTTTGTCACTGAGAGTGACAAAACATAACGTAACATTATTTTATTATATACTGGTTTTTGTAATGAATGATAAATATCCAACAAAAAAACTGTTATCAGTTATATAATAAAATAAACTGTATGGTATTAAGTAACACTTTACGAGGTAACCATACTGCCTGCCATACAGTGATATAAAGAATATATTAATACAAAAATCCTTTCATGAACACAACAACAAAAAAAACCCAGATAAATTTGTGTGTTACGTTCGGTTTTTCGTTTTTTCATTTTATATCCAGTATATGTGAATATACAAGGTATATTAAGTTTAGTCCCAAGTTTGTAACGCTTGAAAATATTATTCCTTGACATAAATGGTATAGATGTTCATAAAATTACCTCATTCGGCAATTTCCGTATGTCCGCCTGTCCGTTTGTAAACACGATAACTAAAGAACGAAAAGAGATAACGAGCAGGAATTTTTTTTGTGTGTTCTAGAGTAAAAAAGTAAGGTCAAGTTCGTTAATGGGCAAAATTGGAATATGTTTCCCCCTGCCAGAAGGGAAAATATACATCTTTAAAACCATAAAAGATAGAAAAAAATTTAATCACAAAAAATCTTTTTCTTTTTAAAATAAATAACTTTTGTTTAAAATATTTTTTTAATAAACTCAATAGTTTTCTCTGTTAAATGTTCGTCGAAAAGCGAATTGCCAACAATTCGAATAAATAGAAAACAATTCATTGATATACAACTCAGTATATACTGGATATTCAAACAATTAACTAACTTAGTTGTTATATTACTTTTTTTTTAAATTTTCTATTTTGAAATTTGCTTTTATTAAATATACAAAAAAATAATCATAAAGTTTACGAATTTTTAATAAAACGTGTGTGAAATATTTTTAACTTTCAGCCCAAAAGCGTGATTTAAATCTAGTTGTTCCATTATTATTAAATATTTGTGTATATTTTATATAAACAGATTCAACGCTACATGCCTGGTTTACCAAATTACATGCCACCAGAAGTTACATGCCAAGAAGGAAAAAAACTGATTAATTCACAAATGAAACCTTTGAAAACCAACCGCCTACACAATCTTAATGAAAGATATTAGCGTGATTTTAATCTGCAGTTAATATTAATATACAGTGTGTGTTGGACAGCTTTTCCTATAGAGAATCAATGTTAAATATTATTTATTACTGCCTGGGCGTGTGGTACTGTATAAAGCAGTCAGTACACATGTAAATAAAGTCAGTCAGTCATCTCATAGCTATACTGTATGCGTATGGTTGTTTGTTTGTCATTTAAGAGTGGGGATTTTGTGATACACAATGCACATACTAAAATGTACTCTCATCACATATGTACTGACTGACTTCATACAGTACCACACGGCCAGACAGTAATAAATAATATTTAATATTAATTCTCTATAGGAAAAGCTGTCCAACACACACAGTATATATTTTTTATACGAACATATTCAACGCTATATTAAATTACATGCCAACGCCGTCAAATTACTTTTCAACAGAAATTCGGAAAATACGCAGAGGAAAATACACATATTTAAAATAAAATTTTAAATATATGGATGGAAATTTTGGTAAAGATTTCATAAGATATAATACCTAAACAAAAGTTTTGAGTCCGGGGCTCAAGCATGGTGTGAAAACATATCCTATATACAATGATGTCGTTTTATCGGTCTATTTTTTAACGCATCTGATTGTTCTACAAGAGATTCTAACGATCTATAGTATATAATTGAATACATCGCATCCAAATAAATAAGACGATATTAGGATAGACAATTTTATAATGAACATAACTGTATAGCGACCCAATGACCTTTTCATGCAATATAAAAATAATTTTTTTCAAACCCAAAACAATAAAAATAAAAATTTTTCGAAAAATATGTAGGTATTATTATTGATATTACAATAATCACATGAAATTGAAACTATAATAAAATAGACTATTCATATGAAGACATATTATTGATTGGTACATGACTTAAGAAGACCATGGTTATCTGCTATATAATATTATATTGCAAAAGTTAAAGAGATATTCTTCTGTTTACGAAAATTCTACATTTTATCCTTACGTTATTGAATATCAAATATATTGAAAATAATAAAAAATATGTTTTGTAAATTCTCATACAGAACCTTCATATTAGTGGTATAACAAAGCTTTTTTGATCTTGATTCATTAACTATCATGCTTTTATTATCGTAAATTCTCTGTTCGCGATAAATCTAGCAAGTCAGTTTTGAACGACGTCAATTAAATTTTGCATAAATGTGTATTTTCGATCACAATGCAATATGATCTATAGATGAGTTTCTAATCGAATACGACAATTACACTGATATAAAATAACATTAAAACATCGACCCGATTTTGCAGTGGTTTTCTCCAAAAGGTTTAGAATTTAGCTGAGAATTACACATTCCAGAAAATTTTTTCGCTAGGGTAAATATTTAAATACACAGAATATTTGCCTCCAAAGAAACAAACTACTTTTGTTTGAAACTATTTTTCATACAACCAATATTTCGGGCGTAAATTCAAAACTACGCCACATTTACATTTAATGTAAATTATTAGAACATTAGCATCGCAAATACTGCTTGAAAATATTAAACTGTTTATTTTTATATTGATAAATTGTTTCATTTTTATACCCGGTATATAATATATATCAGGGTGTATTAAGTTTAGTTCCGTTTTCGTAAGAGTTGAAAATACTGTTCGCATTAAAAAAAATTGTGTATAAGTGTTCATAAAATGATCTTAGTCCATTTCAGGAAATATGTTTGCCCATCCGTTTGTCCACCCATCTGTCCATCCACACGATAACACAAAAACGAAAAGAGATATCGAGCTGAAATTTTGTGTGTGTATTCTAGAGCAAAAAAGTAAGGTCAAGTTCAAAATGGAAAAAGTTCAAATTGCCTATCTTTGAAACCGTAAGAGATAGAACAAAAATTTAACGACAAAAAATAAACATTTTTTGTAACAACCTTTTTTTTCATAAATTAAGTATATACCGAGTATTTAAGCAATTACAACTCAGTTAGTTGCTATTTTCACGTGTACTTTATGTTAAGATTGTTGTACTGAATTAGCTAAAACATTTCGTTGGTACAACGTTAATACCTGAACTTCTGAACAGAAAGTACAATAAATAAATCGTCTACATGCAAGTCAGCAATTTATGTTTATAAGTTGTCGAATGTACACCAAACATCTTTTGCTGATATTATATTAGTATAATATATATATATATATTATAATATAAACATAAATTAGATGTTTATTTGTATTCTACGGTGTTGTTAGTATATGGTGCAATACTTGTATCAGTATATCGAATGCTATCTATGTAGCACAACTATCCTAGAAAATATTACTTGTAAGGTTTCTCGTTACAAGCAACAACATAAAATAGTTACACATTCAGACGACTGAGTATTCCATCGAAATCTTTTAGTAAAAATTGGTTGTTTGAACAACAAAATGTTTCCTCTGTGATAGTATAAATATATCCATACTAGTCATACCCGATATCCTTACTGAGTATTAAATAAAGTCCCACAGCCGCGTCTGTCTGTCTGTTCGCGATTTACTCAAAAACAACTACACCGATTTGCATGCTGACTCTATCCATTTCACTAATGGATAGAGTGGTTCCCGAGGAAGGTTTTAGTATATAATTTGTTGTAATGAAAATTATTAAATAATTTTTTTTGATCCAACACACATTTTAATTATGAAAGTAAAATATTACGAAAAATATTTAACAAAATAATATTTTTCTCCTTGCAAAAAGAAGGAGTTTTTTTTAGTATAAAAAGTACAAAAAGAAAATAATGTAGCTCGATTTATTTATTTTTCTTAAACTAAGTTTTTTTTAAGTCGAAAAATGATAATAAGGTTAATTGTTGCTTTTGATTTAAAGTTTTTTCTATTTTAAAAAAAATCAAAAATTTAAATAAAATTATTACATTTAATCAAAAGTCATACAAATTGAATAAATTGTTTTTCAAAATAACAGATCACAAATAAATAATTTTGTAAAAACAAGATAATTTTTGTAAAACAAATAAACAGAAGTAAGCTAGCTTACAGTTATGAATGTATCATAAAATTTGTATATAGATTTTGAGTTCACACTGGCCGTGTCCATTATGTCTCTGCTTAAATATCAACCAAGCGGGGTATGACTATGGGTCAAACCCAAGCAGAGGTATAATTTTTAATTAATTTTATAAATAGTCTGAACACTCCGACTACGTCCATGGGTGTTGATATACTAAAATATTCTAGAAGCCTCCATGCGAAAATATATTGTCAAAAACAAAATATTTATTCAAAAACACAATCATATTCTAGAACGACCCATAGCGGGTATATAAACCGTGACCAGTGTCGATTCAAATCAGTTTTTAAATCGTGTCTGATGAGTTTAAAATCGACCATTGTCCGAAGAGTTTTAAATCGATCATTGTGCGATTAGTATAAAAGTTTAATATCAAGTATTGTCTAATTAGTTCAAAGTATATAATTGTTGATCAATCCAGATCAAGTTAAAGTTGGAATTTGTACAAGTAATTTGGTCAAGTAGTTCAAAGTTTAACATTGTGTGAAAAAGAATTAAAATAATTGTTGAAAAAGAAATTGGATAATCTTTTTTTTTAAAGCAATAAAATCAGGTTTTTTTTTTGTTTCGTAAAAACTTGTGTTTAATTTAATTTTTTTTTTCTTCTCTTTAAACAAAAACGTGCGTGTTGTTCCAATTACAAAATATTTAGTAATATCGTTTACTAATATATTTTTTTTTGTTTTGTCGAGTATCGGAATCATTGCAGGTTCGGGCAGCGCTCCTTTGAGGATAAGGAGAGCCAGGATACCGCGACAAATTTGTCAAGCTTTTGTATACATTGGTCTTTAAATATTATAAAAATGATTCATGACGAAGGTATAGTATAATAATAGCTTTTGGTTTTCATTGATAGATGGCAGTGAAACTATATTCCTACACATAAGTTCATTAAACTTAAAATAGATGGAAAGATATTAATGGTGTATATAGGTGGTGTAGAAAATATTATTTTACTTGGTTATAAGGGCGTTACAAAATTTTAGCGGGCGAAGCCGCGATAGATTGTAGAGGCTGCCCTGGACGGGAAACATTTCGGCCATAAGGTTCATTGTGATGCCTAAGGATGTGAGGAAGTGAGTCGAGGACAAGGAATTTTGTACCAAGTAGCAGCGCTTGTAAAGGCGTTGTGTGTACTTTGAACTGGGAGGTTATGGGTTCGAGTCCCAAAATCGGTAGTTTGTCAACTATTAAATAAAAAAAGGGGGCGGTTAATTGACTTAATTGTCGGCGTATGGACAAGAACGAAGTAACCGGCTATGCTTGTGAAGGTTTCCTTCACGAAATCCAGATGACTATCGGCATAGTTGCTATCAAAGTCAGCTGCAGCCGCACATCCTACCAATTCCCAGTCTACACACAAAATTTCTTGTCCTCCACTCACATCCTCACATTCTTATGTATCACAATGGACCTTATGGTCGAAGTGTGTCTCGTCCAGGACAGCCTCTACAATCCAGCTATCTATCTTAGTTACAGGCTATTTCATATTTTGCTTGGCTTGGATCGTAAAAATGTTTGACGGAATCTTTATTGTTTAAAATCCAAGGCTTTAATTTGTTAAATTTGAGATAAAACATTATTCAAACGAAAATATTATCAAATACTTTGTACAAGTAAGAATGGTAACACTTCGTATAGAACGTTAAAAAAAACATGATCTAGGTTGATACATAAGTTTAGATCTTGTACCTATAAAATAGGTAGAAAATCTACTTACTTATAAATATAGGTAGAAACTACTACTCAGGGAATGACGACTTCATGTTCTTCTTATATACTTGACTCTTTCGCTCATTCAACTGTTAGTAATACTTGTCACATAGTTTATCACTTGAATTGGTACTCCGCTCCTTGGCACTAGGTTCAAAGACAATGACATTTCGAATTGACTCCATGCACACACATACACACTATGATGATATTACAAGTAAAATTTACACAAGTTAGAACCATATAATACCTTATTTTATGTTTGTATAATAATATCGTTGTCATATAATATTTTATGACAATGTGATGTCATCTGTATTTGTTTAGTATCGCCAGACATAATTATCATTTTCTTTTCAAAACTAAAATTGTATTCATAATTTATTCAAATTTTTAATAACATTACATTCTCATTAACAACGACATACTCTGTACACTGAATTAAAATTTAAATTGTATATGTATTAGTTTTTTTGGTTTGAAGTAAACAGTAGCGTAAGATGATATCCCATCAAAAACAAAATGGGAAAGGGGTCAAGATTTCTCATACAAAAAGTGCGTTCCCCAGCAAAAGAAAAAATGATAGCTAACAAAATTAGTGAAATTTTAACAATAAAGAAAGATAATGATTTTATTGGCAAAGATTTTCCTTGGTATGTTTTTAATGAGGATAAAATTATTTTTCAAAAGTATGTAAATGATTGGCATTAATTAAAGTGTTAAATTTTTTCAGGTGCAGGGTATTTCATATTCAATTTGGTACCTACGTACCGTCAGATGGTGGGTCTTACGACACAGTGTAAATTTGAGCTTCCGAACGTTTTTTGTTCACTACCTTGCTATGAAATAGGCTCGGATTCAATTTTGGGGAATACGTCTAGAATAAATCATTTGATATTTTACACGAACTTTTGGGTACATATTTTCTGATTCCGATAATTATTGTCTTAGATACAATAATGATAATCATTCTGAAGAAGAAACAGGTGACCTTATAAATTTAAGTAATTACAATAAAGATTTTATCTCAAAATCCTATATATTGTGGACATACCTTTTTTATAAAATGTCCTCTTTGTAAAAATCGCTTAAGTAAAATTTGTCTTAACGTTTTGAATGAAATTCACTACATAAGAAGAATTTAAAAAACACAAAAATCGATATACAACAAATCGTCTGAAATCGTATAACAGAAGGGAGATAAAACCGCAAAAGAGAGCATAGAGGGCTAGAGGTTATCAGTATAGAATTCCAGAGATTTTCCCAGATTAAGAAGAGAAAATTAAACCTCTAATACTTAACTAAATACATACATAAGAAAAACCTATATTTCCGGGTTTTCTAGGCTTCTCGTCACACTATAACAAAAAATAATAAAATTTAGAAAGAGCCTTTATAATATTGTTACATTTAGAACTGGATTGCATTCCTCAAAATAAACTGTTCCACATAGAATCTTCGCATTGATTTCTGTTATTTGATAACTTTAGTTATGGCGCAAAAATCGCTGTCCAACTATAATATTTGCGATAATGAATTACTTGAAAGCAACTTCACGGAAAAGCTCCTCAGATAATATAATACCAGGAACGTTACTGCTTTTTTTCTTATAATGTATTCATTTCAGTTTTAAATTTTACTTGATATTGTTGGAAAATTAACTTATAAAAACACAATCTTCTTAATAGTTTTCTCATGACACTTCTTTGAAAATAATTTTGTAAGATTTTTATTTTCATCTTTTGGATAAATTTCTTTTAATTATTCATTTGGGATATAAGTTTTTAAACTATGTAATTTCTATACAAGGAAATTAATTTTTGTTGTAATTTTTTTTTAAATATCAAATTCTCCATGCTTTAATAATTTTATTCGAAAAATGCTTAAATATATGAAAAAAAGCAAAATTTAAATAGTGAATATATATATATAGATATATATATATATATATATATATATATATATATATATATAGTTCAATTAAAAAGTATTGCAAAATGAACACACAATTATCTTAAAATCAAGGAATGAAAAGTTTAATAACCGAAGCGAACAGTATAATCCAAAAATCATTTCCGAAACAAAAGTTATTCATCCAAACAAATAGTAGGTTTTTGATACCAGTTTAATAGAGGCACAAAATGAATTATAATGATGCAACCATCAGTTCCTAATATTTGTATCTCTACGAAACGTTACTTTTACACATTAATCTAAAGTATGCAGGTAATGGGCAAATTGTATTAATTTATACAAATTTTAATTTCATTATGTTTAACAACGAGGTGAGCAACTTCATTATACGTTCAAAATACTTTATGATTGGTTTCTTATAACTCGCATAAACAAGTATAAGTTAAAAAATCTGCTTAAATCAAATAACATTATTTATGACCTACATTTGATATTTTAAAGAAGCCAGAAGCATTTATTACCTGGTAAATAAATGGAATATTAACGAATATAATATATTAGTCTTGAAATACAAATCTTTGTTTAAATACATTTTACTTTGAACTGTGTTCCAAACCCAAATCTACTGTATAAAACGTACTACATACAATTTCAGTAGATAATTATTATTAAATTCTCAAAGATGAGATGCGAATCTAGTAAATAATTTTCTCCCATAATCAACTAAACAACAATTTCTCTATAGGCATAGAAAATTCTTATGTGTCAGATAACCAAACAGTAATTCGAACTACTTATCTGAATTTAGAAAATTTGAATTCAATATGAATATTATTATAAATATTTATCACAATCCGTGTTTGATCACATGCTAGCGTGATAATTACTATGTTTCTTTTACACGAAGGACGTTGAATGAGATACGTGGCTATTCCTTTGTTTTGATTTGTAAGATGCCTTTGCTGATGCAAGGCTACCATTTATTGAGACGATTCGCTCTACCAATATTAACCTTTTAAGTTCTGATTTCATCACGTCTCTGTGAAGTTTTGGCGGATTCAGAAAATTTGGAAAGTAGCAAAAATGTGCACAGTAATTTTTTCCATTTTAAATAACCGTACAAATTTTCACTTTCCATTAGTTATGCTTTAAATTCCGGTCAGCAGATTGTAAAATATAAGATATAAACGACGCTAGACCTTTGTAGGACATCTCGTTAAATCAATTTCATTAAGTCATTAATACACACAACAAATTCGTCAACTTAGCGAATTTCTTTAGAATATATAAATTACTCTCTCTAGCCGAGCACAATTTTAGTCTGATCAAAATTAAATGTTGTATCTGATATGATTTTCGTATTTGCGAGGCCAATTTTATTAATAATGGCATAGAGAATGAGGGCATAGAGAAAGAAAAAAATATCAAATAACTCTCTTAATGTTAGAACAATCAAAAAATGTATGAGGAGGAGAAAATCATGTTTGTTGCTACAATTCATTACCTAAATCATTTTTCTCAAACTCTAATGTGAACAGAGATATTTAGGATTTTAACTTTCAATTATAAATTGTAAATATTAGTGAAACAGAAAAAATATGGTATTAAAACGACAGCAATACCAATTTTCTATAAGTTTACTTCTTATGTATTTTTCGATTTTTCCAATATTAAGGGTGATATGCCAAATTTTGTGTTTCTCTCTTCCTCTAAACCTCCCTTTACTCTTGTTCGATTTTACCCAATAACGAACTTGACCTTTCAAATAGCAGAAGCTTCTAAAATACCAACGTTCATTCCAATATTTAAAAGAGTCCACGGACATTTACATGTATACAAAAATTTTGATGATGGTCATTTTTATCCAATAGGAATGATAAAAATTTGAAGATATCATGGTACAATAACAATACCTACATTTTCTAAGGAGGAAATTCGCTAATAATCTAGCATATAACTATACATTTCTTAAGAGCAAACATCATTTAAGAGATATAATGAAAGATTTAAATTTAATATGTTAAATGTCATTTAAATTATAAATATTTATTTTTGTTGAATAATTTGTTTGTTTGAATGTTTTAATGATGACTTAATGTGTTTATAGAAATTTTATTTTCATATAATATTTAAATGTATGTTTATTTACTAATGCACAGAAATTAAATAATAAAAGTAAGTAAGTAAGTGAATAAGAATTTGTACAAAGTTTTTCAGTTAGTAGGATGCATTTTCATCGTTCAAATTTTACAATTTTATTTTACAACATCGGCATGCTTGTAATTTTCAAATTAATTTTGTAATTTATTTGTTCATTTAATGAGTATTTTGTTGTATTTCTTATGACACATGTACAAAAAGTTTGTTAACATACGATTGACATATTGAGTTACCTGAAAAAGTCACAATAAAAGTGACGAAACGTTGCATCTTTCAATGATTTTTTGATCGTTGTGTTTTTAATTGTCCAAACGAATTTGCATTAAACTGAGCGTGATCATTATGCCTAATAAAGTGTAGGTAGATAGATAGATTGTAGAGGCATTCAAACCTTCACTGGATGGACTACACTTCGACCATAAGGTCCATTATGATGCCTAAGGATATGAGAATATAAGTGTAGTGGAAGGAATTTTTGTGTATAGACTAGGAATTGGTAGGATATGCGGCTGCAGCTTACTATGATGGGAACTATACCGATATTTATCTGTAGTCCGTAAAGGAATTCTTCACGGACCTTCTCAAGGTTAGCCGGTTACTTCGTTCTTGTCCATATGCCGACAGTTTTTTCTTAATAATTGACAAACAGCCGATATCGGGATTCGAACCAATAACCTCTCAACTTCCAAGTGGGCATACTGCGCAGACATAACGCCTTAGACCGCTCGGCCACTTGGACTGGTATTCCATACCATAATGGATCTATTATGAGAAGACTGCGTGGCGAGGAGGAGGAGACATTCAGATACATCATATTCTAGTGCGTATCTCTCGGATACGCAGATACAAGATATTCGGTGCAGCTCACACCGAATATATGAACCTTCAGGCATACCTGATAAGCATTGACTTTTACCAAAATATGGCAGAAGCGAATCTCGTCAGACTGAAGTAAAAGGGGGAGCATAATAGGTCATAGGGTCGACATGCTATACTTTGTATACCCCAAGATACAAAGTTTCCTTCACGAACTCCAGATGAATATCCGCATAGTTCCTATCATATATCTTACCAATTCCTAGTTTATACACAAAAATTCCTTCCACTCCACTCACATCCTCACATCCTTAGGCATCACAATGGAGCTGATGGTCGAAGTGTAGCCCGTCCAGGGCAGCCTCTACAATTTATCTATCAATAGTATGGAATCTTACTGTGTGCAGATGCTTTTGTAGGTGATAAAAAACCTGTAGTAGTGTAGTTCCTAAGATTAGAGCGTTCAAACATATAAGTTATTATAAGTTATTAGTAGATATATAATTTAAGATATGACATAAACCATTTGTTCATTTGGAAGTAAATGGTTCCAATCACGTAGACCAACACGAAACTAATTATATGTTTATGTAAGCTTCGATAATAATTATCTATAATGGTCTTAATATAAAGCCACCCTACTCGCAAAAAAAAAATATTAACACACACAAAAAGTGGATTATGATTGTTAGTTTTGAACTATGTGATTTTAATTATGTAAATTTCTGTGATTGAATTCTATAGATGATACAGATAAATTTATTTATTTTTGATATTGCCTTTGATGTTTTCAAATATATTGACAATCTGACATAACGAGAGAATTGATCATTATAATAATATAATATTCCCTTTTTGTATTTGAGAGGGATCAACATATTATGTAAAGTAAATTTGTCATCTGTTATGTACCGGAATAAAAGTACTACATCATTTGTAAATTGGTATATTAATAGCCAAATAATTGATTCATATCGGTATATAGATATTCTACATTCATATCTGTTCAATGGATCGATTATGTGATTTAATCTTTGATCAGTGAAATGAGCAAAGTAATTGTATCAAATTTCAAATTATTTCTGTTAGAATATTTACTACATTCGATTGTCGTTTTGTAATACTCCAAAAAAGTCTTCTAACCGTAATTTAGCCCAATTTCATCGAGCAACTGTAACTACTGGTTGGTATGGAATGTTATGTGAACAGACTTGAACCATTCTACCATACCGATCTCGATTGCGCTACAGATTCTTTTTTTTGTAATTTAGATCCTGACATCTAAGGTCAAAAAAAAAGCTTTATGCATAAAACATACTTTTGATGCTTTTCAAGTATAAAATTTGTGCGGCGAAATAGTAATTTAACGTTCAGAAAACTCACCAGTCCAAGTGGTTGTGCTATCAAATGCGCTCTGCTTGGAACTGGGAATTGTGTGTTCGACTCTCAATGGTGGCAGTTTGTCAATTAAAATTAACGGTGCTGTTAATTGACTAAGCTGTCGGGGTTTCCCTTCACGAACTCCAGATGAATATCGGCATACTTCCTATCAAAGTAGGTTGCAGTCGGTTGCACAATCTAATTCGTAGTCTGCATACAAACTTCTTGTCCTTTACTCACACCATTAATGTGTGGTTAACAATTAATAAAGGTTAAATAAAGAATGATGAGGTTGGTCTCTGTTATAGACCGTAGAGTCTCAGAAATTGAGGAAACCCCTTATTAATATTACGTACAGAAAACTAAAAAATTATGCTTTTTCAGTTTATCTTTGACCCGTATAACATAGAAGAATATTTTCAGAGCATAAAAATATGTAACATTTTTGGAAATTGTCTAAACTGACGATATACAGAGCGCAACATCTAAGCATAGATGTTATGCTCCAATTGAAATTATTAATAAAAAATGTATGATTATTAATGTATACCACCCCTTACAAATTGAATATGTAGGTACCTCTTAAGAAAAAACATTCCTCGTAGATATAAATGACATACGTATCCGGACGGTAAAGTAGAGATATATACAGACTAAAAAAAATATTAATAATTCATCTGTTTTATAAATTAAAAGCTCGTAGAAGTAGTGCTCTTTGTTCGGTATATGTATATAATTCCACCCTAAAAGTATATTCTTTTCAAATTAACTGTAAAAAAATTTGCATACAAAATGAGATATACACACATACAATTATAAAGCTACCGTTTGTACTAAGCAAGCTGAACTAAAACAAAAATATGACTTTTTTTATTTGAATATTGAAATCAATCATACTTTAACTTTAACAACAACTTTTTTAACAGTATAACGCCTAAGCAAATGGTTTGACTTGATAATATAATAGAAGCTAGAAAGTAATATTATGGATCAATCTGAGACTTTGATTTCTTCAAAGAATAACGTGCAGCGGCTATTTATCATACATTTTTTCTTTTATAGTAAATTGTATAGGGCCTTTGAGTGTCTTCGTTCGAAATTAAATGGGAATTGCTTTAGTAGGTGGAAAGTTGGTTAGAAGATTAAGAGCAAACAAGCAAATATACGAAAGTGGAGCAAAATAAAACCTTTTAAAAATGAATTTATATAGAAATATTTAGATTCCAAAGATTGTTTAACCTGTCACCCTGATCGAGACTAAAGATTCCTTCTCAGGATTTAAAGTTTTATCAAACTCCTGTGTTTTTTGTGTCACTGAACCTTAGAAACGATAAAAATATAAATTATCATGTTATATTATTACGTCGGTTAAAGTTTTAGTTTCTGGTAGAATCCCTACTTATAAGAGTAAATTTCAGGATCATTATAATATAAACGTCATTATAATACCTTACATCTTAGTGTGACACCTTGCACTATGCCACTTATTTTTAAGCCACCCTATACAATATAAGTTATACATGAAGTCTATATTAAATTTCACATTGAATTGAAATGTAATGAGCATTTGGTACGATAACAAATGTATCTTATAAAAATCTATTTCCACATTATACAGTACCCTCTTAAATCATCGTCATCATACCGTTCTACGTCACATACCGTATCCTGGTTGGCATGGAGGGGTGTGGTATAATATTATAAAAGACAAAATGTAAAAAATAAAATAAAATAAACGCTTTGAGAATATTCTATTAACTATAAAAACAACGTGCATATATCGTGAACCTAGACTTTTACGACGGTGTAGCTAACATACTCTACGTGTTGTTCGGTAATAATATGAGTGAAATAAATGTAAGTATATTTTACCCTTGATGTGTCTGAAATGAGACGATAAAAAAAGAAATAGGGCGAACGTCATTCATTCACTCACTTGTGTTTGCCTGAGAAAATGATATCTCGTTTGGGGTATGAGTGGAAAGGTGATTTACAATGATATTATTTCACCAGGATAATACGGTCGGTGTTTTTTTTTTTGTGTTTTTTAAATTGTTTTGGTACAAAGTGCATTTGGATGATCAGTTGCATATAAATCAACTTATTTGTTTGTACGTTTTTTTTACTGTTTAGAACGACAATAGAATATTGCGATATGATATTGATGTGGGTACGTGCCAAAAATTATTAGTCCACGTGTCAAGCGTTTATAAGTTAAAGAAATTTTTTCTATATACATTACCCGGGGAATATAAAATTTATGCAAAACCTTAAAGAAAAACCTTGAGCCTCATTAAATTCATAACGCAGCTATAAATTTACACTTATAATAATTTCCACCACATGTTAAATGCAAATTTCATCCTGGACGATTCTGCATTCCAAAAAAAATGCTTATGATTAATAGTCCAAAAGTTGAAGATCCCAAAAAGCAGAAAAATGTTTTTATTATCGTGCTCTGTAGTCCATTACGTTAAGAGCTTCATGGCTATTGAAACTTTCCATCAGGGTAATTTATTCTGCAACCAGAATCCGGTAAATCCCGAATTTTCCGCTAAATCCTGAACAAATCTTTGATAAATTGAAAAAAATTAATATAATATGGGTTGTAAATTTAAATGAGAGTATTTTATTTGTCGGACATAAAAATTTAAATACTAAATGAATTTCCCAAACATTTTGAAATTCAAAGTATATAATATTATAACTCTTGTAGCTTTAAAAGAACAGTACTTAGATAAGAATGAAAACTCAATAAATAGCTTTCTGAACAAATTTTATAAATCCAGCTGCTATTTGACCTTACATAAAAGCAAATATAGAAAATAAAAAATAATTTTTCCATCAAATTGATCTACTATAGAAAAATTCAAACGGTATTCACGAAAGCGTGTTTTTATTTTTACTTCCTACAAAAGTGAAATATCTGTATCTATGTCTGTATGTATATTTCCCATTTTAAAAATTGTAACTGATATTTGCATGAATTGGCTATTAAGTATTTATACAAAATAATAACTTACAATTTATACTTTTGAATAAAACTTTGAAGAGTTTTAATGGCAACATAATAATATAGAAATAATATATAATTGAAACTTTTATTGCTACTTTCTATGAAAAAAAGTCAATTCGAGTTACGATAGATAACGAAAGTACACACTTAAAATAAATTTTTTTTTTATAATTAGTTCATAAGACGAGAGTTGATTATGTTGTAGTATTTTGTAGACAGAAATATTTTATTTTTCCATAGATTCGGATGTTTTTTTCAAGTAGACCCAAACTACCAAAGTAAATCCAAAAAAACAATGGACTTCTTAGGATTAACCAACTAACAAACTAATCGATGAGTGGTTTTTACCAACTCCATCGGATTGATGGGTCGGGTAAACTACACCCAAAAGCGGAACCCGTTTTCTCCCGACAAAAAAGACGCCTATCTATTGAATAAACAGAATTATATAGAGGTTTTTTTGAAAGTAAGTAGACAGTTATAAAGGATAATTTCTTTAAATGATATATCTTTCTGATGACAGGCAGTGATTTGCTCTTGAAATTTAACGAATTTCGTATTGTAATATAAATGCGCAGTGGTAAAACATAACTGAAATTAATAAATAGCAAGGTTTAAATAACAAATTATCGTCAAATTGCTACCCGCACGTTTCTTATATTAAAGTTAGGCTTTAAGCGTGGCTCTAACCTGACAAAGATATGTGATATTCAAATTTTAGCATATAACCTTCATTAATAAACGTCCTCTATAACGCAAAAATAATTTTTCAAATGCTGGTAGTTCCTGGGATTAGCGCGTTCACACATACAAACTCTCCTGCTTTAAACTATTTGTACAGATTTGTATATATATATATATATATATATATATATATATATATATATATATATATATATATATATATATATATATATATAAATGTAGTATCTATGGTAAAAATATTTCATTCATTAAATTCATTCGTTATTGACATAATATATAACTATTGACATAAACCATATTATAATTGACCCGTTCAGCTCATCAATCTATCGGGTAAAACAAATTTAAGCATTTCTTTTATAATTTGACAAATCAACTGGGGTTCTCTTTGAAGCCGTTTGGAGGATAATTTTATATTATTTATATATATATATATATATATATATATATATATATATATATATATATTTATGTGCAAATACCGTCGAAAGTCGAGAGATCATTTCAGAATTTTATAATTGATTAGTGCCTTATTTATTCGGTTTCGAAAAAATGCTGCAAGTAAAAGTTGTTTATTATAACTATACTAACAACTTTTATTCCAAACATTTTTCCCGAAATCCGAATAAAAAAGGTACAAATCAATTATAAACTTTGAAATCATAACTCGACTTTTGACGTTATTTGTGCATGACACTTCTGGAAAGATTTTCATATTGTTTCCAGATATGAATAATGTAAATTATTATTTTATCTATATTTTCTAATTTCACAAAAGTGAAACTGTCACCAAATTAGTAACAAGTAACATATCCTGCGACAATATAAGAGTAATTTTAATAAGAGTAAAATTAACAGGAATAAATGTGAATGAAGGAAATTTTAACAAGAGTAATTTCAAATAATTTAAAATTTATTATATTTTAAATCCAGTATATTTTAATTTAGTTAATTTTCTATTTATTTTTGTCTATTGATCTCGACTTTCTATCTATTTCTAATTGTCAAAGAGTAAAGTACGACTAGCTAATTTATACTGATGATGACTACATTGTAGTCGAAATACGTATTTATAATACAAAAAACTGATCTAGGTAAAGGGGGCGAATTTGAAATTTTATTTTAAATCAGTGCCAAGATAGTCATACCTATCCTTTCCCTTTCTAAATTCCTAGACACCTCTATTTGACATATTCTGTACAATCTCTGTATTGTGAAAGAAGAATAAAATGTTTATTTTATTTTTTTAAATATATTTATTAAATATATTTATTTTATTATTATTATATTATATTTAATATTGTTCTTTTGACCACAGCTTGGCCACAAATTGCTAACAAAGTGAACTTCATAAAAAGAACAAAGCAATGAACGAAATTGTAAGAAAATCCTCGCTTAAAATTTTCTAAATATATTTAAAATACTCTGTATATTATTTTACTTACAATGGACTATTTTTACATGTTCAAATGCATGTTAATATCTAATCAAAAAGTCAATTTTAAGAAAAAAAAAACTTTGACAAATATAGGTGTATGCAGTCTATATAAACCACAAGTCTGGTCTGGTCTGTGTGATGTTTTTCTTAAATAATAGAATACTTCAACGTTATCGAATAAAATCGAACATGTTTGTAGAGAGTCAAGACGGAGTACATTGAATTTATTTTAAACCTTATTTCTTCTGATACGAGTATATAATATGGAGAATGTCTACATCACTTGGGGGCATTCTTGTCTTCATTGAAACCCCATAGTCTTAAAATAACTTTTTCTTTGTGTTCCACATATCACTTTTTCTTCCCTGTAGTGTTTAGTATAGTGCTTCTAAACATGATTAAATTATTTTTAAATTCCGTACCACAACGTAGATTAGCTTTCAACCGACTTCAAACAAAACCGCATATTTTTTTGTTGTATCAAAAAGCAAGGATATACATTTTATTCGATTATATGTTGATATATTAGAGAAATTTTAAATTCAAAGTTTTAGAAAAAGTATTTTCTATCAATGGAGACCATTCTAATAGACTAAAAGAAGTTAAAGCTATGATAAAAGACTAAAAGACATTATCAAAATTGATTTGTGCCAAATCAATTCGGTTTTCGAAAAAGTGTTTTGAACAAAGTTTGTTGTTAGTTTTGTAGCAACTTTTATTATGAGTTATTTTTTCGAAAACCAAATTACAAGGCGCAGAAATAGATTACAAAAATGTGAAAAAGGGACATTACTTCATTATAAAACAGCAACCCCCTTCCTAAAATCTTTCTTATAATTTAAATGTAAAGCGTTTAATTGGGTTTTGGTGCTAGCGATTTAGATGAAACATTTTGTTTAAGAATTAAGAAACGAAAGTGTAATCAAAACGTTAGAAAAATTATATATGCCTACAAGTGTTTTGCATAGTGAGGCAACTTTTGTGACGAAGGCATAATTGCCTTGTGAGAAATTTGCCCATGTTAATTCTGTAACAATTCTTCTAGTATGAAGAATTCAGATAATTTATAACAAATAATTCTACACTCTCTACATATTGAAGGCCGTTAAGATCGTTAAGTTTTTTTAAATCCATTATAATTATTAAATTAAACAAATATTTGAAATTTGCGTAAAAAATATGTTCATTAGTCACTAGAGTTGGGATACACAGTTCCTTCTTCAGACATAATAATAAACGATGATCAGATAAACAATTAATTGATTATTATTTTGTCTGAAGAAGGAACTGTGTATCCCAACGGTATTGACTAATAAACATATTGTTTACGAAAATTGTAAATTGTTTTCTTTAATAATTGTTTCTGACTGTTCAATCAAAAACTAGGCCTGAAGTAATTTTTTATACATGCTCCTTTCTTTTAACGGATTTTCATAAATTGTTCTAAATTGTCTGATTTATTTACACATATCTAACGAACTAGGAAATTTATCTAAGTATCGTGACTCAAAGAATAAACCAGTTTGTTGTGGATTTCTAATACCCACAACAAACGATTTTATTCGTTTTTTAAGTATGCAAATTATCCACATGAAAATCTCAACGAATGATTCTATAAAAAAAAAGAAGAATTTTATGCTGTATATTTTCTGTCCGATTTCTAAACATATTTCTTCAATATAGAAGAACACATTTTTACTACACCATACCTACTGTTTTATTTATCAAAAACATGTCAATAACAAGTTGTTTTTTCTCTCTTATTTTCTATACATGCATTGTATAATTCAATCATGAAAGGAAAAAGTTGAATAAAAGCTGTTTGGATGGTGTGTCTATTCACTGTATAAGAATATAAAACCAATTTATAGATTTGCCAATAGCGTTCGTAAATTTCTAGTCATAGATCCAAAGTAAGTGTTTGCAGGTATAATAGTTAACGTCTCTTAGAGATTCGTATGCTTCTTTTACAAAAAAAGAAATATTGTCGTATTTAATCATAGCTTTGATCATAACAGGAGAAACCATTAGGAAGATTTATCATATTCTTTTATAAATTGAGATACTTATAAAAAATCTTTTCTGTATCACCTTGTTTCTGAAACGATTTATTATAGCCAGTACCCAAGAAAATCCAAATAATTTTCATTTCATTACTTTAAAAATAATTTCATTCCTAAGTACACAGTTGGATAACTTACTCGGATTATTTTTAGATGACTCATTTTATGTGTTATACTAGCCAACTCGTAATTTAACAAAATTGTGAGTGTCAGCTCCGATGAGTGGTGGAGCTTACTCTTATAAGCTAATTATCTAATTTGAAATTCTCTGCTTAGATGGCGCTAACAGAATAATTCATGTGCTGCCAACTATTATCTGATACGAGTATGTTACGAAAAGTTATTTAATTTTGAAATATTTATTTTGACATTAATTAAATTATAATAGTTTTATAGTTATTTTTTAGAAGCTAATATTTAATATATAATTCAAAATATTATTTAAATTTTTATAAAAAATTTATTTTTTTATTGAGTATAAGTTACTTCTACTGTTATTACCTATTAACCTTTTTTTAGCTAAAATGTAAGTAGGATAAATTCTGTACACTCCTATTCATAAAAGTTTAACCACTAAGTTACATTCTAAGCGTATATATTACATTATTAAATATATGTATTTTAATATTACTTATTCAGTAACACATTTTTCAACTGGTTCAATTTTTATGAACGGGAGTATACGAGAAAAATATTTTCGTTTTCCCATAGTTCCTGTTCCTTTCATAGTGAACTTTTTCTAATAAAATGACTTTGTAAACATTTGATTTTAATCCTACTACAAAGTCCATAGTATAACCGATTCTGTCCATAGTTTTATAGGTTGCAATATCGTTTTGTTTTTAATAATATGTAAAATTTTGCAGTATCAGCTTTTTATGTAATTTTAGGGTATCTTTAGGCATAAATATACTGACAAGAACCCATATATTTAAAGCTAGTCGAATCATGCATAATTTATGCGACATAAAATAATATTGAAAATAAGCAAAACGTGACGATAATTTTAAATAAACAAATAACAATTAAAAAAAAAAAAATAGAAAGGGGAATAATTATTATTATTTTTATTTACTTTAAAATAAATAATTAAATAAGTTTACAGTGAATAAATTAACAAAATAAATTAAAAAATGTTTTATTTTTTAATGTAATATTTAAAAAAAAAAAAACAACAAAAAAACAAAAAAAAAAACGAAAAAAAAAACAGTTTAAAAAATAATTATGATCAGTTTGAACGTAGAATCCTTAACGCAACATCTTTATAAATCATCACATTAAAAGAAACTTAAAATAATTATTACCAACCAAAAATTCATAAAATTTACTACGTTCATAAAAACGTTTTCATATTTTAATTAACAATAACAATTAGCTTAAAACAAATAGCATTGCGGTTGGAAAATTTTCCAAGACTATGTTATTATTATTATTATTATTATTAAAAGATAAAAGTCATTCCTTATAACGTAGCCCTTCGCCAGGATAGTAGAAAAAAAAGAGGTGCGTTATTATATATGTTATGTTATAGTCATCTACACATTATAACCCCAAGGGATGCGGAAATGCAGCTAAGATACACACCCTTTTGTGTATAAATATATGTATGTGATAGCAAGCATATTATTATTTATTTCGAGGAACATAACAGCACACAAGGCCTACAAAAGTATATCCCTTTTTTGACATTATACTACTATTCAGTGATTTTATAATAGTCTCTTCTCTTTTGGCTTAGGAATTCATTCCTATATTTATTTATATACAGTGTGGTTACTTAAAAATGCCGACGGTAAAAATCATGAGAAAACATGTTAAAAACAGTAACAATCATGTTAAAAACGGTAAAACGGCTGAACCGATTTTGACACGATTTTTATGAAACGGTTTTGAATTTAGCTGAGAGTAAAATATGCTATACAATCTTCTTGTTCCATGCACCGTGGCCGCGCTCTATATTTACCCGTGGCCACGTCTCATCTATATTTTGAACCGTGCAATATCTTTCCAAACAACTCCGGGATAATCTTTAATTACATAAATATTTCCAAACAACTTTTATTTGAAACTTTTTTTCATGCATCTAATATTTCTGGTTTAAATACAGAGTTTACGCCACATTTACGCTCCGTATTTACACCAAAACTATAAGATGTATGAAAAAAAGTTTCAAAAAAAGTTATTTGTTTTCATGATATACATTTTTCTTTATGTAACAATTTTTCCCTATCTCGCAACGTTTAAAATATAGTTTTTCCTAGAGATGCATTGTTTAGGATTTATTAGTCAGAAAGTGGAAAAAGTCCGAATATTGCTTAGCCTTCTTATAAAAAAAATATTATTTTCTATTCTTAGCCTATTATATTACAAGTTTTTTTTAAAATTAATTAAATTTTATTTTAAAGACTAAAACGATTAATTTAATTTCCCACCACTTCCACTACTCCCGAATAATCATCAACACTTTCACCAAACTTCTATTTCTGTGAATATTTTCGAATTCCAACAATACTAAATACTTTTTTATTATTATTTTATTCAACGACTTAAGACAAAATACAATGCATTGTCACGTGACTTACACACGTTTTCACAGTTCCAAAGCTCCAGCACAACTAAAACTAGTCGAAATTTTTTCCTCACAATCCAAATAACAAAGAAACGATATTATAAATTGAATAAATGCTGGTAAAATATTGTATACCATGTTTTTGCGGACCACACTGTATGTTTATTATTTATATATATATGATCTTTCTTATTATACCGTGTGTTTACATTACAAATCATATAACAATGACAAAGTCAAATATTATAATATTGTATGTTTGATTTGCATATCACATATTAAGAAGTTATCGTAAACTATATTTTCAATTTATAGTTTACATACACAAAATTAAATTTCCGGTTTATGTATGCGTGCGTATGTAGTTTGTGCTATCTCATAACGACTTCAAGCATTAAACTACGATGATGCGTTAAGTAATAATTTTGAATTATCTATCGTGTATTTATTATATTATATTGCATGTATGATCGCATAAAATTAACTAGATTTCAGTTGTACACATACGAGGGATTGAAGAAATTTGTTTTAACAGCAAATTGGTTAACGATGACAGTGTATTTTTTAGATTAACATATTTCCATAATGGTAATATTAACATATACGAAATAGTGTTTTCGGCTCGAATGGATACATTCGTGTCTGTAGCCCTGGCATTGTTTGTGTAGTATTATATGTGTTTGTTGTAATTTTATGAATATCAATAGTTTTCAAATGCAAATATTTCCAGTAAAAATTGTAAAAAGTTTAATTGAAACCTATTTATTTTGTTTGAAGTGAAAGGAAAAAACAATTTAAAATACTTCTAATACCAACTGGAGTTTTATAATTTTGGTCAAGAAAAATTTTTGAATAGGTATAAGTTCATAAATTTCAGTCAAAAATCCTTACTTTGAATATATATAAAATAGACATATTTACATTTAAGCCAACACTGAACAAATAGTTGTCAGCATTTTAGTTTAGTGAAATAAAGTTATCATCTGCCGAGAATGGATTCCCGGATCTCTGGTTCTATTAAGGCCACAAATTTATTAGATACTAGCTGTTTCCCGCGAATTCGTCCGCATTTATATGAAAGCTAAATGTATATGTATTGAAAATAATAATAGTAATAATAATAATCTTATAGTGTGCTACTATGGTTTATAGTTACTATGGAAACGTCAATCAAAATTGACATTTCAAAATTGAAACAAAATTTTATTAAATTAATTTTATAGGTATATTTTTCTATGGAAAAGTTTAGTTTCCATATAGTTTCTATGGAAATGATAAAATCAACATAAATTTTAACCGACTCCAAAAAAAAAGAGGAGATTCTATCTTCGACTGTATGTACTTTTTTATGTTCACCCCCTTCAAGATTATTTTTTGAGACAAAAGATATCTGTCTTTCCCAAATCTATGTCCTTTCCAAATTTCATTACGATCCGTTCATCCCTTTAATCGTGATGAGGTAGCAAACAGAGATACTTTCGCATTTATATAGTGGTATGGATTGATGTGTAATCTATTTACTTCATTTATATTAAATTAAATATGTATGAGGCCCTTACACATTATCGACTAAACTAAAACTACTTGTGATAATTAGTATGGCCAAAATAGTATGGCTCTTGCTGTATGTGTAATTTTTCATTTCAATATTATTCTAAAATTTACTGGGCATAGATGTCTGCCATGAAGTGTAAATTTTTTGTTGTTTTGATTTGATAATCTATATATTTACTGAACATGTAATATGTATCAATGTAGTATTCTTACTATATATAATCGAGCTAGTCGTAATTTTATTTGCTCGATGTCATTTACCTTCTGTAGTTAGAGATTGAGTCCCATCATACCTATTTTTTTTTTTAAATTTTACTTTGATGTTTAATTATTGTGATTGAAAATAATTTAAGTAATATCGCTCTTAGGAAAATAAATTTGGTAAAGTAATTTCAACACAAAATTCTAAGAGACAAAAATTTAAAAATGCAAAAAATTTGCCATTAAGTATTGTGCTATCCAATTGGATAAAACTCGAAAATTTCCTATAAAAATGCTTTCATAGAAGTTTTAAGACGAATCGAATATTCATAAAAGAAGAATGTTGTGTTTATTTATAGATTTAAAAAAAAAAAAAGAATTCAACCGCCAACTTTTTTATTTGAAATATTTTTCGTCTATTTTATTTGCTATTTGAAAAAGTGACGAATGTGTATTTTATATATATTAAGGTCTGGTTCCATGATGCGAGCTACTGGCGTTGACAGCAGACAGCTACTGCCACTTTTTACTGGCATGCCAGTAGCTCGACTCGCCTCACCCGGTTACACGAGTGCGAGATGCTGGCGTGACAGTAGACAGCTACTGCAACTCTGTACTCGCATGTCTCGTGGGTCTCGCTCGATCGACGGACGTATCATAACCCGTGCAATGTTGTCGCATAATACACGACTGATTTTGCTCGAAAGTTCATCTATCTGCTGTCATTTTGTCTATCGAAACAAGAAAAACACGTGCAGCAGCAGAGAACGCAACTGGAGGGCGCCTGAGCGTACGAGGTACTGTCATTTGGTAGAAATGGTCATTTCGTAGAAATGACAGTAGATCGTACTGAGAGGTGGCGAGTAAACAGTACATAACCGTAACTTGCATGATGCGGTCACACGGTGAAAGTTGCTGCATTGCAGTAAGTCGCCTCGCCAGCTAGCACGCTAGCATGCATCGTGTAACCTAGGCATTAATTGTACGACAACAAAAAAGTTTAGTTTAAAACTTTGTAATATTTTACAAAACCTCAACACTAAAAGTTGCATTTTAAAGTAAAATTGTTATTTGATGAACATTTTAGAGAATATAAACATAAACTCATTATTGAAACAAATTTAATTAACAAGTGAGTATTTTCAATGATTTGAACAATATACATGGAAATTATTGAATAATCAATCGAATTCAAGTAAGGGAAAATAATAATTAAAGATAGCTTGCAGCTAACAAGTGTTTCTTACTCTAAAGGGTCCCATAGACAGCACGTTTTGACGGGATTGTTTTGTTCGACGAACAAAATTTGATCAATCAAAACGACGCAAAACTAATGTATGCAGCTGTGAGCCTATCGTTGGTACTCACTGATTAGAGAACTGAGGAAGTTCTCTAATCCTCAGTTCTCGTCACCCCTTAGCTCATTTTATATGTTTAGCTTATTTATATACACAAATATATTAATTTTTAAGTCTGGATAGAATACGCGATTGTCGATGTTGATCAAACTAGCTTATTAATCAATCCATATAATAATATAAATATCTTCAAGGTTACTGAAACAGAAATTTAAGTATTTGAAATAAAATTTACCCAATTCCTAGCTTGGTATTATATAAATTTGGAATAAAAGATGGTCATCATATAAGTTTGCTAATGGTAATGGTTCCTATGTTATTCGTATCTAATTTTACAAAACACCTACCAAAATTTAATCAATTCAGTAAAATGGTAGTCTATGGATCCCTGTATATACATACATATCATATGGATAAACTATAACAATATATCCTATTGAAATTAACACTACGACGGTTATAAACTTCCAAATTTCGTATATTATTAGGTAATATGATTGATTCAATGAATATGATTATTGAGGGTAGATTTACAATCAAAATAATTTACCTAATTCCCCATTGTTTGAAAATTAAATAGCATGCATAAATAAATATTACCATTGTTATTGTTTGATTACAATCTTCAGAATTCAATTGTATACATTCAAGAAACTATTCAATCGTCAAATATAATCAAATTGTTACTTAGTTTACTTTTCAAAAGTTATATTTAGTTACTATGGAAAGTTTCAAGTTCAATAATATAATAATTAATTTTTATTTCTCTCTCCTGCAAATTTGTGGTTTTTCGAAAGATTAGGCCGAAAATCGCCGAACTTATAAATGGTATAATTATAAATTAATCATTATAAATTAATCATTATAAAATAATAAAAAAACATATTCGACATAAACATTATCTACTTATCTCCCTTAAAAATTTCTACCTATCCTATTTACTTATTCTATATCTACTTATCTCACCTAAAAATTTACATTTTTTCGTTTCAAACCATTTAAAATTTGAACTTAAGTTTAAGATAAATAGATTTTAGCGGCTGCCCTGGACGGGCTACACTTCGAACATAAGATCTATTGAGATGCCTAAGGATGTGAGGATGTGAATGGAGTGGAAGGACCTTTTGTGTGTAGATTAGGAATTGGTAGGATGTGTGGCTGCAGCTGACTAGGATAGGAACTATGCCCATATTTATCTGGAGTTCGTGAAAAAAACTGTGGAAAACCTTCACAAGCATAACCGGTTACTTCGTTCTTGTCCATCAGCCGGTAGTTTAGTCAATTAAACGCCCTTTTTTTTCTCTAAATAATTGGCAAACTGCCGATTTCGGAATTCGGTAGCATAAGTTTTAATACCACTCTTTATAACTCTGTAGTTTCTCGTTTCAAGATACCTAAATTGAACGGACTTGATCTAAACTAAACTGGTTTTGGTTTCTTCTTAAATAGACTTCTTTTCCACATTTCAAACTGGTTTACTTCCAATACGAAGCTAAATGAAGAGATACTATGAAAGTTAAAATATAGTTTTTGATTTTTCAGTAAACCACTTTTCGAAATAAATATTTACTGTATTGAATTTCGGGAGAGAGTTATAATTCTAGCTCTCGTCAAGAAGCAGACAAATATCGTTTCCTCCTCTATGTAGCTATCAATTCTGAATACTTTTGGAGAAATCATTTTAAAATACTTGTATAATGGCTTTTATAAAAAATCTGGTGTAAAACACATACACAATTATCATTGTAGAAAGCTTCGGAAAAAACCGTTGGAATTGTTTTCGAGAAATTCTCAAAAAACATTAAAAATAAAGAATCATTTTCCGTTAAGGTATTTAATGTCTCATACGTACTCACCAATGGCCAAAATTTTATTTTGGCCACAGAAGACCTCAAAATATAAAGATTCGGTAAAGTTTCAATTTCAATTTTCAGCATCGAAAACAAAACCTGTATATTCTAGAGGTAAGACTGATATTAAAAGACTATTTCACATATCTTTTAACTCTGACCATGTAATATCGTCAATGCAACAGGCGCATTTAGCATAAGTCTCATTGGAGGTGGAGAGTGTGGGTGGAGAGGTCAATCGTGTAGAGTTTTGAACAAAAAAAAGATCAAACATATATAAAAATTATAAAAAAAAACTTTTTGTTCATTTAGCCTCACTTTTAACTTCTGCAAATTTATGAAAGTCTAATTGTATCGTAAACTTGCAGTAAACAAATTTGTAGAATAAACTATGCCTTATGAGTTAAATTTCAAAGTTAACTAGTTTACCGCTTCTGGGAGCGGTTCGGCCCAACCTATACTTCTGGGAACATTTCGAATTTCAAAATGTAATAATACACGAATTTTCAGAACAATGTTCGATCTTATTTTTTTGTTCAAAACTCTACACGATTAACGCCCAACTAACACTCTCCGCCTCCAACGAGACTTCTGCAAAATGCAGCTCTTGCTTTGACGATAGCATTGGAAACTTATAAAAAAGTCACAACTATGTTCGATGAGTTCACTTTTATGTAGCCAGCAGCTCTTAGTCTTATACTACTTCTTCGTATCAACTTTGTCTTGAGATATGTTTCCTGTCTCGTCTCGATGTTGAAAGCGTTTGAAGCTCTAGCTAATATTATCTCGATACATCTATTAACTCTTAATAGTTTCTCGCAGCAATACTAATAAAAGTAAATGATTATTCAGTGACCATTAGGTATATTAAAATATAGGTAAAATTTATTAAACAATGTAGTACATATTATTTCACTTTAGCATAATAAATATATTGTCTGTGATATGTTGGTTGTTAGACCTATTGGATGTACTACACTACATAGTAAATAAAAACATGTAATTTAACGGACAAATATACGTTATAAACATTAAATTTATACACACTTTTTTGGGTTGAATGTATGACAATACATTAATTTTTACATGAAAATACATAATTTAAAGTGTTATCGTGCAATGGCAATGGCAATGTTAATTTTTTATTGTATATTTATTTATGTACACACAATATAAATAATTTTTAAATTAATTCAAGTTTTGTTCTTTTTGTTAACTATGTAAACTTTTCTCGGAGGGATTGTTGTATTGTACTAATTTAACAAAACATAATAAACTTTCCAGACGCTTGTTTATTTTGAAAATTGACTTACTCGATCATTGGAAAAAATATATGAGGAGAAGGAGGTGTCGATCTACGAATATGACTTAAAAGTTTATTGTATCGGTTTCGTAAAGGGCATTTCATGGTATACGAAAGAAATTTTTACGACTAATACAACCCTCAAATATAAGGAAATAAATTTATAGTACAGGGTGATGACGAAAATGGTTTTGAGCTCTCGGGCTTTACGTAAAAATAATTTTTACCCGACTACAAAAAGTTATATGTTTAACAGTCTATGTATGTTTATTTGTTCTCGTGTAGTTCCTAAATTACTTATCATTTTTTGATAAATGAAGTGTCATTAGCTTCATCTTAGAGTTCCATGTGTCATAGGCTATGTGACGTCATATAAAATCCAACATGGCGGATATGAAAAAATTCCCCAATTTAATCGAGTTAGGTATCAAATGAAAGGTTTCAATTCACAGATTCCGAAATTGTTTTATTTATTTTTACTCGGCTGCAGAGGATCATGATTGTGGCAGTTTGTTCACGTGTAGCTCCTAAGCTACTTACAATATTTTCACAAATGAGATGTCGTTCTTCGAATTAGAAACATAAATTTAAATAGAAACACTTAGATTCTGATAGTATTTTATTATTTTTCTTGATCGAAATTTAAATTTTCTTACTTTCACGGATTCTGAGAACTATCGATATTTTCGTGTTTTCTATGTTGCTTTCCAATCTGAGTGCAAATGAACAGCTTCCTAACGTCGAATTAATTACTTAAGACATGTCTACTTGATTTCATCTAGAATTAAGTTACTTTCCCCGATTCTGAGAACTATCGATATTTTCGTGTTTTCAAGGGTTTCTATGTTGCTTTCTAATCTGAGTGCAGTTGAACAGCTTCCTAACTTCGAATTAATTACTTAAGACATGTCTACTTGATTTCATTTAGAGTTATAAACTAGGTTTTCTTGCCGAGTCTTTTAGGTTAGCCAGAGCATTTGGTCTCTTTAAAAAATCCGTTAATTTCAAACAGTGTCAATACGTGCATTTGAATATGACAAAGTCCAAATAAATAGATTTTGTTTTTATTTTTATTTTTGTAACGTTATAGTCAATATTGAATAACGCTTACAGATCGAAATACGACAAAAAACCATACACACTCGTCCCTAAACATACTTGTCGCTGTATCACAGTCATAATGATAATGATATCAATAATTCCCTATACTCATCAAAATCACTTTATATGTCTATTTGAAAAATAGCTTGAGGGTTTTTTTTATTTTAATACAAACCGAAATTACTTGTTTATAGAGAGAAATTGAGGGGTGGTTCTGTGTATTCACATGTATATACGGGATCCATCTATGCCTCCAAAACATACGTCTATTATAAATGGGATTCATATTTCCCATAATGCTTTAACTATATTTTAAAGTTTGTGTGGTGTTCTATGTACAGGATGTAATAAGCAATGAGAGGAGATTCAGTTTTAAAAAATGTTTCAGTGGATTATTGTATGTAGATTATTTATTGTTATATATTGTGGAGCAAAAAGTATTATGTCAGTAACAAAAACGGCGATAAGAGCTACTTGTGCATTCGAGTATGTAAAGGTAGGTGACACGTAAGATGTCGCTGAATTTATAAACCCGGTATATTTAAGTATACGAGGGTATATTAAGTTTAGTCCCGATTTTGTAACGCATATTGATCGCAGATATAAATGTTAAAAATATGTTCGTCTGTGTACATGATAACTAAAAAACAAAGAGTGATACCGAGCTGAATTTTGAATACGTGTTCTAGAGGGAAAAAGTACGACCTAATTCATGAATGGGTAAAATCGGGCCATGTTTGGACAAAAGGGCAAAACTGTCCATCTTTGAAACCGTAAAAGATAGTACAAAAATGTAAAGCCAAAAATTGTTCCTTTTTTACGTAAATTCTGAATATACCGGGTATTTAAGCAATTAACTCAGTTAGTTTTTATTTTCACTTGTTTTATATATAATAGTATTCTTAACATCTTTTTTCATTTAACCGAATATTTGAAGTTTTCGAGATAAATTATGATAATTTTTGAATAGGATAATTTTAATAGGATAGGTTTCTTCTCAAATTAGTCTAATTTAATAATTGTAATTGATTTTCGTGAACGATTCAAGCAAAAAAAAAACCGTCTATTGGGAATTGTTACTGATGATTTAGTTCTCCATACCCTGGGGGATGCTAGAGACCACTTGTTTCCACCTATCTCTGTTTTCGACACACCGAATGTGTTGTTCCAGATTGCAGTATGTTTCTTTATATTACAAATCCATGATGTTCTTCTGCTGCCTCTACCTCTCTGCGAATCTAGTTTACCCATTAAAACCAATTTCTGCATTTGAAACATTTCTGATCTCATTAAGTGGCCAAAGTATGAAGCTTGTCTTCTGTAAATTGTTTTTGCTAGTGAAATTTATTCTCCGATTATACCTAGCACACCAGTCCAAGTAGCCGAGCTGTCCAAGGCGTTATGTCTGTGCAGTATGCAGTACTTGGAAACTGGGAGGTTATGGGTTCGAATCCCGACATCGACAGTTTGTCAAGTATAAAAATAAAAAGAAAGGGGCAGTTAATTGACTAAACTGTCGGCGTATGGACAAGAACGAAGTAACCGGCTATGCTTGAGAAGGTTTTCTGCAGTTTCCTTTACGAACTCCAGATGAATATCGCCATAGTTCCTATCATAGTCGACTGCAGCCGCATATCCTACCAATTCCTAGTCTACTCACAAATTCCTTTCACTCACATCCTCACATCCTGAGGCATCACAATCCGCCTTATGCTAGAAGTGTAGCCCGTCCAGGGCAGCCTTTACAATCTACCTCTACCTCATACCTAGCACACGATCGTTAGAAACAAAATCACTCCACTTAAGTTTTAACATCTTTCGATAACTGAAGTCCAGAGTTCAAATGCATTTATTCTTAGTGGCTTTTTTGATCTGTTTTTAGTATCCAAGTGTTCTGTTTTTAGTGGCTTTTTGAATGTGTGCCTATTAAGCACACTGCGCCTGATTTAGCAGTCGAACATATTGCGCCAGGCGGAAGGTTAAAATATGAAACTTTTGGAATAGGAAAACTTTTTTAAGAATTGTAATTTTCGGTAATTTCATTTGAGACATCCTGTATACTTTATGTTGCTGTATATGTGTGTTCGCGAATCAAAGCTTCAGCTTTATTTCATCCGTATATTTTTTGTTTTTATGTGATTTTACACAAAATATTATCAATTTTCACAACAAAAAAAAAAGAAATAAAATTGTAAATGGAAAAAGCAAGATGTTATTTTGTATACGCTGGCTGCAGTGGAACCAACATTTAAAAAAAATTCAATTTATGATGTAGCACGAATTTATGGAAAATTTTTAACGTACTACGGACAAATAGATGGATGCTCCGCAAAATGTTATTTTTAGTGTTTTTATTTATTTATTTTTTGCAGAATAAAAAATGTTTTATCCTTTGATAGTATTTGGTTTTTTTTTTATTATACATAATAGCTTTTTATACCCAGTATATGTAAATATACAATATATATTAAGTTTAGTCCCGACTTTGTAACGCTTGAACATACTAATCCTTGGAATTAATATTTTAAAATAAATGCTTGGATTGGGTATATATAAAATGGCCTACGGCGCCCGTTTAGGCATGCCGGACCTGTGGATACCCGCCTGTGGATACCATAACTTACTGCATGCTCTATAGTAAAAAACTAAGGTCAAATTTGTTAATTGCAAAATCGGATCGTGTCTCCCCCTGCCAGAGGGGAAAATGTACATCGGTTTTATACCCCGTATATGTAAATATACAAGGTATACTAAGTTAAGTCCCGAGTTTGTAACGGTAATATTACTCCTTGACAAAAATGCTTCACAAAGATATTCATAAAATGGCCTAATTCGACGATTTCCGAATGTCCGTCCATCTATGGATCCGATAACTCAAGAACGAAAAGAGATAACATGCTGACATTTTTTTTGTGTTCTTGAGCAAAAGAGCAAAAAAGTTAGGTCAAGTTCGTTAATTGGCAAAATCAGAAGGTGCCCCCACGTCCACCAGACGGGATAATATACATCTTTGAAACCGTAAAAGATAGTAAAAAATGTATTCAAAAAAAATCTCCTTCTTTTTAAAATAAACAACCTTTGTTTGAACATTTTTTTTATAAACTCAATAGTTTTCTCATAATTTGTGTTCAAAGAGCAAATGGCATACTATTGGTATACCCACTAAAAGTTTTAACAATTCGAACATTGATATACAACTCAGTATATACAGAGTATTCAAACAATTAGCCCAAATAGTTGTTACATAACTTGTTACATTGTGAATACATTTTTTTATTTGTAGTGAAACTAATGTAAACTGTCTTCGAAACAATACCATTTTAGTCAATTTTCAGTTTCTTCTTTCATTTAAGCCTCTTGTCTCATTCTGATCAGAAAATTGTAGTTAGAAGATATAATACCTACATACATAGGAGGACAAACTTATGAGCGAAAATTTATGAGCGACTTTTAAAAATTACTAAATCACTCGTATGGTAATATCTTTTCTTTTTACACTCGTATAGTAATTTAGGAGTCGCTCACCAGTCCAAGTGGCCGAGCGGTCTGAAGCATTATGTATCCGCAGTATGCCTACTTGGAAACTGGGAGGCTATGGGTTCAAATCCCGATATCGGCAGTTTGTCAATTATTAAGAAAAGGGGGGTCGGTTATTTGACTAAACTGTCGGCGTATGGACAAGAACGAAGTAACCGGCTATGCTTGAGAAGGTTTTCTGCAGTTTCCTTCACGAACTCCAGATGAATATGAGCGTAGTTCATATCATAGTCGGCTGCAGCCGAATATCTTACCAATTCCTAGTCTATAAACAAAAAATCCTTCCACTCCACTCACATCCCTACATGCTTAGGCATCACAACCTTATGGTCGAAGTGTAGCCCGTCCAGGGCAGCCTAAGTTTTTTCTTCTAGCGGCATTTTTATCAATAAAAAAATAAATTTGCGAAATATTTTCTAAGATCGCTCAAGTATTTAGAGATAACAATTCCTTATGAAAGTTTTGTTTTTTAGTATGTTAGCAACATAATCATGGTTTTTGAATCAACATAAACACTGTGACCTTCAATAAACGATATTTTTTCATTTTATTTTCGTAACTTTTTTTATATGAAAAATTTTTCTCATAAACTTGTTCTGGCCTTGTATGTCTCTTCTTTGCCATTATTCACATAAATTTCCGTTAGTAAAATTATTCATAATGTTTTTTTTTTTTTTACTTATGCGTATTATTATTTATCAATAAATCGTAAATATAATTAAATAATAATAGATTTTTATTGACAAATATTGAAATTGAAGGCTGAAAGTGGTGTATTCCCAGTATCATTTTGTGCAACATACATAGATAATATAATTTGAGCTTTTTTTTTTCTTTTCGTTTGTTAAATTAAATAAAACTCCAAAATAAAAATAAAAAGAATTATTATTATTTGCAACAAACAATATTTATTGAAATAAATGATGATCAAAATCGTACTAAAATATTTATTAGCCCATTATATATGTCATAAAATATAAATGAGTTTCTCTTTCTTTCTGGTATCACAGAGAACAGTTTCGAGTTAGTAAGTGATCATGTTATTTTGGGGGAGCAAATAATAATAATAATACCAACCACTCACTGTATGTATAGAGTTAACAAACTAAGTAAGTGATATATTCAGTACAAAACATAATACAGAGTTAGTTCATATATATATATATATATAGTTATAATAAGTAGAATATATAGACTATATATGATATATACAATTCGTGATAATAACTTATTTACTAATAGTATATAATGCTTGTATGTTATATAATATATGACATGTACAGGAAGTGTCAGGACAGTTTTATATATCTATGGAATGAAAAATTGTTTTTAACTATTCATGACGTCACATTCCAAAATGGCGGCTTTAGTCAGGCTACATTTAACAATTAGTTATATTTTTTCTATTAAAAACATGAGTTTCATTAACCAAATAATAATTTTTTGTTTATTTTATTAACGGAACCCTATAATAACGTATATGTAACTATCACAGTTGAGCCTGACTACTCTGTTTCTAATTACTGTCACCAGGAGGCATAGTCCTAAGGAACAATCTATGAAAGTTTGCTTTGTAATTTTAATCGCAAATTGAAAGATGTATCGAATTATGTATATCAGATAGCCTAAGTGCTAGCAGCAGATAGGCACGCAGTATTTCGCGAGATTCATATTGGCCTAAGACATTCTAATAAATTATCTCAAATATCGTCTAATGGCTCATGAAAGAGCTAACAGGCGTTGTAATTTTGCGAGGGAGATTTCCCGTTAGTGAATATTTACCGTAAAGAAAAAATGAGAAGAAAATTATGATATATAATTTGGCCATTTACATAAGAAAAAAATATGATATTTATTATGTTAATTTTATTATAATATTAGTAGTGCCAAAGGGCACTACTTTTGTAAGCAGATCGAATTTGCCAAAGATAAAACGATCATATTTGCTACGAGAACTTGAAAATGTTTTGTTTCCCAAATATATTGTCCAAACCCGCAAGCTCCTAAAGGACCCATCAGCCGAAACTTGGAATCCTAACATCATTTGAAGCAAGTATAATAGAACAACTTAACTCAATATGCACGACACCGAAATACAGCAAGTTTCCCCTGCTTCGAGGTTTACTTTGTTTCTAAGACGAGGTGTCAATAATCTACTATCTAAAATAATCTACTATGGGAAAAACTTAAAGCCGGGAGTTTTTTCTATGGTTAGGGCACAACCATGTATGATCTTTTTGTTTAATGTCAAAGAAAAGGATTTTATTTTTCAAGGATTAACTAAAATTAATAATATTTATGTAACAGTTAAACCAGTTTAACAAACATTAACCAGTTGCAATCAATCTCCATTGTGTCATATTAAAAAAATGTTTATTGTATGTCGTAGAAGCAAGCTCTAACGCCTAAAACACAACAGACAGTGTTTTTTAAATCATCAAAACAAGCTTTCACCAAGTAAACTAGCTTTCAATAGAAAAAAACCGCATAATTATCGATTTATACGTTTGGAAGTTTCGATAGACAAAGACTTCAAACTTATTATTTTATGGAAAATGTGTTTTAGTATATGTTTTTGTTATATTTTTATATCACCCAAAACTTTCCAGCTCTTCCACTTCGTGAATAGATTTTCATCAAGCATCCTTAAGAACAATCTCAATTAAATGACCCTTTAAATAAAATAACGCATTGTAATCGGCCCATCTGTTTGAGAACGACGATACCACAAACTGATAGAAAGACAGGCGGATAAATATATCAAACTTACAACAGCACTCTTTTGATCGAAGGTTAAAAATAGCTGAAATTAATTATATGAGTTAGACCTGTCATACAAAACTAATTATATAAACTAATTAAGACCAAGACCAAGGCTACAAGTATTTGAGGAAGACCAAGGCCAAGACCGGTGAAGCAAGACCGAGGCCGATGCCAAGACTGTCTTGGTCTTGCTTTGCTCATTACTAACACTAATATAAAATATAATTGTGTAATATGAAAACAAACATGAGAGCTAAATATCTAACAGATTTAGTAAAATTTGCGGTAAAATATCTTTTACGAAAAGATTGCAGTGGTTTAAATACATTAATATATGCCACTTCTACTAACTAAGTTTAATAATATATGCGGAGTAATATTTAATTCGTTTACACAAGCATTATAAACTGAAGATATGGTTTCATTGCAATAAGCAAAGCCATAGGGCATTTTACTAAACTCAAGTTTTAAATTTTACATTGCATTAACTTTTTTAAACAATTTTTTTGAAATCTATTTTTCTATATTCATCAACAACTCCAGATAGGTATAGAAAAACTGAGTTAATTTATTCATTGAATTTTTTAATAAGAAATAAACTTTCTTAAAAGATGGTACATTCATGTGCTTTAAAAAAACGATCATCTTACAAATTGATAAAGAGATATTCTTCATATTTCTCAAAATTTTCAAGGGGCGTTCTGCAGATGGAAAACTAATGTTTGTAATTTTAATTATAAAGTAGTGTTTAGAAATAGTTATACTAACAAACAATAATGATTTTCGATTGAACTTGAAGTTTATCGTTTAATGAATTTAAAATATATCAACGATTTTTACCACTTTACTTCAGCTATAGTTTAGCATGGTTTACACTTATTGATAGACAATACAGTTTAATATTTTCGTATATATGTTTATTTTTTTTTTTTTAAATTTAAAATAATTTATTTTCAAAATTTTGTTAATGCAGACTATAGGCTATATTAGAGATCTTAGTCAGGCTATAACTTTGGAATGGTTAAAAACGGCAATAACTTTCGTATGGTTTGGAATTTTAAACTTCTGACAGAATTTCTGGAATTGTAAAGAAAATTTATTTAAGTTCTTCTCGCATCATTATTTTGCTTTAGTTTTCTACGTACGCATACGCCATGTTATGATATTATATCTTATGTTACTCCCACAATTAAAACGAATTTAAGGACACCCTATATTTGAAATTCCATCAAACTGTTTGGGCTACAGAGCATGACAAAGAAATAGCCATACACACATACACTCGAAAAACATTTCCCTCCTTCTGGGGCAGTCGGGTGAAAAGAAATATACTTTTGATTGAAATTTGGGACAATTGCAGATCTTGTACGACAATCCTCTTTCAAAACATCAAAAAAGGGGTTTCAGAATATATTCGGTTTTTTCATAAATAGATCAAATCTCTTTTTCAATACAAATTTAAAAATGTTATAATTTATTTCGTCTTAAAAATGTATAACTATTCAAAATCCTTTGAACACAAAAGTATGCCAGTTTTGAAAAACAAAAAAAACTATTCGAAAACAAAATTAAACTTCAATAAAAGAGCTATGTTTACACATCCTGTATTTGTGACAATAAAAATGAATAAACTTCAATTTTATCTCTTATAAATGAAGGTACTTAAACCGCAAATGAAAAAGTATGTGTTTTTCGTTCAAAGAAGAAATAGGGGACAGTTATAGTTTGTTGTTAGTATTATATGATATATTTTCTATTGGTTTACAAAATAAACCACATGACTCAGCTTTTATTCATAGAATAATGACAGACAAAAAGTAGTTTATAAAATATTATGTATATTTCTCATATAATTTTGAATTTGTCTTAATATAAATAAACATGTAAATCATAAAATGTTTCTTTCTAATACTTAAATAGTTAATATATAATTATATTAAATAAAGTCGATGGATTACTCAATCAGTGGTTAATAGGTACATAACCCTAACTTACTATCACAATTCTGTTAATCTAATTCTCTTATTATATCTTCAGATCCCGTCATTTTAAGATTAAAAACCACAATGTAATTTCCCACCGCGTCCACTACTTCAAATATTTATCGTTCCCACAGCTTTCATTACTTCAAATATTTATCGACACTTCCACCAAGTCTACTCATAAACTGTTAAACAAAAAGTAGTTTTATCGATATCGGTCCCGTAGTTTCTCGCAGTCCCGTGCGTGACGCTCATACAAACAAACAAGTAAACAAATAAATACCCTTATTTCTTGTTTCGAGATTTATTTTGCGGAATTCCACTGTAAAAATCGTTGATTGAAAAATAACAATTTCAAAAAAGTTTGATTTGCAGACCCACTTTATTAAATATCTATCGTGACATGTTTCGATCTTTGACATCAGTCATTGGTGAAAACAAGTTTAAGCTAGACAACATACTTTTGCTCAATGATAAAAACAATTATCTAAACGAACAAATATTTTCGTAGAAGTAAAAACTAAAAAATATTTTTGTAAAAATAAATAAAAACCAAAAAACTCAATTAGGTAGAAAAACATCCAAAACCTTGTCAAATGATCAAAACAACAAAAATTAAAACAACAATAAATAGGTAAAATAACTAAAATTAAATAAATTAATAAAATCAGGGAAAAACCTTTGTTAAAAATTAGATAAAAATAACTTATTAAAAACAAATAGTCTAATAATGTTATACACGTTTGTGTTAAAAATTTCTGTTTGATCATTTAACAAGGTTTCAGGTCCCTTCTTGTGTTTGTGGATTTCTAAAGCTTCCCAAACATTAAGCTTCTGTCCTTTATTTAAAACATGTAAAAACTCCATATTAACGTCTGGTTTATGGTCAGTCTCTATAACATAGTTGGCAAACGCCAACTAGTCAGACTTCTTTTAATCTTAGAGATATGAGGTGTTCAGATCTTCCTGATTTCATAAGACACACCTGACTTTTTCTTTTTGTCTACCTAATCATTGTGGTTTAAAAGTAAATTGCCTAATTTAATGGAGGTTTATAGTATTGCCTCTATGCTTTTTTATTTAAACACACATTTATAATTTGATGATAGTTTTTTTTTGTTTCGTTTGAGGAGGAAAAATCTTCAATAAGACACCGCCTATTGAAGATGAAGGTCGGTAGTGTGGGATTTATACCCACTAAACAACCTCCTCTTTTCTGTCTTTCTGAATAGAAAGGGACCGGACCAGAAACTGCTTGCGCATTACTTCAGCCTGGTCCTAGCTGCCCATTTAAGTGCTCCGTCTCATCGCCGTTATCAGCGCATCAGATTTTTTTGTTGCTAACACACTCTCTGTGTAACTCAGCCATCAAGTTAAAGACGCTGCATGGGTTCGGAGTGTACCTAAGTGCGTCCCAGGCCTTTTTTTCATCTGCGGCATTGACAAAACGTATGTTCCGCTTCGTCCGATTCGCCTAGGTAGTATGAGCAGGTTGGGTTTTCGACAAAAAGAGGAACAGCCCGTGGCCGGTAAAGAATTGCGTCATATAGAAGTTTTTTCTTAATAATAGTAGAGAATATTATGTCAAATGGTAACCTTAAACCTAACGAAGACCATTCAAGATTGTTTGCCTTGTCTTATAAACAGCTTGTATGACATTTATATATTATATAATATATATGAGAATTTTAATTGAAGTCACTTAAATTAATGTAAAATACTATGAAAAGTAATATATTTATTATTAACGAATAAACTCATATAAATTAGAATGTAGTAAAAAAAAAAACAACATATATGATTAATAAAAATTTAAAATTACTAACTAGAAATTTATGTTCGATATAAATCTTTCTGTAAACTTTTTTTTTCTCGCTATAAAAATGTACAACCATTCATTTCCAAAGAAATATTTGCTACTAAATATATAAAGTGAAAAAATAATATAAGTGACTCACGGCTACCACTGCACTCAGCCAAACAGCCCTTATAACTGTGGTGTATACGAAGTTATTGTAAGTAAGTCTATATCGAAAAATAAATTGTAAGTATATGAATGTCACTTTCATTATGATTTATGTCCATTTGTTCTATTTTATGTTGTGCAGAGATTGCGTTTTTTTTTCCATTCTCTCTTCACACAACACACATAATGTAGTAAAACGATTAGGGTTTATTGTTTAAGTTACGTATATGCCTGTTATAAATAATATTACTTAAGTGGCATTGTAATTTATATGAATATGTACAGTCACTGATCAAATGTTGTATGAAAAATGGCGGTAAATACACATTCACTTTGAATTACAAGCAAATTTTTATTATTTTATTGCTTTGAACTTGTCCATTCAGAACGGGCAGGTTAATTTTTATACCCAGTATAATAAATAAACAAGGTATATTAAGTTTAGTTCCGACTTTGTAACGCTTGAAAATATTGATTTCAGAAAAAAGTTTTTGCTATATTTGTACATAAAATTACCTAATTAGTCCATTTCCGCATGTCCGTCTGTCTATCCTTCTGTGAACACGATAACTCAAGAAGGAAAAGAGATAACGAGCTGAAATTTTTTTTCAGTATTCGAGAGCAAAAAAGTATGGTCAAGTTCTTTAATTGGCAAAATCGGATCATGTTTGGACAAAATGGGCAACCCTTTGCAACCATAAGAGATATAACAAAAGTTTAAAACCAAAAATCTTCTTTGGTTTTGAAAAAAAAAAAACTTTTTTTTGAAAAATGTTTCCATAAACTTAATACTTTTCTCATAGTTTGTGTTCAAAGTTCCTCGGAAAGCGAAAAATATGCCCATTTTTAAAACCATACGAGATTTTTTTTAAATTGTGGGACAGTTAAAAAAATGTTTACAATTCAAACATTGATACACAACTCAGTATATACTGGGTATTCAAACAATTAACTCAGTTAGTTGTTACATTACTTGTTCTTTGTGTTTATCCAGATTGGATTCTCAAAAAAGCAATTAAATTATCCTGTCCATTTTCAATGCACAAATGAAACCCATTAAACAATAAATTTAAAAAAAAAATATGGTTAGAGTGTATTTTCAGCATGTAAGGAAAAGCTGCTATAACACTCGGCTGGTGTTGCACAGTTTTTGGGAAATATTTAGTAAAAAATGAGTATCATACAGTATATATAGACAAAATTTATAAATACATACAGTTTATGCTTAAGCGAAACAGGCGAAAGTCTATCACTACACTCTAAAAGTGGACAATAATTTTGTGTGTGTGTGATAAGATTTTTGGATATTGATAGACAAGACAATATTATACATAATAGAAAGATGAATGACCGTTATTATTTTCGTAAATAGCTACACCGCCAGCTCTTAGATTAGAACATTTCAATTTTACTATATAGACGAAATTAGGTACAGGAATGTCTTCATCGTTATTATTACTCCATAAATCACATTCACTACTCCATATCATTTTTATGTGCTCGTAAACTTTGTGTATTAAATATATATATATTGCTAAAACTGGCCTGGTCTTCATAAACTAACTCTGATTCTAATGAAAATAATGGATTTAATGCTAGTCTTTCAAATTCTAATTTTAACGGAAGAACAGGTGACTCTGGATGTGTTCAACCATGATAAAATGTAGAATCATTGATTTTAGATCAAATATATAATTTTCTATTATAGTTTTTCACTACTATATCAATTTATTAAACGAATGTGTCTTAATAGAAGTGTTGACTTTATTTTTATTATTTTATTTAACTATTCGAAAAGAAGTATAACTTATTACGCCCGTACATATGTACACACACACACTGTGTTTTTATTATAAAATCGAATATATTCAAGCAAATTCTTAGATTTATGATTCCTTGATATTTTTTAAATATATTTTACGTATCTTCATTTCAGATAAAAATGTTCAGACAAAAATTGATTAAAATTGTGTATGGAAATAGATTTATCGTATATAAATAACTAAATGATTTTCGGATTAAACAAAAGTTATAATTAAAAATTATACAATAATTATTACATATTTATAGTTTATCTATGAGATTAGTTTTAAAAAAAAAGTAAAACAAATTACATTTAATATTTATTTTAGTCAATTATTATTAGAAACTCTAATTATGAAATTCAATTAAAATCATACTGCATTTATATTCGAATTAATTTATTATATATAGTATAAATTTTCAATTAATTGTAATTTAAATTGGTTACAAAATAATAAATGTTTTATTATGTATTTGTTTAATAAATTACATTTTATCAAGTTATATTTGGTTACACATTGAAAATTACAGGAAATATGATATTTATTATTAAAAAAAACTATATTTTAATATCAGAATAAAAAATTTAATTAAATATATCTATTATTTTTAAGTATCATATTCACTTTTATATTCATTTTGCTATATAATATTTAAACTACCAGTAGATCAATTGTTAGCTAATAGAATTTCAATTCCTAGATCAACAAAGTAGTTATACAAAGTAGTTATCATACTTCCGGGATATGAACTCAATAAATCAATAAAATGCCAGCGGAGCCGCGGGTATAAGCTAGATATGAAATCGAAAATAAGTTACCCGTTTGATGAGTGTCTCACCATGATATTAAGATTGTTTTGTCTTTTATATGATTAGACTGATGAATTAACTAAAGGATTCCCTGAGTTAACTGACGAATTCAAGGATTAAGTGTGTGATTGGCCAATCTGGTCTTGTTTGGATCACTATTCGTTGCGATGCCATTTGACTCTATGTAGCAGATATCCACCATCTATGACATAAATACTATTTCCGATTTCAGTATCGTATGGAACAGGCTTACAAAAAAATGTAGCGATTTTGCAAATTGTAAAAATTTGGTGAGCTTGACTTCGCTGTAACTCGTAGACTATTTATCTGATCAAAAAATTTTTTGCACAAAAGTTACAGGAAATTTTATGCTCTATAATATTTGTAATGAATATTTTCTACGCTGGAGAGTAGATATTCTCGAAAAAGTGGTTTTTGATACCATTTCTCCAATATGGTAGCGCTAGCGGTGGCCGCTTAAGGTCGCAACTTTGGAATATTAATTAGGACACCAAACTGTAACACTCTGCCAAATTAGAACTCTCCTTGACCTTTTGTAAGGCAGAAACTACCCAATGCCTGGACTAAAAAGAGTTCTCTGATATTTATTATAACTGAAGAGTTTGACTTTTCAGATATATAATCAGCAGCGTGTTTATCTCCGATTGAAAATTTGTTATTTTCATATACCAATTTAACATTCGACATTAATTTCTAGAGTCAAAATTTTACTTTGTATATTTTACGTCAATAATTGGACTGCCACAATATAAATATTTTCTTGTAAACGTCGTCAGTGTATGACGGACGGACTGACGAACCCTGAAGTGAAATGATTTTACAAGTAAACCAATGTTTTAATTTTGGCATAAAACACTAAAGAGAATTCAAAAGCTAAACCAAAATGATGATTTATTTTAAATTATATTCAAGGGTTATTACTCATTTTACAATAATAATAGTTGTAATACGATTATGTAATACTTACATTGTATAGTCAGTAAATTGAATCTTACTTACATAGATAGCATTTCAGTTACATGTGTTTATATATGTTGGTTCATCTCCAATAGACCAATTACTCATTGTTCTGATTGAAAATAAATGATTATATTTATGTTTGACAAATAAATTTTACGATTGTAGATAAAATAATAATATTGTAATAATATAATCGTATAAAGTTTATGATCTAGAATAATTTGGTTATGTATTATAACAATCGTAATAATATTCTCAATTCGGTAATAAAATATATATCTTGATAAAAACATACTCCAATAGTTTAGTTTTTGATCTAATATCCATTTATAAAAAATATATATTTGTTTATGTATCATTAGATATTTCATTATGTTAACGTAATATTGTTGATAAATTGTTTCAAATTCATAATTTATTTATTAAAAAAACAATTATTGTTTTTCAAAAATCGATCATTGATCTCCCGAAATACATAAAATAATTATTTTATATAAATATACGTATAGTTTTTTTGAATATGTCCCGTATACAGTGTCATGATGGAGGACATTGTATACGGGACATACAGTGACTAACCTTTATAAATATCTCAACAAAGATAATTTTATATGGTGGTCCTAACTGGGTTCTTATTTAATTAGTACAATTATTATACCCGGTGTGTATAATTAATACAAGGGTATATTAAGTTTAGTCACATCTTTGTAAAGTTTGACAATATTGATCCCATTTTTGCACTGTCGGCTGCGTATTTGAGCATGAACACGATAACTCCGAAACGAAAATGGATGACTAGCTGAAATTTTGTGTGTGTGATCTGAAGCTAAAAAGTGAGGTGTGTTCTGTGAGTTAAGTTCGTGAATTTGTTAAATCGGAACGAGCTTTTCCCCTCCAGGAACGGAGGGAATACTCATCTTTGAAATAGCAATAGATTGGAAGAGAAAAAATGTTCCTTTTTTAAAAATAAACAACATTTGTTTGAAGCTAGTTTAAAAAAATTCAGTATATTCCGGGTATTTCAGAAATTAACGCAGTTAGTTGTTATTTTTACTTGTAGATAAAAATCCTTATGTTTAAAAGATAATAATTTCCCTACAATTCAGTCAAAAAGTTTTAGCTTACTACATGTTATACGTACACAACCGTTAAATAAAAATTGAACCACCAGTAAGTCACATTCTAAGCCTATATATTACTAAATATATGTATATTACATACAATAACACTTAGAATGTTTCAACTAGTTCAATGTTTATGAACGGGAGTGTACATGTTATACGCATCTGCAGAACTAAGATGGTAGGCCAATTTTTTTAACATACTCTACTTTTCACACATATATTCACATATATTGTCTAATATATGCTGTATAATACTCTCTCCATTAAAAATAGTCCTCTAATTCTTATAAAACTAAGAGGTGAATAATTTTTTTTTGAAATTGTTCAGAATATATTATGCTTCAATATGCTAGTTTTTCGTCAAAACGGTAACATTCTTTCAATGAAAAAAATTAAAAAATCTGTCATTTTCCCATGATACGTGTACAAAAAATGTCACTTTTAATGGCAGTTATCTCAGGTCAAGTGTGTTCAAATTTCAACAGCGAGTGTATCATGCATTTAATGACTTATATTTTAAGTTTGGAAAATTTGTAAACCGGTATCGCCTAAAAACATAAATTTCAGTAAAAGTTGAATCATGAATAAATAAAAGTATAAAGAGCTTTTCATCTGTTATTTGCTAATTCCCGAAAATTAAATATATTTAAGATTATATTTTCTAAGAATTTTAAAGATGATTTCATTAATATTTATTTTTCTGGAAAAATATAAATAATAAATATAGTAATCGGAATACAGAGTATCGTCCAAAAATTGTACACTATCTACAAAAATTTTGTTTAATTTTTTCACTACGATGGCTTTTGGACAGGTAAACTAAAAATACTAAACCAAAAATTTCTATCAGAGGCCACGTTCATTTGTTTAGTAATTGAATCTCCATATTGAATTTTTTACACGTAGTAGTCAGTTGATCAAAGTGAAAAATTTTAAGAAAACATTAAAATAAAGTAGTTAAATTATCGTAGGTTATGTTAAAAATATAAAAAAATATTCTGATACGTTAAACATTTGCTATTATAGATTTAATAAATTTGCAAACTCACTGACAGGCAACGTACAGCCTAATCCGCTGGATCTAAATGTATTAAGGATTTTCGAAAATCCCCCTCCCCAAAGAGGTTAAAGAATGAACAAAAGTTTGTATGGGAAATGCGTCACTTTTGAACTTAGAAACGTGGAAGTTGGTGTTAATGGCTTCTATATATAAAAAATAAAAGTATATTGTGTCAGCGTTTTAGGAAATTCATCTCCTAAGAGAGTAAAGTAAGGGACGAAAGTTAGTAAAGGAATTGCGTGATTTTTTAAGTTTGTAACTTGGAAGTTGGTATTTACGCTTTAATATTTACGCTCTAATCAGATGGTTCCAGAAATGTTGTTAATGGGAAATCTCATCGGGCTAGTATTTTTAATAAATTTTTAAACAGAGTACCTAATAAAGTTTATGTTTTCAATTTTAAAACATTAAAACAAAATTAAGGTAGTTCCAGCACTTTCTTTATACCAACAGAAAAAAAAACCGGTTTGCATTTAATATAGAACAAATACATATACACACATTCACAACACATTGATATATTCACTATTAATTTATACAAATTAATGTAATTTTGAAATAAAAATAATTTTAAACTTTTATATTTCTGTTTTTTTTTTTTGTAAATTCTGCCGAGTATTTTTCTTAGTACAATAGATAATAGTTGGGCGGGCATTACGTTTTACAAGCTTCTAATGAGAGAGAGAGAGAGAGTGTTAGTGAGAATGATTACTTTGCTATTAATTAACTTCGGGACTTATTAGAAAACGTTATTTTTAGCCTGTGAAAAAAATAAACAAAATCTGTCGAAGAATGGTTTAAATGCGCTTGTAAGAATGTTTCTTTCAAGATTATCCGGAGATATTTGGTTTATTCTGTACTGTCCCAACAACCTTAACCTAAATAAAACTCAAAACTTATCGATGAGTGACACACTGTACATATATCATTAAATCGTTAAGTGGGTGCCGAATAATGATGTATGGTAATGGTGTCGTCGGTGGCTACTGCTTGTTTCCATTTCAATTCATTTCAAATATTATAATTTTCTGTATTACATTTTGATGATTCTATTCATCATATCTTCTCTCGTTACTTCTACCATACACTAACAACACACATACTAACGCGCACTTGTTTAAACAAAAACGTCAAATATAGTCGTTGAGTATTATAAATTTCATACACAAGGGTGTGGAAAAACAGCCAATTGAAATTTCAGTAACAAAGAGTCAGTCATTATATTATACACAAAATAAGTTTCTTATGTCACTATATACATAATATATACATATAAAAATCTGGTGTGAAACACTCACATAACCCCTATATACAGAGTTTAACAAATAGATTTAAGGACGTTCAGTTGCTACGCTTAAGTCAAATGAGTACTATCTTTAATAAAGTTTATTTAGGATTTTAAAAAAGTTGTAAAGTATGTCAATAATCAATCTTACAACGATTTATAACCTTTTTTTATTTGTACTAAATATTTTTAAAGTATTTATTGGAAAATACCAGGAAATTGTAAATTAGAAGTTAATTTGACTTAATGTGACAGATCTGACAGTCAACTATGTTTTATATTTGTGTGTATGTGTATATTATTTTAGTGTGTGTGGTCGCCAGTTTTCAAAATATGGTGGCAAAAACAAACCTAACAAAAAACTTTTAATTTTATTAAATAATTAATTCAAATTTTCGTCAACACCATTTTTTTAATGCAATTATATAAACTGCATACATCAAAGAATATTTATAAACATTATTCATGATGGTGTCTACTTTAATAATATAGTTATTATAATTTTAAGTACAAAAAAAATTATGTTCTCCATAAGACGCTGTGTTCAAAGTTTGATTTTTAATCGATAATTACTCTTTGAAATGATCGTCAACAGGTGTTAAATTTTTGAGGGAGGATAACTACTGAGTTGAGCTACTCAATTCACTAAAAAAAAATTTTTATCTACTATCAAGTTTCATGGATGAACGTCCTTAACATATATTATTGAATTCAACATTGAAGCAGATATTCGTACGTATTGGAATATATTTACTGTCAAAGTATAATTTGAACGAAACTATAAAAGTAATAAATAAATTGAGATTAATTAATTTTACTTGGTACAAAAGTATTTTTGTCAGGAATAATTTTGTAATTTAAATTTCTGCTGTATTTCTTATAGTCCGGGAGACCAAAGGGTTTTTCCAGGATTATGAGCATTAAGGTGGTACTTTGTAAGTAGCTTCACTTTGACAAGACGCCCAACTTTTTAAATAAAATTTTGGAAACGGTATCGAAATTTTCTGGAAGCCGTTGAACATGTCGTTCATCCAAACTTTACGAGCATCAAGTTATTTTAAAGTTTAATTGTAAGATTATCAGGTGAAGAACGAGGAAAAATTTTCATCCTACAAATTCAATGAAATAGACTCCAAGTGTCCCATCCTCAATGTTCAACGGCTTCCAGAAAATTTCGATACCAAAATTTTATAATTAAAAAAGTTGGGCATCTTGTTAAAACGAAGCTACTTACAAAGTACCAAAACCCTTTGGTCTCCCGGATCATTACTGTTTTTGATAAAATATCCAAAAAACAAAAAAATGTCATGCGTGAAGCACCACTCTCGGTTTGTCGATTTCAATCAAAATTGGGATTTTGCATCCTCTTATGTTATAATATTTAAGTTTACAATTTTGTTTACAATATCTAAGTTTACAATATCTAAGTTTACAATATCTAAGTTTACAATTAAGTTTACAATAATTCCTCTAGCACAAAAGCTTCTTTTACTTCACTCACCAATAAAAAAATACTCTTTCTAACAAAATTATAAAAGTGATGTGAAAATCTAGGTCTTAGAAGTATAATCATGGTACAGAATAAGTTTAAAGTTTCATTAAACTTTATATAAGTTTAAAGTTAACTCCCTTTTTATTTTTTTAGGCGGGCTGTCGGACCTTCCTTAGAATTGAGCTCAAGTGTAACGATAGTCGTTGGTCAGTATATAATTGGGCCATTATAATGATTCCAGTTTGTATATGGATAGTTTGTGATAGCAATATTAATTATGGGTTAATCCATGTAATTGGACTAAAGTTTCGTAAGTGGCCATCAAGTTGGTATGGTTTTATAGCATAATTATGTATGTAAACACACGTTTATAAAATTTGAACCAGTAAGTCGCATTCTAAGATATATCTGTATACCATCTTATATACCGTCGACACAACCGTTACCCAATGTGAACCACAAGAAAGTTGTCAATCGGCTTTGTACATCATATCCCTGAAAAGGGCTGTTCATTCAGTCAAGATAATAATCTTACTATCCTTTGAAAATTTAAGAGAAAAATTTTGCATATAATAAAAAACTGAAACATTTATCATTATCTCACACTGTTCAAGAGATATTGGCTATTGGCCTGACACAATGGTAAAAAATGATGTTTTTGATATGTAGCGACCTCATGACGAAAAGATTCTATAAAAATGTTTCTATTCTACGTATATGGAGGTAAAAAAATGTAAATAAACCAAGCGTCAAGTATATAAAAGCCTTGTATTTATACGATTTTATTTTGTACACTAAAGAAGATGTACAATTTATGAGTCGTTTAAATATTTCCTTTTAAGTATTGATTGATATGATCATTTTCATTCTTTATTCTGCTTCTTTAAACTGTCATATTTTGGTGAAATATTTGGTTTCAAAGTAATATGCAGTAATTATTGTTTTTGTATATTCAGCGTTTTATTTTTCTTCCACTAATTCGACGAAGCACAAAGAAGGGTATTATTTATGACATGTCCGTTTGTATATACAGGGTGGTTTTCTGAAATTCATTCAGAAAAATTATACCACGGTGTAAAGCTGCAAAAAACAAAGAAAATAGTTTTATAAAGTTTTTCGACTTGACGTTAGTTTTTGAGATAAAATTAATTAAACATTAATAAATTCAACCAATCAAATTTGTATTTGGGTGTCGCTACGCTTATTAAGAACTCTGATTGTCACTACATCTACTTTGGCCGCCCTACTCCACTAATGTGGGTCCACCTCCTTACAATATGCGTTCTGTATGCTCTGTGATCTGTGTAGGGCGGCCACAGTAGAGCATGGTAGCGACAATCAGAGTTCTCAATAAGTGTAGCGACACCCAAATGAAAATTTGATTGGTTGAATTTATTAATAATGTCTAATTAATTTTATCTCAAAAACTAAGCGTCATATAAAAAAAACTTTATTAAACTTTTTTGTTTGTTTTTTGCAGCTTTACACCATGGTACAGTTTTCTTGAATGAATTTCAGAACATCTGTACATGTGTAGTTGATTTCGTGGTGTTCCCTTTTCAAAATGGCATAGGTGATTTGTGTTTGAGTCCATTGGATTTTCGTAAAAATGCTTGTTATGAAAGTTATTTGTATACTTATGACGAATAACTGTTATTCGATACATTTTTCCAACAAACACAACGGCTTCGGTAAAGTAGACTGCAAAAATTTAAAAAACGAACACTCTGAAACTCAAATACCCAAACTGATTATCATAAATATAATACTTTTGGAATCATGGCGGCAGTCCGGATGAAGTGAATGGCATTGCTTGTTGTGATTGCTAACCTTTTCGAACAAAACTGCCTGTTGGTGCTTTCAAAGAGTGTATGGGTACTTTAGTATGGGCGTAGGTTCGGAGGCGGATTAAATGTCCATCAGCGCCCCTCTAGTTCCCATCCTACTAACATTATAAACGCGAAAGTTTGTGAGAATGAATGTATGAATATTTGTTGCTCTTTCACGGAAAAACTACTAAACGGATTTTGAAGAAATTGGTATGAAGGTAGCTTATACCCTGAATTATCACATAGGATACTTTTATCCCGGGAAAGTTACATGCCACGCAGGCGAAGCCGCTTGTGAAGTCTAGTATATTATAAATTTTAACAGTATGATGAGTGAAATTTTAACAGTATGTGAAGAAAGCAAGAAGATTGTTGAGAGAGTCCGATTGCTTTTTATCCTTAATAAAGTACAAACTTAAGATTTAATATTTTACATAAAAAAACAATAAGACTATGAATAAAATTGTTCATTGTTTAAAGTGGTTAGGTTGTTAGGTTGTTACAGAAGAATTATTTATCCAATCACATATGTTAAAAATTTCTTCGTCTACATTTTTGTCTTGCAAAATTGTCAATAACATCAACAGTTTAAAGATAGCAATAAGTTTGATTCAATGTTAAGTATCGCTAGCGAATTTAATCTTTTATCGGTCATGGTTGAACAGAGACAAGTTTTCACTCTCTTTCCGAAAAACTCCGCTCACCATTGCAATTGCTGACTGCCGTCGATACGCACATTCTTACGGCTATGTCAACGTTTGGATAAATTGTAACGAATTGTTAAGAATTTAATCTCACACCGTTAATACATACGCATTATCATTACAGACCGAAAATTTCCGACGAAATTCCCAACGGTGATTTACTCTCTGGGAGGACTTCAGGTTTTTTTTTTTTCGTTTAAAAACTTTCATGCGCGCCCCTAGGCACGTGCCTAGTATGCCTTATGGATAATCCGCCACTGCGTAGGTTTGGTAATAAACAAACACCATAGTATTCGATTTTGATATGTCTACTTTAAAACTTTTATTAAAATGTTGAATACCATTGATGTCTGGCCTAAAAATATATTTTGAAGAAAAAAAAAAAAGTGTAACAATATTTATTAAAAACTCATACATTTCGAACAATACGTATTATTCGTCATATTTTATAATGTAAATAAATATATACAAAATGTCTAACGTTCGCTCTCAGAATATCTTATTATTCAAATCAAATATTATAATCATGCCTTTTTCGTTATAATAAGCCGGAAAATTATTTACTTTATTATCGCCTGAGTATTCAGCATTGAAATTTTAATCAAAATTATGTTATTACGAACAGTATAAATTATTTTGAATGTTGAAATTGATGTGAAACAATTTTTTGTTGAATTTCATGTGAAAAAATTTTTGTTGAATTTGATGGAAACATACGGAATTCCAACTAGTTTTTTGAGTTGCTTGTTGCTGTAATGAGATCATTGAATGAACTATTTAAGCTTGATTGTATCATAATATTTTGTACTTTAGGTGTTCTTGAATAGATGAGAAATAAATGCTGCTAAAAATTTGAAATATCAAAATTTGATTTTTAGCTCGAGTTTCTATAAGTATTAATTAAACGTTCTTATGAATTTATCAAATAAAAAAATTATTAAACAATTTACATTTTTGGAAAAATCCAGACATACAAACTTGAGCCTGATCTTTAAATTTAAATAACACCTTTTATATTTATTTGCTGGACCGTCCTTAACTGCTGGTGGTGAATTGTATACGATCCCTTTTCCGTTCAATAATTTTTTTATATTTACCTAGATACAATTATTGAACGGAAAAGGGATCGTATGCAATTCACCACCAGTAGTTAAGGACGTTCCAGCAATGTGTTATATAATCAGGGCAAAAACCGGTTTGATTTTAGTATATAACAAATACATATACACACATACGCAACACATAGACAAATTAACTGTTCATATATACAAAATAATGTTATTTTGAAAAAAAAATAAATTTTTAACTTTTATATTTCGAAAACAAAACTTTAAAATGCGATTTAAAAAAAATTTATTTAATAAATATTTACCTTTACTATCTAGTTTTACTATTTTTACTATCTAGTTTTTTTAAATTCTGTCGAGTATTTTTTTTAATACAACAGAAACTTCGGGATTTATTAGATAACGTTATTTTTAGCCGGTGAAAAAAATTGAGCTAAATCTGTTGACAAGTGGTTTCCTGCTGGAACATCCTTAATCTATAACAGCATACAACTCTTTCAGGTTATAGAGTTTATATTCTATTCTATCCTGCATCCGTGTCTGTTTGGTAACTGTGGCCAAAACTGATTCTGTGTTTTCTGAGACAGAGAAAATCTTCAAATACATTATATATAAATAAATCACATTGTGCGAAACATGTTTTCGAACAGAGAGACGGGTGCGGCTGACCATCAAATATATCAATCAACACATTCAAAATTGACAAATGTATATTTATTTAAAATCAAACTATGCTATGGTAGGATAATATTTGGATCACTTCAACAATATGCTTGCATAGTACCAATATTCAATCTATTCATACAATATGATATTAAAAATATTCAACATAAATATAAACATATATACCTCCTTCTGTTGTGTGTGTATTAGTTTAAATAAATATTTGTGAAGTAAATAAATAATTGAAATTGATATATTATGTATTATGATAAAATAAACATACACGAAAAAAAAAACATAATTATATGTTTTGACATTAATATAAAAATTAAAATAACATTATTAAAAAAATACACAAACAAAAATCATGGTTTTTTTAAGGCTGTTGTCCTACTAATGGGCTTAATTATAGAATGTTCCAAATCATTGCACACTTATTAAGAGTATTATTGTAAACTCACACTTATAATTTGAAATCAATTGACCGTCTCAAACTCGAGAAAAGATTGAAGTTCGAATAATTATCATGGGGAGCAATGGAGAGTACCCATTTCAAACAATATTTCTACCAATTTTTGATTTTTAATAAAAAAAACGACACATAAGAATCTTTTAAAGAAATAGTGTTGATCGAAGCTAATCTTGATATTCAGGTATTCAAATATGGTTTATTTTTATTTTTCATACCGATGATGACTACCTTGTATTCGAAATACGTATTTATAAAATACAAATAATTGTTCTAGGAATTGGGGCAATATTTGAAATTTAATTATATGTAAATAATCCACTTTAAATAGTTTAATAACTTATGCACAGAGTACATAATAGATTGATACAAAGTAGATACAAATGTCATAAATCTTTTTTTGAAAAAAACTGTCTCACAGACATATGATATACTGCATTTTTTGTATAAAAAAACTAGACGAGTCAGACATCATTATTTATAGTACTTCAAATGTCATTATATTTATATTTATATATATTTATATATATATATATAAATACAGAATGGAAGGGAAATAATAATCCACACTTCACAAGTAATATACCATAGAAAAAATAAAAACTTTTTAACAAAAAATAGAACCGACCAAAGAAGAAAGTAACTGAAAAGCAAAAAATAAAAAAGAACCTTTTTAGTCTAACTAAGTATTACACTAATGTAAATACCTAAATAATTGTGAGTCGAAGAATTCCCTATCAAACAAAAAAAAAAGAATTATCAAAACGGACTACTCTGTAAAATGTTGTGCATGATCATACATAAAACAAAAAAAAATACAGGTTGAATTGAGTACCTCCTTCTATTCGTCGGTAAAAAACAAGCAATATTGATTGAATGTTTGAAACATAGAAAATATTCCAAACTTTTTCAGAGATATGTAAGATTATATTTGCAAAACTACCGTTACGATAAAATATACAAAACCTGGCCTGAGATAAGTTGCTTAGTGTATAGAAACATACTCTATCGAGAATAATATTCTTATAAAAACAGTGTCACACATTTCGCTGTGAATTCATCATGTCAACGAAGCCCTTTTCATATAATATTTTTTTATGTAATAATTTTTATACAATTTGTTACAAATGTGTTATGAATGTAAGTATTATTGTACACTTGGCCAGAAAAGTTGATGTCAGTGCCTTATTCATTCGATTTTCGAAAAAAAACTTGCCAATAAAAGTTCTAACTATATCTCTAATGAACAAATTTTCTTTTATCCCAAGCATTTTTTCCAAAACCGAATCAATAAGGCACAAATAAATTATAAAATTTCAAAATGACATCAACTTGGGTGATCCATAGTACATCGAATACATTCTTAATATTATAAAAATTATTATTGAAATAACTGTATTAATTTGTAATTACCAAACTCACCCACTCATACCTGATAGAAAGGATACAGCAGCCCCTATGTAAAACATGCCAAACCACAATAACAACAGAACACATACTAACCACGTGCTCAAAATACCAGATCTACAGGAACAAGTACAACCTACCAAAGAACCTGAAACAACTTCTGTCCGACGACAATAGAATATTAAAAAGCCTGAAACTTTTTCTAATGGATACTAAACTCATACACTTATTATAATACCAAATTATGTATATTATTGGCTGTACATATGACCACGGCTATTCCAAGTACAGCCGTTAAACTACATTAATTAAAAAAAACAAAATTTGTAATTATAATTACGTTTACTGGAGTGAAATTTAGTTTTTTTTTCTCGTTAAATGTAGTTTTTGTTTTGTATACAAATTAAAAAATAAAATCATTAAAATTAATAGTTATTGATGTGAATACGTTTAGAAATTTGATATATAGTGGGGCAATTAAAAAAAACTGATAATAACAAAATCGGGGGGTACAGTTTGGTGTTGCAGGTACAAAACTATCAGCTACATCAAAAATATAATTACACCACAAGATAGCTAAAAGTTCAAAGAATTTGTTACGCTGAGTTAGGACTGTGAAGCATCACGTGCGGTGAAGGGGGAAGCGCCGCCATTTTGAGTTCGATTTACTGCGTCACATAATTGCCGTTTGGTATAACTTTTGAAGCTAGGACGTTCATAATAGTTTCAATCAGTGTAAAATAGTTATAGCGAATAAAATAAGTCAAAATAAACAGAGAAGTTAAAATAAACAGTAAAAAATAATATAAATAATGCACTGTCGACATATATCCAATGGTATATCTCTCTTAATATTGGAAAAATCGAAAAACTTAAGAAGGAGTAAGAAGTAACGCTGTAGAAAATTAGTTTTACTATAATACTGTTCTTAATAATTTTTTCTGTTTCTCTAATATTTACAGATATATTGACGGTTAAGGATTGAAAATTTAAATCATAAATATCTCTATACACATTCGAGTTGTAGAAAAAATGATGAGTAATGAATTGTAGTAAATACAATTTTATTAAGGGTTGGTTATATTTTATATTTTGTGTTTCTTCTATCTCGAAGCACCACTTTTCCCTTAACTTGGTGTAGTAGTTACTTGTTAACTCCGAAATTATGAAACGAAAATTATGAAATTAATTATGAAATGAACAGACTTAGAAATATGTACAGCGAACAATAAAAAATAAGTCAAAAGTAAACAAAAATTTTAAAAACAAGCTTTTAAAACAAGAAAATAAACTCTAAATTAAATCAAACCCGTCAATATATTACATTATACAAATTATATGATATAAAAGCTTGTCGCGAGATTAATATATATGTCAAGAAAATTTACTTGATATAAATATTTTTCTCTCAGTGTACATATAATACGCTCAAAGAAAATATTACCCTTTACGAATACGTATTCACAGCCAACCCCCCCCCCTTCTAATTATGTGTTATTTTGTACACTTTTGTAAGGTCGTGAATTTTTTATAACTTAAATTGAAGAGTTTTCTGAATTTTACAAAATAACGTTATTATTTTAAAATATGTTAGCTTGCCTTGCAATCAACTCAGTATATATTGAATTATTAAGTTTCCCGAATTATGTCTTATAAATAATGAAAGTGTTCAATCGGTAGTACCAAACCAGTGGATTGCTAAATTATGTTTTTTTGCAATTTACGTAATTAAATAATTTTGTTGTTGCTATTTCTTACCCATAATGCCATCAATGATGACTTTATAAAATTGTGCATATTATTTCGCTTTCATCCTGTATCTATAACTGTATCTATAACTAAATATTATATATAAAATAATTTATACATTTATATTATAATATGTAAACATTATTATATGATATACAATATACAAATATGTTTATTTTGTATGACAATAATCCGACCGTGATGCATAAAAAATTGCATACATTGGCACTTCACAGTCAATATAATATGTAAATATAGAAGAACATTAGCTGTTACAAATAAAATTGTGAGGGTTACATAATGTTACAAAATTTTCATCTAACTTTACAGAATGTAATAAAGACAGTTGGTCAATCACTGCGTGTACCGTTGTTCACCGACTGAAATACGATAAAAGTGTTGTATTAACGCATCTTAGAATATGCTTTGGTATTGAAATTATAATTATTTCAATCACACATGACATGAATTTGGAATCAGAATATTAAGGACTCTGAAACACGTTATTTGAAACTAATATGTGATGTTACAACTAATTGATTTAACTGTTTGAATACCCAGTATATACTGAGTTGTATATCAATGTTTGAATTGTTAAGACCTTTTCTGGATATATCAACAGTATATGAGATGTTATGTATCTCTACATATGTCAACCGTTGTTCGACTATGAATAATATGTCATTTGCTATTTGAGCACAAATTATGTGAAAACTATTGAGTATATAAAAAAAAAATTTTCAAACAAAAGTTGTTTGTTTTTAAAAGAAGAAGATTTTTTGTAAACAAATTTTTCTATCTCTTACGGTTTCAAAGGTGTATATTTTCCCCTCTGGCGGGGGGGGGGCACGTTCGGATTTTGCCAAATAACGAACTTTACCTAACTTTTTTGCTCTTTTGCTGAAGAACACAAAAAAAAATTCAGCCCGTTATCTCTTTTCGTTCTTGAGTTATCGTGTTCACAGATGGACGGACGTTCGGAAATCGTCGAATTAGGCCATCTTATGAATACCTTTTTGAAGCATTTTTGTCAAGGATTAATATTTTCAACCGTTACAATGTCGAGACTAAACTTAATATAGCTTGCATATTTACATATACTGGGTCTAAAAACCGCAAAACTTCTAACCTAGCAAATATAATGCCTTTTGTTAACAATCCGAGCTTTGGTTTTTACGATTTCAGCTACAAAGCGATCGTTTTCTAATTTTGGTAATTATTTTGGAACGTTTATTATACGCGGTATATATAATATATACAACGGTATATTGGGTTTAGTTTCGACTTTGTAACGGTTGAAAATATTGATCGTAGAAAAAAATTATTGGTACAGGTGTTAAAATGACGTAAAATGACCTAATTAGTTCAGTTACATAGTAAGGTCAAGTTCCTGAATGGGCAAAACCCGATCGCACTTTTCCCGGCCAGATGGGTAACTATCCATCTTTGAAACTCTAAGAGATAGAACAAAAATTATAAACAAAAATATTCCTTTTATTTTTGAATATACAACTTTTGTTTGAAAATTTTTTTCATAAACTGAGTATTTACCGAATATTTAAACAGTTAACTCATTTAGTTGTAATTTTCACTAGTTTCTTTGTCAAATATATTATTAATTATGTTAATGAAATATCTATAGTGTTCATAAATCATATTTTGAAATGCATATTATATTATTTTGCTAATTTCAAGTAATTAAATTTTTTAACTTGGATTCTGTAAGTTTAATCTTAGCGTAATTTTTGTAAAATTTTGTATAAATAACTAATCAATGGCTCATATTTATATATGATATTATTATCGATTAAATATTGTAGTTGTTTGGGACTGACGCTAGATTTTTTTTAATATTTTAAAAAGGCAATCTACTCGTTTGCAGCTCTCTGTAATTAACACATTTTATGTCTACAATTAAATTGACTGTAGACTATCAAATGCAGGCCATCTTGTATAAATGTGAAAAAATTACAAATATATATTATAATAACAACATATCAACTCTGTATATAACGAATATTGAATGAGTTACATAAATTCCCCTATTATATATCTATAAAAACTACGTTGAGCTGGCAGGGTGAACAGGGAACACACTCTGTTGTCGTTATTTAAATGATAAAATCCTGTATGAAAAATTGGTTATAAGCCACTTAGATCAATCAAAGCGTGTGTAACACCATAGATGTTCATTGATTTATTAGTAGTCAAGCCTTAACCAATATACAAAATTATTATTTTGTCAATTTTTTTTTTCAATAAATTTATGATGGTAATTTTTTTGTTGAATTTTTTATTGGATTAATTGGAGAGACAAAATATTGATATACATTTATTATACACTATACAATTATTAGTCGGGTGGAAATGTATCTAAAAGTGGCAGACCCAGAATATTTAGAAGATTATATATCTTTTGAAGTTATATATCATTTGGCGCATTATGAGAATCCGATCAGAGTGTATTTTCAGCATGTAACAAATCGCTGATATAACTGTGGACCGATGTAGCACTCGCTCGTTTGGTGTTACATAGTTTTCTATCCTGCTCTTTTTCACAAATGTCAAGGAATTTAATAAAAAAATGTGTGTCATACAGTAAAGACTAAATTTATATATACTGCATTAGATGTTTAGCGAAACAGACCAGTAAGTCTGTCACACGAGTGACCCCACTCTTCAGTGAACAATAATTTCGTGTGTGCTATGATTTTTGCATACAATATAATATTATACATGATAGAACAAAAGATGAACCGCTAGTTCTTAAGGTGGGTCCAGATATACGCGCCACGAACCCCGAGCGGTGTGCGTGCCACTCCCCTTTCGTTCGTTGGAATTGTTGATTTCAACGAACCTCCACCGATCCATAGGAAACCCAGGAACATTTATTCATATTGCAGTGAAGATGAATCAATCACAAAAACCCGTTATTTAAGCCTGAAAATAGTCTAAAGATATTAATTAAAATGTTTACATTTTAGTTCAGCCTGAAAAATGTTCAAGTTGAACTAAAATACTAGATTTCAATTGATATGAACTGCGAACATACAAAGTGCTCGTTGAAAAAACCGACTTTCGGTGGATCGATGTGCGCCGAACGCGCGTACCGCGCAGCGCGTATGTGTGGACGCACCATTACATTAGAACTTTTAAATTTCACTAAACAGTTGAAATTGGATACAGGAATGTCTTCATCATTATTATTCCATGTTTTTGATAAAAGAAGAATATTAGAATTATTAAATGTATATATTGAAAAAATCTGACCTAGCTTGATAAATTTCGTAACTCTGATTATAATGTAAATAATGGATTTTATGCCTTTCACAAGACATGACACTGGTTCTGTCCTATCATGATATAATGTAGAAACATTGGTTTTAGTTACAATCTATAATTTTTCTAATGTATATATTTACTACAATATCATTTTATTACGTTGACTTTATTTAATATTATTTTAATAGTTTATTTAAAAAGAAATCTAACTTTTAACGTTTTTCATTTGTTTATGAAAAATAGAAGAAGGTAAACATGAAAAATAATAATGGTAAAAACAAACGAAAAGTTTTAACTATGTAAAATTGTCCAGGAATGTCCAGGAATTGTTTCCAATAGTTAACACATCATCAAATAAAAAAAAAACGTAGTTTATTGATTAGAAGAGGTTATTTAACAAATTGTAATCAATTATTTGTTTTCTTCTTGAATTGTTCCCTTGAAAAAAACTACAACTAACTGATTATATTACAAAGAGTTATAAAAGTTCAAAGATAAAATCGTATAAATGTGAAAAAATTTAGATTTAAGTTACGAAACCACTACTGATTATTTCTACCTAATAAGGTGTAATTATGAAATCCTTTATTGAATTATGTCAATACAAATTATAGCTATTTTAGTATATATATATATATATATATATATATATATATATATATATATATATATATATATATATATATATACTAAAATAGCTATAAAATAGCTATATATATATATATAAAATAGCTATATATATATATATATATATATATATATATATATATATAAGAACTAGGGTGGACCTTAGCTAAGGGTGTTCTCGAATTTCTATGCTCCCAGGAGCTCAAAAGCTCCTAGAGTTACCATCAACTTTAAGATATTTTGCTTTGCCATCAAAGTTTATGGAAATAACAATTCGAAAAACTTCTTTTATTCTTTAAAATTTTAAAGTTGGTGATGAATAAATGTACAATAAAGAAAAATAGATACTTAGAGAGTTAAACGTTCTACAAAAAACATTGTTTATGATTTTTCGAAAGTTCAAAAGTTATTCTTTAACTTATATATTGATCTTAAATAAAATAACCTATAAAAAATACGTAATAAAGTTCATTGTAACTGTTTATTTTTGAAATATACTTGATAATATTGATAATTTTATATAAATTTGGACACCGAATAACTTTTGAACCAGTAGACTAAGCGAAAAACATAAAATACCGTTCTTGTAGAGCGTTAAATTCTCTACAAAAACATTTATTTTTCAATATTGTAGATTTAATCGTCACAAACTTTAAATTTTAAAGAACAATAGATGTTTTTCGCATGTTATTTCCATAAGAAACTTTGGTGGGAAAACGGACTATCCTAATAACGGAGTTAATATTAAGAGCTCCAATTTTCAGGCAAGTTATTTTATTCAATTTGGAAGCGTTTGAGCTCCTGGAAGCATAGAAAAAAACCCTTGTTAAGGGCCACCCTAAAAATCTCATCGATATTTGTTTCACTTTGGTTTTAGAAACGGCAGAGTGTATATATAGAGAATATTATATGGAAGAAAACTTTCCATAATATTATTATTTGTTTTATCTTAAAAAGTAAACTTCATATTATAGAACAACAACAAAAACTAACAACTTTATCATATAAAATCTTTTTGTTGTTCTAATGACTTTAATTAAAACTAATATATAGAATATATACTTTTGATATGTGTATACGTCTGTTCTGTATATCAGTAACAACTGATGTGGTAGTCGTTCTCATTTTAACTTTGTGTTCATTAATTTTGGATTTACGTATAATTTTATTAAATTTTCGTGATTAGAAGATATCAATGGCAAAATCCTTAATATAAATTTTGTTTGTAATAATGTTTATCTTTTATTAATTACTTTAGTTTTCATTTCTTCAATATTGTTTTTAAATTGTAACAGCCTGTGGCTATCGATCATAAATGATAACTTATTTTATTTTAAAATGGAATAAAAATTTATAGAAATTGCTAGAAAATTATATATGAAAAACTTCAAGAGCAGACGGTTATTTAATTCTTTATATATAAATAAATTTTCAATTTTCCGCATTTCCAATTTTTGACTTGAGTTTGTGAAACTGGTTTAATTTTGAAAAAATATATCAATTTTCTCTTTTCGTTTATTTAATTTTGTTAAATATAGTGTGTTTTCTGAGCTAAGATGTTAAAGAATTTATTTTTTTTAATTTGATGACTAAGAATAAAATAAATAAAAAACCATTAATTTTAATCTATCACGACTAAAGTTTATTCGGTTTGAATGAACTTGGTGTTACATTTAGGGTAAATGTTTCAAATTTCACTTCAATTTAATGTATTTTTTAAAGATTTGAAGAACGAACGACAATGACCCACGTATCATTAGAATAGAATCATTCATAAAAAAACATTAGATTTAATCTTTCAAGACTAAAGTTAATTCAGTTTTAATGAACTTTCTGACTCAAAATTAATTAGGTATTTACATTAGTGTAGGACTTTCTCAAAAGTTACTTTTTTATTTTTTCCTTTCTTTTTCGACGGTTTAATTTTTTGTTACAAAGTTATTATTTTTTGCTTTTCAGTTACTTTTTTCTTTCGTCGGTTCTATTATTTGTTAAATAGTTTTATTTTTTATTTTTTTGTGGCTTATAGTGTCATTAGAACTACATATGTATGTCAAGTTTCAACAGAATCGGTTCACAGATGAAAATTCAGTGGTGAATTATATGGGACCAACTTTGAAGTATACCCTATCCAAAAAAAAAAATTATATTAAAGTTATCAAAATCGGACTACTCTGTAAGAAGTTATACGTGACATTTAAAATAATATACAGGTTGAATTGAGTACCTCCTTCTTTCGTCGGTAAAAAATAGTAAAAAATTTCCAAAAAAAATGCATTGATAACGAACAAAATTAAACCAAAACCTTGAGAAAGAAACAAAAGACCTAATTGGATTATTTCCTAAATCCAATTAACCCTTAAGATGGCATTGTATATCAGACATATAAAATCCATTTATACTTCAACAAATGATTCATCGACTCGTGAGTGAAATTCGCTTTTATAAGATCCAGATATTATTTTTCATCATACGCAGTCTTTAAAATTGAAAAAATAAGAGACAAATGAATTTTGAAGAAAAGTTTGATAACAATGATTATTAACATTCAAATAAAGCCTCGTACACAGCAGTTTACATTTTGAAATTCACACTCGAATAACACGAAGAGAATTGAAGATTACATTTTAGAAAATATAATTTTTTTTTACAAAAATATAAAACTAGAAATAAAAAAAATAACATTATTAAAAAAATTCACATATTTATTTGAAGTATGAATGATACATTTATTCACACAAGAAAAACCATTATATCTAACTCTACAACTCTCGTTAACATCCGACTACACACTTTATCCACTAACTCAGTCATCATCGAACGGAAGTTTCCAATAACAATAACAGGAAACAAATGATGATCTACAGTAATTGAACGAAAAAAAATCTAGACAAATATTATTGTTACTAATGGAGGTTTTTTTTTTGATAATGGAACATTTTAGCTTTTATTTTTATATACTTAAAATATATCAAATATAACAAGTTTACATTATACGTGTGATATTTTTGACTAATATTATTACTACTTTAATCGATTCGGATTTCAAATATTTTGAACTTATGGAACTAATAATGGACTCACTTCGTTCAGACATAAATTAAATGAATTTTGTGTATGACAATATTGTGAAAAGCCACATAATTGTCGAGATAAATGGCAAGAACTTAAAAAACAGTAATACAAATACAAATAACAGTAGAAAGTCTCAGTTTAAGTCCGCACCGTACATTTTTCGTGAAAACGTCTTGGAATTGAGCCGTAGACGTTTAGATTGTCGCTGGCCACTGCAAGGTCCATGAACGACTTAAGTAATTGCTTTTAACCGTTTTTTCATTTCATTTTCCCCGCTGCCGTAGCACTCGCATTCACTCTACACTATACTTTTCAGACTCGTTGGGTTCCTTATCAGGAATTATAGCAAACGTGATTTTCAACTAATTTACTCCTTATACGTTTTTCAATTGTTCTAATACTAAGAGAGATATATATTTTGTGTTTTCTTCTTTCTCTTTCCCTTGACCGATGCCAATTATAAATTAAATTTGCCTTGCAAATACCAAAATCGTGAGAGCTTGAGAGTGATTTAAGTATTCAAAGGAAATTTGCTAGGTTAACGCAACTCCTGTGTAACTAATTTTTTTTTCTATCTGATAATAAATGATATTTTCAGCTTTTAACATATATTTAAACCTTTGTTGTTTGTATACAGAGGTGAAAAAAAATCAAGCACGCTTTTCTTCTATTGACGATCTAGTGTTAACTTTCGTTTTTCTTGTTAAAATTCAACATATTTTTCATCTTAACAAATACGTACACATTTATACATGACCCTTTATATTATATCATTTGATAACAACCCTCTTTAACACTAGCTTTTCATTCAATATTATTATACCCTCCTGCAGGATGTGATACGTGACAATATCCTAAACACAAAGAATTTCAAAATCCTTTTTTTGTGAACTCAATTTATAATATAGATAAGAAAACGACGAAGAACCCACACACAAAAAAGTATTACGTTTTTGTGTCTCTATATAAATTCATATATTTATTGACAAGGCAATAATATTCGAGCAAAATGTCAATTCGTTATATGAAAAATATGACCACACTCTAATGTCACATTTCTAATTTGATTGATTATTTACCACCACAAACAAAACAAAAAAGAAGGGAAAACATGTAGAAACTATTTATATGATTACTATATTTATTTGATTTGATAGACAACAATTTATGAAGAAGATGTTGTAGGTTTAATTTCAAGATAAAATCAGTTTTGTGTAAAAAAGTTTATTCTTACCGATTACTTCTGTGTACCGTATACCAGGGTTGGTCAACATGTCGATCGTAAAGTCAATTTTGGTCGATCGCTCGCCATGTCTTGACAAAAAGAAATTGAAGAATTTCAGGTAAGATTTCAAGATTTTGAATCAATAAAGAAATTGTGGCATTATTATATTTTCCTTTTAAAAAAGATTTAAGTGTGAAACACATTAGCCTTAAAATATGGAACAGAAGGATTTAAAACATGAAATTATAATTTTACAGACTTATTTAATCTTACAAACCAGAAATTTAAATCTTACAAGCCAAAGGATTTTTGAAAATACGTTAACCGAGAAAAATATCCAAATGTCACCACATGAAGCGAATACAGAGTGCCCCGTAAGTAGTTCAGTTCATAAGAGGGTAGGTACGATTTTGGAACGAACAGTCCTGAGACATTTTTTATTAGGTTAATTAATAATTTAAACCTGAGTTGCAAAATTGTATTTTTTTGATAATTCATTTTTGATTTAATTATCAATTTTTGGAACAATATTGCTTAAATTTTTAATTCCTTGAGGAGTGCATTAATTATTTTTTTATTTTTTGAAAAATGTAATAAATAAATTGTTTTAATAATAAATTTAAAAAAAAAAATGATATTCGTTAAATTATAAAGTTTTCTCAAAAGTGCATTAATAAAATTATTTTATTGATTACTTTTTTAATAATGCAATAATTAAAATTTTGAAATTATAAATTTTCTAGAAAATCGCAAAACATGCACCCCCATAAAATAATGATCCCACTCCTTAAATTTTACTTTCCTGTTTCTGTGGATACGAGCGGCAGATAATATTCATAATAGCTTTGGGACACATTGATACTAGCTTTACACCGATACTAGCTATTATTTGGTTTCAACCTAGTTTCCTTAATTAATAAATAATTATTTAACGGTGCGTCTAATAAAAAAATGTCTTAGAACTGTTCGTTCCAAAATCGTACTCTCTACCTAACTTCTTATGCCACTCGACTAATCAAGGGCCACCCTGTATATGAAATCTTGTTTCGAATCTATGTACTTGTGTGATCAGTATTTTCATACTTATTGTTTACGAAGACTAAACAACGTTATATACTGACTAATTCTGATAAATACCTATTTATGATTCCTTAGTTTGAGACATGCAAACTTAGTCTTCTCATTAATGTTAAGGCAATAAAATAAATTATAAATCTGTCTTTATCTGTTGCTGTTTTGAATTAATTATGACCCGTTAAATAATTTTGTTGTTTTTTAGGTGGGTGGAAATACAGGGTGGTTCAGTACGAGGTGCACTCCCGCGAGCTATTGATAGATTAGCAAAAAACAAGTCTAAAAATCTTATATCCTTCTGCCGTGATAAATTTTCCTGACAAAAAAAAAATCTCAAAAGTGAAAGCTTAAATCAAATCAACAATAATGTGAATTTTTAAAAACTTTTACCTTATAATCCTTCGAACAAATAGTACAAGTCCATCGCGATACATTTTTAAGAAGAGAAGTAGATCTTATACAAGCAAAAGTTGGCCACCCCTGCCGTATACCATGTGTATACCATATATACATATCATATATTTAAGGCTTCTAGGGGGTCAAAAAGTGTTACATTGCCTTTGAACTTGAAATAAATTTTCAAGGTCAAATCGAGGTCAACTTTGATTTTTTTAAAGGGCAACTTACATTTTTGATTGCAGATTTGTATTTAACGGGAACTACTTTCATATCTCACCAGAAAATATTTTTCTATAAATTGATTTAATTATAAATAATTGGTCGATTTCATTATAAAGAAATGATCTGCAGGAGTGTTAAGAAATTATGTTATATTTCTATGTGCCATCGTTTCGGGTGTGACTTATTTTGATCAATGTCTTTAAGTTAAAAGTTTTCAATACCAAAAATAATTAGTGAAAATTATTATTAATTTAGATATGAACAAGTTTATGCAGAATAATACCATAACTAAGCAAAATCTTTTTTTCTATGTAGACCCTTCAAACCTAGTTTGTGTTCAAGACCTCGTCTCGAAATTTGAACGAACCTCTTGGTGTTTTGAACCATGTTCTTCTCTAGTTTAGATATTATTATGTTTTCATATTTTTCACACGAAAATGTATCTCAAAATCTCTATACTGAATGCATGAATGTTCTGGTTTGAATGAAATTTGTTTAACATAATTATATTTCCAGAGGCATTTTATAATTACTTTCTCTATTTACGTGTCTTGTACATAATATATATAGAAAACACGAGAATATACATGGTGTCCTGAAAAACCTTCAAGAAAACTATACCACGGTGTAGAGCTGGAAGAAACAAACAAAAAAGTTTCAAAAAGTTTTTGGATTTGATGCTTAGTGTTTAATTAAACATTAATAATAGATTCATCTTTCATTTTGCATTTTTGGGTGTCGCTACACTACTCCATCAATCACAGAGCGCATAGTGTAAGGAGGTGGGACCACAGTAGTGGAGTAGGACGGCCACAGTATATCTCAAAAACTAAGCGTCAAATCCACAACTTTATACCATTTTTTTTTTCCAGCTCTATACCGTGATATAGTTTTCTTGAATGAATTTCAGGACATCCTGTATAAATTTAACACACGATGAACGATGAATAAACTATTTTCATTCTCTAGTATAGAAAAGAATTCTCTAAATAATTGATAACAACTTCTGAACACTGTGTAATATTATGTATATAAATTAAAATATAATGTGGTTTAAAATATTACAGTTCAACATTTATTAGACATTTACAACTAGGTACTGCTCCAAGATATTCAAGTTATACAAAATATATATTATATGATAGGTATATTGTTGTAATCAGGTCATATAAATATTAAATATTTACTCGTTTTTCTATTCGACTTGTTCGGGATCAGTTTTTTCAAATTGTTTCTAATCAAAGTTTCGTTACCAATGTTATACTCATGTATAATGTACTACTAGCTGACCTGTATGCATTTTTAACTCACATTGTGTCTGAACTATTGGTTACATGAAGAAAGAAAAATTTCAATAAAAAGTTGTATGGATTTGAAGAGATTTAAAATTTATAAAAATTTTACATTACTCGGACTGTTATTTTTTGCCGGTATTTTAGCCTGTTTTTTGCTCTCAAGCGATCTCAGTTTTCATTTGATCGGAATTATTTTTGGTATGTGAGATGCTTTTGATTTTGAAAGGCCATGATTACAATTTAAGATTGAAAGTTAAAATCCTAAATATCTCTGAATATAATAGAGTTTGAGAAAAAATGATCTGGCAATGAATTGTTGGAAATATGATTTTCTACAACTTTACTCCTTATATATTTTAAGGTGGTGCAGCTCCTGCGAAACGAATTTTTTTTATTTTTTATGTTCTAGGAAAAAATCTGTCTTGTTAATTGTATCAGATGGGTCAAAAATTTTCCCTTTTTTTAAATAAACCATCTTTTGGTTTTATGGGTTTTATATAGTTGTCTGTTGTTCTTTGAAAATATGTTAGCATACCTTGCCATATATACAGTGAAATATTGAATTATATTGAATTTCTTCTTTTTTTTTTTATTAGTTGAAAAGCCGGCGTTGCCCGAGCTTCCAAAATCCTTATAGAGCGTGCATAGGAAATTGATGTCAAATAATTTTTTATTTGTTTAGAAAACGTCAATATTTTTATCTTAGTGACAAATAGTTAATTTCTAAAGATTTGTTATTGCAAATATTTCTATACAAACTATAAATTATATTAGAGATCAAGGCGTCAAAAAACAATATAGTAATCAGAACTCAGCTATAACTTTGGAATAATTTCGATAGCTAGTTATTAGAATAATTCTCATTACCTCTGATAGTTCTTCTGGTAAGGAAAATTTGACTAGGGTCTTCTCTCATTATTATTTTATTTTATCTCGTATAGTTTTCTCTAAACAATTCGGACAAACACACATCCCCAACATAGTCCCCTTTTATAATTTTTAGCATGAAACTATTGGATATAGGTAGGTATTTTACCCATTTTTTATATTCAATTATTTACTTCGTAATTTATTATAACAAATGTATAAATAATAATATAGTAAAATTGAATTACCCTGTATACATATAGAACGGTGTGAATTATTACCTGAAACAAAAGATTAATTTTAGTAAATAATAATGATAATACTAACAGTAATAATATATATTATAATGGTAATTCTATAAGTAGGTGTATTTAAATTAAATAAACCTCTTCAAAATAATAATGGAAATATAATACTGTTTTGTGGATATGCATGGATTGGGTTTATAAAGCTACAATCATATATAATACTAAATAACAACCAAAATGCAAAAAATATAATCCACTGCTAGTTAGTTGATTACTTAAAAATTATGTTGTTTATAGACATTTAACACGATATTATACTGGGTGTTTTCAAACATTCTTAACTTGAGGTGATTTTTTATAGTACAAAGTTTAAGTCAATGTAGGTATCCATAATTATTATTTAGAAATATAAAAATAAAAAATTCCGTCATACTGAACTAAAACTGATTATAAATGGTTCATACCTTAGATAAACGTTTGTGAATAAATTTTTATTCAGTTATGAATATGGTTGTCACAGATTTTGATTCAAAACAAATTATCTTTAATACTTACTATTCGCTTGAGTTAAATCATCTTGAAATAAGTTTTTTATCTGTGGCAAAAGTAATGATTAAAGTCATGATTAAAAATGGTATTAATCGAAATCTCTTACTTTTCCAAATTATTAAGAAAAATTCCCGAACCATTTCTGAGATCTCAAAATTATGGCCAAAAAATATAAAATTAATTTAAAGAGTACTCTTAGATAAAAATAATAATTTTAAAGAAAAAATAACTACATAGCAATTGCATCTCCTAACCATTTCAACTATTTTCACGATATTAAGAGTTACATCAAAACGTAGTTCTATAAAACGAAATTAAATCTCAAAATCCATTTGTCAAACCATCAATAATTTTGTGATTTTTGGCGTTCAATTTTTTTCTCTGATTTTTTGTGGCAATGTAAAAAATTGAAAACTATTCTTTGTTCCCATCGTAGATTAAATTTACCATAATAGGAAAAATTTCATATTTCTTGGGTAAAATTTTGAGCGAGCAATTTAGGAAAATGATTGATTTTTTCATTTAAATATACTTGTCCTAGTTATTTACTTATTCTTTTAAATGAAATTCATTATCATTCGTACAACTACTTTGTGAGATTCGCACTCATGAATCTTAAGGACTAGAAAGGAATCGTAAGGACTTATGGTCTGTCAAAAGCCTGTAAAAGAGAATTTGATTCAGAAATTTATCCGATGTCTGATTATATAAACAAACTATTTATGATTTTTTTCTCATTTTCAATCTTGGTTTTAAAAAAATTGATAAATAATACAAATATTTGAGATTTTCGTAACAATAATTCAATTTTGACTAGTTTCGGAACACCGTTCCTTCATCAGAATATATATATATGATCATGGAAACCCCAAATGTTTGATTTATTTAATGGTTTCATTAATTAAAATGGTTTTCCGTCAAGTAACGACCCATTTAATACAAAATTTGTATAAAATACTAAGAAAAAGAAACTAATAAAATGAAAAACGATTATTATTTGAATATATGAACTGGCGGAAAATCCATCCGTATTGTACACATAAATTTAAACTATTTTATAGTTTAAAATTATCGTGGAAAAGATTTACTAACATGAAGTATAGTATTTAATACAGGCTGGATTAGCACAATATTTTATATCAATAAAAATGTGTAGTTTTTTTTATTTTTACGTCAAAAGTAGAATCAAAGTATATTTTAAAATTTTACATTTATTTTGAGATGCATATATGTATCAGAAGCCACTCTAGTGGTCACGGTTTTAATCTGATTGAAATAAAATTTGGTATGTGAGGTTCGTTTGGTATTTGAAAGGCCCTGTTCGTTAACGAGCAAAATCGGACAAGAGAAAAGGAGGTTTAGAGGCAGGAGGAAACACTGGATTTGGTATATCTCCTTTAATTTTGGAAAAATTGAAAAATACAGGTTGTAGAAAATTAGTTTTACTATAATTTTGTTTCTGTTATACAAATATTTAAAGAAATATTTACAGTTTAAGACTGAAATTTAAAATCTTAATAAATATCTCTGTACATATTAGAGTTTGAGAAAAATGATCAGGTAATGAATTGTAGCAAACATGATTTTCTACTAAGAAATTTTCTAATATTAAGAGAGATGATCACAAAGATTTTTGAATCACAGGAATTTGGACGGAGGTGTATATAAGAATGAAGTATTATGTATTGGACGTTTCGTCAATTATATTATGACTTCATCAGCAAACGTAATTCTTAATGTCAATTATAATTTGCTTTCGCAAGTCATTTCGCAAGTCAGTAATTCTTAATGTCAATTTAAGTGTGTGATAATTGATATTAAGAATTAATTGTTAAGTTGGCGGATGAAGTATATACAACTATGGCCAAATTCCTGTGATTTAAAAATCTTTGTGACCATTTTATACCATGGGCATGATTGAACAACAGCGTTTAGAGAGATATTTTGTGTTTTCTCTATTTTTATTTCCCCTTTCCCCCTGACCTATGCCATTTATTATTAAAATTGTCCGTGCAAATACAAAAATCATATCAGATACCATATTTCATTGTAATCACACAAAAATTGTGACTCTTAGAGAGTAATTTATGTATTTTAAGAAAATTAAGTTGACGCAGCTCTTGCGTAACGATTTTTTTTATTTTAACAATATTTATTAAACGTTAAACAAAAAAATTTATACAAGAAACCAATACATACTGTAAACACATATTGTTATTTGAGTTGAAATTTGAATGCACAATTTGAAGTAAATTTTTGCATTTTCCCAAATCATACTGTATTCATTCTATATAATTGCAGATACATTCCATACCAGTATTGTTTTAATTATTATTATCGGTACTCGTATAGTTGCTGTTGTAATGTAACAAAAACCAAACATATATCGATGTCACTATCATATACAGTCCGTATTTTAAAAGACACTCAATCTGGAAGTAATGTATAATGTATTTATCGCTCCTTATATGCAGTGTACTATGATATGGTGTCTTTGTTCCACTTAAACTGCATTAAAATCAGTATTCTATAACATATAACTATTATACTTATCACTCTCTAACTACAATCATTTATATATAGTTGCATCTTACTTGTGCATGTGTACATCGTCGTTATTGTCCGTCGTCCGTCGTGTGAGTGTATCTACATGTATATATAACAAAGACACCATATCACCATACCATACCTTATTCACAGCTATAGATACACTATACATTGTTTCTAGATTGGGTGTATTTTAAAATACGGGCTATATACTATATCAACCATAATAAAATTAAACTAGAACAAAATAATTTATAATAATATGATATTTATAATCATCATCAGCATCATCATCACTACAAGATAATAATCATATCTACCTACCTACCTACCTACCTATATAGATATGCTGGTAAGCAATACTCTTAAATGCATTATCATAAATAATATATTAATTATTACAAAACTGTGGTACTTTACTATATACTTCATTCAAAATGTCCACTTATCCATTGAAAAAGTCAGTTCACCTCTGCTCAATTTACTAACGCCATTGTTGTCAATTTACTAACCAATCCAAGTAGCCGAGCGGTCTAAGGTGTTATGTCTGCGCAGTTATGGGTTCGCAGTTAATGGTTCGAATTTTGAAAAATCGGCGTCGGCAGTTTGTCAGTTATAAATAAAAGCGGTTATTTGGCTAAACTGTCGGCGTATGGACAAGAACGAGGTAACCGGCTATGCTCGTTTTAAGGTTTTCTGCAGTTTCCTTCACGAACTCCAGATGAATATCGGCATAGTCCCTATCAGAGACGGCTGCAGCCGCATATCCTACCAATGTCTAGTCTACTCACAAATTTCTTCCACTCCTCTTCAATCCTCACATCCTTAGGCATCACACTGGACTTAGTGTAGCCCGTTCAGGGCAGCCTCTACAATCTATCTATCTAACGCCATTGTTCTGTCGTTAGAAATGTATTTAAAAAAAACTAAATGAACATGTGAACGTTCCATTTTCATAACGATTGAAAATTTTGATGGAAGCAGGAAAATAATGCTGGTATAGGTGTTCATAAAATGACCTAATTAGTCCATTTCCGCAAATGTGTTTCTCCATCCTTCTGTGTCCGTCTCATTTTGTATGTCTGTTTTAGAGCTTAAAAGTATCGTCAAGTTGAAGAATGGGCCCAAATCGGACCATGCTTGGGCAAAGTGCGCCAAACTGCCTACTTTCGAAACCGTAAGAGATTCACATAAATTAAAAAAACAAAAACCGTAATTTTTTTTTAAATTAACAAATTTTGTTTGAAATTTTTTTCATAAAATCAGTATATACTTGGTATTTAAGCAATTTACTCAGTTATTTGTCATTTTGACTTGTTTTTACGAAAAACTTCTGTAGTTCTGTATGTGACTATAGAAACAGTGTAGTTTATAATCTGATAAATTATATAAGTAGTATAAACCTTCTACTGTAAAGAGATACACATATTTATTTATACTTGTGGATGGATATATGATATGGAACCACAACACACTTTGCAACTAACCACACGAACCATTACGCGATTATTATAATAAACGAATTACACCACACATGATATCTCTATACAGATTAGAATTTTGCATTTTATTGGTTAATACGTACGACAGACAATATCAAAACCATATTTGTGTCTGTTGCTGTTTTGGTTATCATTTTATTTTATTGTTTTAATCATACCAGAGTGACATACGGAAAAGTAATCATCATGGTATGTACACACCGGGAAACAAAGTGCCGGCCATATCCATACACATAGTGTCAACATTTTGTAAGGAGTAGAAAAATTAGATGAATCCATGAATCTGAAATCTACATTCTAAAAAAGTAATGATAAACATTATTTAGAATTCAATCCAATATTCATTTTTCCTGATAAAATATGATCTGAATATGTTTATTGATAGTCACTGAGGGAACACCATATAGCTACCTAAATAACAGAGGGAATACGTAGTGATTCCGCAAAAGTATCTTAATAAGAAAATATATTGAGAGTTAGTCGCGAGTCCACTACAACGCCAAACAAAAATCAGTCAAGTTGGTGTTAGTGGTCTTTCTTTTGTCGTAACAGATGCCCATTCTGCCAAAAAAGTGATAGAAAGAACATTTTTGAACTTGAATTTTTCTTCTATATCTACAGTTTCAAAGGTGAATATTTTCCTCTCTGACGGAGAGATGATTGGTTCGATGTTGCCATTCACATACTTAAAGGCACTTTTTATCCTTAGAATACAAACACACACACACAGCCACACATATATCTCTCTTAATATTAGAATAATAGTATACCATAAATTTTGTGTTTCCCCCTCCCTCTAACCCTCCTTTTTCCAATTTTACCCATTAACGAACTTGACCTTTAGAATACCAAAAGCGCCTCAAATACCAAATTTCATTCCAATCGGAATAAAACTTTGAGGTTATGGACACATAAGCGTATACATATATACACATATATATATGTATATATATATGTATATATATATATATATATATATATATAGCGATAGTGATTTTTAACGTCTAGTAGTAGGATCGTTGGACATTTGAAGAAATTTTTACGAAATTACAACATTGGTGCGAAAACAATAGCTGCATTTCCTTTGGAGGAAATTCGCTAAATAAAGACAAGCAAGCGCATCAAATAAATAACCTGAAAATGAATACCACAAAGGTTGACGCGATATGTTGATAACACTGTGCAAGAGAGGTAGAGGTAGATTGTAAAGGATGCCCTGGACAGGCTACATTTCGACCAAAAGGTCCATTGTGATGCCTTAGGATGTGAGGATGTGAGTGAAGTGGAAGGAATTTGAGAGTAGACTAGGTAGGATATGCGGCTGCAGCCGACTATGATAGGAACTATGCCGATATTCATCTGGAGTTCGTGAAGGAAACTGCAGAAAACCTTCTCAAGCATAGCCAGTTACATCGTTCTTGTCCATACGCCGACAGTTTAGTCAATCAACCGTCCCTTTTTTTTTATAGTTGATAAACTGTCGATGTCGGGATTCGAACCCATAACCTCCCAGTTTCCAAGTACTGCATACTGCGCAGACGCCTCAGACCGCTCGGCTACTTGGCTGGTACACTGTGCAAACTGAGCTGTCCTATATTGACGAGTATCCATCCACTTGACAATTATTGTGTGTACTATCACTTGGTGTGTACTAACCTTTAAATAGCCTTAATAGCCTTAGTGCTATTAGTAGTATAATAGTTTTGTGTAATTTTGTACTAATTTTAAATTGGTATTTGTGTGGATTGTAATTTAATTTGTAATTTTTATTCATATTTTATAATCAGAAAACAACATGGTTTTTAATTAGAAATCTTCCTGTAGGCGTTTGTTATTATATTTCAGCCTACACATATTAAATGAGTGATATTTGCTGACGCGATAAGTATAGAAATACCTAAACCTTTATTTGGATAAAAAAAATTGGTGGAAAAAAACACACTGAATAGTCGACGTAAACGAGAGGAAAACCCCGTTGACAAATTATCGGCACCAATTTTTATGTTAAGACAATACTCATACTTAAAGGTAAATGATTGTTATATTTAAACCTATTTTCTGTATTATCATCAAGAAAATAACTAACCATTTTTTTATATGCAGAAGAATAGACCTATTACTTGTAATCCGAGTATCGACGAAAAGATTTGGAAATAATAAATTTTTGGTTGTTTTTAATACGTTTTGCATCAAATTCCAATTATTATGTTTCTCATATTGTACAATTTAGAGCACGTAGCTCTAAGTTTATCAGAAAAAAGTCACTAACAAACATAGACATTGAATATAATTGCTAAGCCGAATACAGTGTACATGTCAGCGTATTTCGTAGAAAATTCGGTTCTTGGTTTTGTATCGATAAAGAAATTTCGGAAAAATTTCTTCAAATGTTCATTAACCCATGGTTCTAGATTACCATGGCGACAACGTTAATATCAAATATCATTGCAATAGGAAAACTGCAAATAATCTGTAATTATTGTTACAGAATATATGGCAAGTTGAAAAATTTTAGTAAAATTTATTTTCTACAACATCACTGTTTATACATTTAAGTACTTTTTATTTGTATAAGTATTGTAGGTCTTTCTAGCACCGTAGCTCTTTTCATTCAAAAATTATTTCGAGATCAGATCGACTCTGATTTTTCGATAAGTAATAGTCTGTAAGCGAGAAGGCAAAAAATCCCTTAAACTCGGCCTGTGGCACTACCGAGCTCTAGATATGTAAATAAAAATTAAATGCTGTTCGTTAATGCGCAAAGCTTGAGAACGGCTGGACCGATTTGGCTAATTTATTTAAAAATATTCGTTAGTCCGAATAAGGTATTAAGGGAAAGAAAAATTGTAAAATTCCAAAAAACTGAATGTGCTTATTTCTATGGAACTTTTGTATATTTTATATGTTTACTTCTTCAAAATAAACAACTTGCAAAGTCGATTATTGTCCTTTATACACCCACGCCATACATGGGTTGTGAAAATATATGACTTTAAAACCGAAAGCGATAAAATAAAAATTCAAAGACAAATAGTATTCCTTCTTTAAAAATAAACAACTTGCAAAATACATCATTAGTCTTTACACACCAACCCACCTTGGGGTGTGAAAATATCGAAGTTTCAAACCGTAAAAGATAGAGAAAAATTCAAAAGCAAAAATTTTTTTTTTAAATAAACAACTTGCAAAGTTACTCATTGAACTAATCAGTCCGCAGAAAAAGTTAGATATATAAAACATTCCATGTTCCCCTTTTTGAAAAACGGTCAGCAGTATATTATATATATTATATATATATATATATATATATATATATATATATATATATATATATATATATATATTATATATATATATATATATATATATATATATTATATATATATATTATATATATATATATATATATATATATATATATATATATATATATATATATATATATATAAGTTAATTCGGAAACTTTTTAATTAGTAAAGTTAAATAAATGTATCAACTGACCATATTTACTGTAATTCAAATTAATTACAGAAATATTTGCAATTTTTAAGTTGTAATAATACCAAATAGGTAACTTTATGTGATATTCATAATGATTCCTCTCTCTGAGAAAAGTCGAAATTGTTTTTGCATTCACGAATATGAAACAAGTCTCGTATGGACGCCATGAAACATCTATATAATGACAAAGTGTATATATAGTGTAATTTTATTGTAGGTATATAAGGTATATACATAGAATTAGCAAAATAATAATTATTATTATCATGATTATTATATGGCTTTGTTATATAAACTGTTTTCAGCGGTACGTAAATAATATTATTCGATTACATAAATTATATAAATATTACATAAATTTATTCGATTATAACAACTGAATTTTATTATAACAAAATTGTTTTATATTAAACTTGAATTTTTTTTGTGAACTTTTTTTGTGAAGTCGTTTTTGTTTGGGACCTATATGTCTATCTTTCTATATGAATTATTTAGCAATATAAAACTTTACTATGCTGATATAAGAAATTGTCCAAATTTTTAACTCTAAATTTTGCAAAGTATTACATAGATAAATACACCAAACTTTAATATAAGCAGGTTTTGTAGATGTTGTTACGTATGCATTATTTTTTATTACTGTAGCAATAGTGGATAGTTCGTTCACGACATTAAAATTAATAATATAAGAATTCCTTAAATTATGACTTAAATTATTAGAAGCTAAAACTTTCCAACGTTACAATATCGAAAAAGTTGCCGTGGCTATGAAAGTTAAAAAGTGAATACCAATAATAATATGCTAATCATATCTATTCTGATCATGGCATAGTTGTTCTTTTAGCGAATTTTTTCCTACAGGAGAGGAAGAGCTTTTGGTGTTGTTACGATGTCATAATTTTGCAAAATGTCCATCGACCCTACCTAGTAGATATCGAAGATCACATCTATAAATTTTTTATGTATATATATATATATATATATATATATATATATATATATATATAACCAGTCAAGTAGCCTAGTGGTCTAAGGCGTCATATCTGCGCAGTATGCAGTACTTGGAAACTGGGAGGTTATGGGTTCGAATCCCGACATCGGCAGTTTGTCAATTAAAAAAAAAAAAAAAAGGGCGGTTGATTGACTAAACCGGCTATGCTTGAGAAGGTTTTCTGCAGTTTCCTTCACGAACTCCAGATGAATACCGGCATAGTTCCTATCATAGTCGGCTGCAGCCGCATATCCTACCAAAATCTAGTCTAGTCTCAAATTCCTTCCACTTCACTCATATTCTCACATCCTAAGGCATCACAATGGACCTTATGGTCGAAGTGTAGCCCGTCGAGGGTAGCCTTTACAATCTACCTCTACCTCTATACATATATAAATGTGTGTGTGTCTCAAGCCACACTTGCGGTCGCAGTTTTCATCCGATTGGAAATAAATATAGTAAGTGAGGTAAGCTATCGGTTAATAGACAGAAACGGAAAAGTGGGTTTAGAAGAAGGGGGAAATACAAAATTTAATATTGGAAAAGAAAAGTAGAAAAATTTATATTAAATACACTTGTAGAAAATTAGTTTTACTATAATTTTATGCCTTATAATTTTTTCTCTTACACAAATATTAACAAAAATATTTACAATTTTAAATTGAAAGTAGAAATACTTAATATCGCTGCACACTTTAGAGTTTGAAAAAAAATGATCAAGTAACGATTAGCAAATATGGATGATTTTCTACAACTTTACTCCTTATACATTTTTCGATTGTTCAAATAATAAGAGAGATATTTCATTTTTGTATTTTCTTCTTTCTCTATGCCCCCTTTAACCTTGACATATGCCATTTATTTATAAAATTCAGCTTGAAAATACTAAAATCATAACAGACACGACATTTCATTTTGATCAGACTAAAATTGTGACCACTAGAGAGTACAATATATATTCTAAGGAAATACGCTTAGTTGACGCAGCTCCTGCATAACGACAATTTTTTTAACGTTACCATAGACTCTTTCTTTGTATAATATATATAGACTTTTAAGGAGGACTCATAATTTTATTTTGCGGGGTTTTGCAAACATTTCTACATGTGTAAAGAGGTACACAATTAACAAACGATTGTTAGTTGTTGGATTGTTTTACAAAATATATGTTTTGAAAACGTCAAAGTTTAAAAAATAAAAATGAAATAATTAACGGGGTTCGTTAGTAGTAGGTACCTGTTTGTACTTGGGACTAAATTTATATACGAGTATAAGCACTACAAACAATAAACATTTTATATTTGTGTATGTTTTAACTAAAAAAAGTTATACATTTTTTAATTGAGTTAATTAACTTGTGTATTAACGTACATTGGTTTTCTCACAGGAATTTGTGTATCCAGTTAGGAATATATGAATTTGTATCCCACTATATCATCCTACTTTCAGTTTGTTTGTAGGTTGAAGTAATTGTCAAGTATCGAATTGAGTGATTCCAATTTTATTTTGATACGTATTTGTATGTATTGTAACTGACATAATTTTTATCACAATATATTTAATATGCCTTGAGGAAAATGTAAATGTTAATAAGAAATTCTTTTTAAAGAGTATCAATGCGGCACAATGTCACTTTTGGGGTTTGGTGGCTTGTTTTGTATCCAGTATATAGTATATATAAGGGATTGTTAAGTTTAGTTCCGACTTTGTAACGCCTCTCTACCTGTCAACACAGTCTATCTTTGAAACCGTAAGCACAAAAATTTATAGAAAAAAATGTACCATTTTTAGCGAATTTCCTCCAAAGGAAATGCAACTATTGTTTTTGCACCAATGTTGGAATTTCGTAAAAATTTCTTTTAATGTCCATCGATCCTACCTATTAGATGTAAAAATCACTATCGCTAAAATTTTTATATATGTATATATATGTATATATATATATATATATATATATATATATATATATATATATATATATATATATATATGTATGTATATACACATATATACATATGTACTTTTTTTAAATGTCTATGGACTCTCTAGCGGTCACAGTTTTATTCCGATTGGAATGAAATTTGGTATTTGAGTCGCTTTTGGTATTCTAAAGGTCAAAGTCGCATATGACCTTAATGTTTAGAGCGAGGGGAAAACACAAAATTTGACTATCTCCCTTAATATTTGAAAAATCTAAAAATTTATCAGGAGTTAAGTTGTAGGTACTAACTTTTACTGTAATTTTGTTTCTTATCATTTTTCTGTTACACTAATATTTACAGAAATATTTACAATTAAAGATTGTTTAAAATGTCTGTGGACTCTCTAGCGGTCACAGTTTTATTCCGATTGGAATGAAGTTTGGTATTTGAAGCGCTTTTGGTATTCTAAAGGTCAAGTTCGTTAATGGGAACAATCGGATGAGGGGAAAGGGGGGGGGGTTAGAGGGAGGGGGAACACAAAATTTGACTATCTCCCTTAATATTTGAAAAATCGAAAATTTATCCGGAGTTAAGTTGTAGGTACTAAGTTTTATTGTAATATTGTTTCTTATCATTTTTCTGTTACACTAATATTTACAGAAGTATTTACAAATAAAGATTGAAAGGTACAATTCTAAATATCTCTGTTCACATAAGAGTTTGAGAAAAATGATCAGATAATGAATTGTAGCAAACTTGATTTTCTACAACTTTACTCCTTGTACATTTTTCGATTATTCTAATATTAAGACAGATATTTAATATTTTGTGTTTGTTTGACACGAATACATAGAATATATTTTATTGTAAAAAAATTGTATTGTTGTTTCCATAGTAACTATAAACTATAATCGTTATACCGTTTTTTTTTGGTTATTAATAAATTTAATTTTTCCAAATACTAAAGTCTTATCAGATATTATATTTCATTTTGATCACACTAAATCTAAAATCTATATTCTAAGGAAATTCGCGAAGTTGACGCAGCTCCTGCGTAACGAATTTTTTAAATAAAAAACTTTTGTTTAAAATTTTTTTCCATAAATTCAGTCTATACCGGGTATTTAAGCAATTTACATAGTTAGTAGTTATTTTCACTTGTTTATTTATGAAATTTTAAATACCTGGAAAATTTTGCATTTATAACTATAACTAGCTGGCCGTACAGGCTTCGCACTGAAATTGCGCCTAAATTATTAGTTGTATGAAAAAATATTTCATACAAAACTTGTTGGCTTTTATTTAGATACACATTTTTTGTGTATTTAAAGATTTGTATGCAAACTTTCTATACCCTATAAACGGACTATCTAACTCAAAAATAATTTATTCAAATTGCATTTATTCATTTTACTGTTCCGGATAACATCATTTTAAGACTAAAAACCTCAATATTATTTCCCACCGCTTCCACTACTTCAAATATTTTTAGTTTCAATCGCTTCCACTATTTCAAATCTTTATCGACCCCTTCACCAAATTTCTATTGCAGCGAATACTTTCGAATTCTATCAATCGTAGCGATATGAAATACATACCAGTTTTTAAGTCTAATGATAAGCTTTAAACAAAAATAAAGCTTTAAATCAAAATCGGTCAAGTAGTTTTTGCGTGATGCTCGAGCAATAAACATACATTTACAGTTTCATAATAGAAGGGAAGTACATATAGATATCATAAATGTTATGATTAATATTATTATTATTTTAAATACACCGGGGTTAATATGAGTCGCGGTTCTTTTGTTCGTGGTTAGTTTATTAGGGAGTCATATTAGTAGTTGGTTAATTTCCCTGATTTTCTCTCACATAATTTATAAATATACAGATAGGTTTAAATCTCGATATATCTTGTTTGTATAAACTATGTTTACTATTAAAACAATTTGTTAAAATAACATAAATTTATGACGTTGTGAGAATATACAACAGCTAAAAAAACATGGGCTTAAACCATAGGTAACTGAACTAATCCAAAAGTGTGTAAGTTACCAATTACTATATTTTTAGTCCCAGTAAAATTTTCTTGTTCTACTAACGCACGATATGACCTTATCACAGGATATGCCCATATGACCTTATTGCCCATTTGAACTTTTATATCACGCTGCTCCAGATAAATAAGTCATACTGAAACACTTTCATGGGTGAATCTTTTTGCATTTAAACTAGTACACTGATATTCTTGAACCAAGTAAATATGTTTTCTTCAAAATATGATACTCTGAGAAAGAAATCCAGGTTTTCATTCAAGAATTTGTTCACTTGAAGACACTTATTCATACTGATACCCGATCCAAAGTCTGTAATGTGCGTTGCCTCTAATTCAAATTTGTTTCTTTCTTCGCAATGTCTATTGGTCTTTGGTGTACCTGTTTTATACCACTCTGTACAAGTTGTATATTTGTCGAGGTAGCACCATCTCCATGTCATATCATCTCCATGTATAGATAGATCAATGTTGATACACCCTTACACAAGTAACAAGATGATATGCCAATAATATTATAATGTCAGTATACCATGAATAAAGATGAGATTGGGTTGCCGAAAGGCGTTTATGTAAAACAAAATTTACTGAATATATAAACGCATCATATCATCGCATAGATAAATGCCATCATAAACGTATATAACGTAACGCACACCTACTCAACCGTGAACAAATCTATTCGGTTCGCAATGTGAGAGTGTAAAATGAAATAATAATACGGTACGGTTTAATCCATTTGCATACCTTTAGAAGATTTGAATTTGTGATTTATAAAATAAGCCTGGCTAGAAGAACTCTGAAAATAACAAACATAAGACTTTATTTTATGTATATCAACCATGAAACATCAATATAAACTCATCTAGACACGAACCGATTATTACCAAATTATCTATACCTTCTTAATAAATCCTGATCAGATCGTTCAGGAAGTTTCAACATCTAGAACCTTATTTTGAGCTTCCTAATTTTCAACACATGTGATAACATAGTTGAGGAACAATGTCCTACAACAAAAAATTTCGTACAAGATTCTATGTCTTTTGAAATTAAATCCTTCAATTTTGAAGGCAGGTGACATTTTTCTTTTCTGCCAGGATTATATAAGTTTGTTTTATATTTATAATAATCTTTAATGTTATGCAATTTTCCAACGACACTAAAAAACCTTTGAATTTTTACAGAAAAAGTGATTTTCGGTGAGTTTCATAAAGTAATTTGGATCCAAAGAATATGAAAACCCTTTCTAATACTAGAATTGTAATTGCTTCAATAAAGATTGTACAATACCCTTGTAATTCGGCAATACATTCAAAAATGAAAAATTGTATTTTAAGAAAACACATAGAGATTATATTTTAGTATAAGTGATTCCAAAAAAATCCAAGATCTCATTTTTCATTAATGTATAAAAAATGAGATCTTGGATTTTTTTGGAATCACTTATACTAAAATATAATATCTATGTGTTTTCTTAAAATACAATTTTTCATTTTTCATACGAACAATTTTGAAAAAAGTATTAAAAGACATTTCCACTTCGGTGATGCAATTTCAACCAAAAGCTTTTTTTTGCAAGCTATAGTGCTATGAAACTGTGAATGAAAACTGTCTTGATTTTCCATTTCCACACACATCCACCCTTTTATGAAAATGAAAAAAACTGGTAATTTTTTACATCAACGGAAATATCCGATGAAAACTCAACATCATATTACATCGAACAAATAACCTTCATATTACAGTTTACATTCTTATCTACACGTTTCTGAATCGATGTTTTGAAAGATTTTCATTTGTTTGAGCAATATCTTTATGTGTATACGTAATTTGAACCACGAAATTGATTACGTCACGATCCATTAATAACAAATGAAATGATATCAGATTTTATATATTACAGTAAAAGTATTGTTGATGGTTTAAATTATAAACTATCGCTGTATAAAATAGGATATATAACAAACCATAACTGATTCATTCATCTACTGAATATACTTTTATCATGATAAATAACCAATTATCACACTCCATTTATCATGATAATAACAAGAATATTGTATCGTTATCGAGAAAATCTTAAAAATGAATATTATCAAAAAAAGTAACAACAAAAACAAAACCAAATATAAAGTTTTAACTCTTTACTGCATGGAATCGGTTACTGCAACAAGTGAAAATAACAACTGAGTTAGTGGCTTAAATACCCGGTATATCCTGAACTAATGTAAACAAGTTTATAACAAATGTTGTTTATTTTTCGAAAAGGACATTTTTTGTTTTTATATTTTTGTTCGATCTGTTATGGTTTCAAAAATGGGCAGTTTTGTCCATTTTGCACAAACATGATCCGATTTTGCCCATTCAAGAACTTGAGCTTAGCTCTAGAATACACCCACAAATTTCAGCTCGTGATTTCTTTTCGTTTTTGAATTATCGTGTTCACAGGCAAACGGATATTCGGAAATGGCTATCTTTATGAACACCTATACCAAACATTTATGCCTGCGATGAATATTTTCAAGCGTTACAAAGTATCCTTGACTAAACTCAATATACTCTTGTATATATACATATACCGGGTATAAAAAGTAGTTGATGAAATTCAAAGTAAATGGTAACGCATAAGTAACGTTTTGATTTATTTAATGAATGCGTATTTGTGCATTATTTGGTTTTAACTCGTTAACCAAATGTACAATTCTTTGCAAAGAACGCCTAGACATCACAAACTGCTGAGAACGTCGCCTGGTGGGGGGTTTTTCTCAACACTTGCTTGCACACGAGCAATGTTCAAATCATTTCGAACTGCACGAGGTCTTCCAGTATGCTAACGATCGCAGGTAGCCCTATTTTTCCGAAAACGCTGAACCAATCGGTAAATTGTCGGAACATGAAAGAAATTTCGATATGATCTTTGTGTCTGAATGATCGAATGCTGACTTTCAAAATAAAATTGAACAACTTTGCAATCATAAAGTTACTTATGCGCCATCGTATACATCATCTCTAATCATCTCTAATTTTTTTAAATTTCTTTAAATTTATGTCTTTCAATATCTAGTGCGTCTCAAAGATAGATATTTTTCCCCCTGGTATGAAAATAAAATAAAGTAAAAAAGTAGTTTGGTAAACTTAAATCGGTATACGCAACAGCAAACTTTTGAATGAGTCCGTATGACTGACGTTATACACTGAAGGGTTAACAAGTTTGTATCCTTAGTAGGAGTTGGTATTTATAGAACGTTTAATTCTTTGTACATCAATATTTTGAATTGAACTGATGTTTTGAAATAAATTATAATTGTTTATTGATTTTCAATAAAGGCGAATGCTGTTAATTTAATTCAATGTACAAAGAGTCTAGCAAATAATAAGAAATCTTTAAGTAGTATATAAAACAAAATCAGTACTAAGGTTTATTTGAACAGTACACATTATATTTAAAGGCGTTAGAAAAATCTCGAGTTGTAAAAAGAGGCTTGTAGGGCAGTCCCAAAAAGTTTGTTATTGCAGGTATATCAGTAAAAATTGTATGCTATATTAGAGATCTGGCCGTCAGAAAACGACCATAACTTTTGAACAGTTTAGAATTTTGAATTTCTAATAGTTTTTCTGGAATTGTAAGGCAAATTTTCTAAGAGTCTTTCCTAATCACTGTTTCGTATTTAGTCTTTTCTCGTTTAGTTTTCTCCAAACATTTCGGACAAATAAACACACGTACACAACATATTTATTTTCTTTTATAAATATATATATATATATATATATATATATATATATATATATATATATATATATATATATATATATATTATATATATATACACATATATATATATATATATAGATAGATAGATAGGATCCGTATAAAGCATTAATGCATCATAACACCCGCTTTTTGCTTACAACTTAATGATTAAAACTTTCATTCAAATTGTCCCAAATATTAATTAGTATTTACCCTTCACGTCATTTTTAAAAGAATTTATATTAAAAATATTATTTTAAAGTAGTTCACTCATGACAGTCAATCAAAAAGTATAAAACACAATATGATTAATTTACTTATTACAACTATGCCAATTGAACATATCTAGTATAACATATTTAGTGTTTTATCATTTATGATACAATATACTATTATATACTTTATGCAAGAAGTGAGTAATTATTGCCACTAAATAGCAATAGAGTTTTAAAAAATATTTGTTTTATTTTTAAATTAGTTTGTTAAATTCAACTTGTTATTAGTTTGTTAAGTTCATGCTATTAGTTTTTGAAAAAATGTAATAAAGTCTTATAAAAAAATGAAGTAATGAAAAATTTCATCTTGATTGCAAATATGTTGCTTCACAATTGTTTTTTGTATTACTCATGCGGGAAAAGTAGTATCTTGACGCTCGCTGTTACGTTTGAAAAAGAACCGTTTGCCCATTTTAAAATTACGCGTGAGTTTTTTCATAAATAAAACTGTTATTTGAGTGCGACAAGTTTACTTGTCGCACGTAAATTATTCTTGGCACACGCAAATTTAGATAAAATTGCTAAAATTAAAAAAATAATAACAAAAAAAAACACAATCGACATATTAAAACTGAATTGAGGTTGACGCGTCTGACAGTTTAATTTAATAAATAAAATTGTAATTAAATTAAAATTAGTTTAAAAATGAATATAGAGTCGGAAATAATACCGGAAACTCCAGAAAGTTCGAGCGACGAATCCACACCACCTGAAATCCTGAAAAAAGCCGATGAAGTAAGAAATAATTTAGTTCCTCAAGTATCGAGACCCAAATATGAAGCGGCTTACAATAAGTTTATGGAATGGCGAAGAAATAAAAAGGTCAAGAGCTTTTCTGAACCCATTCTTCTGACTTATTTTAGTGAACTTGCCGAAACCAAATTACCGTCAACTTTGTGGGCCACTTACTCAATGTTGCGAAGTATGATTGACATCAAACACAAAATTAATATTTATAATTATTCGGGTTTGATCGCTTTTTTAAAGCAGCAAAATAAAGGTTTTAAACCAAAAAAAGCTGAAACATTAGACGCTGAGCAAATAAATCAATTTTTGAACCAAGCTCCTGATAATCAATTCTTGGCAATTAAGGTTAGTTATTTTTAATACTTTTGATCACTCTTTATTATTGAATTAATAAATACATAAACATACTTCATACTTATTTTATTTTTTAGGTGGCTTTGATTTTTGGGGTTCAAGGTGCGTGCAGGCGTCATGAACTTTGTGATTTAACAGTGGACAATATAATCGACAAAGGTGACATGTTGTTGGTGAAAATTCCAAAAACTAAAACCGGCAAAGCAAGATCTTTTGTCGTGACGGATGCGTTTTATCAAACTTATAAAAAATACTCTTCTTCACGCCCAACAAACTTAGCTACCAAAAGATTCTTCGTGGGTTATCGGAACGGCAGGTGTACGAGGCAAAATATTGGCATTAATACGTTCGGTAGCATGCCAAAAATAGTAGCGAAATATTTGAATTTAGCAAACCCGGAGTCTTACACAGGCCATACTTTTAGAAGAACATCAGCTACTTTGTTAGCGGATTCTGGTGCTGATCTTCTTACAATAAAAAGGCACGGAGGATGGAAATCCAATCCCGTTGCTGAAAGTTACGTGGAAGACTCAGTAGGTAATAAAAAACGGATTGGTGAGCAAATTGCACATGCCATATCATCGAGACCATCTACTTCACGCGAACATTCAGACTCAAACAATCGAATTTTTGGAAAAACTTCTGAAGAACCGATGAACATCACTGTGATGCATCAAGAAAATGAAAGATCCGAAATTTTAGAGCAGGTTTCATCTAAAAACGCCATGAATTTGAATATTACATTTACGAACTGCACAAACATTACAGTTCTTTTAAATGACACTGAAAAAAAGTAACTTATTTATGTTGCTGTTGTTGTTCTTGTTATTTTTTGTTCTGATCAAATAAATTTATATTTATTTGTAATTAATTGATACTTTTTTGAATGCTTAATTTTTCAGCTATTATTTCTGGTCCGAAAAGGCTTCGTCCTTTTAAAAAATTGAAAAAATTTATTTTTTGTTTATTAATATTAATTAATTTTTATTTATTGTTTAAAATATATTTTTTTCTTCTTTTAAAACTTTTTATTTGTTTTGAGGGACTGGGGGGGCTCCGCCCCCCCAACCCCCCGCCGGGGCTTCGCCCCTGGACCCCAATTTTGTACTTACATATATCACCGCATTTGTAATACAAAATAGTATGTGCAACTCGTGCGACGTTGTCGATTGCCCACTCAAGCGAATGACCGCACTCGCTTCGCTCGTGCGTTCAACTTCGCTTTCGTGGGCAATCGACAACTTGTCGCACTTGTTTCACAATATACTATTAATAAATGTAAAACATATGTATTAATGTCGAATATTTGTATTTACGAACTACCTTAAGCATTTTCAGTTGTTTTTTTTCTTCAAAAAATGGTTATTTAATACTTCATTTCTCTCATAAAAATTGATTAAACGGATATGCAAACCCCAAATGAAGCTTGCACTTCTTAACATTACATTCCCTATTAAATGTGTAAAAGTAATACAGAAACGCTTCTTTTTTTCTTTTTTTGAATCGACCTTTCTTTCATTTAATATTAACGCCACTTTTAATTAGAATTATATCTCAACGGCAAAATTCCATTTTCAGTATCATACAATTATATTTGTTTATTTTTTTTTGTAGGCAATAATAATAACTAAAATAAATAGGTTTTCGTGTTCCCCTGCTCGTACGAGAAAAAAAAACATTCAAGACGATTATGATTTAAAAACATAAAATGATTAAAATCTAAAATCTGAACACAGAAACATAAAACCTGAACACCGAATTTTTTTTTATCTAGAAGAAATGTTTAAAATAAATAGAGATTTTTACAGCGGATATGCAAGAATATATTCAAAATATAGATTATCAAATCATTTCCTCAATTTTTTTTGCATAAAAAATTTACTATATAATTTTTCTCCGCTTGTAATCATCTTCTATTTACAAAAAAAAATCAATTTTATTTTTTTATATTTTTTAAAATAGCTATTTATTTTCTCAATAGAGAATAATAGACTCCGGGTTAAACTCTAGTTTATTATTAATGTGTATTTCTATATGGGATAGAGAGGCTCCTCGTTGCTTATTCTCCAATATTGTTAACAATAATTCCAGAGTAACATTTATGTTTATGTAGAAAGCAACAACAAAATTCTGAATATGATGATTATGGATAGTAAAGGATAGATAAATATGATAAATCTATATATTGATAAAAGAGAACAGTTTAATCCCTACGGCTTGTAAATATTTGATACATGTAGAAAATATATACAATTTTATTGTTGCGAATGAGTAGATAATTGATTTAAGAGGATACTGCTGTTATAATAAACATAAATTATCTGTATTCCGTGTGTTTCAAAAAGAGTGTACGGTATGATTTTAAAAACTACTCTAAGTAGGACGTATGAACCAACATTTGTTTTTGCTAAGGACGTTCCAGCACTGTGTTATATAGTCAGGACAAGAAACCGGTTTCATTTTATTATAGAACATACATAAATAATACATTTTTTTAAATTTATATAATAAATATTTATCTTTACTCTCCTATTTTTTTTAAATTCTGTGGAGTATTTTTTCTAATACAACAGATAATAGTTTTGCGGGCATGAAGTTTTACATGATTATAATGAGAGAGAGTGAGAGAATGATAACTTGATATTAATTACCTCGCGTTCTAAACGGTCAAAAATCCTGAAACTTCGGGATTTATTAGAAAACGTTATTTTTAGCCTGTAAAAAAAATGAGCAAAATCTGACGAATAGTGGTAGTATGCTGGAACATCCTTGAGTTCAAGAAATATATAATTTTTTAATAAATTGATCCATGGCATTATTCGCTTATTCAACGCAAAAATTGAACAAAAACAACCTACATTCTGGCTAGAAATTAAATATAATATGGAAAGTTTTACTATAGTTTAGGATAATCATAAAATATAAACAAGTAAAAATAACAACTAACTGATTTAATTCTATAAATACCCGGTATATACTGAATTTATGAACAAAAAGTTTCAAAAAAAATTAAAAAATTAAAAAAAAGGAACATTTACTATCTCTTACGATTTGAAACATAAACAGTTTTGCCTATTTTGCCCAAAAATGGTCCGATTTTGCCTATTCACGAACTTGACCTTACTTTTTAGCTCTAGAACACACATACGAAATTTCAGTTTATATATACACCGGGTATAATATATACATAAGGTGAATGACTACTTTTTTAAACTAAGGATAAAATTAAAATCGAATTGACAATTTTCTTGTGGTGTAAGAAATTTTAAAATATTACAATGGTCCTCGGTCAAAGACCTTCCGTAAATTTTAGAGAACGTAGAACGCATCAAATCCGATTGTTCATTTTGTATTATTTAGATATATTATTGTGTTTATATATTTCAAGTGCCTTTCAATACTTTAAATTATTCAATACTTCAATTTTGAAGAACATGATAATTCAATATGATAATGAATATTGAAATGACAATTCCAATATTCGCATAAAATTAAAAATGGAGGTGATTAATCAATCGTGATCTAGCTCCATTATCTTATTTGATAGAGGCCCGCATTAAAATACGTGCTGAGTTTTTCTATTCCTCTTGAAAGAGTATGCATTGATTATTGGTGTCCTCTATTTTATGCGAGTATTTGTTGTAAATAAGACTCCTCACAAAATGAACAAAGGCTTATTTTGTCGAACTTGTGAGCGTTTGAAAAAGATCGTTTAGTTTCGAAAATTTAGGAATATCCAAATCTTACTGACATTTCTCCAGTAAGATCAGTTCAACTTGTAGAAGGCTGCACATTGATTGTTGCGCAATATCTACCCCACGAATAATATTATTTCTTTTTGAAATACCCTGTATAATTATTATAGGTATAGTAGTTGCATGCTATCGGGCAATAACCGCGTTTTATATATTTTACTATCTCATGCTTTACAAATACTAGATATATATGAACAGTCATAATAAATACATACACCCTACTTTAACTGCCAATAGATATGTTGTTAGTATTTAGTTGTAGTTCTATTACTACCCCCACGTGTAACAACATTATTATAGGGGTGGTAAAGTGTCAAAACATATATACATATATGCGCTTCAATATACAACTAATGTAAACTGTTGATAGTTTTGAAACACAGTGATATTAAAACTTTTTCAATACATATTATAACACAATATTTGAAATGTCAACATTTTAACAAAATCGTATTCCAATGAAAATTTTATTTTACACAGTGGACATATGCAAAAATATATTTTCAGTGGATATTATTTATTTTGTCAACGATTTATTAATATTGGGGTAAAGACTCCGTAGCGCTTGCTTATCAGGTCCTCATAAAGGTTCATATATTCGGGGGGAGGTGCACCGAATATCCTGTATCTGCTGTAACCTAGAGGTTCGCAGTCAAAAATTCTGTAGCTGGATGTTTCTTCCTGATTTTTCGGGGGACCTGATAAGCAAGCTCCAGACTATTACCAACATATGGGAGAAGCGAATCTCGTCGGACTGAGGTAGAAGGGGAGCATAATGCACCATAAGGTCGAAGTGCAATAGTTTTTACCCCGATATTAATCACTCAATCAATCAATCTCGAGCTCTTGCCGAGGTATTTTTTCCCAGTGATCACGGTGTTTAGCGTATGACCACTCATTGGTCACCTGTTTACATACATTCCTTGGAATTCCTAAAATAGGCTCTGAGCCAGTGAAGGGTATTCCGACTCCTTTCTTTGCTAAGTCTTTGACAACGATGCTCAGTCGACAATTCCTACAGAGAAAAGTTGCAAATTCCCAACACTTTTCGTAATTTTTTTATTTATCTTACTATATATAGAACATTGGTTTTGTAGCAATGAAGGAATTTCGGAAACATCCATCACTATCCATCACTATGTATATCTGTGTCTGCATTTGTGTCTGTACGCACTCTGGATACCACAATTTTAGGATAATCAAAATGAAATTTGGAATATGACATACTATCTATATTTGAAAAGCCAAGATCATTAAGGTGCAAAATTGTACTAAGACGAAGAGGACCTTAGACGGATGGGGAATATAAATTTTGAATGTCTCTCTTAATATTAGAAAATTAGAAAAATAGAAAAATATATAATAGATTAAGATCTAGTAAATACATTTTACTACATTACGTGACCATCTTTTCTGTAACACTAACATTTACAGAAATATTTGCAATTTAAATACAATACTTATAATAATGCATTTTACAAATGTATCACCATGGTTACTCGCAGCTTTCTCTGGAACCCTATGGATGTCTCTTGGTATAGGACGGCCAAATTCATAAACTTTCAATGTAAACTTGATTCATTGTCCTCTGTAATCCTGAATTCGGCATTGAAATCAAATAATTTGGTTCTAAACATTTTATTGAAAATAAAATGGATTCGTCACAGTTCCAGTTAATTTAACACTCGATCTGTATATTTAACAATTTTATAGAAAAACAACTTTAATAACTTTTCAATAGCTATTTATTACTCTACAAAAAATTAGTTGCATAAAAATTCGTTGGAGAGTCATTGAGTCTCCAGTTGTTTAACAAAAAATTAAAAGAATATTTAAATATATGAAAAGTTTTCTATCATATCCGGTGTTACCGGAAGTTGAAAAGTTTTAAGTATCTTACTATATTCACTAACAGTTGAAAGTTTTGAAATAAAAATTATATTATATACTTCGACATTGCATATTTTATCTTACATTATTGATAAAGGTGTTTTGAACTAAAGTCGTTTTTGAATGTTTAATACCAATTTTAATATTTCAATAAATGGAACATCGTTGAATTTTTGTTTTTTTACTTCATTTTCATAAATTATTTAAAATGAGAGAATAACTAATTATTGAAAGATGTATTATTTGACTTGAATGTACAATTTCTCAGGGTTGTTTAAACAAATGGAAAATAAAATCTTTACAAATAGAAAAAAAAAAGTAAAATATAACAAGTGATAATAAAATTTTCATCGAATAGAACACTATCAACTTTCTTAGTTATTTTATTAATAAGTGCGAGTGACTAAAATACTGGAAATATGTGCTTACATACGTAATATATAAGAGTACAGTCATATGGTGCTCAAATACAATCATTTGCCAACACTTTGCCGCTAGCACTTCACCGCGTATCTTTGCCGCTAGCGCTGTCATATTGGAAAATTGGCACCTAAAACCAGCTTTTTGTAAATATCTCCTTTCCTACTCATTTTATGATGAAAATAGTTATGAAATAAATCAAACTAGAGAATTTTTTTTTTTTTTTGTAAAATGAATAGTTTTAGAGAAAATTTCCAATAATTTATGTAATAACCTTTTTTTTTAATTTTTATAGCCATGGAAGTAAACTGTTATATTTGTGAAAATCCATTGGAAGGAAATGAAGTGATTGAGCGAAGGAAAACGGATTAGAGGCTTTTCGTAATTAAAGTGTTCAAAGAAAGGATAACTAGGACAAACTCTTGGAAGGACTGAGATCGATAGTGGTTCACGATGTATGTAGAAAACGTTAAAATAACGAGAAATTAATCCCTGCATCTTTACGTAGAGGAAGCGATGGCACTACTTCTAATCCACAATTTCGAACCACGCACCAACATTCTCATTCAAAGATCACTGTTTTTTGTGCGCTGTTGAGATAACAGCAGAGCTCTAGCTAGTTCAGAACACGTACGCTAAAACTATTCATTTTTCAAACAAACAAAAAGTTATTACATAAATAAAAGGAAATTTTCTCTAGATTAATTTATTACATTACTAATTTAATCGTTAAATGAGTAGGAAAGGAGATATTGTCAAAAGACTGTTTTAAGGCGCCCTTTTTCCAATACGAGCGGTACGAGCGGCAAAGATACGAGGTGGCAAAGTAGAAATTTGGAAAAAGCACGTCAAAATCTTTAAAATCACCAGTTATCATAACTCCCGGAAAGCTTTCCAGGTAAAACTACAAAATGACTTCTTCGTAATTGTAAAAGAAATTGACATTAGTATGGTATTCTGACGCTTGAGTATACACAAATAATTGATATTATTGATCAACACGTTTATAACTGACTGTACGAATAATATTTTACATACCTATAATTCCAACTCATACATACAAAGTGAATAAAATTTTGAGAACCACTATTATAAGAAAAACGAAGAGAAAAACAACTGAAATCCCTCAGATGATTATAAAAAAATAAAGTATCAAAAACGGTAATGAAAAACAACATTAAGTATATTTGTCTGTAGGGTATATCAAAAGTCAACTACTACCCTGCTACTGATACATTTTATACATTCTATATATAAAAAAAAAACAATCAAAGGGAGTACAGTTTGTGATTGAAACTTCATTTAAATACACTGACTAGGCTAATGATATTGTCATGATTATTATTAACTGTTGGAAAAAAAAATCTTAAGCCACCGCCACAAAACCTCTGTATACAACCGTTTGTCAATATACTCATAAGAACATTTTAGGGAGGGTCAATTCTGTGCGTGAAAAATATTTTCAAAATAATTCTTAATTTAATTCTAAGACAATCAATGCGTGATACGAAAAAAGATACACATCTTGGATTGGTATAATATAACCAGTCCAAGTGGCCGAGCGGTCTAAGGCGTTATGTATGCGCAGTATGTCTACTTAGAAACTGGGAGGTTATGGGTTCGAATCCCGACATCGGCAATTATTAAAAATTTTTTTAAAAAAATCGGGGCAGTTAATTGACTAAACTGTCGGCGTATGGACAAGAACGGAGAAATTGGCTATGCTTGAGAAGGGTTTCTGCAGTTTCCTTCACGACCTCCAGGTAAATATCGGCATAGTTCCTATCATAGTCGGCTGCAGCCACATACCCTACCAATTCCTAGTCCATACACAAAAATTCCTTCCACTCTCCTCACATCCTCACATCCAATGGCAACACAATGGACCTTCTGGTCGAAGGGTAGTCCAGGGCACCCTCGACCATCTATCTATCTTGGTATAAAATGACCGAGAGGCAACCATATCAACAACAATGGATATAATGATGTAAGTTTTCAAAACACAATTAAAAGTAATTAATTAGAAATTAAACTACAATTAAAAATGATATAACGACATCATTGTTCAGACATATTACTTAAATGTCAAATTAAGTAAACCCTAGTCACTTCCGTTGATATAATATAACCGAATGGAAACCATAGTTACAATGAATAGATGGACAATTTTAAAAAAACAAGTGAAAATAACAAACATCTGAGTTAATTGCTTAAATACCCGGTTGTTTATTGTTAAAAGGGAACATGTTTTTACATTTTTGTTCTTTTTTATGGTTTAAAAAAGATTCCATTTTGCCTAAAGCTCGTTATCTCTTTTCGATTTGGAGTTATCGTGCTCACAGGCGGGCATACGAACATGCGGAAATGGCCGAACTAGGCCATTTTATGAACACTTATGCCCAATCGTTCATGCATGCGATCACTATTTTTAATCATTACAAAGTCGGAACTAAACTTAATATACCTTGTATATTTACATATACCGAATATAAAAAGTAAAAGTGAAAAAAACAACTAACGGAGTTAATTGCTTAAATACTCATTTTTTTCCTAGAATATTTGTTTATCTCTGACGGTTTCAAATATGAGGCAAGTTTACAAAAACAAGTCAAAAAATTTTTAATTTGGTTAATGCAACTATAAGAGATGCCACAATATCGATCTGCCTGCATGTTTCTTCAAACCAGCATTAGGTTAACCCATCTTGAATCGATTTTGATAAGGTAAAATTTGGTATTTCAATTGTTGCCGTGGCAGATGTGCCCAAAACATTTCTTTTGAACGGTAGAGAAAATCATTGAAATGTTTATCATATAAAAGCAAAAAAACGATTTTTATGTACAAAAGATGACAGTCTAACCAAAAAATTATTTAAAATTATTTTGTCAAACCAAAATAATATAACTGCTAACACGCGTACGTATATATACATTCCCAAATGAAAAATAAAATTTAGTGTCAAACTAAGTTTTGTCCAACTTAGTTTCAGTGGTAACCAATAAGTGGCGGACATTATTCATAAAAGCCGGTCAATTTAATTATTTCAATAGTTTTTATCATATTTCCTACTCATAATGGGCATTTTTCAAACTGTCTGGACTTTATGAATAATGCCCTATTAATCAATTGGTCCATAACATATACACAATAGTTATGTTCAATTTCAGAAGACTTTGCGTGAATGTTTATGTAACTTTAGGAACTGAAAAAGTATTCGCTTACAAATCTTTATTAAATAAATGTGCCGTTTGGACTTACGATACATATTACAACGTAGATACTTTGATATGTATATAGAGGTACGTAAATATTAATATCTGATTCATCAAAATCTCACTTCGTTTTAATTCGGTTATTTTTGTTTTCTATATTCACAAAAATGTATTATTTAATTTTTTGAAGAAAATGTAAATGAGAGCATAAAGAATAATGACAATAATGAATGAAACACTTAAATAAACCATTATTTTATTATGTCAACCTATTATCATTAAACTGGCGCCATATGGATTATTTTTGAAACGGAAAGAAAAAAATTATTATTATTTTTTCAAGCTATTTATTATTGTTATTTAATTAATAATCTCAAACAAAGAGAGCAGATGATATCTTTAAAAAAAAAAAACTTTTTTTTGAAAATAGCTATTAATAACAGTTCAATTTATATTATTCAAGTATCTATTTTATTAAAACATCAATAAACCAAAACACAAATGCTTTTAAATCACTTGGCCACTAAAGTTGATGTCTATTTTTTAATTTATAGTTCATTTGTATCTTATTCATTCGGTTTTCGAAAAAAAAATTTTGAATAAAAGCTGTTACTATATTTCTAATGAACAACTTTTATCTGAAGCATTTTTTTCGAACCGAATCAGTAAGGCACAAATCAATAATAAAATTTACAAAAATTGTGCATGTAAGCTATTTATTTACTATATAACGAATATATATTATTATGTTACGAAAAGTTATTTAATTTTGAAATATTCTGCTTAGATGGCGCTAACATTAATTCATTTATAAAAAATTTATTAATAGCCAAAAAACAAATTTGCATATTTCTAACTTATATATAACGATTTATCGTGTGCTATATATAGTTTATAGTTACTATGGGAAAGACAATCAAAATTGACATTTCAAAATTGAAACAGAATTTTAATAAAATAATTTTATAGTTCTTTTTTTGAAGTATAGTTTCTGTGAAAATGACAATCAACAAAATTTTTAAAATAAGTTTTATTTTTTAGTTTAACACTTGATTTCACTACCCATAAAATTGTCGTATCGAGGACTTATAAATTGAAATCGATTTTAAAGGAGTAAACTCCAAACATTACATCCACTTTTCTGGTCCACAGTATATGTCTATTATCTATGCACAGAAAGAGGAGACATTCGTCACTCACAACAAGGGTTTGCTGGAATATACCAGGATACTCTTTAAAAGTAAGGTTTTTAGAATAACTGCTGTCATGAAACCATCCTTAATAATGGATCTATCTCACGCAAAATGTTCCAAAGCGGACTGGTAGTTTCTGAAATTGGCGCGTTTATACATACAAACTATCCAGCTTTATAATATTATTATATGGATTTAACTTCGTATTTTTTGCGAAGACACAAAAGTGTATCTCTATCAATCATTTAAGGGAACAAACAGAAGTTATATCTATATATATATAGAATATCCCTAGGAAAACATAAAATTACATCTAAAATATAGGTGACAACAATTTAGAACAATGATTTTTATATAAACAATTCAAACAATCAAAAAAAGTTCCATCATTTTGTGTTTTATATGAATATATAACGAAAATTTATACATATATATATATATATATATATATATATATATAAATATATATATATATATATATATATATATATAGGGTGTCCCAGAAGTAGTCGAGCTCTTTAAGAGGGTAGGTAGAGGATACGATTTTGGAACGAAAAGTCCTGAGAAATTTTTTTTATTAGACGCACCGTTAATTAATTATTAATTAATTAAGGAAACTAGGTTGAAACCAGAGTTGCAAAAAGTGCATTTTTTTGATATTTCATTTGTTATTTTATTATCAATTTTTGGAAAAATTTATTGCTTAAATTTTTCAAATTATTAATTCCTTAAAATTAGTGCATTAATTAAAATTTTTTATTTTTTGAAAAATGTAATAAATCAATTGTTTCAATAATAATTTTAAAAAAAAATGCGCAAATTAAATTCGTTAAATTGTAAAGTTTTCTCAAAAGTGCATTAATAAAATTATTTTATTGAAAAATATAATTATTGCATTATTAAAAAAATTAATCAATAAAATATTTTAGTTAATGCACTTTTGAGAAAACTTAATGAATTAACGAATTTAATTTGCGCAATTTTTTCTAAATTTATTATTAAAACAATTTATTAATTACATTTTTCAAAAAAACAAAAAAATAAAATTAATGTACTTTTCAAGGAATTATAGTTTGAAAATTTTAAGCAATACAGTTTTCCAAAAATTGATAATTAAATCAAAAATGAATTATCAAAAAAATTCACTTTTTCAACTCTGGTTTCAACCTAGTTTTCTTAATTAATTAATAATTAATTAACGGTGAGTCTCGTACTTTCGTACTTTCTACCTACCCTCTTATGGAACTCGACTACTTCTCGGACATCTTGTATATATATATATATTATTTTTTGTTAGATTTTTTGTTTTTCTCTTCCAAATCTACACAATTTTAATAAAACAAACAATTTGCATCAAAATACTATTTTCAAACACGCCAAAATTCAGAAGTAGAAACACAAAACAGAAATGATATATTCTTTATTCACTTTATTTATTGTTATTTGAATAACAAACAATGTTTGTTGTTTTTTGTTTAACTTCCCAATAATAATATATATATTATTCAAACAGAGTAGGAGAATTCTTAGTATAACACACGAACTGGCTTTAACTCCACATGACTTCTATATACAGACCAACATGCAGGATAATTAAATAATCCATTTTCTGGCAATCATATGAAATTATTCAATAATTGATTTTTTAAACGAAAGGAAATAAATAGCACACAATTGAGAAAGTGAAAAGTATTTTATAATCAAATGCTTCTATGTATAATTTATTTATGAAACTTCACTGAGTATATTACTGAGTAAATCAGTTGGGCACTTAATGGGTTAAGGGGTTATCACCGATTAAGTACCCAAATGATTTCTCTACTTATGTACCAGCTATACCAGCTACTTTTAAGTACCACCCCTTAAAACACCAGTTTATTTTAATATAGTAAAAGCCACAAATAGAATACTAAGGGTATATTTCTGGACCATTGTTTTAAGTATATATGTGTATATATCTGTGTATACTCGTTTCTTTTCCTAGAAATGAAAATCAACACGAAAATCAAAGGTGCTTGTAAGTACCGGCTCTCACTTATAAATTTTTATTAAAAATTGGCTTCAATTATTGGAAAAATAGTCTTTGTTTACTTATTTTAAATAAATTTTCGTGTAAATGAATACAAAATACTCCTGATTTCACTACGTTTTTTACACAGAATTAAGGTAGACGTACCCTCTACTCGAAAATTCACTTTTCTTAAGAATTAAATGAAATTGAAATACGATATTAATGTAAATATTTTGCTTTTATTCAAAAAAATGTTTTTTTTTTGTCTGATTGCAAGTGAGATAATTGTAATCAAATCATATTTTTAACATAGTTGACTTAAACGGTTCTCGCGTCTCCATTTTATTATAAACCTAGAAAAATTTTCTATAAATTTCATTTAAAAACAAATATCTTATTAAGTTGAACTTCATAAACTAATTATAAAAAACAAAAAACAATGTATTGCGGACAGTTTAAAAATCTATTGATATTAACGACCCCAAAAATATTGAATTACAATTGATTCTTGCATAGTACAATATAGAGTAAATTGTACTATAAATGTTAAAACTTTCTATATGTTATACTAGAATTGTTCAATTGGCGTGTAATTAATCATATTGTTTTTTTATATTTTCTTCTTTAACTGTAACGGAGTGAACTACCTTAAAGTATCGTATTCACAGTCATCTTTCCATCTCATATGCAATAGGGAATATGCATGAAAATTTTTTTTCACATTTATTATCAGAATATGAAAATACTGTTAATATTGTAATAAAATTTAAAAACGAAATTAAAATCCGACAAATATCAAGGAAGCTATAAGCTTTTAAAGATTATTATCTGTCTCTTTCTTGCAAAAATACTAAAAACGGAGTTTTACGTGTATTTTAAACGGTGAAAGTGTAATATTACGTCACATAACATATCAAGAGGGCTATCACCCTCTTTGTCTAATCGGGAATTTCAATCATTCATATCTCGCTTATTTTTAAAGTTATTTAAAAAGTAATTTTACCTTGATATTTGTCAAGTAAACAGGCTTCAATTCAAGTGAAAAAAAATTTTCATGCATATTCCCTATTAATGTCCAAAGACAATATATATAACTGATCAACAGTCCTCTATACTACGAAATCAGTATACAGAGGTAACAATGTTAAGTTGGTATCACCGTTAACTGATGCGTAAAACGTTGAAACGTTGGATGGAGATATATTTGTCAACAAAAATCTGATTTTATAAAATTACGTGCAAATTTTTTAAATATGTCATATATTTTTTACGGAAAATGTGTTACATCTTCTTAGTTTTGTGTATTTATTTCTTAAGGACGTTCCAGCACTGTATTGTATACTCTGGACAAAAACACTGGTTTGATTTTATTATAGAACAAATACATAAACACAAATATACAATACATAGAAAAATTCACTGTTAATATATATATACAAAATAATGTAGTTATGAAAAATAAAATAATTTTAAACTTTTATATTTCGAAAACAAAACGGTAACACACGATATTTTTTGAAAAATTTATGTAATAAATATTTATCTTTACTCTCCTATTTTTTTTTAAAATTATGTCGAGTATGTTTTCTAATACAACAGATAATAGTTGGGCGGGCATGAAGTTTTACATGCTTCTAATAAGAGAGAGTGAGAGAGAATGATAACTTTGATGTCAAAAATTCTGAAACTTCGGGAATTATTAGAAAAAGGTTATGTTCAGCCTGTGAAATAAAATGAGCAAAATCTGTCGAAAAGTGGTGGTATGCTGGAACATCCTTAAGTGACGTAGAGACAAGATATATATTTATGTATTTTTAGTACGTAGAAGGTATCGTCAAACGTTCTTACCTTTAGTCTTCCTTAGTGAGTTAACTGATCTATATTCTGTCGAAATATTGATATATATATATATATATATATATATATATATATATATATATACACATTCTATTTATTTGTTTAGGGTGTTTTGAAAAGTTAAAGTTCATTTATTTTTCACTGACTTTTTGAACTATTTAAACTTAGTTTTTAAACGTGAGATATATTGAATTTTGAACATTGGATGTTTAGTTAATGTTATTTCTATCGAAACTAAAAATTGTATCTAGCGACAGGCCGAGTTTTAGGGGTTTTTGCCAGTGTTTAAAGATCAAGCCATCAGAAAACGTCCTTCGTTTATCATTAGTCCTCAAGTGACGTAGTAACCCGTATATTTTTCTCCAAACAATTTGAACAAATATCTTATATAATAGGGATCGTGTAACGGATATGCCAGTACGAAATTTTTGTTACAAAAATTGAAAAATGAACGAATCCGAAAATGAGTGAATCGAATATTTTGAAGTTTGAACATTATTTACGAATTAAAATTGAGTAGTGACCTTTGTGGTTAATGTGATTAGAATAATAAAAAAATTTTAAATCATATTTAAACCCAAAACTACACCCATTTTGTTGAAACTATCACAAAAATTTCAACGAAAAAAAAAACAAAGATTAATGGTCATTTTTTTAATTTACTCAAATATTTTTATGGTGATAAAATCTAATTAATTGAGTTTTATAGTATTTTAATTATTAATTGAGTTTTATAGTAATTTAATCCTACACCGGTATAGTCCTATATAGGCCACACTAATTATCGTCCTTTTCCATAATGTTTTAGTTGATTTGTACTTTATTTATTCGGTTTTTGGGGAAACTTTTATCTGAAGTATTTTTGTTGAAAGTCGAACGAATCTATTACGAAGACCTAAATCTATTATAAAATTTTGAAACATGAACGATACTTTTGTGGACATGTGTACACAAGGGTGTTACATGTGTGGACATGTAACACCCTTACGGCTACGAATATGATATGACTTAATAGTCATTAATCACCTCCGATTAATGACACTCACTCTCACATAGAGACAAAAATGGATACATATTAGATGCGCGGTAAGGACGAATTTTTATTTCTCTTTTAAGTTTAATTCCTTTTTTTTAACAAAAAATTATTGCGATTGAAAACATTATCATTTAATAAAAATATTACTAGCAAAAACAAGACGATACGGTGACGGTGATGAATGTCACCAGAAATGTAGTATACATCAATCATTTGACAAAATGCAGTATGAAGATAAGACTGATATGTATACCAAATAGCATAAACATTTATCACCTACACCCACCATAACCATAATATGAATTCTCTATTTCACATGTAATAGTAAACCTTCAACATCATAAAATCTGCTACCATTTAGTTAAATCAATATATCAATTGATATGATTTCTTTGTACAGAGAGCTTCGAAAATATCGAAGTAAGAGTATCTACAGTTTAGAAAGATATATCGAATACATAATATAATCCAATTTCTGGGTAATTTAGGTCATTGTGTATACGAGTATATCAATTATGTTGTTAGAGCTTTTGGAACTCTAAAAAAAAACCAGCACAAATTTCGAACAAAAACAATGATACGCTGCAGCGTAAAATATAATAACGCTTTGATCGACGATTCACAATCAAGTGGATGGTGCTTCATGGCTCTAAAAAACAGAATGTGACTCTATGAGTTCACACTTAAACTTTCACACGTATAATCGATTAAGTTGAATATGGAAAAAATGTACCAAAACAAGACAGTACATTATTTTTTCTGTTTTAGTATTTTAAAAAAAATGTTTCAAACAAAAGATATTTATGTTAACGACATAAGTATTGATCATATTTACAGATCTCATTGTTTAAAAGGCATATTTATGTTTAGATATTGGTAATTTTGCAAATTTTCGAATTGTTTTTTCGGATTATATTGATGTTATAACAATTGGCGGCAGTGTAATTTTACACAAATATTTCATGTTTTCGAAACATAAAATTTTGTTTGATATAATGTCTTCAATTTTCCAGCCCATAACTTTCTTCTATACTTTGGAGTTAATAAGATAATGGAATAGATATAATTAAGAGATTTTATAACTGCCTGGTTGTAAAAGATATAGCCTTAATTTTGTCGACATTATAATAGAGCTTATAGTTTTTGGAACTCTGTGAATTTACAGTGACTGTATTAATTTTGGTTTGGATCTCCATGTGCAACCTGTGGAAGCTTTCTTACAATAACCAATCAGTACTTTTAAGATTTTAGATTAGATTAGATTAGATTAGATACGAGTCAGGAAGAAGTCCTATAAAGAGTTTATCTACTACAATCAATTGGATCTATTGTATTTCCTTTCCTTCAAAGGTGTTCCAGGAGTCCTATGGTCTCGATAAACGTTAGGGTATTCTTCGGCGACACCTCATTAATTTCAAATGGCTGGATACCAAAGGATAGCGTCTTTTGAGAGAGAGAGACTTTCGAATTCACACAGAATATGAAATCCGGTTACCTCCTCTTCATGATAAAATCTGCAGAGATCATTCCCCGTAAGATTGATTTTGTGCATATGTTAATTGAGTTTTCAGTGACCAGTATCCTCAATTGGTTTTTTTCCTAGTTTTCCTTTTTTATAAGATCCTTTGCATGATCTTGACCATGCAAGGAATTTTTGTGTGTAGACTAGGAACTATGCTGATATTCATCTGGAGTTGCAGGAAACTGCAGAAAACCTTTGCAAGCATAGCCGATTACTTCATTCTTGTCCATATGCCGACAGTTTAGTCAATTAACCGTCCTTTTTTTTTGTCTTTTTCTTTTTAAACAATTGACAAACTAGCAATGTCGGGATTCGAACCCATAACCTCTTAGTCCCCAAGTAGTCATAACGCCTTCGACTGCTCGGCTACTTGGCTGGTGCCCATTCTGGCTAACTCATCAACCTTCCCGTTGCCATACTAAGATATAACTCTACTTTCAATTGTTTACTCACTCTCCATGGGATAAATCTGTGATGAATTCTGTTACACATAGTTTGTATAAAAATAATATAACAAAAAACTGAATCATATTATGATCATTGCTCTGTTTCATACCCACGTTCGTTTATATACACATGCACGAATAGGCTGTATTTATTATAAACCTTTCTAGTTGGATAAAATTCAATGATGTGTTATTTTTCACAGTTTTCGATTTTTATGTAGTAAAATTTTTTATTTTTTAGAAAAAAAGTATCTTTTTTTTTGTAACATTTTTTTGTGATTTTCACGTATATAAAACAACCCACTCCTAATGTTTATAAATACCTACAGCAAAAAATTAATGTATTAAATGAAATATTGGTTAATGTCCTAAATCTATTCACGGTGATGTGAATTGATTTTTTTTCTCGCTGATTTATATAACAAAGTGGGTGTCAAAGAAAATTTGTCTGACTTTTTGTAGGTTAAATATGGGAATAGATTAAAAGGAGTTCAAAATTTAATAAATTATTAAAAATCAATTGTTCTTAATCTTAATACCTTACTTAATATCTTTAATAAATTTAAGTATTAGAAAAAATTTTTCATATAAAACGTGAATGTTTTTTCTAGTAGAATAAAAATCTGCACTAAAAAGCAAAGGTCCATGTACATATACGTGTATACTTAAGCGTCAACAATACGATGTTTGTCCAAATTCCATTTCGATTACCTAAGACAAACTGTAGAACACTAGTGTATGCTTTATAGACCAATGTCATTGGATTTTTAATTAAATACTGATATGAAAAAATTAACTCGTCAACCAGCAATCGAACCTCGAGCCTCAAGATATCTAGTCCAGCGTGCTTACCGCTACACCATAGACGACTGTGACGTAACATCCAACTGTTTCTAAGTATACAAAATAAATAAATATATATGAATTATAACTTCGACAGAAGTAATACTGTCAAAATAAAATAAGAATGATAAGAAAAAGTTTGCGATAAGCACGCTGGACTAGATATCCAGAGGACCGAGGTTCGATTCCTGGTTGACGAGTTAATTTTTTCATATCAGTATTAAATAAAAAAGCATAGGTTTCCATTTAAAAAATCAATGTTGGCCTCGGTTAGACCTTGGAGATTGGTTTGAAGGTCAAAGGCAAGGTCACAGTTATTTGACGCTCTAGAAACCTAAAAACTTTTGCCTGAAACATGTATCACTATCTTACTTAGTTGTCAAGATATTGTACTGGGGAAATTTAAATGGGACACACGGTATATCTTTTTGTAAAATAAGTCTAATAGATAAATTTCAACTAATGATCGGTTTTATTTATTCGGTCGGTTTTATGAATTATAGAGTGCTACAGAATATTTTCCAATTTGTTGTAAGCACTCAATATTCGTATAAATATAACCGATCATTGATTGAAATTTCTCTTTTAGAATTATTTTACAAAGAGATATCAGTAAAAAATAAATCCAATATTTAGGTCTATCATGCTCATATGAAAGAGCGCAAAAGTTACAATTAGCTTCGTTTCCGTTACCTTATTACTACATACTATGAGTGATAAATGGATTATCAAAAACATTTGATAGAGAAGACTTCCAAAAACATTCCATGATATGTATTTAAGTTGTTTTATTCAAAGATATATCATAAAATTTAAAAAACATTATTTACAAATCATTACATAGACATGTTTTAATAATTAATTATTATTCACTTTAAAACTAAACTGTTGTAATTATGTACACCATAAACTTCACATCAAATATTTTGTTGCAATGATTTTTTTATTTTTTAAATATTCTTTTAGTTGTTAATTTAGGAAACATCATATCACTACCATGAATATAAAATATGTTGTATTTCAAATCATTATTAAAAGTAACAGCTTCTAAAAGTTTTTAAATTTTTTCTATTATTCCTATCGATTGGCTTTCATTGCTGATTTCTTTAGAGAATTGATTGCTAGAGAGATGGGATGTTATTTTATTTTATATATTTGACAAATCATCGAAACAGTCACAATTTGCATTCGATTTTTATGACAATTTGTTTATAATGGAAATGGGAACCAAAAATTCAAAAATCTAATTAGTTTGAAAATATGAACGATAGTTTCTGAAATATTTTCCCCATCATACAATTTTAATGTATGATCGTCTTTCTTAAAAGTATTTGAACTGATTCGCATTAACAGTAGTTTTTGAAATAAAATTTGTTTAGGGGCGTTATTAGTGTGTACATTGTCAAATGAAAATGACACGCCTAGTCTATCCGATTCATAGAATTTGTTGTTTTAAGTGATCAATGGCACTACCATGCAAAATAAAGTATATGTTTTTGGTACAAAAATAGTGCTTATAGATTATTTTCTATAATAATTAGTTAAAAACTATAAATATCGAATATCGTTTTTTATATTCGAATTACTCTATTTTTAGAAATAATTATGAATTTACAAATTATTTAGGTTCTATAATCAAACAAAATTTGAATGTCTTTCATCGGTAATTTTACGATTAAACGTCAAAGAAATATAACTTCTAACACGCTTATATAAGTACACACACCCGATTATTTTCTGTTAATTTTGAAGCTAGGTGTTTCCCGTAGAGAAACCATATTACGTTGAAATTCAATCAAAAATCAGATAATTACTAAGTCCATTTTCATCACCACAAAATATGTTTGTATTTTCACTTACGTGATATTACATACCGTAATATTTCTTAATAGTGTTTTTTGTAAAATTGGAAACACTGTTTATCTTTGAAACCACCAGAGACCTCCACAAAAATTCAAAGATTAAAGCTTCTTTTTTTTTAAATAAAGAACTTTTATTTGAAACTTGTTTTCATAAATTCAGTATATACCGAGTATTTAAGCAATTAACTGAGTAAGTTGATATTTTCACATGTTTTAATTTTTTTTTTGTAAAATTGCGTCAATCTATCTATTGTTATTAAGGTTGCTGTTGGGTTATATGGTTATATCATACCAACGGATGTGACAAGCGTTTACTTAATTTGACATTTAAGTAATATGCCTGAACATTGATTACATTCTTTCACAAAAAAAACTTGATATGGAAAATCATACACATCTTGAATGGGAATCGAATCGAAAACCTCCGGCAATCTAGACCATATATCAGAATCATTTGATCTAGAATGCCAAGGGTTGTGGATTCGATGTCCATGCTAGATGTGTATGCTTTTTCTAACTAAGCATATGATGTCAAAGAATGTTTAAAAATTAGCTTGCTGGTGTACACTAGACTAACTGATATACCAATCTCAAGTCTACCTATTAGTTTTTTTTATAAACTTGAACAACATTTACATATGTTGTCATGCACCAACACATATGACTTCCACCTTTACAATTCATTATGGTAGTCATCAAATGTTAGATATAAAAAAGATGTAGTTGCATGTAAAGTGATAAATGACAACTGAGTTATGTGTATGTATACATAAGTACTTATTTTTGAAAGTTTTAAAATTAATGTTTATTATATGGAAAGTTTAGTAACGGTATATAGCTGTAACGATATTTATGTATTACATACAAGTTAATATAATAAGTATACAACATAACATTCATAAATCACCATTAGTGATACACATATGTTCATTATTGTTGAAATCTGATAAAAAATTATACTTAACTTTACATTTTAATAATAAACATAATCTTCCTGTTTTGCATACAAAAAAATTCCTGTTTCGTTATTATTTATGATCATATTTTGCTAAAAAAATATTTCTAAAATATTTACAATTTTAAAGAAAAAAGAATGAAAGTATATTTACTGCAAAGAATTCAAGTGTTACGTTTATTAATGATTATGTTGAAGAAAAAAACTTGAGATTTTGTCTTTCACATTTTGTCTAATTCATTTGTAATATTTACAGTCAAAGTTCAATTTGAGTGTTTTGTTGTCGTCATCATATGCGTTAAGGCTCATTTACACTTATCACTTTGGATGTTCATCTTGGAGGAATCCTCCAAAGTGATAAGCGTAGATTGTCTTTCGTTTTTGTTTCATACAAAGTGTACACTAAAGATGAACGTTGAAACCAACCATCCCCTATACCATCTTTTTATTAAAGAGTCGTTCCTCGAACCGATGATTCATCCTGGGAGAAAATTAAATTTTCATTATGTTTCATCGTTCATCTTTTAGTACATAAATGAAGGGCAAGCTATACTTATCACTTTGTATGATTCCTCCAAGATACACAACCAATGGCATAAGTGTAAATGAGTGTGTATGAAACACTGAAAAAATTGATAAAAATATATAAACAAGGATGATTACACTCTGCGTGATTCACTTTGGATGTACCTACATTCAAATTGATACAGTGTAAATCCAGCTTTACATACAGATTATAAATTTAATTTAACTTTACATACAGTATAGTTAAATTTGAATGGTCTAATGCAAGAGTTGGTGGTGTTATTTACCAAAATAATAACGATCATTCATATTCCGTTGTATAATGTATCATTTAGTCCTATCTTTCAATATCCAAACTCATATCTCACTCAGAAGAGTGTTGGGGTCACACTGCGTAAACTTACCTCTATCGCTCTATCGCGTAAGCATGTAATGTATGCATATATACATTTTGTCTGAATAGTGTATGATACATATTTATTCGGATTCTCATAACGCGCCAAAGAAGTATAACTTCAAAAAAAATTTTATATGTTTGTTAATATATATATATATATATATATATATAAGAAGGCATTGAAAATTTCAATACATGAAGCATGGTCTGCTCCCCATTAGAAGTTAAACTCAGACATCAATTCAAATCTATATCTCCAGACACTTGTGCAGTATTGTGCAAGCTTCATCCAATATTTTCCTTTTAGAAATTCCATAAAATCTTCAAATATATATATATATATATATATATATATATATATATATATATATATATATATATATATATAGCGTGGCGCATAAGTAACCTTATGATTTAATTAGTGAATAAATTTTTTGTTTATATATATTTTTTTTCAGAATTAAGTTTGAAAGTCAGCAGTCTATTATTCAGACACAAAGATCGTATCGAAATTTGTTTCATGTTTCGAAAATTTACCGATTGGTTCAGCGTTTTCGACAACATGGGGCTGTCTGTGATCTTCCGAATGCTAGAAGACCTCGAGCAGTTCAAAATGATCTGAACATTGCTCGGGTGGAAGCAAGTGTTAAGAAAAACTACAAAACTTCCACGACGTTCTCAGCAGTTGGTGATTTCTAGGCGGTCTTTGTAAAGAATTTTACATACGTTACACCTTTTCCCATATAAGATTCAATTGGTTCACGAGTTAAAACCAAATGATGCACAAATACGTATTCATTAAATAAATCATAACGTTACTTATGCTCCATCTTTTATATATAATTTTTGTAATATAAAAATCAATGATCCCTTAATAACATATGTAACAAGCTATACAAATTGAATGAAATAATAGATTGTGAATACAAAACACATTGTAGTAGAATTATTTCTCAATATCATTCATTATATTATATGTACAACATTATTATTATATTTGATAATAGTTAATCTCTTTCTGGTTGCTTATATTAAAGTTGTATAATTGATTGCAATTTAATCAAGCTGAAGTTATTGGTACATTATACATATATACAGACTGTGTTGGAATGTTTTTGCAATAGAGAATCAATGTTAAATATTATTTATTACTGGCAGGTCTTCTGGTTACTGTGCGGAGTCTGTCAGTACACATGAGTACACAGTCACTCTTAAATGAGTCAGTACACACAGTCAATGAACCAGTACACACTCTTAAATGACAAACAAACTACCATACGCATATGAGATGACTACATGTGTACTGACTGACTCTGCACTGCACCAGACGGCCTGCCATTAATAAATAATATTTAACATTGATTCTATATTGGAAAAGCAATCCAACACAGTCTGTATATATAGCTACAGTATCGCATATACGATGTGGTGCACTATGATATTGAAGAAGATTAGTTGATATTTTACATTACGTACTATGCGATAGGATATTCTGTTCATAGTATATACCTACCTACCTACTAAGTATACATTCATATATAGTAGTAGACAACATGAAATAAATTATCAGGGATTGGTAACTATGAGTTATATGTTAGAATTGTTATTAAGAACGAGCATATAGATACAAGTTTGTGTAATAGTGAGTAATACGAGTGTACTGTTGTATATTTGACAAAATATATACTACATACCATGATATTATGATATACCATATATTAAGTACATTTGACCACCAAAGTTCCGATCATTTTTCAAAATTATATAATTGATTTGTTTCGGCGTTTGAAAAAATACTTCGGATTAAGGACGTTCCAGCACTGTAGTATATATTCAGGACAAAAAACCGGTTTGATTATATTATTGAACAAATACATAAACACACATATACAACACATAGATAAATTCACTGTACATATATACAAAATAATGTTATTTTGAAAAAAAAAAATTTTTTACTTTTGTATTTCGAAAACAAAACGGTTACACACGATTTTAATTTTTTTAAATTTATATAATAAATATTTATCTTTACTCTCCTAATTTTTTTTAATTCCGTCGAGTATTTTTTTAATACACGAGATAATATTTGGGCGAGCATAAAGTTTTACATGCTTCTAATGAGAAAGAGTGAGATATATGATAATGATAACTTTGATATTAATTATCTCGCGTTCTAAACGGTCAAAAATTCTGAAACTTCGGGATTTATAAGAAAATATATTTAGTGAAAAAACATGAGCAAAATCTGTCGAAAAGTGGTGGTATGCTGGAACATCTTTAACAACTTTTATTTCTCAAAAACCGAATGAATAAGGTACAAATCAAGTACAAATGAATTATAGAATTTATGAGATAAAGTCTTGGTTCCGTTCTATTTATGGACGTATTATATGATAGAACTAAATGGTATCCTTTGTGTTAAACTTCTAAAGTTGATTTACATGCAGATATATATTAAACATTAATTCGTATGATATAATGTTACTGTATAAACGTGATTTTGATCTGGTTATGTTTCTGTAATAATGCATAATGGATTTATGAAATTTTAAAACTAATTGTCGAAAAGTTTCACTCAATCATTGATTTATATTACTTGTGAGTGGACTTCTAGTTTTATAATTTAAAGTAGTTAACTCTCAAACTATTTTTGTTTTTTGCAAAGTTTGATGAATTTAGAACGCCAAGGTTACCCAACGTTATATCCTGTTTACGAAGTACTTAAGATTACCAGTATAATTATACCCAGTATATGTTAATATACAAGGTATATTAAGTTTAGTCCCAACTTTGTAACGCTTGATAAAATTGCCTAATTCGGCCATTTCCGCATGTCTGTCCGTCTGTCTGTCTGCCCGTGAACACGATAACTCAAAAACGAAAAGAGATAACGAGCTGAAATTTTGTATATGTGTTCCATAGCAAAAGAGTGACGTCAAATTCGTTAATTGGCAAAATCGGAATGTGTCTCCCAGGGGAATATAAACATCTTCGAAACCGTAAGACACAGAAAAAAATTTAATAACAAAAAATCTTCCTCATTTTAAAATAAACAACTTTTGTTTGAACAATTTTATCATAAACTCAATAGTTTTCTCATAATTTGTGCTCAAAGTTCCTCGAAAAGCGAAAAAGATACCTATCATAGCTATCAATAATATGTAGACGTATCAATAGTATAACGAATGTGGAATAAAATTTTCAAAAAATGTGTTCTACGCAGAGAGAGAGACAATTATATTTGTTCGACCAACAAACAAAGACACTATATCATATTAATTAATTAATTAGTTAATGTTAATAGCCAGCAGGACTACGATGGCAGACATTGCACTCATACATTTATAATATTGTTATCTGCCTTTTAAACATTATTTCATTCAATTAACAGATGAGGGTAGATTTTTCTAATGCCGGATCTGTATATGCCGGAAGGTATATTAAGTTTAATGTTTGAAACCGTAAAAGATAGAAAAAAATTTAACAGCAAACAATCTTCTTCTTTTTAACTTTTGTTTGAATAATTTTTTTATAAACTCAATATTTTTCACATAATTTGGGCTCAAAGTGCAAATGACATACTATTCAGTCGAACGAAGGCGGACATATGACTATATATAACATTTCGAATACCACTGGTATTGCCAGTAAAGGTATTAACAATTCGAACATTGATATACAACTCAGTTTATACTGGGTATTCATACAAATAACTCAGTTAGTTGTAACATTACTAGTTTTTTTCATAATTTTTAATTTAACATAATTTAGATTTTTGATCGACGAACTATGTATGGTACTTTGAAGTCTAATCTCAATCAATTATCTATGCTTTGAAGTAAGATTAAATACTTGACAATTATAATTATCATGATCAGTTTTTAGTAGAAAAGGTTCCTATGTTTAAGTACCATTAGTAGTCGAAGGGTTTTAAAATATGACATGAAACTCAGTGGCCTTTATTTATTATTATTTAAATCGTTAGGAAAGAAAATATAAATATTTTTGTAAAACTTTGTAAGAATTCGTATTTTAAATTGAATAATCTTAAAAATAAATTTGTTTTTATGTATCTCCACATGTATTAAAGATATCTCTACATAAATAATAGAGAAATTTTGAAGTAATAAAATTATTTTAAGTCGTTAGAAGATTTTATTAAATTTTGAAATATTAATTTTCAAATTAAATGAACAAAATTTGAAGTTTGCCAATTTAAACTATCCTTTATAGTTTATTAATTCAAGTAGTGCAGTAGAACAGGAAAGCCTATTGTATGTTATTCCGAAGAAGAGTTCGAATGTCACGTAATAACACATACTATACTGCACAAAATACAATTACGTTTAAAATACACACAAATAAAAGCTCCATCTATCAACAAGCTCTTGAAACAAACGGATATACTACATACAATGTTGTATGTATACAATATTATACTAGAAGGTGTCCAACGAATTAAAATAATTGTCTGTAGTTTTTAACTTAAACGAATATTTGAAATTTTCATAAACAATTTGATTATTTTTTACTATAGTTTCGGAAACACAGTTTCCTTCATCAGAAAAAATGATCATTGCATTAATCATTTTTTCTAATGATGGAACTTTGTTTCCAAAACAATAGTCAAAATTTCAAAGTACTGAAGTTTTTTTAAAGGCGGCTATTAAATGGTTAATTATTTACCAAAATAAACTTTATTACTTAATTATTCTATTTTTTTCCACTATCCGATTCTGCCAAAAAATGAGTTCTAATTTGAAACACGTAATTTTATCTGAAATCGAAAACAATGTTCCTCTCCTAACAAAACACCTTTAACACCGGCTAATTTTTTTTCCTAGGCAGCTTCCATGAAGACATATTCATGTGCGTGGTTTAAATATAGACTCCTCTGTACATTTAAGCACCAAAGTTTTTGCTGGCTCGGGCATGGTTACACGACGCAGATTCATTTTTATACCCGGTTTATATCGACTTGGTAACGGTTAAAAATTTCGAAACAAATTTTTCGTATACGTGATCCTAAGATTTCCCAATTATTAAATTTCCACATGTCTATCCGTCTGTCTCTCTGTCGGCCCAGAGATACAATAACTCAAAAACGAAAAGAGATAACATGCTGAAATTTTGTGTGTGTGAGTTCTTGAGCTACAAAGTGAGGTCAAATTCGTGAATGGGAAAAATCAGACTGCTTCGTGCTTTCCTCCGCCAGTAGGGAAATATCCATCTTTAAAACCGTAAGAGAAAAAAAAATAAATAAAAAAAATAAAATGTTCCTTTTCTAAATATAAAAAACTTTTGTTTGAAACCTTTTTTCATATAATAAAAGTTCAATTTTTCACAACAGCCTGAAAACTGGATTTTGAGAATTTGCAACAATTCTTTTTCTCGTCGATTCGAAGTTTGTAACCTGCTTTTTGCTAGTGTATTCGTTTATTTTCTATTACATTCCGCTGACATACAGTTATGCCTTCGTTGCATGTTATTTTGTTTCCATATTAGTTATTTAATTTTTCTCATTAACATCAACATGAGTATGGATACATCACCAGTCCAAATGGTCGTGCGGTCTAAAGCGTTATGTCTGCGCAGTATGCCTACTTGGAAACAGGGAGGTTATCGCATCCTTTCACAAAAAAGGATGCGATCAGAATCTTTACACCAAAATTCCTTCCACTCCACTCACATCCTTACATCCTTAGGCATCACAATGGACCTTATAGTCGAAGTGTAGCCCGTCTAAGGCGGCCTCTACAATAGGGAATATGCATGAAAATTTTTTTTCACTTGAGTTGAAGCATGTTTACTTGACAAATATCAAAGTAAAATTACTTTTTAAATAACTTTAAAAATAAGCGAGATATGAATGATTGAATTTCCCGATTAGAAAAAGAGGGTGATAGCCCTCTTGATATGTTATGTGACGTCATATTACACTTTCACTATGTAAAATACACGTAAAACTCCGTTTTTAGTATTTTTGCAAGAAAGAGACAGGTAATAATCTTTAAAAGCTTATAGCTTCTTTGATATTTGTCGGATTTTAATTTCGTTTTTAAATATTATTACAGTATTAACAGTATTTTCATATTCTGAAAATAAATGTGAAAAAAAATTTTCGTGCATATTCCCTATTTATCTTTCTATGGATACATCGATATAGACACCTGTAGTTACATATTTAATAGATACTACAGCATCATCAATTAATTAATTTTTTTTTGGAATCAAATATGTTTATTAGCCACAATGATTCCAAATACACTCTATATCCATTTAAATATAGGATATTTAATATAACCTAAAGGCTTATGCAATGTTTATATTATATTATATCTTCAAATACTATAATGGGTTTACAAACAAACAATACAATTGGGCTTCCTAATTAAAAATGTTGTTTACATTTACGAAAATTTAATGATGATTGAAAGGAAATACATTTCATATGGGTAGTGCAATTATATCAAAAATATGTATTAATTATATATTTTTAATAAGTATATTATAGCCCAGTGAAATAGGGCATAAAAAGGAGCTTACCTCTAAAAAATATTCGTAGAGATTTTCCAAAAGGATTAATTTCTTTATGGTACTTTGAAAATATGGCGAAAAGTTCATAACAAAATCATGCGTGCAAAAAAAATTATTGAAGGTCAAAGGCCCCGAAAATCAATTTTTCTCAAATATCTCGTAAACTATTGGTTTTACGTAAACAGTTGAAATTATTAAATTTATTTCTTAGCTAATTTCACACAAATAAAGGTCCCATTCACGTTAAACCCAAAGCTTTCGAGATAAACGGGAAACGTTTTTCAAAACAATGCAATAAACTGTTAAACTGAGTTATAAAAGGGACAAAATGTGCCGTCTAATACATGCAGGTTAATGTCGACCCGTAGGAATACAATTTATTGGTAAAGTAAGATAAAAACAACAAGTTTTTAAGCTCAAAATTAGGGAAAGTTTGTTTAAAAGTACTATTTGACTGGATAAAGTATACTTTATGTGGGGATAAATATTTTTCTTACAGACATAAATATTGTTAAATGTTTTACAGAATTGACTACATAAAACATTGTGTTTTGCTTTATTCGGATCATTTTATTTTGCCCGTACTGTCATGGGTGATATTTCTTCGTTATATTTTTCCCCAAATGTTCACATATGTAGAATCGGCTATCAAAAGTCCACATATTCCAAAAGATCAATAAATTGATAGTAAGGTTTGAAAGTTTGTCAAATATTTAAAATTCAAATAATATTCATAAAATATTTTACTAACTCTTTGGGCTGTCGGAATTACAGACTACCCAAGAAAATAAAACCATAGGCAGCCATTTTATGCTGGACTTTTGATAGCCGATTGAACATTGAAGTTTTAATTTATCGCCCTATACATAAGAATAACGGTTGAAGGGACACTAAAACCTTTTTCCTAATTGCACAAAGATTACATAAGTATAAAAGTAAAAGAGGAATTTTCCAGAATGGCTCAACATTTCTATTAAATTATTGCTTGAATTAGTTATTGGATATGCATTCAGATTAAACACAATTAATAACTTATTATTAGTAAGATTTTATCTATCAAGAAATGATAATTATACTATAGAAAATATCAATCAATAATAGGTTATCTATGAGACGATAGAAAATTATCGTTGTTGCTTTAATGGAAAATGTGTTAACATGTAAATTAATATTTCTTGATAACTTAAATGGAAAATTTTAGGAATCCGATGTTTATATACATCGCTTACGAAGGATTTTTTGTCCTTCTACACCATATTCCTTAACGAGTCCTTAATGTATTAATTTCAATAAAGCAAATAATTAAATTTACATTTTAGATAAATACCGTAATATATTTCTGGAAGCATCGTGAGGGGTTACATGGTACAAATTCAAAATTCGAAAAATGTTGATACAAAATACTGAAGGTGCATAAAAGTAAAACGTGTAGAAATATTCTTTTGTACAAAAATTTATCTAAGAGTGGGTTATTCACAAAACGCAAGCTGAAATAATCTTCCTAAAAACGTAACCAAATTTATTTTTAGTAGTTCAAAATTGATCAACCATTCGAAACATATTATTAATACTACATACTATTAATAAAACAATTGAAAATAACAACCAACTGAGGTCACAGTTTTCATTTGATCGGAATGAATTTTGGTATATGAGGTGCTTTTGGTATTTGAAACAGAAAGTCTGGTATCGAAAAATACATAAGCAGTAAAGTTTTAGAAAATTAGTTTTTCTATAACATTATTTCTAAACATTTGTTTCTGTTACACTAATAATTACAGGAATATTTAAGATTGAAAATTAAAACCCAAAATATCCCTGTACATATAACAGTTTGAGAAAAAATGATCTGGCAATGAATTGTAGCAAACATGATTTTCTACAACTTTACTCCTTCTACATTTTTCGATTGATCTAATATTAAGAGAGATATTTTATATTTTATATTTTATGATTTCTTTTTTCTTCCCCTTTCCCCTTGACCTATGCCATTTGTTAATAATAAAATTAGCTTGCAAAGACTGCAAAGACTAAAATGATATCAGATACGACATTTCATATTAATTAGACTAAAATTGTGACCGCTAGAGAGTGAATTATGTATTCTAAGGAAATGTATTATATATATTATGTATTCCAAGGCGCAGGTCTTGCGAAACTAATTGTTTTAAATTTTATCCATAAATAATACATTTATTTTACCCAGTATGTGTCTGAAATTTAAAATGACTACCTAACCATTATTTCTTATTATGTACTCCGTCCTACGCACTTAACGAATTTTACGTATTTTTACATCAGTTTTGTTTTTCTTAGACACTTAGAAATAGGTTGTTAAGATAATTTTTCTTATTTTTTATATGCACGATAATAAATGAGGTTATGTAGCTACTGTGAATGAAACTTATACATATAATTTTTCAATAAAATAAAAAAGTGTTTTTTTGTGAGATGTATTTTAATTAATTTTTTCCATCTTGACAGATGATTTTATGGCTAGCAGAGTTTTTATAATTTTTCAGTAACATACATTTCTTATATTTCTATTACGATAAATATTATTTATCAATACTATTTTTTTAATTGGAAAACATAATTATAGTGAGTGACTGCTGTAAGTGATCCAAATAACCGTATATTAAGATAATTGCACCAAAAAATGCAATTTTTTAACTGGTCCATATCCAATAAGAAGAATAATATATATATATATATATATATATATATATATATATATATATATATATATATATATAACTTTGTAACGGTTGAAAATATTGATCACAGAAAAAAATGTTTGGTATAGATGTTCATTAAATGACCTAATTAGTTTATTTCCGAATGCCCGTCTGTCCAACTGTAGAAACGATGACTCAAAAAAGAAAAGAGATAACGAGCTGAAATGTTTTGTACGTGTTTTAGAGCAAAAAAGTCAGATCAAATTCGTGAATGAGCAAAATCGTGTTCCTTTCTTGAAAAATATCCATCATTTAAAAGGTTAGAAATAGAAAACAAATTTAAAGGCAAAAATTGTTCTTTTTTAAAATAAACAACAATTTTTTTTACAAACTCAAGATATACAGGGTATTTAACCAATTAACCCATTTACATTTGTTTTCAAGTTAAAGCGTGATTATTTTGTGTTCTACAGTAAACAAAATTGGTGATTTAAAACTTGCAACACTTTAAATCAGTAGGGTATGTTCGATACTTACAAATCAATTGATGACTTTGTTGTTCTAATAATGCGTTAATATGCTGTGAGAGTTATTTAATGTTTATGAAAAAAAAAGTGTGTGTCGCTTCGACGCACGTTGGAGTCTTCGCCCCACATATATTGTCCATACTAAATTAAATATTTAATTATAGGTATAGTTTATAGAATTTTCACTTCACTTTATGTGTATATAATTATCAATATTAAAAATCCACAATAATAATATTAATTATCGAATCTTTAAAATATTTATATAAATAAACTACACGAATAATTAAATGTCTTATTAAATTAAATATAAATCACATGTTATAATATATACCATATATTGTATACTGACTGACTGAGTGCAGTGACAGACGTACACAGCATAACCTGTGTACGACTCTTATACAGCGAGACACGAACCTGACTGATTGACTAACTGATTTTTCGTAACGAGGTCATTCTATCACTATATTTTAATATCCATATTTTTTCAAAACTGACCGCTTATATGTAAAATCGATTCTTAAGGAGTAAACTCCAAAAATGAAAATCGCATAAGAGTTTTTTTTTTTTGCATTGTTTTCACTTGTATAATACACTCCTGGAGATTGGTCCATTCCTCCCGATTCATCCTGTGCATGCAAAAACTCTGTATAATCTCAACTAAGAAATTGATGAATACCAACACAGTAAAAACGACCCACCAAGCGAAACCATTCCATACTTATGGTATGTAAGGAGAATAAAAAGATATTATATGTGTGGTGGATACACTTGCTTGCGCTTTGGTTCGTTTATTTTTGATTCTATTTGAACACGAGATAAAACATAATGCATTTACTGTGTGGTTCGTTACTTTCTTTACATATTTAATTTTATTTTATTATCATATAAACCATTTTTTTAATGTGTGTAAGTGAGAGAGAAAGAGAGAGATATTGGATTGTCCTCGAATATATTACACAAAAATGACGACATTTTGAGTAAATGGCGTCAACAGTTAGGTGTTTTACATTCCTATGCAATCAACATATTATTACAAACATTTTGTTTTCTTGGTCAACAGTTTAAGGTCATTTTTGAAAGATTTCAAAATTGTTTTTGTTTTGAGAAAACAAGAGTTGTTTTGAAAAAAAAGAAATTCCTTTGGAAAAGTACATTAAATTTAATTAATAAAATGAAATAATAAATAAAAAACAAATAGTATGATATAAAATTTAGAAAAAAGCAGTGTCGTTTTCAGATTTTTCATTAAAATATCTTAGTTAGGATGCCTCAGCTCCGCTACTGGAATAATTACATTAAATCTAAAAACTTCAAATTACCACTTATTACTTAAACCGTGCTAAATGTATTCGAAATCAGCCGAGTAGTTTTTGAGCCACTTGAAGAAGAATAAAATTTTAACAACGTGTATCTCGAAAACGAAGCTAGGAAACATCCTAGAAACATTTCATATGAAATTCTTGGTTTTGGCAGATCTATCGTTTATGTAATTTTTCGGATTAGAAGCGGGGACACCCTGCATAAATTATACATATAAATTTAAACAATAAAACGTTATAGCTCGCGTCTACAATTTCATAGTAATCATAATAATCATCATACTGATATAATTAAACATGGTGATGGTGAAAACTGTTGTAGAGAGGTTCATGGTTATTATAAATAAAAAAAATTTATAAAAAAAAAAAAACAATCATAAACATTTTTTTTTTGCATAAAAACATTTCTTATCTATGTTGTAACACAGTATTTGTATTTGTTGTTTTTTATGCTGTACTGTATGCATAGAATAGTGGTTGCATATTATCGTTAGATATTGTAGGTAAACACACACCCACCCAAACCCAAACCCACACCTGTCATGACTACGTATCCTTCTACGTACAATATATTAAATAGATAGTGTTCGGTTATTAAAATAATGATGTCTGGGCAAACTTATATTATTCATCCGTTGTATTATTTCTTACTCTCATTTATATTTGTTACATGATACTGATGGGGCTGATGTAAGTTAACTTACAAGATTTTACAGTGTGGAACTACCAATTTTCCAAATAATTACTTCCAGCATTTGAGATGGTTGATTTCAAAAAACTCACGAAACAAATATACTGGGTAGAAATATTTGTAACTGGGAGATTAAAGCCCATACCAGTCCAAGTGGCCGAGCGGTCTAAGGCGTTAAGTCTGCGAAGTATGCCTACTTGAAAACTGGGAGGATATCGGTTCGAACCCCGACAACCGCAGTTTGTCAATTATTAAGAAGAAAAAAGGGGGGCGGTTAAGTGACCAAACTGTCGGCGTATGTCAAGAACGAAGTAACCGGCTATGCTTGAGAAGGTTTTCTGCAGTTTCCTTCACGAACTCCAGATTAATATCGGCATAGTTCCTATCATAGTCGGCTGCAGCCGCATATCCTACCAATTCCTAGTCTATACACAAAAATTCCTCCCACTTCACTCACATCCTTACATCTTTAGGCATCAAAATGGACCTTATAGTCGAAGTGTAGCCCGTCCAGGGTAGACTCTACAATCTATCTATCTATAAAAGCCATTAACTAAATTTGCACTCTTTATTACTTATTAACTACAGCTTTATACGTTGTTCTTTCCTTTACGTGAATGAGTATCTTCAAAATTAGTTTCATAGGCAGCTTTATATTCGATGACTAGGATCACGAGACCAGTTAGACGTTCCTGATTCATTGTTGATCGTAGGTAGGTTTTAATTATTTTTAGCTTGCTGAAACTTCGCTCGCAGCTTGTAGATCGGTCGTCGGTAATGTGCAGTATATCCTCAAAGCTATACTAATATTGGGAAAAGCTTCTTACAAAGCATGTTTTGGAAAGTAATCGACATAATTTTAGACACTCATATAATTTTTAGAAGCATTTTAAAAGTAACGTTTTAAATTTTGAGCAAAGTGGCTGCTGCACTGCACGCAGTACCTTTCTGAATGCACCAAGTAAAACAAGCTTTTTTCCAACATATGAATTTGTAGCCCCCTGACAGGTGCCCCGGTTCGGCCTCCCTAGGTAGACATATGGATAAAAACTAGATAAAAACTTATATGTTTGAAAAAACTTGCTTTGGACTAACAAGGAGGAGGATAGAATTGGGAAATTGAATTTGTGTGTGTTTTTTTACAGGATTTTAGTACTCTCTAAGTGCCACCAATTGTGAAAGCTAGAAAGCCACTAGCCAACCAATTCTGACAAAATTAACTTAATAAATTCTCAAATTTTCGACGCAGCATATGTTTTGTAAAAATCATCACAATTTCCTGCATAGGCCCTGTGAGTTAAGTGTGGCAAGGGTTGACTACCGCTTTTTTTGTTGTTTATTTTCACTATAAAAATTAATAATTTGGTAAAACAATTAATTATTCCTAATTATGAATATTATTATTTAAAATATCATTATTATAGTTGCTTTAAGTACTTTTTTTCTAAATGCATAAATGTAGGAAATTTTATTAACTGTCTTTTTTTCTATTGTTAATAGTTATGTAAAATAATTCAATATGCTTCGAACGCCTTGAAATTGCCCGAAGAGAAATTATTCGAAAGTTTGTTTTTTGATAGAATTATTAAAGAAAAATTGTTTTTGTAAAAAACCACCTTTTATGCCATCTTATCATGGTTATCTTAATATCTTTATGAATCTACCTGTCAATGACGTCATAATGTTCTAAAAACATAATTATGCAGTGTTTTATATTTATAACTTGAATAATCATTACATAGTTATGTGATTTATGTGACATTCTGTACGTTATAACACAAAACAATAATAATAATAATAATAATGATAATAAGTTTTTAAGAGTGTTAAAAATTACATTATTATCACATTTTTCAACACAAACTATTATCCATTATCCATGGTATTCTCATATTATTTTAAATTTTAGTTTTATAAATGTTGTGTAATATTTAATATATTTTACTTCTTCGTATGATGAATAATTTACAGTTTAAAAAATACTGTATAATAAATATATATGACATTCTTTCATTTCTTAGAAAATATTATTAAATTTATTTGCATAAATGTTAAATAATATGAAACTGGATTGTTTTAAAAGTTAACATTTTTAATAATATGAAAAATGGAAAAAGTTGATTATGAGAACATAATCGAATATTCAACCAAACACAAGGAAAGGCACATTCTTGAAGATTCCCAAACAAGTAGTTAAATAATGTTTTGCTTTTAATCGTGACATATCCCTGATATTCTTAGATGATCTGTACATAGATCTGCTACCTTGAAATCGATTAACGCTAAAGATTCCTATATTTTAGTGTAGATTTAGTGCACTGCAAAAATTTCCTTAAACTTGGACAATATGTAGTTATGATATCCATAAATATATTTTTTGAGTCTGGTAACGTAATTAAACTCCAAAAATGTCTTTTGGTCTATCTCAGAAATATTTTATCCGACTTTGATGAATTTCTTTTTTCAAATCCAATAAAATTTAAAACAACGAATTTGCTAAGGAAAACCGGAATATCTCTCTTTGTTTTTGAGTTGGTCTGTATATAGATCTTGCATCGAATCGAATAAGACTAGACAATTCTTTATTGTAGAAATTGAAAGTAAACTGAAAAAATAAACAATATAACATAATATCGTTGGGTGGAGGAACGAATTTTCTTGTATCTGATTTTTCAATTCAACTTATTTTAAGAAGTTAAAAATTATTTCACCCCTTAAAATACTTTTATATATATAATTTAATTGCCAACGATGGAAAGTGCATTCACGAAATAAAAAGACGGGCGGCTATGGCTAATACTCCTTTTAACAAACTTAAAACTTTATTATGTAATAGAAATATTAATATAAAGCTAAAGCTAGTAGAAACATGTGTATGGTCAGTATTATTATATGGATGCGAGTCTTGGAACATTAACAAATCGGCAATGCAGATACTAGAATCTGCATTGCAGATTCAAGAACTTGGATATGGCGTAGTCTTCAAAATTAAATGGAATGACTATGTTAGTAACGAAAAAGTGTTGGGAAAGATCAGGTCAAAACAAAATGCTGAAAATAAAAATATATAAAATGAAGCTGGGGTATTTAGGACATATCATCAGAAAAAATGAACTAGAAGCCGTACCAGTGCTGGGAAAAGTGGAAGGACGCAGAGGGAAAGGGAGGAAAAGAAGAAGCTTCTTAGAAAATCTGCCACTCACTCTAACAACAGCCGATATCGTACATTTGGCATACGACCGAAATGTATGGAAGAGCATATCCGTCAACGTCTGTAAATAGACATAACACATCATCATCATCATATGTATAATAGAAGAATAAACGACACACTAAGTAAAAGAAAAGATTAATTAACTCCGTTAAAGTAAACAATACAAAAAAATTAAACACATACGCCTGATAGTTATTTCGTAGTTAATTATAACAACTTGTCTATAAATAAAATTTATCTTGAAAAAATAATATAATGAATTTATTTGATTGGTAATAGTCTCGATATCCTTTCTTATATAAGTTGTTTACTATGTTGGATATATATATATATATATATATGTATATATATATATATATATATATATATATATATATATATATATAGATGTATGTATATATATATATATATATATATATATATATATATATATATATATATATATATATATATATATGTATATATATATATATATTATTTATCTCAATGTTTGGTTAAACGTCAACCTAATGTCAGTTCACCCATCAATTAAATGTTTAACAATAAATTCCACCGGGAACTGTTCAGAAGATAGAACAGCATCGTACCAAAATCACACATTTATATACAGGCTGTTTTTAGGAGTACTTTTGCAAAATTAAGATGTCGGTTCTTTTGTGTAAAAAAGTAAACCGGAATATTATTGATTAATATAAGAAAATATTTTCATATGAAGTGAATTTAGATCCCTTGTAAAACATTGCCATAGATAGTACTTTCATATGAACTATTCATCGCCTTTAAAATTTCATGAATATCCTGATTTCAACACGTAGGAGCTGCATCATCTAAGTGAATTTTCTCAGAGTAAGGTAATATAATATAGATAGAATCCCGTTATCATGGTGACAATTAAATATTATTATTATTTCATTAAAATCGTAAATATTTTTGAAAATATTCGAATTACAGTAGGTAAATTAATTTTCAGTTAATAGAAGGTAAAATTAATTTTCTACACCTTTACTAAAGTTAAATTATTGTGCTTGCCACTATTAAGATAGTTGTTCCTCGCCCTCCCATCTTAACTCTCCTTTTTCCTTGACCAATTTTGTCCATTATCGAACTAGACATTTCAAATACCGAATGCAAGGCATTGGCATACCAAATTTCATTCTAATCGAAGTGAAATTGTGACCTTCAAATATTGTTATTTAAAACGTGACAACCGTGATCTTGGATCACTTTTTTCAGACAATCGTATACTATTATGGTCATAATAATCTTGATATAGGTATATTTTAATTAGGAAGTAAATCACCTGTCAACCCAATTACATATTCGTCTTCGTATTTTCTAAATGGCGAAAGATGGTCAAACCAATTTTTGCTCCTTTCTTATGCTTAAAACTTTATTGATTTAAAAAAAAATTTAATTTAATTGATAATTAAAGGTGGTCCTAAAGTGACATTGACTGTCAACGCATTTGTTTGTTTATATAGTATGTTTAATGAAAAAAATATCTATGTTAAGAAAAGAAATCGGTGAAGATGCTTTAGATCGAGATCTCAAAATATCATATATTTCAAACCAGGCACTGCCTTCTCATTTAACCACATTTGAAATGTTTTATTCATGAGATGTATTTTTTTGTCACTATTTCCAGTTGCAATATTTCGAAAACAAAGCCTTTCTAAATTTTAGCACATTATTTTTAATTTAAGCATCCTGTATATAGATATATTATGTAATTATCAAATGAATTTTCTGATAATTCCACCACGTTGTTCATCCAAAATTGATTTGCTTGATATAATATATAATTAAAGGCAATGTCCATTAAACAGATATGTCTTTGGTTTCATTAAGCAGCCATAAAACAATAAACCATATTTTGACAAAATGGAAACCCGACTTCAAAAATCAAATATTCTATAACAAAAAATGCACTAAAAAGTAAAAAAATAATTGCATATTCTTGTGCCAATTTTAAAAACCAAACCCTTTAAAACAAAAAAAAATTCAAAATCGGTTCATAAATGACGGAGTTCTGAGGTAACACACATAAAAAAAAAAAAACAAAAAAAAAAAATACAGACGAATTGAGAACCATCCTCCTTTTTGAAGTCGGGTTTAAAATGAGAATTATTGCACTGTTTTTTCGGTGTTTGGTCCATTACATTAAATTTTCCATATCCATAAGATATACCTTTAATTTTATTTTAAACTTAACAGAAGCAGAAGAATCTTAACAGAATCTAATTTTAAAATATAACCGAAATATAAAACAATTAAAACTAGAGACTTATAGGTGTTAATAAAACGTCGTTCATTTTTATCCGAAGAAGATATCACCTTTAATATGATGTCATTTCGAAGCATTCTATATTCAATGTCGACATAAATTGTTACAAAAAACTTGAAATGACACACAGTATTGCGTACATTCAATGCATTTAAGTTACTGAAGTAATACGGATTTTATTTTGAGTAAAATGATTTCAATATGAAACATATACATATTTATAATAAGATGATATATTTGTTACAAAGATGAACGGATACCATTTTGATGTCAACGCTTGTTAAGAATGCTCGTAGTATCTCAAATACATACCGACACAATTTTATTTTATTATTGTAATATTATTTGAGTTGGGTACCGGGACTTTCATGTAATATTTCCATTTAAATAAACAGAAATATGAATACTTTTGTAAAAACGGTAAGAATTCGTATTTTAAATTGAAAAAAATCGTATAAATATCAGTTTATTTTTTTCGATCTCCCCATATATACGAGTATAATAGATATCTCTACGTATAATTAAGGAATTTTGAAGAAAGACACGCTGAAATATATAAAATATATAATATTACGATAATATGTCAAAATATATGTAAAAATGTGGGTTTCTCCATAAGAGCAATTCATTAAAACTTGAACTTTAACATTAAATAATTAAATCAAGATCCCCCTCCCCAGTAAGCCCCTTGAAAGTTTTATAATTGATTATATGCACTTAAACTACATGTAAAAAAAATGAAGCCTTAAAATTTTTGAAGCTCCAGTGCTCGTTCATCCTTACCCGAAACATGGACGTTTATGCGTCTGATCTGCTCTCAGATAAAACTTTTATAGTCTGATATTTTGGCAAGTTTAATCACGTATCTTCAAAAATTCAAAATCTTTGATATAACATTTGTTGGAGTTTTATGAATGGGCGCTTGGCATGTTGATTACCATGATATATAGAACTGTGTTCATTTAAATTGAGACCTCGAATATTGTCACATTTTAAGTTGATCAGTCTATTTTCAAAATAAAGAGAAGAAAACATATGAATGCTTCCTCCACTTTTAGCCCATTTGTAATTTTATTTAGAGGTGAAATAAAATCAGTGATAACCGTCAAGTGTATTAATATTTATAAATAAAGATGAATATATGATATTTCTCTATACCTGAATATTAGTTTAGCTTTTTTTAATTGCCAATAAAATAGTTTTATTAATTATGTGTATTTATAAAAAAAAAAAAATAATTAAAAGTGTTTAGTTTAAAAAAAAAAAAAAAACTAAACACTTTATTGAAAATAATTGAATTATCAATTATTTTCATAAAAATGAAATTATTGTTAATTTAGTAATTTTAATTAAAAGAGGTATTATGATGTATTTTTAAAAAAAAAATAATGAAAACTAAATATACGGTACTTTAGAAAAAAAAATCCAAAGCAGAGTATTGTATGTGGAATTATGAAAATTGGAAAACGATCGGTGCTAACGCGATACACGTAAATATAAAAAAAAATAACACGTTGAACCGAAAGTCTTTCAATAAAAGCTGGGCCCATTAAAAAAGATAATATTGAGGTAGTAAGATCTTTACTATCCAGTAAGTGTCTAAGTTATCGACTAGTGATTCGAATCAGAAATACTGAAAATAAAAAAAAGTACAAAAAAAGAACAAAACAAAATATATGTAAAAATAAAATATATTTGAAATAAATAATTTTTCATTTAATATGTTGATAGTATAACTATCCTTAAAATACTAAGTTTGGTTGTACAAGTTATAAAAAAAATTACATGAATATGTACTAGATTGAACTGTAGTAAAAAGAAATATCGTATATAAAAAAAAAAAACGACACTACAGTAAAAAAAAATGTTCAAATATGTCTGATTTGCAAAAATATAAATATACACTACAAATTTAATTCAGATACATAGTTGTATATAAAGGGGACTTTACGCTTCTGTAAAGAAAAACTACAAGGCCAAAAATACCAAGCGTATACAAAACAATATAGTTATAAATTGAAAAAGTCATTGCATATTCACATAAAATACATAAATTGTACAGCCAAAATGTGTATAGAATGTGTATTGAAATGTGACAAGTTTGAAAAACCACAAGTTTCGGAATGGTGAATTAAATAAATTATACAAAAAAAAATATACTTAGATACAATCAGATAGAAACCATTAATTCGCCTATTCGATACTTCAGCACAATCCATAATAAATATTCAATTTGTAAATTGAAGAAATAAAAATTCAAAATACCATCTGATTAATTCATGTGAGACAACTACTTTTAGTAACTGTACTGAGCCAACTAATTTTAGTAACTGTCTTGAGACAAGTACTTTTTGTAACTGTACTGAGAGAAGTACTTTTAGTAACTGATTTGAAATATGTGCGGAAATATCGAAGTAAGCTTGGATATACGCAAGTCATATCCGATCTAAGTAAATGTTTGTTGAAATTATGTAAATTCTCAACTCGCATAAACCAATAATTATATAAATTATTATTTTTTGAATAATAAAAATATGAAAACAAAATAATAATAAATTTTAAACAGTGGAGTACTAAAAAAAATTATTCTCCACTCCAGGGGGCCAAAAAAAAATTAGCGACATGCTAATTGAAAAATATTAAAGCAAGAATGACACGAATAGATGAATGAAAAATCTTACAAAAGTGGATTAGACGTGAAGATTTAAATACATTTAGATGTTTAATTAGGATGCAGTAACGTTACCATTCCCTTGATATCCTCTGAGATAGTATGGCCGAATGTTGTATATCGACATGCCGAAGGTTTTTTCTTATTAGACTTTGGAGCTTTTAGCCTAACTGAAGTTGGTGTAGTGAACTTTATTATCTTGTACGGCCCATTGAATTTTGAAGCGAATTTAGGTGCGATATTCTTGTTCATATTCGGGGCCAAGTTTTTTACCATGACCAATTGACCCACTTTATATTTAGACAGCGTTGGTTTATTTAAAGTTTGGTTGACTCGTTGTTGGTGAGCAATCTTTAACGCATCTTGTATATGTGCTTGTGATGGTTTACCAGAACTCGTGATTAACTCAGTTAATTCGTTTATAATCACAAACGGCGTCATTAACTTTCTACCAAAATAAACTTCAGCTGGTGTTGAGTCGATTGTACTTTTGTAGGAGTTGTTGTAATTGAAAATTACAAAACTTAAAAATTTTGACCAATTTTTATGTTGTACAGAATATTCTTTGAGAATGCATCCTAAATTATATTTTATCTGTCGATTGAGGCACTCGCTCTTGTTCGAAGATGGTGTATAGCTCGAACAGTAGGCAGCTCTAATACCATTATTAAATAAGAAGGTTTTCCACTTGATCGACGCAAAAGCTGGTCCGTTGTCGGCTACAACAACCGTCGGATATCCGTTTTGCAGGAAAATCTTCTGTATCAGTGAAATAGCAACGTCACTGGTCTGCCTTTTACATGGAAAGGCGAAAGCAAATTTTGAAAATCCATCTACAATAGAAAAAATATATTTAAAACCTTCACTTGATCTAATAATAGGACCGATAAAGTCGACGTACAAAGTATGTAGGGTATACTCCGGCACGGAACTACTCAACTGAACCCTATCGTTACGTGTATATGGCCTTATAGCCTGGCACACTTTACAGGTTCTGACATAGTCCCTTACTTTTGCATAGAGGTTTTTGTAGTAAAATATTTTACTAATTTCACGGAATGTTTTAATTACTGAATTATGCGCAGCATACTTGGAATCATGATAATATCGAAGAACGTAATCGAGTAAATTATCTGGTAAAAATATACGTTTTAGTCGATTCCTTCCGACGAACTTATAAATTAACCCATCCTTTATGCAAAAATTAGGGACATTCATCTGAGCCTTAAGGTTTTGATAAATGATTTTACATTCGGGAGAGTTACGTTGCTCGCTTTTAACAGAAAGGTAATCAAAATTTGTATTAGCTAAAACGTTAATAAAGTTCAGTTGCGCATTGTTCTTGATTTCTTCATTCACCGATTCTAAGTCAGTTTGATCCAAAGTATTGGTTATCTTTTTTAAAAGGTTTGCATAACCTGGATCATTGCTATGCAACTCTTTAACTTTAATGAAATTTTTGCCTGAATCTTGATTTGAATCAGAAAATTTGTTCACTAATATATGGTCAGTTTCGTATAACCTAGATAGAAAATCGGCCATATTGTTCAATTTGCCCTTAATATGTTCCGGGGTAAAGTCATATCTCGAAATTTTAAGGATCCACCTAGATAATTTATTAAATTTATTGGGGGTATTAAAAATCCACAATAACGACCTGCAGTCAGTCTGTAGAGTAAACTTGCGGTCGGTTAAAAAATCTTTAAATTTATCTAGGGCCGATACTACTGCGAGAAGTTCTAATTCATGACTGTTATATTTTAATTCGGCTGGATTCAATTTTCGAGAACAGTACATAATGGGGTGCAAACCGTCATCATACTTTTGAAGTAATACCGCGCCCAGACCAGTAGCTGATCCGTCAGTTTGTAGCACAAAAGGTTTGTCAAAATTAAGATGTTTTAAGACAGGCGCACTTACTAAAAATTTTTTTAAAGTAGAGATTGCATCAAGATGAACCTTAGTAATTTTGAACCTAACACCTTTCTTTTTTAAATCGTTTAACGGAGCTACAATCTGACTGAACATGGGAATATAGCGGGAGTAAAAAGCCGCAGCCCCAACTAGACGCATAACTTCTTTGACGTTTTTTGGAGTTGGCATGTCATTGATTGCTTGCACCTTAATAGGGTCTATAAAGCGTCCCTCAGCGGATATTACGCTACCCAACAAACGTACCCTCGACATACAAAATCGAGCCTTAGAAGGATTAATAGTGATACCGATAGACTTTATTTTAGTGAACAAGAGATTCAGGTGATTTAAATGTGATTCAATGTCGGGTGAATGTACAATTAAATCGTCATAATAAATAAGAAGAAATTTATGACGAAATTCTGCGAGACTGGAATTTAAAAAACGAGCTAATGATTGACTAGCCACCTTTAGCCCGAAAGGCATGGTATTGTACTCAAACAGACCATATTGTGTGACGATCGCGGTGACATGTTTCGAGTCATCTGATAATTTTATCTGATGAAAACTGGATTTCATGTCGAGGAGTGTAAACACTTTCGAATTACCTAAGCTAGCGAAAATATGAGCCATACTGGCTGAACTCATCGGATCAAACTCTATATGTTTGTTAACAAACCTATAGTCAGCGACTAACCGATAAGAATCGTCTTTCTTTTTAACAAAGAAGACGGGTGAGCTATAATTAGAGTTCGAAGGAGAAAGTACCCCTTGTGTAACAAGCTCTTGAACATGCTCGTCCAAAAGTCTGGCTTTATCGGGTGCTAGATAGTAAGGAGCTTTACAAACCGGAATGTTATCGATTAACTTAATTTTATATTCAAAACCCTTGGCAAGACCAGGAATGTCAGAAAAAATCGATTTAAAGTTTTGAAGAAGTGTTTGCAACACTTTGATTTGTTTGCTATTAAGATTTACTTTCGCTTCGACAATGGTATTAATAATTCGATTATTATTACAAAAACCCGAAAACGGTATTTCAACATTAGGATGAAAATAAAATTTGATCGTCGACTTAAAGAAGTCCAAAATGATGTTGCAATTTTTAAGTGTGGCAACACCTAAAATTACCTCAAACGGTAATGAATCTACTATAAAAAAAGTTTGAGTCCATGAAAAATTAGCCAATTTAAAATGAAGTTTCGCAGTTAAATTACATTTTAAAAAATTATTTCCCGGCAAAGAAATAGTTTTATTAATTGATTCGGTGACGATGTTTCTATTGTTAGCTTTTAACTTATTAAAAGTCGCAGTTTTAATAGCATTAACAGTAGCACCGGAATCAAAAAGTGTTAATAAAGGATAACCTTGAATGAAAATGGTTTGTAGAGGTAAAATAGTATAATTTAAAATAACATCATTAATAAGAAACTTGGGGTCTATTGCGAGTTTTTTGGAACCGTAGTACTAACATTTATATTATCCTTCTTTCTTTTAAAACAAAATTTAAAATTGTGATTAGTACCTTTACAGAAAGTACAAAAAAGTTTAGTGTCATTATGCGTATTTTGAATTGAACTAACGTTTACACTGAGGGGTGTTGTAGATATTCGCGCTTGAATTTCCTCAATTTTAGTGATTAGTTGATACAAATCTTTATAAGTATCGGGAATTTGATATAAACCAAGAATAGTTAGGACAGAATTATTGGCATGAGCAAAAATAATTTGTATGATTTCGGATTCAGATGAATCATTAAGTAGGATGTTCGCGAATTTTATTATTGAAGGAACAAATGTCGAAAATTTTTCAGTGTCAAGTTGATTTCGCCGGACCAATCTATCAATTAATATCTGTTTAGTCAAAGGTGGAATATAAACTTGTAATAAATTATGTTTAATATTTTGCCAAGACAAAGCGTCAGCCAAACAAGTAGACCAAAATGTTTGTGCGTTCGAAGCACACCTATTGATTAAAGATTTCAAAAGAACGTCTATAGGTAAAAAATTAATATCAACTAAATGTTGAGTATCGACAATAAACTGTATAATATTTTCTGGAACCGAAATGTCCAGAATAGTGATTTTATTTATAAAGGAATCTATACTCGGTTTTGCAAAAAAACTAAAATTTGAAGTTAATTGATTTGAACTAGTGTTATTATTTGATAGAGTAGTTGTTATTGTTGCCAAGGCATCGGTAATGCTACTAATCTGCTTGCTTTGCTGTTGTATTTGTTGCTGTACATCCGAAACGTGCAGCACTGACGCATGGAACTGTTGAGCTGTAGTCTGCATCTGCGTAGTTATAGCCGCTAAGTTAACCGCTGATACTTGATGAGGCGTGATGAATAAGTCATCTGGTGAAGCTGGAGGATCGTCATCTCCTGAGGTACCTGGTGTATTACGAGTTGTTCTCGGCATAATGAAAATTTAAACCACAAACAAAATAGAAGAAAGAGAAAAAAAATAGCACTAAGTTAAATATAATTATAGAATTAAAGAGAATGTAAAAGATATAAATGTATAAATATAAAGAAAAAATTATAATCATTTCAACTTTCAAAAAGAATTTCAGAATCACAAGTCGAGCTTTGTGAAAACTATCGAAAACAAAAGACACATATGGATATTTGCTCTGCTTCCATATGTGTATTTAAAAAAAATTGGAGTTTAGTTTTAAAAAAAAACTAAACACTTTATAGAAAATAATTGAATTATCAATTATTTTCATAAATATGAAATTTTGATAATTTAGTAATTTTAATTAAAAGAGGTATTATGATGTATTTAAAAAAAAAAAATAATGAAAACTAAATATACGGTACTTTAGAAAAAAAAATCCAAAGCAGAGTATTGTATGTGGAATTATGAAAATTGGAAAACGATCGGTGCTAACGCGATACACGTAAATATAAAAAAAAATAACACGTTGAACCGAAAGTCTTTCAATAAAAGCTGGGCCCATTAAAAAAGATAATATTGAGGTAGTAAGATCTTTACTATCCAGTAAGTGTCTAAGTTATCGACTAGTGATTCGAATCAGAAATACTGAAAATAAAAAAAAGTACAAAAAAAGAACAAAACAAAATATATGTAAAAATAAAATATATTTGAAATAAATAATTTTTCATTTAATATGTTGATAGTATAACTATTCTTAAAATACTAAGTTTGGTTGTACAAGTTATAAAAAAAATTACATGAATATGTACTAGATTGAACTGTAGTAAAAAGAAATATCGTATATAAAAAAAAAAAACGACACTACAGTAAAAAAAAATGTTCAAATATGTCTGATTTGCAAAAATATAAATATACACTACAAATTTAATTCAGATACATAGTTGTATATAAAGGGGACTTTACGCTTCTGTAAAGAAAAACTACAAGGCCAAAAATACCAAGCGTATACAAAACAATATAGTTATAAATTGAAAAAGTCATTGCATATTCACATAAAATACATAAATTGTACAGCCAAAATGTGTATAGAATGTGTATTGAAATGTGACAAGTTTGAAAAACCACAAGTTTCGGAATGGTGAATTAAATAAATTATACAAAAAAAAATATACTTAGATACAATCAGATAGAAACCATTAATTCGCCTATTAGATACTTCAGCACAATCCATAATAAATATTCAATTTGTAAATTGAAGAAATAAAAATTCAAAATACCATCTGATTAATTCATGTGAGACAACTACTTTTAGTAACTGTACTGAGCCAACTAATTTTAGTAACTGTCTTGAGACAAGTACTTTTTGTAACTGTACTGAGAGAAGTACTTTTAGTAACTGATTTGAAATATGTGCGGAAATATCGAAGTAAGCTTGGATATACGCAAGTCATATCCGATCTAAGTAAATGTTTGTTGAAATTATGTAAATTCTCAACTCGCATAAACCAATAATTATATAAATTATTATTTTTTGAATAATAAAAATATGAAAACAAAATAATAATAAATTTTAAACAGTGGAGTACTAAAAAAAATTATTCTCCAAAAATAAGTTTATATTGTTATAAATCTATCTGTTGATCGTAATATATAAATGTTGGTATTCATTAATTATTTTTATTATAGTAGGCGTTGCAATATTATACAAATTTCCAGTGGAAAATAAGTAAGGACATTGTACATGATAAAAAAACTATTTGTCCTTTTAATACAGTATTATGTATAAACAATATTTTATCTTTTATTATTTAATGACCATGATGTCTGATATTTTTTTACAGAGAAATATTTGACATTCTTCTTTAGCTAATAAGATTATGAGATGAAATCTCTATAAAATTTCTCCTCTAATTATTCGTCATTATTTAAAAATAGTTAAAATAATTTTTCCGTCTACTTTTAAATATGTCCCACTTACGCGCATATAAGATTCATCACATTTGGATTTGTTTCTACTACGATATCTAACTAGAGGATATATAAAACAATCATCTTGTACAAACCATAAACATATACACACATAATCAAAATATTATTCAGAGATGGATTATTTGAAATTGGTTGAAGAAGATCAAAGTAAATATTTCACAAATGATGGTACTCAACTCAACTCTATAAATATGATTGTATATTTATTATGATTATGATGAGATGACTATTGTTATTGTTATTATTATTATCATTATTATTATTATGATATTCTATGGTTAGTTCTAGTATACACTGAGTATATAACTAAATCCACCATAAATATAAATGTGAAAAAAAGGAATACGTTCTCGTTCTGGGTACTAAAACGTTTCGTCTATCAAAAAAAATCCATAACTTACGGTAATTGTCATGCTTATGGGTATAATTATAGAATGTTCCAAATTGCACACCGACGTGAACTTAGCAGAGCACTTTTAGCAGTCCCTTCTCAAACCCATCCAACAAATTTGTTGGTCATTTGTTGGACATTAACATAACTTTTGAAATAAGGTCCAACAAATTTAAAAAATGTTCCAACAATGACCAACAAGTCCTAAGGAACATGTAAGGATACTTTTTTGGCCAGTTTTCAAACATTGCTTGGTTGAACCTAGCAAAGCATTTGGAAAAACGTTTATAACTTTTGAAATGATGCCCAACAAATTTTAAAAATGTTCCAACAATGTCCAACAAACGACCAACAAATTTGTTGGATGGGTTTGGGAGGGGACTGCTAAAAGTGCTCGACTAAGTTCACGGAGGTAAATTTCACACTTCTTAACGGTATTATACACTCACCCTTAAAATCATTTTACAGTAGTCTTATTATTTTAGGTAATTTATGTTGTTTAGTTTCTACTTTTCAGTCAATGTATTTCGTTTATTCATAAGAATGAGAAACATTAAAATTACATACATACTCTTTTTTACCCGTAGTCGGGTAAGAATATAAATTTTTTATAATCCTCATTTTGTAGGTTAATAAATTTGTTTTGTTTCTGTCACTGTTTTTTGTGACGCCAAAAAAAATTAGTAATTCTATTTTACACGGTATTTTTATTGAATATTCTATATTCAAGTGTATTTTATGTTACCCGGACTATCATTCAGGTCCATCATTTGTTGCCAATCCAGTTATTAAAAGTTTGAGTTCGAGAATCGGACCACTATTCATGCATTCATACAAAATTCGGAGATGGCTAAATAATATTATACTTTGGCGTAATTGAATAAAAAAGATGTGATATCTATGTGAGAGTCTTTGTTTTTTTTTTTAAATAGGTATTTAATATTTACTTGTTTAGTGAAAATATTTATAATCGTCCTGCAAAATCATTTACGAAAACCAACTAAATAATTTGTTACATACCTAAGGAAAAAACTAACACTGTAAATTTTTTCGCGAAGGTTTTCAGAATAATCGAGTTTTTTGGTCATTATGTATATGGTGGGATACCAATCTTTTTTACTATTTGGCACAACTTAATGTAGATAAATCACACTTTGCCTGAACTTGTTGTAGCGCACTCTCGTGCATATAGTTGTGAATATTGTATATTCTACAAATGTATACAATTTGCTAGTGTTTTCATTAGCTTACTATATGCACATAGATATTTGTTACATGATAATATTTTAATATTTAATAGTCATATCAGATTGTATTTACTCGATTTTAATTTAGGAATTGTCAACGTGATTACAGTTCTCTTAATTTAGTCAATTGAATGGAGTTGTTCAAGAATATCTGAACGACAAACTAATTACCACAAAAACACTTTTTGATTGAAGTTCGTTGTACTTAGTGGCCATATTGAGAATTGACTTGAGGGTTGCGAAGGAAAGTAAAATATTTAGGGTTTAAATAATTAGATTTAATTTTTTAATATGACCGGTAATATAATTCTATTGAATTCTAAATAAGAAAAATATTAGAATCGATGAGTTCGATTTCATTCTAATTGAAATAAAGAGAGATTTGGAAATGGCGGTAGATGAAATATCACACCCAAATATTTTGGACTATAATCAAAATGAATTATTTACTGTTTTTCAAGGTAGCAGTTGAAAATTTATAAATAATTAATTGTGTTCGACGGAGTATTAATGAAATCTGTATTTAACCTTCCGTCGGACACATTTGATCTGACAGGCACAGAAATACTATTTTGTCACTTTACCCTGGCCTTAAGCGATGTTTCTACCTGGTACTCCCAGTAGCTGTTTCGTTCGGCCTACTCTATACAAACCGGTCGTCTAGTTTAACCTTAACCTTCATTACGGAAAGTTATTGAAATTTCGTTCTGTTAAGTTCATTATTTAAGCACTATCCTGGAACATTAGGAGCCCTATTTTTTTAAATAAATAAAGGTTTATATCTATATTTATTTTAAAAGAAAGTACTTTTAAATGTTCACAGTATTTAAATACTGTGAATATTTTTCACTAATTCTTACCTTTACTCTTTTTGTCTAACGATTTTTTACTTTAATACTGCACGTTAATATTTTCTACTTTATACGGCTTTTGATGGTAGGTTAAAAATTAAATTAACATTTACACACAGAAGCTTTGTATTTTTCTTTTTTTGACACCCGAAATAATAACGTATGTCATTGGAAAGTTGTATAAATGACCTTAACCAGGTGTTTATTATATTTTCGAATGTGTGCCTATTAAGTATACTGCACACAATGGAAAGTTAGATAGATAGATTGTAGCGGCTGCCCTAGGCGAGCTACCCTTCGACCATAAGGTTCATTGTGATCCCTAAGGATGTGAGAATGTGAGTGGAGCCGACTTTGATAGGAAGGAAACTGCAGAAAACCTTCACAAGCATACCCGGTTACTTCGTTCGTTCTTATCCATACGCCGACAGTTTAGTCAATAAACTGTATTTTGTCAGCACCTGTTTTTTCTTAATAATTGACAAACTGCCGATGTCGGGATTCGAACCCATAACATCCCAGTTCCAAGTAGACATAACGCCTCAAACATGACGCTCTGTGACGCCGTAGACCACTTGGCTACTTGGACGGTGACGGGAGGTTAAGTAATCTATTTGAGTGTGATTGTAATTCTAAGAAAAGGGAAACAGTTTTACAATTAAAGGGATATCAATGATGATCTGTCATATGGACTTGTGAGTTAAAGCTGGGCAAAATACTGTTAAAATAACACAGTATTGTCATGATTGTGAATGCAATCAATTAGAAAAAATTGAAAATCAATTATTAAAAATTCTATGCCGTTCGTTAATCATCCTGTATAATTGTGTAAAATTTTTATAATTGCAAGATTACAAGTTTTTCATGCAAATAATATTGAAAAACAAATACTATAAATTGACATAAAAACATGGCGTATACATCAAAGTATTTTACATACCATATGGTAACATTACGACAGAACACGTCCAAAACATATTATGTGATGACGGCTTGGTAAATGGTCTATTTTATATATATAAAAATATCAGTAATGTAAATGTTTGTACAGTGATCTGATCACTGACATCTATATCATAGCTGGATCCCGAACAACGGCCAACAAAGTATGTCGCAGAGACGTCATATTTCACAATATTTATCGTTTAATGTATGCCGGCCTTTGGAAATTACATACGTGTTAATACCGTTCGCTGATACCATTTCGAGTTACCACTCTATTAGTGCATTTAATTAGTATTTAATTATCTGGGTCATTTTACATTAAAAACAATGCAATTCATTGATTTTTAAATCGTTGCTTTGTTCGGTTAACCTTAAGGTAGCAGAAGATGGTTTTTTTCCCCTAAAACATAAAGCATTTAAATTTTAATTAGTGCATATTTAATTATCTGAATCATTTTACATTAAAAGCAATATAATTCATTGATTTTTGAACCGTTGCTCTGCTAGGTTACTCTTATTGTAGCCAAACATGTGTTTTTCTCCTTAAACATGGAGCATTGAATTTTTATTAGTGCATTTAACTAGCATTTAATAAGCGTCTAACTATAGGATAAGTATAATTGAGTTCTGCTGAGTGTAACTTAATGGACATCCAATATCATTCGTATAATATAAACAAACAGGAAGTTAGATATCCAGAAGTTTGATATGGACATCTATAACGCATATAAAGTAAGTGACGGCTATAATAAACATAACAGTACACATGTTGACAAAAATAGCTTTTTCAAAATTATAACTAATTTAACCCCTATTCAATAGGTAAAAAAAAAAAAATTCGTAAAAAAGTTTTTCATTATCAATATCTAACAACTTTTATTCGAAAAATTTTCTCAAAAACTGAATGCATAAGGCACAAATCAACTATTCAATTTTGAAAAACAAAAGTTACTTTTGCGGCCAATAGTACACTGATAGAAGTAATTCCTTGCTGTAAGAAAAACTTTTATAACCAGAAATTTGTGACTCTCATATTTAGGGAAGATAATATATATTTGGTATAAGAAAATAAGGATCTTGACATCTATAGTTTTACTTGAGAAAATTATCTTAACTAAAGATAAACTGACTCTTGACTCAAGAATCTCGAAATTCATTAACTGAAACGATGATTTCTTTGGACCAAGATACTAAAATTTCGGACCAAAATAAACATTTGCTTAATTCAAATAAATGAAACTTTTTAAAGAAGTGATGATATACTTCAGTTAAATATATTTCAGTTTAATATATATACTTGAGTTAAAGAAGCTCCATAAACTTTCTCTTCTTGAGTTTAATTTTTTGATAAGGAAAATTTTATAAGGATAATTTTTTAATAAGGAAAATACTTTTTTGTTTACAATAATTTCATTTTCTTGACTACAAAATCACCAGAGTATTTAACCAACAAAGACTCTCTTAGGCCAAGTCTAACGAACTTTATTTAAAAAAATTTTAAACACCGTTCAAGAATTTTAGCTTCCTCATATTTTTTTTTGTTCCACTGCGTGTCTTGAATAAAAACAAGGGTTTCTTTATTGAAGCATATATTTTGAAGAAAATATATTTTCTTGAGGAAAGAAATTTCTTATATCAGTGTAGCATGGGTCACAAAAGCGATCGTTTTTTAAAATTGTTTAGTTGATTTTGTCCTTATTCGTTTAGTTTTTGGGAAAATGTTTCGAATAAAACATGTTATAAAATTGTGAAAAATGACCACTACTTTTGTGTCGATGTGTACCAATCATAATGGTAGCAACATCTTTTTCATCCAATTTTTTCTATTTATGTATCATCATCGTTAAACATTTATTATATACTAGTCATAAAGCAAACATTAACAATAACATCGTTAGCCATCATACACCAGATCTATATTCTGCATTCTACAATCAAGCTTATTTTCCATAATATTCATCTATCCGTAACAGTTGACATAGTTCGAATTTTTCTATATGAGAATATATATTAGTATATAATGGTTTGTTCTACTGAAAAATATTTTCACAATATAAAAGAAAAATATTGTTCAAAATATTTTGTAACATGCAGTTACATTTTTCTTGAATCATATATTGGATAAATTTCATTATTGTTGTAGTTTTTTCTTTTTTTCAAAAGAAAATTCATATCCAGTTTTAACGACATGCTTTGAATCAAGCATGATGGTTGGATGACGACATACGTCATATTGTTAATATGATGTTTTTGTTACTGCAGGGAGAATACCTTGCATACATGGGCAAAAATAAATTGGATTGGGTATAAATCACATATGAAATATTTAAAAAAGAACGCCACTTTTTGAGTCATGGGAAATTTTCATTAGGTACATGAAATTTCTTTACTATTGAGTCAATGAACAAAAGTTTCAAACAAAAGAAGTTTACTTTCAACCCTTAGCCGGAATCGTTGTTTTACTCCACATCAGTGAAATCGCGGATATACATGGACCCTTAATAGACACACTTTATGAGATATTAGATGAGATGGTTCCACGTAATCGAAAACCTATTCTAGAAATAATTAAATAAAAGACCTTATTTAGGAATTGAAACCAAACGTTTATTTTGTCTAATAAATAATGAATGAATATCAGTTTGTTAATAGTCCCCGTGGTAACTCAGGGAACATGTAGTGAGTACGCAAATGTATCTAAATATGAAAGTAAATAGGGAATATGCATGCAAATTTTTTTTCACATTTATTTTCACAATATGAAAATACTGTTAATACTGTAATATTTAAAAACGAAATTAAAATCCGACAAATATCAAGGAAGCTACAAGCTTTTAAAGATTATTATTTGTCTCTTTCTTGCAAAAATACTAAACACGGAGTTTTACGTGTATATTAAACGGTGAAAGTGTAATATGACGTCACATAACATATCATGTGGCTATCACCCTCTTTGTCTAATCGGGAATTTCAATCTTTCATATTTCGCTTATTTTTAAAGTTATTTAAAAAGTAATTTTACCTTGATATTTGTCAAGTAAACATGCTTCAATTCAAGTGAAAAAAAAATGTTCATGCATATTCCCTATTGAGATCTAGTTGCGAGTACCCTACAAGATCAATTAAAACTAAAAAACATGACAACCGAATCTAAAAGTATAAAATCGTTGTCAATCTCAGTTACTATAGGTAAGTTTTTTTTTCTACAAGTCGCTTAGATGAGTTTAATTCGAGCTATATCTTCTTCTAGTAAATTGTTATAAGATGTCGAGTTAATTGAGTTAGTAGAAATTTCGCGTAGCGGATTGTCGAATAATAGTTCGTAGATATCTTTTTCTGAAAGATTCCGGGCTGTAAGATTCTTACAATAAAGAGCCCGAATCAAAATAAAACAGAACGAACTTAATACAAAAATTCCGTTACTAGAATCGCTGGTTCAACTTAACACGGTGATAGCGTGTATTTACACTTCCAGAAGGTTCAAGCACCCAACGCCAACACTCGCCACACATTGCGACTTAATGAGATTTAATTGACGCGCGAAAGTGTATCACCACGCGTTTCGAAACTAAACGGTTTGTTTTTGTTGTTATCGAGCTCAAATTGACCCACGATTCCGATTTAGAGATAATATATGATCATTTATTGATATAAATTCACGAACTAGAAGTCACTTTTTAAGGTCTAGCAGAATGCAAAATTTCAGCTTATTATCTCTCTTCTTTTATTGGGTTATCGAATCGACAAGCGGATGAGCAGATTGGCAGACGGATGAACATTCGGAAATGGAATAGCATTTTATGAACACCTATATAAAAAATTTTTTTGAACGGTTTATATTTTCAACCCGTTTCAAAGTTAAGGCTGAACATAAAATACTCATTTATATAATATATAAATACAGGGTATAAAATCATTCAATCGGTTTAGAAAAAATTACAATTGAAATAAAAAACATATACAGTAGAATCCCCCACTAATCCGACCATTCAACAGTTCGGCACGTCCAATAATCAGGCACCCACCACCCGTGCCTCTCTCACCGCTGCCTACCACCGCTCCCTGCTCCGCTAATAAAATAAAATGCTCTATTTTATTTATTATGAATTTTTCTATACAATCCAGTAATCCGAACATTCCAATAATCCGGCACCCGCTAGTTTTTAATAGTGCCGGATTAACGAGACTCTACTGTATATGTGTAGATATGTGATATAAATGTTAATGCAAATTACCAATGGATTACGTATTTTTAATCATCACACGTCTTAAACACTAATTTCTAGTGTTTAGTAAAGATTAAGAAGACTAACAGCATCACACAAACACGGGCACACACTCACAAAAAAAACAAGTGTTCATTAATAAAATAGAAAAAGGAAATAAAGAAAAAATATCACAAATGTTACAAAAATTTTTTAATTAAAAAAAACTGAAACATATATTTAACTTGATAATAATGTAAAACCATACTTTTCCAAATTATTAAATAAACAATTCTATGTGTAAAAACATATTGTAGGTACATGTTTAGTTATTTATTATTGACCAATGTGAAGTTAACACCTTCACTTCACGAATATTATTACAGTAATGTCGTTCATCGCATTTGAATTTGTTATGACAACAATAAGAACTCATTAAAAAAAATGCGTTACGCAGGAGCTGCGTCAACTTAGCGAATTTTCTTAGAATACATAAATCACTCTCTAGTCACAATTTATGTCTGATCAAAATGAAATGTCATCAATCTGATATCATTTTAGTATTTTCAAGGCCAATTTTATTTATAAATGGCATACGTCAAATGGGAAGGGAGGCATAAAAATAGAAGAAAACACAAAATATAGTATGAAAAAATGGCTCATACAAAAGTTGTTTTTATAAGAAAAACATTTTTTATATTTAACGATTTTCTCCAAATCGCATAGTTTAAAAGGTAGATTTTGGTAAGGTAAGGTAAGTTTTTTATAGGTAATAACGTTCCTCAATAAACGGATTTCATTACGATCTGACAAATATTTTGTCCTTAAATGCGCGTACAAGAGAAACTTTGCTATTCTCAGCTGTTGTTTGCCAGATGGTTAAGAGATGGATTTTATATCAAAATTTATTATTCGCAGAACCAATCTTTTAAGCATATGACAAATTACAGATTTAAACCGTTTAAAATTTTCCCGTTTGGTTTATAAACATGTCTCGATTTATTGTGGATTTTTGCCACTTTTGTCGATAGTCCCGACAACAGAACGACCGAAATCAGAGAAGGCATTAAATGCAACTAATACATTGTAAAATAGGGTGTGTAGCTTCACAGCAATATTTCATAATATAACTCAATAATAAATTTCTAAAAACTGTGTAATATTACGAACTGGTAAAGATATTTTTAATTAAATAGTGAACGAACAATAGCAAAAAACAAAATTGAAATTTTTATATTTTATTTCATTATATACCCAGAGAACAGACAGGCATCATTAATATATTAAAGAAAAAAAAATATCTATATATATATATATATATATACATATATATAGTTTTGTGTCTGTGTTTATATTTTTTATGATCATTAGGTACTGTATATATGATAAATTTCAGGGAAAAAACTTTATCATCTTATCAACGAATAAACCGTTCTTTTTTCCTTCAAATTACTCACCGAAACAAAATTATATTTCTTTCTTTTCGTTTATTATAAAAACGAATTATGTTAATATAAGTTAATTAAAAAAAACCAAAATTGATTTGCATTATGGAAGTTATAGGATGCTTTCAAGAGGGTAATTTTAATAATTGTAGTTTTCGTGAACAATTATGCATATGTGTTTGTTTTTCCATCATAGAATTAATGTGGGTAATATTTAAGAACAAACAAAAAATCCATAATTCATATTAAAACACACGTTTCTGTTGGCACTCTGGTTGGTTCGGGTTACCGGTAAAGATAGAAACATTAATTTTAATTTGTACTTCTACTATTCTTCTTTTTAAATGTTTTTTTTTTGTATTATTTTTTTCTCTCAACATCTCATACAATTTTTATTCTATTTACTTTTGAAATAGTAAATTTAAAAAAGTTTTAAAAAATAATAATAAAAGACCATAACAAAACAAAGAATATAATATATAAAAAAGTTTCAATGTTTCAAACCTCTTATGTTGTGTGGCAAATATATGAGAAAATTATTATTAGGTACCTGAAACAAAAATAAAAAATCATTAGTATTCCGAATAAAATGTAAGAGAAAAAGATATTATATGCTTATTAAATATGGCAATCGTATAAATTTTTCCTAGGTAGGTACATAACTTTCTACAACTTTCATTTCAATTTTCATATTCTTGCTACTAATTTTTTTTTAACATATTATGGTCTATTATTTATTTAACTGAAATAATAAAGCATTTGGAATCTAGGAACGATGATGAATGCATCTGTTCTATTATAAAGGAGAGGTTTTATGTCTTTTTTGTTTGTTAAAATTTTCATAAGAAAATAGAAGTAGCTGGGAACTTTTTGGAAAATAATTTTGAAAACATTTGAAATAATATTTATATTTCGTACAAGGAAATGTCAATCTTTATTCTCCATATCTTACCAGCCAAGTAGCCGAGCGGTCTAAAGCGTCATGTCTGCGTAGTATGCAGTACTTGGAAACTGGAAGGTTATGGGTTCGAATCCCGACATCGGCAGTTTGTCAATTATAAAAAAAAAAGAGTGGCGGTGGATTGACTAAACTGCCGGCGTATGGACAAAAACGAAATAACCGGCTATGCTTGAGAAGGTTTTCTGCAGTTTCCTTCACGAACTCCAGATGAATATCGGCATAGTTCCTATCATAGTCGGCTGCAGCCTCATATCTTACCAATTCCTAGTCTACTTACAAAATCCTTCCACTCCACTCACATCCTCACATCCTAAGGCATCAAAATGGACCTTATGGTCGAAGTGTAGCCCGTCCAGGGCAGCCTTTACAATCTACCTCATCTCTCCATATCTTTTTTCAAAAAAGGGAATTCGCTTTGTTTACTAGCGCTAATACAGGGTGGGGGAGGGTCATGACCCCCCCCCCCCCAAACTAAATATAATTCATTTTTTAATTATAACTTTATTGCTTCTTACTTAAATCTTACATTGAGATAAATAAATGATGGGAATGAAATCTAGAGTGTTACGTATCTTATTACTACTGAAAAAATGATATTGTTTAATCTTTATCAACTCATGAGTAACAAATATTTTCCAATTGGTTATTGATAATTATGGTTGATTTGATATAAGTTTAATTAATTATTCAAAATAATTTTCAATGGTATTGTTTTAAATTAAGAACTATCTGAAGAAAATTAATCAAAATTATCAATTGAATAAAATTATCTTTAGCAATTATTCAATAATTAACAATTGATATCTTAAAGTTCTTTATAAACTTTAGTTTTCATTATATTTATTTACTTTGAAACTCAAATAATAATACTTTATTTCCAGTTGTAAAAATTGACCATTCAAATATTTAATTACTTAACCGAGTTTTCTTTAATTCAAATTCTTAATTTGAAAGTTTTTCAAGAATAATAATATAATCAAACTTCTTTTCCCAAGATTAGTACTCTTTTCTAATGCTTTAATTATTGAAATAATACGATTAAAATTTTTTAGAAAATACGATTTATTACTAATTTTAATTAATTTTTTTATATTTTAGAAACCTGAATGTTTAAGAGAGTTCAAAATTGTATTAAGAGATTGTTTTATAAAAACTAAATTCTCCTTTTTGGTTTAAGACGTTTCTATGTTTTGTTAATCCATCAGTGCACGCGAATGGTCAGATCAATTTCAGACCGTAGTGAAATATATATTATAGAATAAAGCTATATTAAAACTAGGCCTAGACTGCGGAACTGTTTTTTTAGAGCTGCATATCTTAGTCTTGCATATCGGTAAACTTTCACAGAAGAATTTTAATTTTTCTATTTGCTTTAGGTCGCTAAGAAACATACACATATATATGAAGCACGGTAGTGCGACAGGCCGAGTTTAATAGGTTTTTTTATTATCCTATTGGAAATACATGGTAGATAGTTTGAAAAAAATAAATAATAAAAGTTAATACATGCAAATTAGCAATTCAAATAAAAATTTATTTAATATTTAGTAGAAATTATCCGAAAATAAATTAAAAAAAGAAGTTAAAAACATGATTTACTTCTTTGTAAAGTATAACGAACAAAAAAAATCTCTTTTTATTTATGTTTTATAAAATATGCGAAGAAGCAATTCTTTATATTAAAAAAAGAGAGTATCTAATGCAATAAATTTACCTAGAGTGTAGAGTATCGTGTATATAATATTATAGCTCATCTGCATATTGTAATTTCAACCAACATAGCATTATAAATATAACTAAATTATACACTCATCTTCTTAGAAACGACATAGAACATTATGTACATCATTTGAATGAATAATACCCATGCATACAAACATTGAATCCTATTTAGTCCTGAAATAACTCTCTTAATTAAGTAGGAGGGTATGGAAGTAAACCCATATCACTTGAAATAAAATTATAAAGTTTTCGGTAATAATACAAAATATGTTTGGCAACATTCAAATTGAGAAATTAGTCGAAGTAAAAGTCAATTTTTCGATTTTGCTCCGTCTGAACGGACAAAACAATTTTAAAACCACTATTTGCAGGATTGTTAACGATCCGGTTGCTCGTCTCCCCGATAGAACTATCGTGAGCATTTCATCTATGGAACACGACCATCTTTGATATTCATATCAAGCATTTGATGTCAAAGAAAGCTAATAATGTTCAGACATATTGCTTAAATGTACAAGTTTGTTCAAATTAACATTGAACTCTTCGATTTGCAGTTGGAATTCGATGATTTTCAGTGAACTCTGGTACTATAGGTGGCCTTCTGAGTCGTAAGTTCGTTTCAACAAGTCTTCTTTTAACAGTTTTTCCACTATGCATACTACGATCCATACAGAACTTTTGGGCAGTCTCAGTAGCAATATGAAAACGATGAGGGTGTGAATTAAAATAAAACAATCGAATGATTTTGAGATGGACAGCACGTAAACCAGAGTGAAATCCAATAGAAGATCTTCCAGATAAACTTGTCGGACATATATAAAAATAAATTAGCCCTCCTTGCGCTAAGCATTAGCGCAGGAGTGGGAGGAAATCACTCAAGATGTCGTATGGACCTTTATTTAAAGTATGACCAGAATACATGAGACAGTCCATAACATAGGGGCTACAGACATCCAGTGCATGAACATTTTAAGGACAAATCAATGTTCGGTTGTAGGTTGCGAGTCTGTATAGCTGTTGCAGAACGAATTACTTGTCCTTGAACAGGTTGCTGTAAAAATCAAAATTATTTGATACTTTGTGGGAGGAGTTTAATGTTACTGCACAAATTGCTCGCCTGTAGCGAATTTTGCAACATATTATCTAAAATTTTATGTTTTCCTAATATTTTTTTATGTTTTATTGCCTAGATTGGTTACATAATATACTTTATTATTTTTATTATACTTTCGTTTTTGTATTGATTATAATATATTTTTGTAAAAATTTTTTACAAAATACATACAATTAGTTACTAGAGATACATACAAATAAACTAGTTTACTAGTAGATAAATAAACTAGAGGTGGGCGCAGACGGCTGGCCGGAGTCGAACGGACTCTTCATAAGCTAGATGAGAGTAAGAAATAAAGGTATGTTTTGAAGTAAGACGGAACGTTGTGGCAATACAGGTTGCCTACCGATTATTGCCCAATAATTTATTCAATCAATTTAGAAATAGTTTTATAAAATATTTATTGTTTAAAAAATATCTTTTACAATATGGAGAGATACACCAAAAAACATAATAATAATAATAATAGCAATAATGATGATAGCAATAACAATAATTACAACAACAACAACAATATGTATTCCCACTTTGTGCAAAATTTAACCATTTAGAAATTAGTAACAAATTACCAACCCTCCCCCCACCCAGCTCTATCATTGGCACCTTTTTTGTATCCAGTGTCATCAAATTCCCATGACACTATACCCCCTACTAAGAAAAAATAATTAAATAAAGTAAATAATTGTTTATTAGTTCTCTGATATGAATAGTTTAGGCAAATTATTCGGAATTTCCTAAAATCTAAACTAAAGATAAATCATCAAAAAATTTACAAGCGGTAAATGTAAAAGATCAAAAGATTTATATTTTATAATTTATATAACACTTATATTTTATTCATACCAAAATATATTAAAAAGGTACATTTTATGCCCCAAATTATCAGCCCAAAATTCCAGAGTATGTATTCAATGTATTGTATGAATTGTATACTTTGAATATTAGTGACCATAAAAAATAGTTGGTATTATTATATTTTTTTCGGAAAATGTTTTAATTAAAAAAAGAAAATAAAAATTGATAGGATACCCTATATTTACTCTATCTCTCTTCCTACCTCTCACTCAGAGCTGAGTGCAGTCAAGGTCTGCCCACCTAGGAAATAAACTACAAATTAAATGATATAGATAGAGACAACATGACAAGTGATTGAATTTTTATTAACATAAAGTAATAAAGTAAATAATTTTCGTTCCCAATTTTGGTTGTACGTCTGTAGACAAAATATTTTGAAGGCAGAGTTCAAAGTTGCTGCACAGTGTTCCTTGTTTATAGCCTACTGAGGAGGTAATATCGGTATACCTCCCCATAGAAATATTAAGTAATTTCATAGGAAATAACTTAAATGCATTTTTCAAGGTGGGCCATTTTTTTTTATGAACAATGTACAACCTAAAATAAAACTTAACGAAAACAATAATTTTTTTTTCTGAGTAATTTTTAATCTTTGTGTATTTCTCCAAAGCAATCACCTTTATTCAGGCGGTATATATTGTCTTGAATTGATTCCGATTTGCATTGTGGTAATGTACGCTAGAAAATTATAAATTGCATTTACAAACAGACTGTATACAAAAATTTTGTAATATTAAACTTTTCTACTATGGTAATTTTGTTTGTAGGCCTACAGGATTCAGGCTTGCCAAAGACAAGTTAAGAATACCCAGTTTTATATGAATAGACAGATACACTTTTCCTATATACTTAACGTTTATTCTCATGCATTAAAAGTATAATAAAAATGCAAATCGCTACTAAATATTCATTAAAATACTTGAAGAAAATTGTTTTATGTCCTAAAAATATATGTACATAAATATACCATTGTATACTTGTGCACTTAAGTATTCATATTTATTAAATAAATTTTTGAATATTTAAAATATGTAATTATTCATTTAAATGTAAAGGTGATTCTGTGCATTGGTTTTAAGTACATTTATGCGATACAACAATCTTTTAATATAAAACAATTATCTTCTATTCTGGAGTTCTAAAACTTTTTGTGCGTTTACAATAACTCTTATGCTTATAATTAAAACAGTTTGTCATCTTAAAGGCTCTTACAAAAAAACTTCTACTCAATTTTTAAAGATAATTTATATTGTAATAAAATTTCAAATTCGCCCCCTTTACCTAGATCAGTTTTTTGTATTATAAATACGTATTTCGACTACAATGTAGTCATCATCAGTATAAATTAGCTGGTCGTAATTTACTCTTTGACAATTAGAAATAGATATAAAGTCGAGATCAATAGACAAAAATAATCATAAATTGAAAATTAACTAGATTAAAATATAATAGATTTAAAATATAATAAATTTTAAATTATATTGAAATTACTCTTGTTAAAATTTCCTTCCTTCACATTTATTCCTGTTAATTTTACTCTTATTAAAATTACTCTTATATTGTCGCAGGATATGTTACTTGTTACTAATTTGGTGACAGTTTCACCAAATGAAACCGTGAAACTGTCACCAAATTAGTAAAAAGTAACATATCCAGCGATAATATAAGAGTAATTTTAATAAGAGTAAAATTAACAGGAATAAATGTGAATGAAGGAAATTTTAACAAGAGTAATTTCAAATAATTTAAAATTTATTATATTTTAAATCTAGTATATTTTAATCTAGTTAATTTTCTATTTATTTTTATTTTTGTCTATTGATCTCGACTTTATATATATTTCTAATTGTCGAAGAGTAAAGTACGACTAGCTAATTTATACTGATGATGACTAGATTGTAGTCGAAATACGTATTTATAATACAAAAAACTGATCTAGGTAAAGGGGGCGAATTTGAAATTTTATTTCAAAAACCTAGAGTTCTCACTAATTATCATTCGATAATATAATGTTTAAATTTATTTTGTGATAAAAACATTAGACAGTAATTTTTTTTATATTGTGTATACCCTACAATTTATTAAATTGGGAAAAGCGTGGGTGCCATGACACTATCGTAATACGAAGAGTTACAACGTAATGTTATTTTTCCCGAATATGTTGGAAATCAAGCAGGTTTATGTACATTGACGGTTATAAAACGTCAAAAACATATATTTTGAATAAATAATAAATTAAATTCGTTTCTTAAAATGTTTATGTTTATCGAGAAAGTAACACACAACTTTACGCATCCTATTTACAAACACTTAAATTTTGTTTCGAAGAAAACAGTAAAACTTAAAATCGTATATCCGCACAAATCAATTGAATAAGTAATAAGTTTATAACTTTAAATTTAAATTTTAATTCTAAATTTTTCTACCGTATAGATATAAAATAGATCAGAAGTAGATTTCATACTTCTTTTCAGAAGGAAACGTGGGAAAATGGCTTAATCCAACATGTGAATGATGCTAGGATTTAAAATAGCATTTACAATCTCAGAAAAGTTTGGCACATTAAAAAATCTCCGCCTGTCAAGAGAAATCCGTTGCTATTAGTTTTAATGTCAAGTATCAGTCGTCAGTAATAATATAGATAAAAAACGTAAACGTAATACAGATTAAACGTAAAACGATAAAGTTAAGAAAGAAATGGACAATAAAACTGACTTGGTTCAAAGCCTGACGGAATATGATTGATTTTATTTTTAAAATTATATTTGTTTAAAAAGTTACGAAACACGAATCAATCAGGACTAGAGGGGTGAACTAAATTTATACGTAGTAACATAGGTAGGAGCGGATTAAAAAAAGTACAGAAAACACGTTATATGGTTTTAAGAGTCCCTAATATTAATAGTGTACTATGAGCCACAGAAGTCATGTCCTTATTCCAAAATTGCTTAGTCATTTTGTGCCACATTTTTTTGGTTTTGGGAAAATGTTTCGAATAAAAGTTGTTGGTATATTTATGATGTTCTACTTTTATCCGAAACTTTTTCCCAAAAATCGAATAAATAAAGCGCAAAATGACTATAAAATTTTGAAAAAAGTACACGATTTTGGTAGTCCATAGTATCACACTCTGTGGCCCGTGAAATCTTATAAAATCACAGTGACTTAATGTTATGATGGATATAAAGTTCGTTATTATAAACCTATTCGATGACCTTATAACTAAAGCAAAATGATTGCCTCATCACAGAAAGATAGATTGTAGAGGCTGCCTTGGACGGGCTACACTTCGACCATAAGGTCCATTGTGATGCCTAAGGATGTGAGGATATGAGTGGAGTGGAAGGAATTTGTGAGTAGACTAGGAATTGGTAGGATGTGCGGCTGCAGCCGACTCTGATAGGAACTATGCCCTGGAGTTCGTGAAGGAAACTGCAGAAAACTTTCTCAAGCATAGCCGGTTGCTTTTTGCTTGTTCATACGCCGACAGTTTACTCAACTAACCACCTTTTTTTTTTCTCATCACAGATGTATCCGTCAAAACTTTTATCATTTAAAAGTTTATTAAAAATGTACTTTCCAAATATAGAAACATAGATTTATAATTTTCTATTATATATATTACATCCAGTTGAAAATATCTAGGAAATTGTTATCAATCTATATACTTACTATTATTCCCAAGAATAATATGAAATATAAAATCTTGAGGGATTTAAAATATGTAGTTGAAATTGAATTACCTCATTGTAAACAAGTAAATAAATAACTTTAGATTCTTTCTAAGAATATGTGAATACTACAGGATGTGCATTAGTAGATGAGGTATAATAAAAATAAAAATGAGCATCTCTTATTACTGTTGATGCCCTAATGATTTCTCATACATACAGTAGAATTTGAAGAATTGCATTATGTAGAAGAATATAATATTTAAAAGTAAATTCAAAACAATTTTGTGTTGTAATATTTATATTTTAAAATGAATTTATGTTTTGGAATTCAATAAAACAGGAACAAACATGCAGATTGTTATAACCATTATCATATTTTCTAATGAAGTAACTGTGTTCCGAAAACTAAGGTCACAAATACAAATATTTTTACGAAAACTTTGCTTCGTTGTAAACTTAGCTTTGAACTTTGTTAATAAGTGCACAATTTAATTTAATTCATTGTCATAAAGTTTTTTTAATAAATTAATGCACATTACTTAAAAAATTGATAATAAAATTATACAAACAGATATTCGTACGATGTTTTCGATGTTTATATCAAAATATTTCCAATACTACCGTCAGGAAGTTTATAAGTTTTATATAATCTACAATAGTTACACTATATTTAAAGATTTTTAGATTTGTATTTTTACTACTTATTAATTAAACTTTATACTTTATGTGTGTTTAATATTCATTAATAACATATTCAAATTTTAAATAAAATACCTACAATATTATTCGATACTTACTTCGGGATAATCGGGATTATTATTCTTTCGGACAGTCAAGCTGCTTTAAAAGCCTTGCCTGGAATTGAGGACACCTCAAGGGTAGTCAAGAATTATGTGGAGGAACTACGGAAACTGGCAAAACGGAACAATGTTAAATTGTTCTAGGTGCCGGGTCACAGTGGTTTCGAAAAAAACGAAAAAGCTGATACCTTAGTAAAGAAAGAAGTCGAAATACCCTTCATTGGCTCAAAACCCATTTTAGGAATTCCAGGGACTGCATGTAAACAGATGATCAACCAGAGGTCAAATGCTAAAAGTACCGCGGCAAGAGCTCGGGAAGGTACTGCTTCAGAGTGCAACTACACACAATGGAAGCATCTGCAACAAGAGGACTCCATAACGGGTCCATTGTGTGCAGATTGTATGGCGAGGAAGAAGAAACAACCAGCAACATTATCTTTGACTGCGAACCTCTAGGTTATAGCAGATACAGGATATTCGTTGCATCTCACCTTGAGTATATGAACCTTCAGGAAAACCTAATAAGCAAGCTCCTGGCTATTGCCATTACATGGGAGAAGCGAATCTCGTCGGACTTAAGTAGAAGGGGGAGCACAATGAACCATTAGGTCGAAGTGCAATAGTTGTAGACCCCAATATAAAATCAATCAATCAGTCAATATACCAGGTCATAGGTGTTCGTCAAATGACTTAATTAGTCTATTTATAAATATCCGTCCGTATGTAAACACGATAACACAAAAACCGAAAGAGATAAATAGCTAAAATTTTAATTCTTTTTGTTCCAGAGCTAACAAGTAAGGTCAAGGTAGTGTTTCAAGGTCGTTTTCTATTTGAATCCAATCCTACTATATATGAGATCGGATTGTTTGAGTTTATGTTTCCTGAAACATAATGTTTAGGCGGAAGTCATAAGTTCTAGAAGTTTTTCTAGTAAATATTATGGTATACAAAATCGCTTTTAATCTGAGCGAGCTAAAAGTTTGTGGTTATATCAGATTCTATCGTTCTCAACTGTAGTGTATGAATTTTATGATTTTGAAAATATTGATCTATCGTTTTCAACTGTAGTGTATGAATTTTATGATTTTGTTTTTCTAAATAGAAAAATTTATCTTCTGCGTCAAGTATACCATTTAGTTCAATATATTATTGAATTTTTTTGTTGTAGACATATTAGGTAACTTTAGTACTAATTAACAACTGAAAACTAGTAAGTATACTTATAACACTGATAACAATGACATAATAACATTTCAAGTAAAAGTTTTGAAGAAAATAAGTGAAAAAAAAAACTCCGTTAAAGGTATGCTTTTGGCAAAGTTTTTGTTCTTAAAACAATTTTCAACCTTATATAAACTCCTATATAGAAAACTACCATCAATAAAATACATGATTAGAAAGTCGTACCGTAATACTAATTTGAAAAGTGGTCAATAAATTTTGATTTTGTTGGGACAAAACCACGACTAAGGTTTTTACCATTCTCGATGATTTTACACAACTATTTGATTAAATTTTTGCTCTTGAAGAAAGGCGTTTGTTAGCCGATTTCCAGTTTTTTAAATGGTTTGTTATGTTTGTATTATCGATTAAGTATAAAATATTTTTTTTATCAGAAGTAGTCAACTGTCATTGTTTTCGTTTTGGAGTTTGGAGGTTTTAAACTAAGCGCATTTCCCGTGTATGGACTAATACTCTACAAGAATACTTAATATAATAATGTCCAATTGAACGTGAAAAAGTGAAAGTTATAAACGGTAAAGGAAAGAACAAATTTTATAAATACATGAATAGTAGTTATAAAGCCAAATAAAATTTTTTTGGAAATGGGCTTTTTGCACCCAACAGATGTGGCACATTTGAAGTGTAAATATGCAATTTTTTTATACATGTTTGGATGCTTGTATTATGATATATTATTAATGGATGAAGTAATTTATTGAGAGTATGGGTGGACCCGAATATTTAGAAGAGTCAGTAGAAATATAAATATTAGTGCGAATATGAATATAAAATTAAGGGAAGTATGTGTTCATTTTGAAATCTAGCATCATAAGCAGCCAATTTAAAACATTCTTCAGGGTGGCCTCTAATTCGTTTCTCCGGCAGACTAAATATTACAATAAAGTATAGACTATCATGTGACATTACTTCAAACAGCACGTATATAGTTTCAAACATTAATTAACCACTTAAAGGATAATTAAAATCTTTAAATTAATGAGTTAATGAAAGGGAATAAACTCATTTAAATGGAATTTAAATTTAAAAAATAATTAGTGTCTTTCTCTTTAGTATGGTACATAATTAATTTATTACGTTTGTCAAGATGCGGGCGTGCATTATTTAAATATATGTATTTATATTTTATGCACTATAAATTAATATAAAAAACACACCATGAATATTTGTGTTTCTTGTTATATTTTTAAATATGTTTCTTTTTTTTAAATAAACATAAAAAAATTTATGTATTTATGTTGGTAAATATAATTGTTAGGTCATCAATTTAATTAACCTTTTAATAATTTAGCACTGGCCATAGTCGTGATGTATCTAGTACATACATCACGACTGTTACATGCAGACTGAGTATGATAATAAATATCTCATTTATACTGTGTGTAAAAAGTATTACAGAGAAATAACTGACGTTAAAACAAACATTAAGTAGCGAGTTTTCTTCTTTATGATTAGGAGTAGCGATAAACTATTTCACAAAAACTTCTGCGAATCACACGGAACTAGTTATAGGGTCATTTAATAAAGGTTAGATGCAGAACCGTAGAGATGTAGTATTTTTCCCACTATTTTTATTCCTAAAAGAGATATTAATCTGAAAACTGATACAAATAACAAGGATAATTACCATCTAAGAAAAAGCTACTAAGAAGAAACTTGAGGCATACAGGAAGGATAATTTCTAATATCTCCATTCCTTTTGCTTAGTTTACGTAGGTCCTAAATGACAAATTGACTTAAATGAAACTAGAACGTATACGATGTTCATATTGAAGATTTCAAGAAGCTAATTTTCAGGATAAAACAATCACATGCCTTATTCGGGTTCGGTTGAAAAGTTCTAAAATCACCTACTTGCCAGATTTTGGGCTACTCTCCACTACTACTATTGTATTACATCTCTTAAATCACATAGTAGTGCGCCAGACCAAGTTTAAGCACTAACTATGTTTACAGGAAGGATTAGAGACAATTTTTAGGCCTCCGTATCTCAGGAACAGACAAAGCTAAAAAGCTCAAATTTAAAACGTAGTTTGAACCCACTATTTAAAGTTGAGTACCAAGCTTCAACATTATTCTGTGCAAAATGTGCAGCAACTCTAGTGACCAGTTATAATCCAATCAAAATGAAATTTGGTAAGGCGCTTTTGGTATTTGAATTGCTAAGTTCGTTAATGTGCAAAATCTGACAAGGAAAAGGAGGGAGGGTTTGAGGAAGGGGGAGACACAAAACTTGGTATATCTCTATTAATACTGGAAAAGTTAAAAAAAACAAATTTTACTACAATTTTGTTTCTTATAATTTTTATAACAAAATCTCATTTTTGTTGAAAAACTTGATCCCTACAAGGATTTCACTACTAGTGAAGGCGAACATTTTTGTTTTTGCTGGAATATCAATACTTTTTGCAAAAACTTGGTCCATCTCACATTTATGTTTTTTGGCGGATAGTTACAATGAAATCTTTACGAAAGTCACACACACATAACTATACATAGAAACAAAACTAAAAAAAAACACCATTTTACCGTAATTATTCTAGTTTTTCTGTTTGGTTAGACAATTACATAACTAACCAAATAAATTAAATAAACTATATTATATTATATTATACAAACGTACACATTTATATAAATATATGAAACCATACCGAATGTATACTAAAAAAACAGTCACATAGCTTCATATAATAATGTAATATAATTATTCATTTAAATTGTCTTAACTGTGGTACAACCAAGCAAGCAAGCAAAGCAAAACGAAACTATTGCATAATGTGTACGCGATGCAATGGATGTTATTACAAATAATACAAAAATCTGGTTGGAGCGCCATATGACTTCTATATATATAAAACTAAAATACCACACTTTGGGAAAACAAATTTTTATACCAAGTATATAATATATAATAGGGTATATACTATTAAGTTTAGTTCCGTTATTGAAACGGTTGAAAATATTGATCGCAGAATAATAAATTTGGAATTTGTGTCATAAAATGCCCGTAAACACTATAATTCATAAACGAAAAGAATGGGAAAAATCGGACCATGTTTGGGCAAAATTGGCAAAACTGCCCAACTTTGAAACCGTAAGAGATAGAACAAATATGTGAAGACAAAAAAATGTTCCTGTTTTAAAAATAAACTACTTATAAAGTTTTTTACATAAATTCAGAAAATATCGGATATTTAAGCAATTAACTCAGTTAGTTGTTTTTTTCACTTGTTTTTTATTATGCTAAATATCTAATCAATACAAATTGTGTTTGAAAATAAATTGACAGACAAACACTGAGATGATTCCATAAATGTTCTGTTCTGTGCATGTCACAGAATACACTAAAAAAATGTAACACCTTAGTTAACGTTAGTAATTTAAACAGTTCGTGTAAACTAAGTTCATTATCATTGCGTGAACTTTTTTTTTAAACTTTATACACACACGTACACACATATAAAAGTACCACTGATGCATGTAGCAAGGTACTTTACACAAACATAGTTAGCACATGCTTCTGCAATCTACAGTAATTAGAGCTGTTTGAATAAAACTTGTGATAGCTCTTTATTTTTCGTGTGAAACTTTTCTTCAATCTCTAACGGTTTTTCTATCCGCGTCCTTCTATCTCTTTTCAATTTTTTTTAGTTATTATGTTGACGGGCAACGTACAGACATAAAGACAGACCAAAATTTTGTCTCTACGATCCATATTTCTAGTTTTTACAATTCTGGACTAAGAATAAAATACTCTTATACATATATTCAACATATATATAAACATATAAGTAATTGGCTTTTTAAGTAAATTGTTTCCAGAAAATATAAAATTCCAGTTAATTTTTTTTAATGATTTGAAAATAATAATTGATAAGATCATCTTCTTTTTCTGCGGAATAATTATGTTTTGTCTATGGCAACTATTAAGCGTAGGTTTATTATATCATAATTACAAATCCTTCAAAATTGTGAGGGTGTTTTTCGAACATTCAAGGAAAAATCAGGTAAATTCATAACACTATTGCAATTGAAACCTGGACAGCCTAAATATTTCATAATCAACATCAGATTTTCGTTTCCTAACAGCTGCATGGGGCATCGATAAATCTCATTCGTTTTTTTAGCTATAGTATGAATTTCCACCTAGTCTCAGTGTTTATCCTTTTCACCTTGCATGGTCGTCATCCACAGTTGCCTTGTGGATTACAATCTATAGAAAGGATTTGATTATTTCTTGTGGTTTACGTAGGGTATAGCCAATCCACTTCCATTTCCGTTGTTCCTCGACTATTTCATTGTCACCTTGCAGAGTCATCATCTAAGATAGCCAAGATCTACCTATACAACGTATGCCTTCTGGATTAGCATCTATAGAAAGGATTTGATTATTTCTTGTGGTTTACGTAGGGTATAGCCAATCCACTTCCATGTCCGTTGTTCCTCGACTATTTCATTGTCACCTTGCATAGTCATCATCCAAGTTTGCCAAGATCTACCTCTACAACGTATGCCTGCTGGAATAGCATCTATAGAAAGGATTTGATTATTCCTTGTGGTTTACGTAGGGTATAGCCAATTCACTTTCATTTCCGTTGTTCCTCGACTATTTCATTGTCGATTTCAGAATTTTTATAGTTTTAAGACCTCTAATACCTCTTTTCATAGATGCACATAACAGCTATGTATATGGAGGAAAAAATATAACACGAATCCCGTAATACATTTCAGTACATTGTTGTTCGCGTTATTCGACTTGACATAAAAATGCATTAGTTATACACATAAAAAGTGGTGGTGCAATATTTATTTATTTGTGTTTGTCTTCGTTTACTACCTATCTTTCTGTTCGACCAGAATGTAATAGTACTAACCAACTATCGACCAAGCCTTCTTACTGCTTACTACATAGTCAAGTAGAATAAAAAAAAAAACCACCTAAAGTAATAACTATAACTGTGTGTACATAATAGGTACTATAAACTATTAGAAATTTACTACATATTTCATTTAATTAAAGATACCACTCCTCCGTAGAATACTTCTTTTTGCTTTCTTTATTAATTTTTCTTTTTATGCTTGTCTAACATCTGGAAAATTGTACATTTCTTATGTTCCTAATCATTTATTTGACATTTTTATACTGCACAGAAAGTGTGGAATTTACAGAAGGTGGATGAATTGTGTTTGTTTTAATCTCAAGAAAGTAATTGAAAGAATATTATTTACAATTGAGTATAGGCTTGCATTTCCTTGATATGGCTCGTTGTTGAATGTTTTCGCATAATTTTAACGGATCAGTCAAAATATTGTAGCCGTAAGCTGTTACATTGACACTGATTTTTAGAAGAATTTCGATTTTATATATTGTAAAAATCATATAAATAGAAGTAGTATCATAGGTTTAGTCGGGATTCTGTAGCGACTAGATAGTTATGAACTCTTCTAAAAACATCATTTCTTTATGTCCGTGAATCTATCTGTCTGCCCAACTGTCTACAAGAGATTAATAAATAGTTAAAATACATAAAATTTCCTTTATGAAAAATTAAGCACAAAAATCTTATTATTTAAACAAGTGAAAATAACAACTTACTCAGTTAATTGCCTACATACCCGGTAAATAATGAATTTATGAAAAAAAAGTTTCAAACACAAGTTGTTTATTTTTAAAAGAGGAACATCTTGTGAATTTTTGTTCTATCTGTTACAGTTTTAAAGATAGACAGTTTTGCTCGTTTAGCCCAAAGGTCCAATTTGACTCATTCATGAACTTGAGAACACTTTACGGTGTAGAACACTATAACACTTACGGACGGACGGAAGGACAACTTTGCGGAAATGGACTAATAATTTCAATCGTTACAAAGTTAATATACTTAATATACAAAAACTTCATATACCCTGGTATATATATTATATACCGGGTTGTTTAGTGAAAATAACTGATTTACTGGTCTAAATTTCCGGTGTATCCTGAGTTAATTATCAATTCATGAACTGTTTTCAACCTCTCATTCGGGAAGTTATTGTAATGTGTCCGATTTTTCGATTTGAAAATTTTGACATTAGTCCACGTTTTGAGATCCACTGAGTACGAATCCATCGTTTTTAGATAAATTCCTGTGTACACGTTTCAAAATATGTTCAAACGTTCGTATTTTCGTTAGTTCGTTCGTTCGTGGATTTATTTTCGTCTCGAATATCTCGAAAAAAAATAATATCGACTTAATTTAAGAGTTTTATTTAAGAAAAATCAAAATTAACTAAAATTAGTCATAATCATACAGTTGGTTTGATATGGTTTTGAAAGAATAGACCGTTTACTTTCTCACCAGAAAGTGAGTTAAGTTGGGAGAGGAGCACTGACCTGGAATACCAGTGCTTAGGTTCAATCTTCAGCCAAGATGAATAAGAGTTTTCATACCTAAACCTTGCCGTCAAAAAAATGTTCCATCTTGTTATAAATATTTTTGAATTTTTTACTAGTTTGCCAACACTGTTAGTATATTACGTATAAACTTCATATTTGAACAGACTTTATCAATACAATTGTATTTATAACAAACACAAAATTTATGTGAATGCACCCACGTGCTTTGAAAATATATATACAGAGTGGCCTCCAAAATGTTGCAAATGTTGACTAAACTTTCATTTCTTGAATGGAATACTATATTATTATATATTAGGGTATTATAAACTTATCCCACGTTTATAATACTCGGTTAATTTGAGCATGTTTTAAAGCAAAAAAATAACATCTCGTGAATAATTTTACCGATCGGTGGATCCACCCGTCAGTTGAAAGGGGATAATATTTACCTATAAAAACGTAAAAGTGTTAAGAAAAATTAACAATCATATAAGTTATTGTTAAATGCAAACTATCTTTGTTTGAAACTTTTTTCATTTAATGAATGGTTTTGCCAATATTTCAACTCTGTAATTATTGCGGAATACAGAAATTAACGTACATCTATTTTTATGCATCTGTCCGGGTGGAGAAATACATAGATAAATAGCTCAGTATATACATGATATTTAAACAAATTACTTATTGTATAATATTCTTGGTCAACGAAAATATGTCAACTCTTTTAATGTATTTGTCTCCAGTAATATTCATTGATTTTTACTATGGAAAATTCATCGAGCCTCTAAACATTTACTCCAAGAAATTTCAAACCTCTCTAATATTTAGGAACATCCTGTCTATCGGTTTATTTTTAAAATAGAAAAATCATGAAATATTTATTAGGATTTTTTTTATTATGTTATCGTTATCACATAAAAATATTAAACGTTTCATTTATTGTGACATTTTATACGTTATATATGTGATAAAATATTGTGAATCAAGATATCTACTTGTTATTGTTTTATTTCTATCACATCCATACTGCTGGTTGCTATGGAGAGCGAAAACCTATTTTGGTTTGCCATGTGATGAATTTCATTTCTTATACGTTAATCAAATATTTTTGGCGAACGACCTCTCGTGTTTTTTATTTTAAATTTGGGTTCTGTCAGAACCTTAGTGTCATATATTACAAATGCGTTTTAATTATTGAATAAAAATAAATATAGTAATGAATGTAATATTTTATTAGTTATTTTATTTTAGTAGTTATTGAATAAAATGGAAGAAAAAAACTATCAAATATCAAATGGAAAGTGTTGTGTTGTTGATTGTGAAAATACACAAACTTGTTTATGTAAGCAATCAGCAACGCATTTTGATAATAAGTAGTTGATATTTGTTTATTCCTTGTAGTTGATATTTGTTTTAAACTTACCTCAATCACAACATTATAATAATTAGTATTATTTTTTGAGCTATTTTGGTCTGGTGTCTCTTAAAGCTGTACCAAAAACTCGCCGAGAATCATTGACATCAATATCTTCATACACATTAGAAACGTGAAAAGTAGTACATAAATATCTAATTGTACTTCTTGAAAGCCGCTCATAAATTTTTTTACCGACATTGTTTGTAATTATTCTTTTATCGTTAAAATTAAAGCTGGCATTTTAGATATGCACGGATAGATATGATCCATATGTTTACTAGTTTTGACAGAACCAAAATTTAAATTAAAAAACACGAGACTTCGCAAAGGTCGACCGCCAAAAATACTTTATTAGCATATACAACAACAAATTTGAGGCTAAAATCGGTTGTGACATATTAAATAACATAGAAATTAGCGGTCACAATTATAGGCCGATCAAAATGATGTTTCGTATCTAATATAATTTTGGTATTTGAGAAGTTCATTAATGAGTAGAATCGGACAAGTGGGAAAGAGGGCGGGGGGGGGCTTAGTAGGCTTAGAAAAAGACGACCCAAAATATTCAATATTTCTTAAGATTATAAAAATGAAAACTGTATGAGTAACATAGTTGCCTGATCTTTTTTAAATTGATTCGGAAGCAAACTATAGCCTATATCATAAAAACTAGATATTTCGATATTTTTACATTTTGTTTTTCTTGGATTAAAATAAGTTTAAAAAATGGTTTTTATAAAAATTGATGACAAATAAATTTTTCACTTTTTTACAATTTTTCTATAAGGTATCCCTGAAAAAATCCATTTTCTAAACTAATTTTAACCCGAGAAAAACAAAAGTTAAAAATGTCGATAAAGTTATAGTTTTCAAGATACGGCTGTAAATTGACTTTGAATCAATTTTTTTAAATGTTCCATTCAACTTGAACCATTCATTTGAAACTTGTCTGTTTAATCAATTTTACAGATTTTCATTTTTCTCGAGTCAATATTAGTTTAGAATATAATTTCGATACAAATCGAAAGCAAATATAATTTTTCATGAATTTTTGAGATAAAAAAAAATTTTTTGGTTATCGATTTGTATAAAAATCATTTATTAAACTTAAAAAAAAATATCGATATATAAATAGTTTACATAGGCAAAAGATACCCAACGACTCCGAATCAATTTTTCTACCAGAATTTGATTTTTCTTGGATCTAAATTGCAAAATTGCAGAAAAATTATGTGATTTTACATTGAATAGAAGAAAAGTATTTAAATTAACGGCATAAATATCTTCTTTTAGCTGTGTGGCTAGCTACATTTCTATGTAATATTTTTATTAATGCAAAGTGAAAACATAACCCAGAAAAAGAAGTTCTAAATGTATTTGGAAATAGCTTTAACTATATTTTTCCATAGTATCTTCTAATAAATTGTGCAACATAAATCAGAATGTGGCTTTTGCATAGAGGTCATAGGAGTATTTTATATGAATACTATTATTTTTTTGTATAAAATATTTATCAGTATGTTTTAAAAATACATATATATATATATATTTTTTTCTTTATCCAATTTAAAAATGAAATATTATCCAGTTAGTAGCATCGAATGATTTATTAGAAGATTCACCATAAAACATGGAACCGGTCAATACCTGCAGAAATCATTCTATAATTGATAACAAAAAGATTAAAAATTAATTTGCGACCACTACCTACGTGTAGACCTAGATGAACAGATTCATCAGATAATCAATTTTACAAAAGAGAGAGAGAGAGAGAGAATGATTTATTTATATAGTTTATTTAATATACACAATATATATATAGTTTCAATAAACTGTTTTTAAAGAGCTTTTTTTTTGCCTGCGTAGTTTTCAGTTTCTCTATCCTAAGGTAGTTCACTGGAAAACCTACTATTCTTAAGAATTTGATAAAATTGAAATGTGACATTAATCTAAGTGTTTTGCATTTATTAAAAACAAATATCTTTTGACCAATATGCATGCAAATTTTTTTTCACTTGAATTGAAGCATGTTTACTTGACAAATATCAAGGTAAAATTACTTTTTAATAACTTTAAAAATAAGCGAGATATGAATGATTGAAATTCCCGATTAGACAAAGAGGGTGATAGCCCTCTTGATATGTTATGTGACGTCATATTACACTTTCACCATTTAAAATACACGTAAAACTCCGTTTTTAGTATTTTTGCAAGAAAGAGACAGATAATAATCTTTAAAAGCTTATAGCTTCCTTGATATTTGTCGGATTTTATTTTCGTTTTTAAATATTACAGTATTAACAGTATTTTCATATTCTGAAAATAAATGTGAACAAAAATTTGCATGCATATCCCTATTGTGAAGCGAGATATTCTCAATCAAGTTACACATTTTAACATGCATGGTACACGTAAGCGGTTCAACGGTTCAATCTTTTTGTCAGACTGAAGTGGAAGGGGGAGCACAATATACCCCAAGATTTATACCCCTATAGATTGTTTTCAAAAACAAATACCTTATAAAGTTAAACTTAACAAACAAATTAAAAATAAATAAATATACATTGCGGAAATCTATAGAAACTTAATGATAATCATTTGCAACTATGACTCCAAAAATATTAAATAATCACTGTCAACACTTGTATATTAAAACATTTAATACATAGTGTCATAAGTGTTAAAACACTATATAGATAGATAGATAGATACATCTTGGGGTCTAAAAAGTATAGCACTTCGACCTTATGGTCCATTGTGCTTGCATATCAGGTCTTCTTGAAGGTTCATATATTCGGGGTGAGATGCTCCCAATATCCTGTATATGCTGTAACCTAGAGGTTCGCATTCAAAGATAATGTGGCTGAATGTTTCTTCCTCCTCGCCACACAATCTGCATATAATGGACCCGTTATGAAGTTCCATTGTGCTTCCGCAGGGGATGATTCCGCAGGAGATAATGCCCGGTAATGAACCCGGAAACCCTCCGCAGTTCCATCCTGTTCAGCCTCAGTGCATCGAGAGATAGCCTCTTGGTTGCAAACACTATATATGTTAAACTAGATATATTCAATTAGCATAGCTATAATAAGTATGTTTATCGTATTGTATTTTATATTTTTTGCTTTGACTGTCACGAGTAAACTACCTAAAAAGATTTCAAACATATTTTATAAGTCATTTTTCATTTTTTGACATTTGCTTTTAAAAATATACAATAGTAGAAATATTGTTTAATATATATTTTTTGAATCGAAACGCTTTTCAATGTTTCAATGGCTATTAAATATTCTATTAAAAATGTTACCAACTGCAATCGAAATTCTGCAGTTTTATAGTGAAATTATTTATTATTGATTTGATAAATTTTAATTGTTCAATTCTTCTGTTAATTCTTGTTACATCCTAAATCCAGAACAGATATACAGTCTTCAAGATAGCGGTTTCTAATTAATTTGAATTAAATTAATTTGAATTGCATACCCATAATTATTATTCTGTTAAAGTTGATTTTTAGAGAAAACTTTCGATTTTAATTGAAGTAAAAAGTTTCAATTCAATAGAATTCACATCGATTGCATATTTAATATTTGTTTGTACTTTAAAAAAAAAATGCATAAAATTGAAAAATAATTTGTGTTTTTCAATTTGGATATAAATTTTCATGTACCTAAAATCATGTGCCTAAACGGGGACATATAATAATATGAGGGGAGTATATTTTGGCAACTATTAATCAAAACGTTATAACAAACTGGATTTTCGAGATGATTAGATGAAATTCGCTAAATACAGTATTTAATATCCTAAAAATTGCACTGTATAGAGGGTGTACTATGGACCACACAAGTTGATGTCCTTTTTTAAAAATTTTATAATTGATTTGTGCCTTATTGATTCGGTTTTCGAAAAAAATATTTCGGCTAAAAGTTGATCATTAGAAATATATTTTTTTCGAAAACCGAACGAATAAGGCACAAATCAACTATACAGTTTTATAAACGGACATCAACTTTTATGGCCAAGTATACAACAGGCATGACGCTAATTGTAAACATCTTTGTGCCTAGTGCAATATCATTGCGCGGAATGATGAAATTTGAATTTTTTGAAACAAAACTTTTTTTCTTTATTGGCATTTTTGACCATAAAGTACGTTTTCCAAATTTTTTCATGAATTTTGATGGTTTAATTAACTTTCTATGTTCAAAATTGGCGAAATTATGAAAATAATGATACAAGACTCTTGAAATATTTTGAGCTTATTTTTAACTTCTGTACCTACAAGTTTCATGTCAATTTTTGAATGGATTAATAACTTATACTTCAGAGTTATGTGTGTTTAGTTTAACTTAACTATAAATAGCGTTAGGAACGTAAATACGTATGTTATCACTACATTTAAAGTGTTATTAATGATATTGAGTGATTTCAAAGATATTGACGGCTTTCCATTAGCGTTTACCCACTGTATATTATTTATTTATTTATTCTATATATAAAAATTTTAATGATAACGTCTAAGGTAGATCTACAATGGCAGTTCGATCGTCATCCCTAGATGTGTATGATTTTTCATATCAAGCATTTTAAGATAAATAATGTTATAAATATTCAGACATAACTTCGAAAATGTCACATTTAGTAAACGTAAGTCGCTTACGTTGGTACAATATAATCGAAAGGCAATCATACTAACAAAGAATATAAATAGACGCTAGTTTACAAAACAATTAAAAAAAGTTAACAAACGATTTTCAAATTAAGATTCATTATACACTCCAAGCGTTTAGTTTTCTACTCTAATTTTTATTATTTTGAATTTTAATATCAATTAGCTATAATATAAAAACCTAAAATTTCGAACTTGGTCAGTAATATTATGTGAATAAAATATAACGAAAATGTACATTTATTGATATTGAATATGTCGCAGATGGATCATCGAATCCGCCCTTTTACAAAAGTGCTAGATGTTTTACATAACAACTCCGTTATGTAAAACAACTGAACGACGTAGTGCCGAATAGGTTATCTGTAGTCACAAAGAGCGTTTTGATTTAGGAAAATATATAGAAGAGCCTTTTAGTGCGGTGCCCAATAACACGCAAAACCAAACCAACTCGGGGTATGACCGATGAATTGAAAAATTGTAGTACTCGGTTGTAATAGTTAAATTATTTAATTTCAAGAATTTTTGACAGAATAACTCAAATATATATTGCACGCCTGTTAGTGTGGGGCCCAAAAACACGCAATCCTGAGCAACTCGGGGTATGACCGACGAAGTGAAAGATTGTAGAACTCGGTTGTAATAGCTACCTTATTTAATTTCAATAATTTTTGACACTAATTTTAGGAAAAAGCACCTTTCGTAATAGGAATTCCATTAGCCTGTTTACAATAATTCTAAGCTTTGAATAGAAGACTTAAACAATATAGACTGTTAGGTAATATAAATAGTAGTATTAATAATAATAATAATGATATAAACTAAAATCAACAATCTGACGTTTTATTTCACGTAGTTTTACATAACGTCCAATCGTTGATCCGCTGCATTGATAAACGCAAAACGTTTAAGCAATATTACGTGTTTAAGTTCAGTAATTATGTAAAACAGCTAAACGTCGTTCAGTTGTTTTATACAACGGAGTTGTTTTGTAAAACAACTAACGATTTTGTAAAATAGCGGATTCGGCTACTCATCTGCGACAAATATATAAATACAAATATAAATACATAAGAAAAAAACCAATAAATCAACTAAAAAAAATTATACTTCAAATATAATATAACATTATCGTATTTATATTAGTTAATGTAAAAGTATTTTTATGCTTGTTTCATAAATTCAATACCACAAGGGAAATGAAAATAACTTCCACGAAAAAAATTTAATGAAATGGAGACAGACAAGGAAACGATAAAATATCATAACGAAATATACATACACACTCTCATACACACATAGACACAGATAAAGTTGTAAAATACATATAATATTTTTATTTATCACAATTTAAAAAGAATTCACCAAAAAAAAAAAAAAAAATGAAATTACAACCATTCTTAATTTTGTGTCATGAATTTGTCAACAAATTTTTAGCAGTTAATTTTTTTGTGTGGATTGTTTTCTTAAATTACTTTAACAAAGTACACAAAATATATATATATAGCGAAAACTTTTTTCGTTGATAATGACAATAATAGTAATAAAAATAATGATTCAAGTCATAAAATAATAAAAAGTTACTACGTTAAAGAAGAAATATGATGATTATTGCCTTCGTTTTGTAGTTTCAAAATTTTGACTATGCTGATCTACAGTAGTTTCATTGTACATTGATTCGTTTATATCTATAAAGTGGCTCTTATGGGTTCGAATCCCGACGTCTGCAGTTTGTCGATTATTAAGAAAAAACAAAGGGGCGATTAACTGACTACACTGCCGGCCTATGGACAAGAACGAAGTAACCGGCTTTGCTTGAGATTGTTTTCTGCAGTTTCTTTCACGAACTCCAGATGAATATCGGCAAAGTTCCTATCATAGTCGGCTGCAGCCGCATATCCTGCCAATTCTTAGTCTATACACAAAAATAGCTGTAAACTTGCCACTATTCTTATAGAGTAGTGACAATATATTCAAAAGTCTCACAAAATAGTCAGTGCCAAAAATACGTTCAGATACCCTTTAATGGACATCCCTAATCGGGGCTTTGTCGTGGTCGAAAATTTCTGTATATACATGTTTCTTAAAGCTTTCGAGGTATCATTAATCCTACAACATGACGTTGACGAGAAGAGGCACTAGATTAATATAAACTTTGTTATAGCCCACGCATTTTTCATCCGAAATACCAAAAAAAAAAAACAATTTAATTACATGAAACATGGCCAGCCACAACAAATATTTAGAACATTTCCGGCTGGCTACATTTTTGAGTAGTTAATTAGTGTTAATTAATTTCTCTTACAAAATTTTACACACGTTAAAAAAGTAATTAATCCTTAGACTGTCAACGATTATATTTCGGTCCCTGAATTGATATTTTTTCAGAAATCTTTTTCCGTTTTTATACCGACTTTGTAAATACTTCCGCACATCTGTTTTGCTGTCCAAGAGAAGAGAAGAATTCAAAACTGAAATTTTGTATATATGGTCTCAAATTAAATTGTGATTCCAAGCTTCTTCCCTTGGTAAATGCATCAGTCATATTTAGATACTGAACTCAATATATACAAGGTATTTTAATAATTAACTCTTGTAGGTGTTATATTTTATAAGTAACCGTGCTGTAAAAACTCGCTCTGTTTCGAACTGGGAGGTTGCAAATCTGATTCCCAATGGCTGCAGTTTGTTAAAGAAGAAGAGTCGGTTAATTGACTAAACTGTCGTCATATGGACAAGACCGAAAGTATTTTTCGATCTACAGATAAATATCGATATAGTTCTTATCAAAGTAGGCTACAATTGCCCAACCTACCAAATTCCTAGTCCGCATATAAATTCCTTGCCCTTTAGGGGTCGATAAAAAACAACTAGAAAGATCTACTTGTCGGGGTTCGAACTCCTATCCGGCAATACTACTGCTGTAAAATTATCATTTGTCTAACAACTTACAGAAGTGTCAACATTCGTGGAAACCACTATAATTATCAATTATTACAGTGGCGAGTATAGTTATTTCATTTTTTTTGTTTTACTTAGAATGTGGTGGGGTGGTAACAATGAATTTTTTTTGCGTTGAAGAAGAATAATAATACACTATAAAAATATAAGTAGCATAAAGTATTACCAATGTAATTTATTGTAGATTTTCTGACACTTAATTTTGTAATAAAACTGTTGTGGCTGAGATATAGTAGTTGAGAGAGCATGGTTGGAATGTTGTCGAATAAATTTATAAAGTTCACTACGTGTATGTTGTACTGCAGCAGCATAGAGAAAAGTATATTATAATAGAGAAACAATCTAGTATTATTCTTTGGCAACATTTGTTATATCTATAGCTACAATGACACAATACCAAGTAGCCATCACTCTTACAGATAATAATGAAACACTCGTAGGTTGCCGATCTTATAAATATTCTCTTTTATTTGTTACGTATATACTGCCATATCACGTTTGACATCGAAAGCTCTTTTTTGTTAACCTATTTATTTTTGTATTCTCCTAAATTCCTCAAAAGTCTTGCTGAACTTAGGCAACAAAAATACATTTAAGGGTCGATCCACTCTATTGTGCCGATCACGGTTCGATCTCGGTCTGGTAAAATATTATCAAGTTAAGAAACAATATGTGTATACGCATTCTATCGGTCACAGTCAAGTCCAGGTCCAGTCACGAAGAATAAAAATATTTTTGAGTGAGATCGAACTTGTAACGGCATGTAAATGATACTGTCAATGCTGTCTGTTCCCGGTCCAATCAGCTATTACCCACCGAGGCGTATGTTACCGCTTAATATTATCAGATCGAGATCGGACCGAGAACGAACCGTCATCGGCATTATAATGTGAATATGAAGTTGATAATATTGTACCCGATCGAGAGCGAACCGTGATCGGCACTATAGTGTGGATCGACGCTAAAATCAATCAATATGAATAAACTCGTTTTTTATTTACATAGTCATTTTCACTCATAAAATGATCCTGTTTATATGAATTAAAATAAATATAGGTTTAGTCCCGTCTTTGGTATATATGTTCATAAAATGACAAGTTTGCCTGTCTGTAGGCACGATCAGTTCAAACCGAAGAGATAACGAGCGCATGATTTGTGTGTATGTTTTCTAAAATTAAAAAGAGAGTTCGGACTAAACGATTCATGCATCCCCCATAAAAAATATATCTCTTGGAAAGAGAGAAGAAAAACATAAAGGTAATATATGTTCCTTTTATAAAAGTAATCAACTTTTGATTGAAATGTTTACATGCATCACGTCATAGTTTTATATATTTGTGACAATGAACTACGCATATACAGGATATTTTAACAGTTAACGGAATTAGTTGTTATATTTCACCTATTTTCCTTATATTAGGTATTATACCCCTATAACAGTGTTTTTCACGACATTGGAGACTGCGGTTAGATAAGCCTTACGTTTTCACATAGATGAAAATATATTTAGAAAAACTGCGAGTTAGTTGCGTTCGAAAACAATAACGTGGAAATTATTTGCATAATATTGTACGGGTATCATGATATATATTATATAGAACCTTTTGATATATATATATATATATATATATATATATATATATATATATATATATATATATATATATATATATATAAATAAATATATATATACCGTCCAATTTTTGTCTGATGGCAGGGATAATTTCCAGAGGTCGAGTATGATAAACTTGTCAAGGAGATGCATGGTTTGAAGGACGTATCATTTAAATTTTTCAAAGACAACTATGATATATGTGAGGTGTGTTCTTCAAACACGTAAAACACGTCTTCACATGATAGATGTAAAAAAGTAGAATGACTTAATAATAAAGTAAATAGCCAATTTAAATTTAATTTCACTGTGTATTTATTTTAAATTTGAATGTCCAATGTTTGCATTTACTATATGAAAATATAATTTTCTCAGCTTTTATTGTTTAGTACATAATCAAACTAAAAAGTTGCATATTAAGTTTAAAATCTGTAGTATATTAAAATATATCACTTTGTGAAATAATCCACAAGCTATATTTAATGATTATTAAAATAATAATAACGATTAATAATACCGTTATAATACCGTCAACTACTAAGTAGTCATCATCAGTATGAATTAGGAATTGAGGCAAAATTTGAAATTTAATCACAAGCTATATTTTTATGTGAATTAATCGATTTCAAAAAAGGTTCATCCTTGCACCCCCACCAATGAGGACAAATGTATGAAAAATTTAAAAATGAAAACTGAATGAAAATAAACGATAGTATGTTTCGGCGGCAGCTTAGTGGCGTCATTTACATCATTTACGTTTACGTCATTTTCATTCATCATAAATTGGTGAACGTTCCATTATGTTTCATCTAAAATTGAATATGAAATTATCGAATGGTGAGCATTCAGGCTCGTATTCATTCAGGCAGCGTTAAGATTCATAGATGCAATCTTGAAGCAAGCTTTAAAAAGTGATCTAAGCTATGATATGTGTGGCTGGATAAATATTCATAACTGTAGCTTAAGGCGATATGAATATTTGAAAACTGATGTTGTATTCACAGTCAAATATAACAATATTATAGACCTTAACATTACTTTTTATTAAAAAAAGATAATTTACTTTAATTTAGCATTTTAGTAGACTTAAGAAAACCTTAATAACTTTGCAGTGAAAGAAGTATAGAACGTAATGAATTTTTGGGTTTGTTTAATATCAATATTGATGATAATATTGATATCGATTTTGATTTTGACGATGAAGACATAAATATACGCATTCCTAAACGCTACATTCCAGATATACAAGATCCTTTTCATTTTTATTCAGGCATCGAATTTAGTTAATTACGTATTACTGTGGATTACCTATTCCACCACTGTTTCAATAATAATATATTTGCGGTTTTTTATATTCATTTGCTAGTTTTCAGGTAATTATAAATGATTATGACATGAGAGTAATGCTCCTAAATTTGAAGAAAATACTTTTTTTCTGTCGAAATATGATATTACTTTTACCTTTGCCCGTCATATTTTTCTCATTGTTATCGACAAAAGAAGGAGGTACTCAATTCAACCTGTATATATATTTTTTTTAAATGTATGATCACGCATAACTTTTCACAGAATAGTCCGATTTTGATGTCTTTTTTTGTTGGATAGGTTATATATAAAAAAATTCCAAATTTTAGTCACAAACAAATAAAAAATAAGACTTCCCAGCGTTCCCACTTAAAAAAAAATATCATAATCGATTATATATGTTCTGTATGTATGTAAACACTATTTGAAAGCACTCAATATTTTTGCGCACTTTGAATGTTTTTTTACAGACTAAATAAATGGTAGAAAAATTGTGAACAGTTGATTGATCACCACTGAATTTTCATCTGTGAACCGATTCTGTGGAAACTTGACACACATATGTAGTTCTAATGATACTATAAGCCACAAAAATATAAAAAATAAAAACTGTTTAACAAAAAATAGAACCGACGAAAGAAGAAAGTAACTGAAAAGCAAAAAATAACAATTTTGTAACAAAAAACTAAACCTTCAGTCATGTAAATACCTAAGTAATTTTGAGTCAGCTCGATTTTTTAGCTCGCTACTTTTATGTACGGTCTTATGAGGTATGTTTGTTTTACTTTAATAAGTATAATTTTTCGTAACGAAACTGTAGAAAATTTTTTGACGGTCCATCCTATAAAGAGACTTAAATTGTATAATTATTATTGGGTAATAGAAAAGCCTCGTGTAAATATCCAAAATGGTTAAAATATAATATGATTCTCATGCGATGCACCACCCATCATCTATAGAGATCTGCATATATTCTGCAATTCATATTTTTTGTCCTTTTCAATACATTGAATTGAATTCCCACTTTAGTAAAGAGTCATTTTAATACAATTGAGGTATATTTAGGTTATAGGTGGTACTCAAATAATTTATAATGAAATTTATTTGTTTCATATCATATGTACATAAAATATATCATTTCATAATATTTACACTCAAGTAAATACTATTTAGCTAATAGTTACCATATTCTGGAGTTTTGACGTTAGTTCGGACCGGCCAGTTTGTCAATGTGTACATAATTTACATACGAAAATTTTTGTAAAATGTATATACATTTTTTATACTGATACACCATGAATACAAAAAACTGGAGTGAATCTTAAATGAAAATGAGTTAGGAAATTATGAGGATGGACCTCAAAAACTTATAAACTCTGGGATTACCACATGTGGAGGATAAATTTACCATTTAATTTCCACTAATGTAGCAGATGCCACAAAAAGGTTATCTATGTTGATCCTAAACGATGCAGGAGTTGAAAAAAAAAACTAAATTAAATTAGAAAATCAAATTACTGTACTAATCAAATTCGTTTCATACATACTTCAAGGTCTGATATCGAAGTTTTGGTTATATAATGTTACCTGCCCAACTTTCCAGATGGAGTTGCGTACTGCTCATATTTTAGAATCAAGGTGATTAAAACAATATCCCTAAAGTTTCAGTGGCATTTTGTATATATTATTAATTTCAAGCGGTAGACTGAGATATGTATAAAAAGGGGTGTCGAATAAATACCTTTTATGATGCAACTGCATAATTATGAACAAAGACAAGTAGATGTGGATTAATCCAAAATTATCAGGATTGGAAAATACTACCGCAATCAATTGTTATCACGCGATATATTTTGAAATTATATTTTTACAACCGAGTTTAGTTCCGACTTTAAACTGTTAAAAATATTAATCGTAGGAAAAAGCTTTTGGTATAGGTGTCCATAAAAATACCTAATTAGTCCCTTTTGGCATATCCATCTGCTCAAAAATACGATAACCCAAAAAACTAAAAGAGATAACGAGCTAAAATTTAGTGTGTGTGCTTCACTGATTTATATACCCGATATAATTAATATATACGAGGGTATTTTAAGTCTGGACTTTATAACGGTTAACAATATAGATCGCAGGCGAAATTTTTTGTATAGGTGTTCATAGAATGATCTTATTTGATCAATCCGTGTATCCTTTTGCCTGTCCGTCTGTCTGCAGACATTCAAAAACTACGTTTGTCTGAGGTAGCTCAAAAACGAAAATAGACAACGCACCGAAGTTGTGTGTATGCATTTTAGAGCATTCTAGAGGTTGTGGGGGCAAAGTCAAATCAAGTGTGAAGTCAAGTGCAAAATCAACATAAAAAATGGGAAAAATCGGTCTGTTCTTTCTCCCCAGAAAGGGATGGTGGGTGTGGTAGAATCCATCTTTAAAATCGTAAAAGAAAAAAATTTAAACACAAAAAGTGTTTCTTATAAATAAACAACTTTTTTTTTCAAAGTTTTTTTCATAAACTCAGTATTTAAGTATAAAAAGTATATAGCCAGTATTAAGGCTATACACCCATTTAATTTTTATTTTTACTTGTTTTAAAAGTAATGTTAGTAGTAGTAGTAGCGAAGGTGAGGTCGAAGTTCGCCTTTCTAGGCCTATTTTATCGACCCCTAAAGTACAATGAAATTATATGTGGACTAGGAACTGGTAAGTTATGCGACTGCAGTCGACGTTGATAGGAACTCTGCCCATATTAATCTGGAGTTTGTGAAAAGAAACTACAGAAAATCTTCACAAGCATAGCTGGTTAATTTCGTCCTTGCCCATACGCCGACAGTTCAATCAATTAATCGCCCCATTGATTTTTTTTTCTAATTAATTTAATTGACAAACTGTCGCCGTTGGGATTCGAATGAGCAACCTCCTAGTTCCGAGCAAAACGCCTTAGACAACTAAGCCACTCGTACTTGTGTTAACATACATAAAAAGAATCTACACTGGTGCAATTTACTTGAAATCAGCTTCCCGGTCATTTTTTTTTGCATATTAGAGTACTTATTTTCAACTAGTAAAATATACATACTGTTAAAATTTATGAAAGTAGTGTATGTATGTATTCATGAGACTTTAGCCATAATATTCCACTTGTGATTTTCATACACAAATATAGATTAAAAGCATTTAATTAGAGAAATATGAATGTACAATATTATTCATATACATACATATAACATCCCCATCCCCATGTATGTATATTATATTATTTATTTTTTAGTTCATACATAAATTTACAAGTAGCAATACTATGTAAGTACACATACTGTGGGTACGGCAAACGGGTATGCAAACGGTACTATGTATGCAAAGTTGAACTATTTAAATTCTTTTATGATACTTTTCGTTATGTTGAATTTACTGAGGTTTATGTTTTTTTTTTATAAATATGCATATTCAAATATAATTTTATCCACTTATATATATGTACCAATGTTTGTTGACTCTTAATATTTATAGTATATAAATATACATACACATATTATATATATATATATATATATATATATATATATATATATATATATATATATATATATATATATATATATATATATATATATATATATATATATATATATATATATATATATGTGGGCAGACTATTTACTGAATACTAATAGAATATTTATTAGAATTATTGTCGAGACTATGTTTTTCGGAGAATTTTCTGCTGAGTTTGCTTAGTTACCAATTCGTACCAAGTTGTCAAACTTTGATAGCATGAGCTTGTTAGAATATACCAAGATATTCTGGTATATTTTATCTAAAACCTTATCTAGAGAGACTATGAATACGAATTTCTAACCAATGTTTATTTTTAGCCTCAAAATTCAATAATCGTATACAAGTTTGTTGGTAGATACGAAATGTAACTTAGGGGCATTATATGTATTGCACTACGCAAACGTCTAGATACCCAAGATCTAGAGAAATTAGTACACTACAAGCTTATCCATGGAAAATTAATTATATTTTCAAAACTAACACTAATTTTGGTTAGTAGAATATTTGTAGAAGATGCAAAAGCAATCGAATTTAAATAATTTTGTACGTCTGTCTGTTTGTTCCGGTATCCGTTGAACACAATTTTCGAAGATTGAATAAGAAATAAGAAAATAAAATGTTTTTGGCATCAAAGTTTAAGCCTTCTGATCAGCAAATGAATGATTTTTCTTAAAAGCCACAGTTTTTCCAGATGTTTACCAATGTAATTACCATGGCCAAATAGCATTTTTTTTAACTTGTTTTTCTTTTTTTGGTTTTCTTAACACAATAAGGCAAAGTACCAGAAATGGAATTGTTAATTAAAAATAATGCAACAATAACAAAGCAAAGTCTTTTTTCTTATTTGTGACATAAATATTGTTTATAATAATTTATCGTCTCATTTATTAGCCAAGCCCCATCGAATATTGTATTCAGTAGATCAAAATATACCGAAAAAACCTTGATGTGCCTTGGTTATTTTCAAACGGCTACGAAAAGTACATGAGCGTTCAGATTAAAGCTAGAAAGTTGGTGGAAGCGCATATATTGAACTGTTTAGACCTGAAAAAATAATTTATTGTTTTAAATCAAGTAACACGATAAAAAGACAAAATATATTAAAGTGTTAAACGTAAATTGAGGAATTTTTCCCGTTTTCGCAACAAATACTTCAAATTACTATAAATTGCGTAATACTATTACACTATGGACCACAAACCATCGCTCCTTTTTCAAAATTGTATAATTGAGCTTTATTAATTCGGATTTCGAAGAATGTTTCGGATAAAAGTTGTTAATTTTAATGTATTTAAAACTTATTTTTGAAACATTTTCTCAAAATATAACGGTAATTATGTGACCCATAGAAGTGCTCCTACTCTACGACAGACTAGCTCCTTACGTATAAAACTAGTTTGCCTTTTTTGCGTACGACGTACGGTTTTTCAACGGGTAGTTTTTCTCATATTAAACACATACGTTTAGTATTTTGTGTTGTCTGTGTAAATATATATTTTTTTAAATTTAATAATATTTAAATTAACGAATCATAGAAATTGAAATTATCATACATAAAATACTGTTCGATGAAGAAATACATATAAATAAATATATATATATATATATATATATATATATATATATATATATATATATATATATATATTGTGTATTTAAAAAAAAAAAAAAAAATTTATGTGTATTTAAAAAAAAAAAATTTTTGTTTAAAAAAAAAGGGGTGTTTAGTTTTTAAAAAAAAACTAAACACTTTATAGAAAATAATGAGTGTGTGTGTATGTAAAAATATACCACACTTTATAGAAAATAATTGAATTAACAATTATTTTCATAAATATTGGAATTTTTGTTAATTTAGTAATTTTAATTAAAAGAGGTATTATGATGTAAAAAAAAATAATGAAAACTAAATATACGGTACTTTAAAAAAAAAATCCAAAGCAGAGTACTGTATGTGGAATTATGAAAATTAGAAAACGATCGGTGCTAACGCGATACACGTAAATATAAAAAAAAATAACACGTTGAACCGAAAGTCTTTCAATAAAAGCTGGGCCCATTAAAAAGATAATATTGAGGTAGTAAGAGCTTTACTATCCAGTAAGTGTCTAAGTTATCGACAAGTGATTCGAATCTGAAAAAAATAAAAAAGTACAAAAAAAAAGAACAAAACAAAATATATGTTAAAATAAAATATATTTGAAATAAATAATTTTTAATTTAATATGTTGATAGTATAACTATCCTTAAAATACTAACTTTGGTTGTACAAGTTATGAAAAAAAAAAGATTACATGAATATGTGCTAGATTGAACTGTAGTAAAAGAAATATCGTATATAAAAAAAAAACGACACTACAGTAAAAAAAAAAATATGTTCAAATATGTCTGATTTGCAAAAATATAAATATGGATTACAAATTTAATTCAGATACATAGTTGTATATAAAAGAGACATTACTCTTCTGTAAAAAAAAAATACACGGCCGAAAACGCCAAGCGTATACAAACAATATAGTTATAAATTGAGAAAGTCATTGCATATTCACATAAAATATAAATTGTACAGCAAAAATGTGTATAGAATGTGTATTGAATTGTGACAAGTTTGAGAGACCACAAGTTTCGGAATAGTGAATTAAATAAATAATACAAAAAAAATATACTTAGTTACAATCAGATAGAAACCATTAATTCGCCCATTCGATACTTCAGCACAATCCATAATAAATATTCAATTTGTAAATTGAAGAAATAAAAATTCAAAATACCATCTGATTAATTCATGTGAGACAATTACTTTTAGTAACTGTCTGAGAGAAGTACTTTTAGTAACTCTTTCTTTTTGTAACTGATTTGAAATATGTGCAGAAATATCGAAGTAAGCTTGGATATACGCAAGTCATATCCAATCTAAGTAAATGTTTGTTGAAATTATGTAAATTCTCAACTCGCATAAACCAATAATTATATAAATTATTCTTTTTGAATAATAAAAATATGAAAAAATATCAATAATAAATTTTAAACAGTGGAGTAGTAAAAAAAATTATTCTCCAATATATATATATATATATATATACTTGTATATATATATATATATATATATATATATATATATATTATATATGTATATATATATATATATATATATGTATTTATATATAGTCAACAAATAAACAAATTGTTTAAAAACAACAATTTAAAAAGTTTATAAAAAAAATTATTTATCCTTTGAAATGTAAATGATGACAAAACATGAGACCTACATTGATTTAAAAAAAAACCTCTTAGATAGACGATATACATTTGTTAAAAGTAATATTTGTTGGGTGCCCCATCTGACTATAAGATTAAAACCCACAGGGATGGTAAAAAAAGAAACCTTTATGATTTCGTCCTGCTCATCTTCTTGAACAATTCAGTATATACTTGAAAAATGTGTATACATTTATATACATCTTATAAAAATTTATAAGATGTATATAAAAATTATTTGTTTGCTTACAGATTTATGAACGGAAAAAATATACCCTGCCTGACTTAATTCCGGGCCTATATAAAACACAAATTCGGTAATAAACTTTTGATTACATGCATAAAAAGAATTCACTACTCAACAAAATCAAATTTTTTTTCACTTAAATAATATAGTGAAAATCATTGTTTGGGTACGGATTTTATGAAAGAAGTCGAAAAAAGATAAATCATTTAACAGCAAAAACAGTAAAATATGTTGCTTATGGTTAAGAAAAACAACCCACGTTTTCACTACCAGCTCTAACTTTTGCTTTAAAGTAAGTTTAGTAAAATAAGATGAAAAGTGGATGAAAGTTGACTTCTTTTTGATAAATTTACAAACTTACTTACAATTCAAGTTAAAAAAACAAGTTAAAAATCTGAAAAAACATTCGTCTTTCAAAAGCTTTGAAAGCTTTTCCAAACGTCAAAAGTTTGTTAAGGACATTTACGAGTGAATATATAACTCATGAAGGTTTACAAAAGAAAATAATTAATTTTTATACAATTTAAAAGTATTAAAATATTGGTTGTCATGTAAAGCTCAATCGTAATTATTAAAAAATTTATGATAAGTATAAAATTGATTGCTTTGTACGGTGCGTTATCAATTCTAAAAATATATTTATGTTTGGCGTTGTGATGCCATCTATTACTAAAAACGATGAACTCTTTTTAACGGCTGAATATGCCGTTTTCATTAAATTGTGTACGCGCCCATGTTCATTCACCATGATCATAGTAGGACCGTCAAGGTCCTGCTATCTAGGTCGATGGGTGTATACAACTTCATAAGACATTTTCAAACGTATATCATAAGGTATACATTCTTATTATCCCATTATCGCAAAAAAATACAAACGTTTAATGTAAAAGGAATATTACCAAGAAACTCATAACCTATGTTACTATAAGACACATTTTGTGAAAAACCTTTTGATATTGAAAGCCAAACATAAATTGAAAGTGTGCTTTAAAAAAATGTTACTTTTTCCTATACCTTTCATTCAATTGACTGACGACGGTGCTATCGATAACATTGTCGAGTTCTCATATCAGCATGGTTCTGTAATATTTATAATAATTTGTTAAAAGAACGCTGTTTTTTTATTTTTATTCGCGTAGAAAAATGTACTTTAAAACAATGTTTCATTCACAGTGCTTTTGAAAAACGCCAGTCAAAATGGATATTGTTATACTTGAAAATAAAACGGATTAAATGGTCTATATATAAATACATTTGGCCTAGGGTTATTCAACGTTGTCAAAGAATACTATTTTTTATAATGTTTGATAATATTCTATATGTACAATGAGATTCAAAGAAATAAGAAACCTTCTTATCCTGAAATTTTTCTTCCGTTACTCTACAAATCTATCGATTCTTCCCCTGGCCAGTATTTGTTGCACGTGTTTTAGAAAAGAGAATGGCGATATCTGACAATTAATTCGTCAGCAATGGAGATAGGAAAAGAATATAATATGAAAACAGGATAGAAAAGATTGCAATAGTAGCAAATTGCAGAAACTTAAAAGCATTTAAATAAATATTTGGATAAGATCCTGTGCCGTTCGCCAGTCCGATATATTAATTGAAAATAGGGTAACTTCTTGTTATTAAGCCCACAAGTAACAATTTTTCAATTACAACTTATTGGATTGCACGAATGAAGTTAACAATCAATATATGCAACAATGAACAATAATTGAGCTAAAACACTTAACAATATTGGCGAACATAACACAACACAAATAAACAATTTCTTTGAACCGCTTGTTATCTTTATCGTACCACATGTAGAATCCAACTGGTTGTCATTCAGCCGTCTGATTCCATAATATACCCAATAGATCTTTCTAGAGTATCATTCTCAAATCTCTCATTTCTCATATTTATTAAATGTACATTCCAGGCTACTAGAATAATCTACAGAAATCAGCGACAGTCTCCTCGCACTTCCGTTACAGATACTAGTACAACTACAAACAATGCCAGCAAAATCCTTTGCAAAGTATTATGCCTACTGATTGTATTTTTACTATCAAATAGTTCTTTCTCTATACTGCCCACTATTTCTACCAAAGTCTAAACAGTTATTTTTTTAAACTTCATCATTTTTTAATAAAACTCTCTGTAAATCCTACAACTAATTGTACTTTTCTAAGTTAATATACTCTATATGAAATGATTTTGTATGCGCCGCCATTTTGTAAAAATACATTTTTGAAAATTCAAATTTTTTTCTATTATTGGTCTATGCTAAAGCAACAATCGTCCAAATTTTCAATTCAATCGGACAACGCGTTGTGTAGATATAAATTATAAAGCAAAAAACACAAAATGCTAGTGGATAAACAAATCATTTCCGGACCTATGTTATATGGTAAAATGAGTTCGTCTTGACCTAAGGAACAACTTCACCGAAGGGTTCCAGGTTGTTCTGGGACATCCTGTATATATATATATAATACGATTTGGTTATTCTTTTGAACATATATATTTTTTCGTATTTAATACATAAGAATATTTATATATTATAATAAAAAGGACTTGTTTTCAATTTTTAAGGATCAAATTGTTATTTAAAAATGTTCTTCGAATCTCTTATTTTTTTTTATATTATGAAGAAAATTCCTGCAAAAAAAAATTGAATAAGAGAAGAAAAAAAAACTTTTTTTATAAATCACATGATTATAAATAAAATTAATAATCTTTCTTTACTCCTATGCCCACATTTTGATATTGGAGAATAAAATCTTGAAAATAAGAAGCGTTTCGTTGTTGCCGTTGTTGTTTGAAGTGATATTAGTGTTTTAATATTTCTTAAGTATTAGGTAGGGTGAATTTTTGATTACTTTCATTGAGTATAGTTGAAAATATAACTGAGGGTTGATATGCTTACACTCTTTAACTGTAATATATATTCAGGTGTATCAACACACTGGCTTGAATTATAGTCAATCTTACTTGTGAACTTGATGAAATGTTGCATTAAGCGCGACACGTCGTATAAACTTTCTCACTCTGTTTAAATTGTTTTTGTAATTGTATTTTTCAGAAGTTTCATTTTACTTTTAAAACTTTTTTATTGAATGAGTCCTTATTTGACGAAAATCAATTAAAATTATTCCATAAAACAAATATTTGAGAATTTCGTAACAATATTTTTATTTTGACTATAGTTTCGGAATGTCTATTTGGAACTGAGAGATTATGGGTTCGAATCTGGACATCGGCAGTTTGTCAACTATGAAGGAAAAAAACGAGGCGGTCAATTGACTAAACTTTCGGCCTATGGACAAGAACAAAGTAACCAGGTATGCTTGTGAATGTTTTCTGCAGTTTCCTTCACGAACACTAGGTGAATATCGGAATAGTTCTTATCAGAGTCGGCTGCAGCCGCACATCCTACCGATTCCTAGTCTATACACAAAAAATTCCTTCCACTCCACTCATATCCTCACACCCTTAGGCATCACTATCTATATCTATCTATAGTTTCGGAAACACAGTTCCTTCTTAAGAAAAAAAATTAGAAATGATGATTATCATACACACAAAAAAACGCATACACTTTTAGGATGGGAATCGAACACACAACATCTGGCATTCTAAACCAACGCTTTGTCTCTAAGCCTTGATACTATTCTTTGACATCATATGTTTGATTCTAAAAATCATACACATCTAGAGTGGGAATTAAACCCATAACCTCTGGCATTCTAGAACCATAGCATCTCTTAGCTCAAAGGCAGAGCATTGCTCTAGAATGTCAAGTTGCCAAAAAATGTTTTCAAAATTGCCACAACTCATTCTAATTGAGAGCTTTGAAATATCCACACGTGTCTAATTCACGTGCCAATGTAATACAGTATATCTAATATCTAATTTGGTGGAAGTATTGATAATTATTTGAAGTGTTGGAAGCGGTGGGAAATTACATTGAGTTTTTTTTAGTCTTAAAATAAAATAAATAAAAACAATTTTTTAATATACTAGAAAATGAAGACTTCATTTTCATATATTGGTGATCCGGCGATAAAATTTATTTTTTTTATTTCTAGTTCATTAAAATATAGAAGCTTGTTTGTAAACAAATATTTTTATGTATATTAGTAATTTGAAGTATGGTTAGTATTTCCAAAGGGTATTTAAAGGGTATTTTGTGTTTAGCTATGATCATTTTTATATTTGACTGTTCATGTATATCCCTAAAAAATTTACAAAATGCCTGAAGGGTCGAAATCAAATTAATTTCATCTACTCATCATATGTTTTCGATATACTTCTCTCATTTAATGTACACACGTTCAGTTGACAATGAACTGATATACCTTTATCAAAAACTGCAATGGCTGCAACTGACATACGTAACAAAATATTCGAAAACACAACAAAAGTTAATTTAAATACCAGGTAAATTCTACAAACACGTATACAGGATGACTCATTTTAAACAATGTACCTAAATATTTCTACAAGGAAGCGTTTAAAAGTTTTATTCGAAGGAGGACTTCTTTTGGTGAATCATGGAATTTTGGTTAATAAATAACCATTTAATAGCCGTTTTCAGAGATGGATTTTCGAAGATTAGACTTCATTTTTTGAGAATAAGTCTCTTATAAAAAATCTACAATAAATTATTTTGTAGAAAATAAGTTCTTGTCTTTATTTTTCTCCAATTTTTTTAACCAGCTATAAAACAATCAATTACAGGGTGCGACAACTCCCTTATTTGAATTGCGCGCCACACAGCAGCTGTTAGTTCGTCAAGAGTGGGAATAGGCGCATTTGAAAGGACCCAGCATAACGTTTTAGTTCAGTTAGTTTAGTTGACAATGAACTGATATACCTTTAAGTAACCACTTTGCAGTGGATAAGAGAGGAGCGCGCTTTTGCCGTGGCAACGTATTTTTCTAACCTCAATTTAATTGTTGCAACTCCTGCGTTTAGAAAAAAATTTAAAATCGTTCCTGATCGTAAACGGATTGTTCAGTGAGTGGACACTTATATTGACTCTCAGAAGGGACGGTAAGCGCCTTATTGTTCTCGTCAAAGGGGGTCGTCGTGAAATTTTTAATTTCTGTTTTACATATTTCAAAAAAATACTTACAAAAATCTATTTAATGCAAATTGTTTGTTGCGATATTACTTTGGTCGCTTTCCATTTAGAAACAATGTCGCTGTGTGTGACACAGTGCGTGAGGCTTGACCGTTCTATTAGTACTACTGCCAGAAACCGTGTGCGCAGAGAGAGGCACAAGGAAAACCGAATGTAATCGCTTGTCTAAGGGCCAGTGTTACCAATAATTCTTATATTACTTTTATTACTTTGTCGGATAGATTATATTACTTTGTCGGACAGAGCTATAATAGTACTGTTACCATTCGTAACATCATATTTATGCGAAACCGGATTTTCTGCTTTAGCAGCCATGAAATCAAAATATCGAAATCTTTTAGTAGTGGAAGAAGAACTTCTGGTGGCTATTTCAACAATAAAACCACGATTTGAGGAACTTTTTTGCTAACAAAGAAGCTCATCATGTGCTTATATTATTTTACTGTTTTATCTAATAAGGGGGCCGCCAATTTTTTATTTTTTTCTTATGTGGGTCGCAGTACCAGAAAGTTTGCAAACCGCTGATGTAGGGGGTGCGGTTAAAAGTATATAAACCGTAACAAAGGAACAAGGATATTTTAAAATATAATGATCATTTTTATTTTAATGTAGTTTGTATGTTTAATAGCTCTAACAGAGCCCAGCCTATTTTCGCAGAATTGTTGTGCGAAGTACATAAATATTCAAGAAGAAAATATTTATTTTAATGATTATTTAGTGAACCTTATCGATTATTATGATTTGATCTTTGTTTTGACAAGTTTAATGCTCCTAATGGAGAGACCCGGTTCCTAATAATGCCCAAAATCCCTAATAAGGCAACAGTCAAGGTCAAAGTCAAATACACCAGCAAATTCCCTCAAAGACTCTTTTCCTAAACACACATTCGTGCTGAAAAATCAGATTCATTATCTATTAGAGACACCCTGTGTATAGTGTATATAGAATGTTGATGAAATAATTATACTGAATTTGTTTCAATAACAAGAAAAACAGCTAAAAATTAACATCTACAAGTCTTCTTCGGCGGTAGGTAGTTTTACAGTTTATAATTACTTTCTTGATGAAGGGTTAAAAATGTTTCTCTATATAGACTTGAACATAGATGAGTATTTACCTCGTCGACGTAGGACGCGTTATTTAAATTTAATTAGATTAGGAAATAGAAAAGTTGTATTATATCATGGGTTTTGTGTGTATGTGTGTATGGTTTATGTTAAAGAATACTACTTTCTGCTATTCTGATGAAAATTTATTTATTTTTTATAAAAAATTTGTTTTAATTACAAGAGCAAGAAGAAAAAAAACACAACATTGCCAAGAACAGGAAATGTGTTTATAAATAATTAACATTTCAATTTCAAGTTCTAATTTGTTTTTAAAATAAAGCATTTATTTCCTGTTCTCAAACAAACAAGACAATTTAAATCATATACATACATATACCATACTTTTATTTTAATTTGTAGGTAAAAAAAAGTTTTGTCTTCTGTCTGTTCTAGGTATATTCGACTATGGTCGATTTTGCGAGTATGCAAATAATAGTGAGTATATTGTGAGAGGTGAGCCTGGGGAAATCTTGACTAGTTTTTTTTTTTTTTAAAAAGAAAAAATATTTATAATGAATTTGTACAAAAATTAATATACTGTTTCCGTGCATTTTTACCTCTAATATATATACATTATTTTTTTCGATCCTGATAATCATATTGAGATTTTACCGAATCTTTACGTTTTGAGATCTTCTGATACCAAAAATCTCGTTGACCATTGGTGGTTTGTATGTGCGTATGTATGTGTATCTGGAGAGATGTGGATCCGTGAACAAGATATCTCAAGAACGGAGACGCCCACTGTGCTGTTTTTGATACGTTATTCTTAATGTTCTTGAGAATTTCTCGAAAATGATACCGACAGTTTTTTTTTTGAAACTTCGTGGAATGGATACATTGCTTAAGATCTAGATTTTTATATACTTGTCATAACTCTTAATTTTGTTTGAAAAAGTAATTTACTGGTGAGTGAAGTAACAAAATTTTTGAACTAGAAGTACAAAATTTTAGACAAAGAGAAAGTTATTATACTATACATTAGATAATGCAAAATGGAGATTCGGATTGAAATCCACAAACCGGAAGTGGCCCTTAACTCTTGGCTTCTGATTCGTTTTGGGAAATTTTTTTGGAAACAGTACACCACCAAAAAAAACTTTCTGAGACAAAAATTTTTACAAGATTTTTTTCGAAAACGAAATAAATTAAGCTCAATAATTTACATGATTAGGTCATGTTGCAGTGGCTGCCCCGGACGGAAAGACATTTGGACCAAAAGGTCCACATATACAATAAGGTTGTGGGTGGAGGACAAGGAATATGTAGGCAGACTAAGAATGGGTAGGTTGTGTGTATATTCATCTAGAATTTGTTAATGGAAGCTGCAAACAACATTCACAAGCATAGCCGGTTACTTTTGCTTCTGACCTTATGCTGACAGTTTAGTCAATTAACCGCCTCATTAATATTTTTTTTAATTAATTTTATTTACAAACTTCTACTATTCGGAATCGAACCAACAACCTCTCAGTTCCGGGCAGAGCAATATTGGAGTATATTCTATACACTACAATGTTAAATGCAATGATATATAGTAAATTTTAATTATGTATATAGAGGTCGTGTAAGTATTTCACACCAGATTAATTTGGTATCGCGAGAAATTCGTATAGTTTTCAATTTTGAATTAAACCACCATTATTCAATAGTAATTATCTCATTTTAGTGTATTTCACTAAACTCTGTCAACGAACCCATTATTTATAAGTACAACATTAATATGGTTAAAGTTTAGATATGCGAGATAATATGTTTAATTTTTATTTTATATATTGCCGTACTTTTGTTATATCAAACCTATTTTTAAACCTATTGTTTTTAATTAACTAACACACTTTTATGTTTATACTAACTTAGTGATTCCGAATAGGGAATATGCATGAAAATTTTTTTCACATTTATTTTCAGAATATGAAAATACTGTTAATACTGTAATCATATTTAAAAACGAAATTAAAATCTGACAAATATCAAGGAAGCTATAAGCTTTTAAAGATTATTATCTGTCTCTTTCTTGCAAAAATACTAAAAATGGAGTTTTACGTGTATTTTAAATGGTGAAAGTGTAATATGACGTCACATAACATAACAAGAGGGCTATCACCCTCTTTGTCTAATCGGGAATTTTAATCATTCATATCTCGCTTATTTTTAAAGTTATTTAAAAAGTAATTTTACCTTGATATTTGTCAAGTAAACATTCTTCAATTCAAGTGAAAAAAAATGTTCATGCATATTCCCTATTGTGGTTTGATTGAGATACTGATGTATAAAAAAATTTAAATATTACACACACAGATATTCTTAAAAAAGTATTGGGATTTTATTATGTCCAATCAGACTTGCGATTGGAAAATTTTATTAAAGGATTACTTAACACAAATATAATTTTTAGCTTTTCTAAATATACGAGACCAGATGATTGTTTTACAAAATATGAAAATGATTGAATATAACACATGATATTAAATATTTTAAAATATTTTTGTATTATATCCTACAGCTTAAATCAACTGGATAATAACTAATACACAGTGTGTTTTTCTCAATGACAAATAACTAAATGGAATTGATCCCCCCCCCCGCCAAGTCACTGCCGCAATCAGTCAGTTAATAGATAGGTTTATTAGCTCAGAGGCTAATAAACCTAGAATAATAATTTGCTTTAAATGATTTCTTGCGTAAGTTTACAAACAGTAGACTAGTAGAATATTTTGCCCTAGTTTTGAATTATTTATCGTTTTTTACAAAATCAGCTGTATATCTTTCGACATCATAAACAATAACCACATAAGGAATATCACACAGGGGCATGATCATGACCTGATCAATATAACTGTACTTAAAAAGTTTAAATAACACTACGTAAAACAGATCAGGGCATGATCGGGGCGTGATGAAATAACCCTCTGCAAAAAAGTTTAAGTTACATTTGAATAAACCGACCTAAATAAATGAAAGTGTTATAAGTATAAAGGTACCGAACGCTTGGACTATTTCTTCTTCTATGCTTGGTTCTATTTTAATAGAACTGAGTCTGTTTACACTATTTTAAACTGTACATAGTTCGATGTGGATTTATCCCAGCGATTTGGACACTCCCCACGATCAAATTTATCATAGTTCATCTGCATTGTCTCACTTTTCTCGCTATTATTCTATATTATTTATCAATTATAGGAACGATGTTTACAATATGTGTTCTAGCATAAACAAACAGTAAACTGTTACCTATTATACGTTACATAAACACTTCAGACATTGTTTATTTTTATATTAAAAAAACCGTACACATACACGCCACGCCATAGTTATTGTATAAAATATTCAATTAAAAAATAATAAACACAAAATACAAAAAACAAAAATTATGAACTCATTTCAATGATCAAACTTAAAAAAAAAAGCTTCAAAAAAGTCATTGATACACAATAACCACTCGTTTATTATAACAATAACTGCAACAACCATTATACAGGGTGGCACTTTTCAAATAATGCACCTGAACATTCTTCAAAGAAGTGTTTTGGAAATAATGACCAAAAGTGGTTTTATTCGATGGGGGACATAATATGAAGTTCTTGATTTTCACCTTACGCATCTTCAATCTTCATTATTTGAAGATTAACTTGAGTTTCTCAAATAGAAACCCATATTTTTTGACAGATTTGAATAGCTAAGAATAAAATAACATTCAAATTGGGTAATCAAGTCTATTTTATTTAATAGGTAACCATTTTATGGCCGTTTTAAAAAATGAATTTTCAAAGATTACATTTTTTGAAAAAAAAAATAAGGTCTGTAGAAAAAATTTATTAAGAGTGATAAGTTTTTTATTGGTGTCAATCAATCAGAAGAGAAATCGATCGTTTTTTGTTTTCTTGTATCAAAATTGTATCTAACAAATAATTAAACAATTCCATTCATTGACCACCAATAAAGCTTTCACTTTTGATAAATTTCTTCTAAAGACTTTATGTTTACAAAAAATGAAATTTTTGAAAATGGATTTTTTAAAAGATTTATAAAATGTTTCATTATTAACCAAAAATCAACTTCATTGCCCAATTTTAATTGCCTTTATTCCTCAGCTATCCGACTCTTGTCAAATATGGGTTTATATTTGAAAAACGTAAGTTGATCTTCAAATAATGTTGAAGGTCATCATCAGAGTAAAAATCAAGATCATCATAAGATGCCCCTTCCAAACAAAACTTTTATTCGAGTCATTATTTTCAAAAGCGCTCGCTTGAAGAAATATCCAAATGCATTGTTTAACTCACTCTAACATAAGCACGCTGTAAATATCCTGCACAGGCGGCATTCCTGAAACACAATCATTATTAAGGTATCCATAACACATATATATATATTTTGAAAAAAAAATTTTGTTTGAAAAATAAATGGATTCTTTATGATGTTATTTGACGTTTTCATAAACGTAATACTCGAACAGCAGGTGTGCTTGTAATTTTATGTGTATGTATATGTATGTGTGTGTGTGTGTGTATGTAAATGCACAGCCAAATGTATATAAAGCTTTTCAATATTCTATAGATATATATAGTAAAAACAAAAGCATTGCAATTTTGAAAACAAAAACTAAACAGTGTTGTTTGTTGGTGTTTGTTTTTATAATTGTTTCATCACTATCTGTGTTTTTGCATGGTAAAATGTTTGTCTATATTATGAATCTCTCCAATGTGTACATTTCGTTTGTTTTTGAAGTAAAACTGTTTACACATTTTGATATATTAGGAAAATAAATAAAAAATAGATTTTATTAAATTCGATACAAGCTTTTTTAGTAGACAACTTCAATTGCAATGTAAACAAGTGATGACAACAACTAAGTCATTCGATGAAATACCTTATGCACCTACATTGGATAGCAACTTTTAATCGTTGTTCCTTTTCATAAACTGAGTTAATTGCATAAATTTCCGCTATATACTAAGTTGATCAAAAACAGTTTCAAACGAAAGTTGTTTATTTAAAACAATGTAACACTTTATCGTTAATCTTTGTTTGTATCTATTACAGTGTCATTGATGGATATTTTCTGGTAGGGTAATCACGGTCCGATTTTGCTCATTCACGAAATTATTCTTACTTTGTAAGCTCTAGAACATACATATTATAAAATTCCAGCTCATCATCTCTTTTCGTTTTTGAGTTATCGTGTGGACAGACAGACGGAAATGAGAAAATAATTAAATAAAAAATAAAATAAAATAAAATATTTAATAATATAATATTATAAATATATTATACAATATATTATTATATATTATTGTATTATATTATATAATATTTTATTAATATTTATATTAATGTTTCAGTTGTCGTATCCATATTATATAATAATAATTAATTCGTAGGAAATATGACTAGGAGAATAAATGTAAAAACTTTGAACTGGCAAATTAGTTCGAATTAAATTAACAGCAATTATTTTAAAATCAAACTATTAAAATAATGATAAGTCAGAATGATATGATATGGCTATAAAATTAATATATAAGGTCTTTCTTTATAGTTTCTATATGTTAGACATTTGAATAAAAAAAATAAGTTGCTGAGGAAGTCATAAATAAATGACGAAACGTTCAGTTTATTTAAATTAATTCATTTATTCTCTTAGTTCTATTTCCTACGAATTAATTATTATTTATATTAATATTTTTACTAATTAAATCATTTTTATGAACACCTATAACAAGATTTTATTTCTGCGATCAATCTTTACAACCGTTACAAAGTCGGAACTAAACTTAATATACTTTTGTATAGATAATATATAACGGGTATAATAATAATACCGCCACTGTACGTACATATTTAAATACTCGGATTTTATGAAATACTAGCTACTAAAATTTCACACACAATAAAACGGTTAGATTAAACACACACGGTTAGAATAATATACATACACACGTATACTTTTTTTTTATATTCATAATTTTCAAACAGAACAGTATATAAACAATGTAAAAACAACAATTTTTGCTGTTGTTGCTGTTGTTTTTGTTGTAATATGATTTACGTACATTCAGTATAATGCGAGAAATGAAAAAAATATCAGTATTTATAAGGTGGCAGGTATACCTACGTGTTGTTGGTATATTTGTACAATATGTGTAAAAGAGATTTTTCTATAAGCCAATGTATTAAGAGCCTCATGATTGCTGAATGTTTTCGCTTTTACTAATTATTAATGTTATTTAATAACCAAAATATATGATATATTTAATAAGAAAAAAAACCTATCTTTAAACCAGTATCAGATAAAAGAAAAGCTTCAGTACATAATATTTTCCTTTTTTTAAAGATAAGCATCTTTTATTTGAAACTTTTTCCGTAGACCAAACAGTTTTGTCTCAACGTTACCTGGCACATCGAAAATACTGCAAACTACAGAAGCTTATGCTGATTACAAAAGTAAACATGTCTTCGTTGATGCACAACTCATATTTTATCTGTGCGTGTGTAAAAATTAAAGTGAACAATTCACACTATTACAATGGTCCCAGTATATTTAGGATATTTAAACAATTAACGCAGTTTTTACATTTGCACTTGTTTAATTTAAAGTTTTCTTCTTTTACTCATGATTTTCAAGATAGATATCCCTCACTCTCTGGCGGACGAATTCAAAGATCAATTGTGTCCATTCATAAACTAGAAGCAACTATTTAGTTCAGGAGTACGCCGAGAATCAGGTTCTTTAGGTTCTAAGAATCATTATTCTTAACCGTCTCAAACTTGGGACTAAAATTATAATACCATAAGCATTATACAATATATACAGCATAATATAAAAATAGTTTTATGAAAAATATTTGGATGACATAATTTAGTTTAGCTTCTTGAGGTAATACAATATTGACACTACAGAAGATCTTAAGAGGCACAATCTATATTTAAAATCGTACGTGGTATATTAAAATATAATGGAGCTTGTAATAAAAATATATACTTATTATATGTATACGATTTTAAGGGTTATTTATGAATATTGTACTTTTTTTTTACATACCCTAAACAAAAGTTTACCATATAGAAAATTTTGTCATTTTGTTTTTTTTTGTTATAACTTATACAGTTTTTATCTGAATATTATTGTAATAATGATTCTAAGTATATTGCTTGTCTCCAAGGACTGCATGTAAACAGGTGATCATCGAGTGGTCAAATTCGAAACACCGTGATCACTGAGAAAATTTACTTCGGCAGGAGCTCGGGAAAATACTGCTTCAGAGTGCAACCAAGAGGCTATCTCTCGATGCACTGAAGCTGAACAGGATGCAACTTCGGACCGGATTCATTAACCGGGCATTATCCCCTGCGGAAGCATCTGCACACAATGGGACCCTTTAACGGGTCCATTGTGTGCAAATTGTGTGGCGAGGAGGAGGAAACATCCAGCCACATTATCTTTGGCTATTGTCAACTATCTGGCTATTGTCAACATATGGGAGAAGCGAATATCGTCGGGCTGAAGTAGAAGGGGGAGCATAATGGACCATAAGGTCGAAGTGCAATACTTTTTAGACCCCAATATATGTCTATCTACTTATCTATATTGCTTGTCTGATAAAAATGCTAGTTAATCTAATTTATGGTTGTTTAAAAAATTTGTATACATATTTAATTATTATAATATTAAAAAAAATATATAGAAATCTATGTTTGTTTGACATGTATTGCAATAAAGAAGCCATATGCAACGAAAATAGTTTAAAATGTATTAGTAATGGCTGCAGCTTTTATAGGCTTTACAAAGTGTTTTCTACAAACTCTTTGATTATCCTAGAAGTGTCCTCTATACTCGCGAAAATCTATATTGACATGGCTCTACCAAATCGTAGACCATGTTCTCTTTAATGTCTCGTGAGTCTGCAGTGCCCAATCAGTCCTTATGTTATGAACGTTGTAGTATTATTAATGAAAGCTGTAACTTAAATAAAACTACCTTGGTATTTTTTATCTTTCCTTTGATTAGACCGGGTTCTTCATAAATAATAATGTCTTGTAGTGGCCATCCAGTCCAAGATTATGATTCAACCGACTTTTCTCTATGGGTTAGGCTATTTTTGCGTGGCTGATTACGCGATCATTTATTGGGCTACCCGCAAGTTGTAATTATATCATTTATAACAATTATTGCATATATGAATGTCAAAATAAAAGCCAAAGCATCAAGAGTGCTTTTCTGGCTGAAATAGAATTTGTTCTACTTTGACCATTGCATGATGTAAAATGTATACTTAAAAAAATGTCCGCCCTCGATAAACATTATTAAGTGTAAAACCACGTTAAGCTGCTTCCTTAGCATAGAGGAAAAAAAACAACAATTTGTTTATATTCAAAGAGCTAATAATTTTTGCTTAAACGATGGAACTTAATTAAGAGCTGTTTAATTTTGAACACCAGTTACTTAATCATTATGGAGGTTACAAGTTTTTTTTTCAATATTAAAACCTTTCACAATTAAAAAGAAATTACATAAATAACATGAGGGTTGAAACAAAAAGCAGAAACATTGAACTTTACACCACAGTAAATACTTATTTTTTCAAATGATCAAACAGTTTATTGAAGGGTACGTTTAAATAGCATTTCATTTATAAATTGTGCAATAATGTTTATTTGTGAAATATGCAAATTAGGTACTTTATTTTTAATAGAAATTTTTAATTTGAACTTCTATTATTTAAAACCATTTGATACGGTAGTTTTTATTGAAGTGTTGTCTACTGTTCAAATTAAAATTAATTTTCAGCCAAAAATTTTCAGGACGCATTTTTTTAGAATTCCTTAAACACGAATACATTAGATTACAAATTTGTTTAAAAAATTAAAACAATACTTTTTCAAGAGCTAAGAAATTTAACCACATAGAGATAAAACTAATATCGAACAAGGGAAAATAACAACTAACTTTTCTGCTTAAATACCCGGTATATACTGAATTTATGAAGAAAACTATCTTACAAAAGTTGTTATTTTTAAAAGAAGAACATTTTTGGAAGAGGAATTCTTACTGTTTCAAAGATAGGCAGTTTTCACATTTTGTCTAAACATGGTTCGATTTTGCCCATTCGATCTTGACCTTAATTTTAGCTTTAGAATACACATCAAAATTTCAGCTTTCTATCTCTTTTTTGAGTTATCGTTTTTACGGACGGATAACTTTGTGAAAATGCACTAATGAGGTCCTTTTATGAACACCTATACCAGAATTTTTGTTCTACGATCAATATTATCAACCGTTATAGTTCGGAACTAAACTTAATACACTATGGTATATATTATATTATATACCGGGTATAATAAACGATGATTTGTTTTTCAGACAAAACCCTAAGTTTACACTACTTAAAAATTATTATACAAAATTCATTCCAAACAAAACTGCTTGCCGGTGCTTCCAAGAACGTAGCTAATATACATGTCTCCAACCGTGTCAGATAGTTTAAAAAAAAACTAAGGTAAATACATTCTCATATTCGTCTCGTTATGTTATAAACAGTAATAGAATAGCAACACTGTTGAAAGTCTGGCATACCAAATTCAATTTCCATCTATAATCCTTGATTACATTGTTTCATATAATTTATTTCATTTACCCTAAAAAAAAAAAACAATTGAAAAATTTCCAGTAACCGTGTCCGACGACAAAAATATAACGAAAAAACCCTAGAAAATAAAATTGGTAAACTCTTTTTCTATTTCTTACAATCTTTCGTTTCGTCTTTCGGGACACTACAAATTGAAGTGTATAAGAACGTGGTATTTATATTTAAAAAAAGAAAAAAACATGTTGGTAGCAGTAAATAAGCTAAATGCGTCAACCCCGAGTCAACGAAACAATGTTTTGTTTTCACAACTAAAAATCGTGAACGAAAGACGTGGTACCAAACACATGTTGCCTAAAGCATTCTGGTGACAACAATAGCATCACAACAACAGCGAACGTTTTGCCTTTTTTCGTTAATACTTTCTTTACAATTTTCCAATCCCTTCGTGTAAAAAAAAGAAGATAATAATAACCCTAACTATATACAGAATATTATTCTGTAGATGTTTTTGTAAAACTACCTTCACAAAAAAAACGACACGGTAGGTAGCTTCAACGTCGCTCATTAAATGTATTTTCTGTGTTTGTCATGCCATAAAATTAATTTTCATTGTCAATTTCGTAACAAGTTTTCGTGTTAGTTTATATAATAAAAATTAAAAAGAGAGGTATATTTTGTAGAAGGATAATATAGGATGATTTACATAGCTTAGTGACAAACTTGAAACTGATGATAGCAAATCAACATCCAAGAATTGTCATGTAACGTGAAACGTCATGCTGAACATACTGTTTTGCAGACTTCTTGACCTCACATTCAGTTTATGATGTTTTTTTTTGTGTGAAACCTATTGCTTGTAAGTCGTATATCAGGACCAGTAAGACACAAGAATGCATAACTTCTTAAGGCTGAAAGGAGTATCATTTTTACAAATGTGTGTTATCGGCCAGTATTTCCTGCAAGCAATTGCTCACCTTTGATGCTTTTGTTAGTATGATCAGAAGCTTGACAGAATGTGAGGCAATGCCAATGCTCTACTTTCTTGGCTGAATACCTAGTATAAACCTTTAATACTTTAAGCTTTTGGTTGTTCAATTCATATTTTCCTAATTTCTGGATGTTGCCACACCTAACTTAGAAAGGTATTTTTCATCTTTTAATGTTAATGCTGTTTTTAGTTACATTTTCAGAGAGTCATACCAGCTATCATTTACGAAAGTTTGTTAAACTAACAAATCACTCTGTAAGCTTCTGTTTTGTTTGTTTTTCTCCTGTTTACGAAAAATTACATTATGTTAATATTGTTATTGTCATTTACATTAATGAGTATCAAATTCATTAAGACTGGTGTATCTTAATTGAATAGGTAACACAGCAGTCGATAATGTCAAAACTGCTAAGTGCGAGTGAGCAGTTGGTTTATTAAACTAAGGGTACTTTTTCGCTACTCTAGATTATTACATAATAATACTGCTTTATAATTAAGTAGGCTCCTTTTCTGTTATGAATACTGTGAGCTTTTGAATTGATAATTTCCTAAAACTGTCATATCTTTTTTGCAGAACTGAATTGAATGGTTATTACCACTGTGGTATTGTTTTAGTTCCAATAATACAGACTTGCATAAAGAACGGTGAATACCACAATATTTAAATTCCTATTATTGTGAAATAGAGATAAGCCCATAAGACCCAATCTTAGAAAAATCAAACTAATATGGGGCTATATTCTCACGAGGCTTATACCCAAAAAATATTAAATTACTGCGATAAATCTTCCGTATTTCCGTCATAGCTCCAACATCTACTTAACCGAGGAATTTTTTGTTTACTAGCAAAATACATCAATTGACCTACGTAATTACTTAGTATGCAAGGGTTTCACTCTTACAATACAAACTGTAACATTTTAGATAAATTTCTTATTAATGTTACTTGGAAATAATCCAAACAATTTGTTTCAATCTTAATACATCAAAGATTTTATCTATAAAAATCAAAATATTCTTCAATTTTATTTCAATGGATAAGTTTTAGGAAAACTTCGAGTTTCATGGTTTAAAACATATTTACGGAACTCGGAAATATATAAGCTCACAGAAAATTTCTGAGTTTTTGTAGATCTAGAGCACGGTAGTGCGCAAGGCCGAGATTTAAGGGAGACATTCGGACTTTTCACTACAGTGTTATTACTACAACTTAATTTAGGCTCATTTTTGGGGTGCTGTATCTTTTGAACGGAAAGAGCTACAGGGTTGATATTTCGAATATAGATACTTTACGGAATTATAAGAACCAATGTTTTCAATCAACGTTAACGAATTAACCGTTAAAAAGTTATTTCACTTCAAAAATGCAAAATTCGCGGGAACGCTTTAAAAACTTAAGTATTAGATATCAAAATTATGAGCTACTTCCAGATATGCTGTAAAGTTGATATTGGGCATGTAGATAGCTGTAGTACCCAAACCGACGGGAAAATTGCGAAAACTGGAAATTTGTATCGGAAAAGTGGAAAATTTAACATTTTTTTGTTTTAAGACTAGTTCAACGCAAACTACCATGTAGAAATCGATATATATCATATATACCTATTAATTTTTATACCATATAGAAATAGACATTGCAATTTGAATACAGCAGTATGCATTGATTTTAAAAGTTTTTAACTTTTTGATTATATTTTACATTGATACATTGATCAATTATTATTTATTACTATCATTGCCCGTTGCAGCTTCGTCTGCAAAAATTTTTTAAAGCTCTTATAACCGAGCCCTTATGCTAGAATGATGCAGTTTTTTGTATTCGACGTGAAATTGCTTCAATCTGACGAGAAAAATCAGTAAACTTCAATTTTTTCAGTGCAACCCCTCGGAAAATTGGAAAAACATCCTCCAAAATTATGTTTTTCTGTTCTATAAATGCTATAAAGTTTGAATTTTCACTAATCGACCCGAAATAACGTCAAAATTAACAGAATATTTTGAAAAATTTCATTACCAACATCGCAACCACACCGAAAATGGGAAAAACATCCCTAAAACTTACCTCTTTACTTCTATTCATGATAGAAAGATCGGTTTTTTTCCATCACAACCCTTCGAACTTGGTAAAAACACCCCCAAAACCAACCTTTTTGTTCTATACATACAACAAGATGCAGTTTTTTGCAATCGACGCTTAATAGCTACAAATTAGGAAGTTATTTTGAAAAACTTAATATTTTTTTTTGCAAACTCCCGAAAAATTGAAAAAACACCCCCCAAAATTACGTTTTTCAGTTCTATATATGATGAAATGATGAAATTTTGACCAATCGACCCGAAATAAAGTCAAGTTAACAGAACACTTTGAAAAATTTTTTTACCTATAACGCAAACCTCCGAAAATGGGAAAAACACCCCTTAAACTGCCTTAAGGCATTTTGATCAGACTAAAAATATGACCGCAAGAGAGTGATTTATGTATTCTAAGGAAATTCGCTAAGTTGACGCAGCTCCTGCGTAACGAATTTTTTTTTGTGAAGTGGAGCCAACGGGTCAAGTCATTTCTTCAAAGACTATAACGTTGATAATCAATTATCTGTAATAAACGATTAGTTTAGAAGTCATAATCGAAACAAATCAAATAACATCTTATATATACTAAATTTTAATAAAAAATATATCACTCTTATTTCACATTAATTTGTGGCGTTTTAATAAAAGGCCTATGATATATGATCGATGAATATTAATATCAATAATCCAATGTATAAAATTTATGCTTTCTTTTCAGTTTTCTTTGGCAATAACACTGCTTGAATATTTGGTAATATACCGCCTTGAGCAATTGTTACAACAAATAAGTTATTTAATTCTTCATCATTACGAATTGCTAATTGAAAATAAACTTGTTTATTTTTAAACAACTTGTTTACTTAAAAAAAGTTACATTGTAACAATACAATAAAACAATCAATGTTTTCTATTTGGAGTATTAAACTAGCAATTTTTATTTAAATACTAAATGTCTATCTAATCAAAAAGGAGGCGGTAACCTTGTCAACAAATCAGATCGATATATGCTTCATATGTTATTTTAATTACAATTAAAGTTGTTAAATTTTCCGTTTGTAAGAAAGGTAAGTTTTCAAAAAAATCTTAATAAAATAGTTGCTTCTTAATAAGTGATGATATGGGATAAAGGACCGAGCTATTTACAAAGTAAATAGATCCAGACTTCATATAATAGTTGCTCCTTAAAAAGTGATGATATACGAGAAAGGACCGAGCTATTAACAAAGTAAATAGCTCTAGACTTCAAATAATAGCTGTTCCTTAAAAAGTGATGATATCCCATAAAGTTTCGAGCTATTTACAAGCTAAATAGCTCGGTAAACTATTTATTAAAAAAATAAATGAGGGGTAAATTAATTAAGTATAAGAAAAAATTTGGTTGAAATTTATGTCGTAAGTTTTCCCTTAGTATGTTTTTAAAATTTTATAACGCGGCAAGTTTTAAAATATTTGAAATCATCAGAAAAATTAACTTGCCGCGTCATAAAATTTTAATAAAAACATACTGTACAAAATATTGTACAGAATCTCATATATGTTAGGTATACAAGTGTTACACATTTAATTGTTTTATTAATAAAAACACAAAAATTGCAGGACAATTTTTAATGCGTGTTACCTCAGAACTCCGTCATTTATGAATCGATTTTGAATTTTTTGTTTTCAAGGGTTTGATTTCCCATTATCCCCAATATTATACTACAACCATACTATATTGATGTTTTAGCCCTTCAAAAAGCGACCAGAGCCAGTTGACGTAATAGAACGCGAAGCGGTCTCCTTTGTAATAATAATAATAATAATAATAAATTTATTTGGAAATAGACTTCAACAAAAGTATACAAATTGTCTGAAAATACAATTACAAAAGCAAACTATATGGTGCCTTTTCAGCTAAATACCGTTTCAATCCGATTCTAAACCGATTTAGTTCAGCCTCTGATTGGACTTCTTTGGGTAATTGTGAGAATAATTTGAAACCCGTATATACCGGAGTTCTTTCAAAAAAACCAGTCTTGTGAGCGTAGTTATAGCTAACTGCCAATCTTGTGTCATAAACCTTATCTGTATTTTTTTTGAAATAATTATTTTTTTTCATATATACTAACAATTCATATATATAAATACCCCAATAAGTTAGAATCTTGTGTCTTATAAACAGATTCTTGCAGGTACTTGTACTGTTTATCTGAAAGATATTCCTTATAATCCGTTTTTGGGCTATAAATATTCTATTCGAATCGTTGCCTCGTCCCCACATTAAAATACCATATTTAATGTGTGAAAATACATTTGCATAGTAAAAAGATAAAAGCTGTTCGTGATCTAAATACTGTCTTAAAACTCTAATTTGAAAGCAAATGCCGCTTATCTTTTTGCATAAGTGCGTTATATGTGGGGTAAATTTTAAATTTTAAATCTATAATTATACCTAAAAACTTTGTTTGATCAACATATATTAGATCTTTAAGATCCAGGGAAGTTAATGTATGATCAGGTTTTAATTTAAAGTTTATGACACAAGTCTTGTCCAGGTTAACTATAAGCTGGTTTTTTTTACACCAGATTTTAAACATTTTGATTATCTGTTCTGCTTCCAACTTTGCATCATCGATGTTTTTGCCGCTCACTAGAAAAGTGACATCATCTGCATACATAATTAATTTGCCTAGCGGTATGTGTTCTTTTAAATCGTTTATGTAGCAGTTGAACAAAAGAGGGCCCAACGTACTTCCCTGCGGTACCCCGATATTTGTAAATTGGGTCTTTGAATGATGGCGATCTATGTCAACAAAAAACTTTCTGTTTTTCAAATAGGAACCTATTAAATCATTTGCTGTACCTCGTACACCCATTCGCATAAGTTTTTTCAGCAAAAATTCGTGATTGACAGTGTCGAAAGCAGAACTAAGATCAAAAAATAATCCTAAAACACATTCTCCATTGTCCAAAAAATTCGCCAAGTCATCATAAAAATCAAATATAGCAGTAGCAGTAGAACGGTTGGCTCTAAAACCATGCTGGTTAGAATGCAATGTTTGATGTTTATCAAAAAAACTACTTATTCGACTATACATAATTTTTTCTAGAACTTTCGAAAATACTGATAACAAGGAAATCGGTCTGTAATTTTTAATATCTTGCTTACCGTTTTTTTTGAACAATGGTCTAACCTTGGTTTTTTTCAAACAACTTGGAAAAATACCGGTTATAAGAACTTGATTAAAGATAGGACACAATAATTCAGCGATAGTGTGTACACAATATTTTAGGACACAGGTAGGTATTTCGTCCGCTCCGGTAGAGTTTGTGTTTGGTAAGGCAAATATTATTTGAGCTATTTCCTCTATGAGTATTGGATTCATGAACAAGCTTTTATCGACGCTTCGACTTGATATTGTACAGTCTTTTGATATACTACTGCCAAAATTATCTAGCAACTTCGCGGTTACTGATGTTGCATAGTAATCAAGAAACATACTCAAAACATCTTTTGGTTCCTTGACTAAAATTCCCCCGTGCTTTAAAGCAATATCTTCTCTAGTTTTAATTTTGTTTTTGTTTAAAATAGAATTTATTCCATTCCAAATTTGTCTAGGAGCGCACATTGACAGGTTGACATTGTTGAAAATATGGTACCGCTTAGCTGTTATAATATCCTTTTTGTGTTGCCGTTTTAAATTCTTATATTGTAATTGAAGTTCAGGGTTAGAACTCTTTATTTTAAACAGTTCTCTCAAGTACTTGCCATCATCTATAATTTTTTTAGTAATCCATTTTTTAGATGGAAAATGATTACTGGGAACTAGAGGAAAACTTGACTCGAAACAATAAGCAAAATTTTCCCAGAATATTTCAAACAAGCTATCAACATCAATGTCACTGTTAAAGATTGATGTCCAATCCATTTTATTTAACATGTATGTCATATATTCTAAATTAAAATCATTATAGTTTCGTTTGAAATTTGTTATTTTTGGTTTATTTTTGCTGTCACTTATAGCATCAAAGGCTATTATTTGACCTGTATGATCAGATAATAGAGTGTTTATAACTTTAATTGTTTTGTAAATAAAATTTCTGTTTACTATGCAATAATCAATACCTGTTGCAGATGTATTGGTAATACGAGTAGCTTGATCAATAATATTTATACAATCAAAAGAAATAAGTAGATCACACATTTTAAATTTATTTGCATTGTCAATTATATGATTTATATTAATGTCACCCATAACAATAATATTATTAGTCTCTGGTTTTAAAAATTCAAATAACTTATTAAGATAAGTTATTGAACTGTCAATATCACTATCTGGTGATCTATATACAACGCACACATAGTATTTAGAACCACTTAAAGTTAACCTGATGACTGCACATTCGAAAACCTTTTCATAACACATATTGGACACATTAATTAATTCACAACAACTTTCCAGATCTCTTTTTATCCATATTCCTACACCACCATGCCTGTAATCCTTCCGGCAAAAATTAGTAATTAGCACAAAATTTTCAATATTTAGTATTTCAAGATTTTCACTTGTACACCAATGTTCAGACATAAGAATAATATGCACATTTTCATTATTCAAGACAACTTCAAGATCAGAAATTTTGTTGCTTATGGACTGAATATTTTGATGCAAAATTCTTATGGCATCTGTCTCTACTACGCATTTTATTTGTTTAATCAAATTTAGCCGCAGAGGACCTGCGAAAAAGGTATCTTTTTACAAAAGATCCTTTTGGCCAATTGTCTCTGTTGTAAATATCTTGTATCAAATCTTGATTTGCACCAATTCTAAAACTTTTGTGTTCACCCTTACTATGTAGATCATCGACTGTAAATTCGAGGTCACCGAAAGTTTTCTTTAAATAGTTTTGAACATTTTCCACTGTTGTATTTTTCTGGCAACGTCCCAAGAATAGCCATATTTTTGACTCAGCAAAATGTAGTTCATCATTAACTGGTCCGTTCCTCTTATTATTGTTCGTTTCTTTTTTTTATATGAAACGACTTTAAAATTGTCATTGTTTTCGTCTTCGTTAGCCATTTCCAGCTCATTACCTTTTTGGTTTACTGTAGAAGCAGTAGATGTGGATGTAAATGTGAATCTAAAAAGAGTAAAGTATCGCGAAGCGAAAGGAACGCATAGCATACGCGAAGCATATGCGAAGAGTAACAAAACGCTACGCGTTTTGTGCGAAGCCTTTGGCTTCGTATATTTAAGCCTTTCAAAAATTATTGATATCCGACCAAAAACATAAATGTAAGAAAGGGCCGAGTTTTCGGGAAAATCCTTAATGTAATAGTTCCTTCTTAAAAAGTGATGATATGAGAGTAATGACTGAGCTATTTACAAAGTAAATAGCTCTAGACTTCATATAATAGTTGCTTGTTAAAAAGTGATGATATGGAAGAAAGGACCGAGCTATTATAAAGTAAATAGCTCTAGAGTTCAGATAATAGTTGCTGTTTGAAAAGTGATGATATCCCATTAAAGAGCCGAGCTATTTACTTTGTAAATAGCTCGGTAAACTATTAACTAAAAAAAATAATGAGGGGTAAATTGATTAAATGTAAGAAAAAATTTGGTTTAAAATTATTTCATAAGTTTTCCCTTAGTATGTTTTTAAAATTTTATATAACGCGGCAAGTTATTTTTTCTGATTTCCAATATTTTAAAACTTGCCGCGTTATAAAATTTTAAAAACATACTAAGGGAAAACTTATGAAATAATTTTAAACCTAATTTTTTCTTACATTTAATCAATTTACCCCTCATTATTTTTTTTAGTTAATAGTTTACCGAGCTATTTATTTTGTAAATAGCTCGGCTCTTTAATGGGATATCATCACTTTTCAAAGAGCAACTATTATCTGAACTCTAGAGCTATTTACTTTGTAAATAGCTCGGTCCTTTCTTCCATATCATCACTTTTTAACAAGCAACTATTATATGAAGTCTAGAGCTATTTAATTTGTAAATAGCTCGGTCATTACTCTCATATCATCACTTTTTAAGAAGGAACTATTACATTAAGGATTTTCCCGAAAACTCGGCCCTTTCTTACATTTATGTTTTTGGTCGGATTAAAACTACTCTTGAAATGTATTTCGGGTATCTGAAACTTTGCTAGTATTATTGAAACAGCAAACTTTAATGCACCCCAAGTTTTAGAGGAACAAGGATGCTCACGAACCTTTTTCGTAATAGATAGGCGAATATTATATCAAAAAATATAATACATTTTTTTACTTTTCTTGGTATTATTTAGATATCTCAGCTCTAGACAATAGCAAGAATATATCTTTAATTATTTCAGTAGTAACAGTCGCCGTAGAAGTTACAGAAGTTATAGTTTTTCGAAAACCATCTTAGGCACACGAGAGTTACTCTGACATAACTCCAATTCATGCCAATATTGCAAATAGCATCATTACAGCAAAATAAAATGACTGTAGTTTAATAGTGATATTAATTAAATATTGGCCGGTTCTAAAGCCGAACATCCATTATGAATTAATACATGTATCTGATCAATGATCTTTAAGCATAATTTTCAACATAAAATATACGAATAACAATTTTAGTTGTAATGTTTTATTTAATTGATTTACTACAAAGATTAGTTAGGTTTTTTTTCGTTAACCATTTACCACAACTGAGTGGCTGCCGTTGATCACTATCTGGAAACTAAATTAAAAAAAGAGAAAAAAAAAACATAAATTACATTTTATAAAATGTACCCTACTACATATTTTTCAATATTAAATCAAGTAAAATATATATCTAGTACCCTTTGATAACGCTTCAATGACGAGCACATAAGGTTCCATTTTACCGTGAATAAATCAGATCTAAAACTAGTAGGTATATATGGATGGTTGACCTAGCCATACTCACAATATTATACGTGGCTGTGTATTATTTTCAACTATTATACCAATTTTTACTATGTATTTGATATTATATTTATATAAATAGGTGATTTGAAAATCACTTAACCCCTTTTAATTTTACTAAACAAATATAGTTATGTGTTTTAACATTATTTTCATAGGAGATCTATAAATATTTACAAAAATCATTTACCGATATTTTTATTAAACTTAAAATGATGCCATGCTATTAAAATATGTCTGGATATTAATATCCTTTTAAAATACTCAAATTGATAAAGAATTCGGTATAACAAAGATGAAGAATACATAGTTTGAGAAATTGTGGCAACGATATGAAAAATATCATTTTTACTTTTCACGTTGAAATTCTGAATTTCACTTGACGATGAATATATAAGTGAGATGATAACATAACCACCATATTAACAGTCGAAAAAAAATGAAAATATCTGGCTCCAAATTAAGGAAGACAAACAAGTTTTGGATAGAGTATTTAAAAAATTTACAAGGCATGTAATTTGTATAGAATCAAAAATCTATCAGGATTTTTTTTATAGTAATTACAAGCTTTTATTATATTCTTTTTGTGTCTCCCAAGCGCTGTTTTATACACTAAACAAATTGTATTTATATTAACAATATATTTAATTATTCACTTATGGCAAATCATCGATATTATCGTAAGCGATAATAGTCGCATAAGATCAGCAACCACTTCTATACACAGTTTATCTCACATCCAATGGACTCAAGTTCAAACGACATACACAATTGGGATCTCTTACAAGGAGCGGTACTTAATATTCTAACCTACTAGCAGTAGTTACTTATTTGTTCAGCAGATTTCGACTACAAAACTCGTTGACCCAAGGGTATGCCGCGGCAGTTTGGGCAAGGAACATCAATCTACTAGCGCTAGTTTATAATACCCAACAGAGAGCATATCTAAGGGGTCTTTCACACCGAAGATGCAAGACACAAGATGCATGCATCCTGGATTTTATTTCAATTGTGGTTTCGCTTCTTACGTGTTTCTGTCCTTCTTATTGGGTTCAAGTGTTTTTCTTGGGAAAAAGAAAGCAAATATACAAGGAAGAAAATAAATATACAAAATAAATGTATGTAAATATGTAAAATTAATTTACAGGATGCATGCATCTTGCGTCTTGCTTCTTCGGTGTGAAAGACCCCTAAGTGTTAGAGTTACCAATAATTAGAGACTGTGTAAGAGAATTTGAATGACCCAATGCGAGAAGTTAAATGCTAAATTACTTGATAACGTGTACAGCCCTTAAAGTAAAACTAGTATAACCTATACATTTTGCAAATTGATATTACCATTTAAAATATACAAATGATAGAACAACATAATTTTGAAAAATAAACAAATAGCCTGTGTAAAAGACTACATAGGTTGGCTACACACACCATATTAAACACACAATACTACCAACAACAACACAATACAAGAACGTGAATAGTAACTAAAAACTAATAAACAACACCAACACAAAAAAGGGTGAATTAGAATTACTTATACAACAATATTGCAAAGTCACTAACCGTGTATAATTTAGTGGCAAATGTAAACAATGGTGACAATTTAAAACGGTGGTATACTACAACACTATGCTGTGTTGTGCTGGATGCTTGCTTGCTTGTTTGCTCGCAACTCGTTCTATGTGTTTAACCGGACGCTTCCACATAATACACGTGTTGAACACGTGACCATTGTCAATATAATCAACACCACCAACAGAGTTTGCAGTTCAGTTCTATATTTTATTTACAAACAGAAACATTAAACAAACAAACTATACCGATTGTGTTGTATGGGGATATCATTTTATAGGATACATCATATTACATATAGGTTGCTTTACTTTTATAATGTGTTTGAAATGTATCCGTTGTTTGTTTTATACTTGAGAATATTTTATCGGGAATTCTTTCCAGAACTTAAAACTTTATTAATCTGTAAGTAAACATTTTGCTTTAAAGGTAAATAATGTTTATTGTCAATTATTAAAGTAGCGGTATAAAGCGCTGTGTCTGTTTGGAACAGGGAGGTTATGGGTTTAAATCCCGGTGGCGGTCGTTTTTCAATTACAATTACTGAGTCAGTTCATAGACTAAAGTGTCGGCGTATGGACAAGAAAGGAAGTAGTCAACTGCCTATGCATACGAAGGTTTTCTGAATTTTTTCCTTCACGAACTCCTGATATATATCCTGAATATCGGCATAGTTCCTATCTTAGTCGTCATACAAAGTCCTTGTCCTCCACTCACATCATAAAAAATGTGCCGTTAAAGAATTAATAAAGTTTTAAAAAAATGATGTGGGTGGCCTCTATTGTAAACCGTAGAGTCTGAGAAACGGAGGTAAGACCCCATTATTATTATTATTATTATATGTTTAAAATTTAACGTATTTATGTCAGTTGAAAGGAGAGAGTGGATACAGGAAATACACCCCAGTGCCACCCACCTCTTCAACAAACATAAATCCTCACAAGGTAGCTACGTCCTTTGAAGAAGGTTCACTACCCTATGGTCGTGTAGTCTACGTCCGTCTGTAACGCGATATCCAAAGGGTCCGCCTGTCTTCCGAGTCAGGGGGAACGTTCGTCTGTCATGTAGTGTTCTGGTCGACTGAAAAATTTACAAAAGATTTATATCTTTTTCTAAATTTAATATCAGTGTCCAGATTATAACAAAACTTAAATTTGATAAGCTTCCCCAAATCCTCGATCAATAAGTAATATTTTCTAATACGTATTTCGACTACAAAGTAATCATCATCGGTATGAATAAGCAAATCGTAATTTATCTCCGGGTTATTGAATCGAAGATATGTTACTCGTTGCTAATTTACTGCGTATCTCACGGTTGATGAAGTCGAAGTTTGTAGTCGAAATACGTATTCATAAAATACAAATAATTCAATTCAATTGATTCAAATACAATTAAATTGATGTAGAAATTGGGGTAAATTTTTAAATTTATTTTCAAAACCTAAAAACCTACAGTTTTCTTTGATTATTATTGATAATAAATATAAAACTCCACATGAATACACCAAAAAAAAAATTATTTTTTTTTGAAAACATCTGACTGGTCACACCAGACGTAATCTTTTATATCTTGACAAATAAAATGTATCACCGGGTGATCTTCTGTTTTCGGGCTGATGACATTTGAACCCAAAGTGAATGTACTAGATTTAAATTCTAAACATTGTGGTATGAAAATTAAATACAATATACTTTAATGGTTCATTTTCATAACCAAAGTTTATTCGATTTTAATAAATTTAGTATGCAATTATACTAAATTTGGGTCATACTTCTAATGTTTCGTAAAAATAATGATATCTCTTATATATTTTGAAAACGAAAGGCCATTATTCGTTCATTATTCGGAGAATCGGCCAAAGAAAACGTTACAATAATTACTGAAAAAGAAAATAGCACCCTTACTTTGTAGGTTTGAAATTCGTCAAAATTTGCAAAAAAAATCTAGGACCTTTAACTAAAATGTTGTCACTAAAACCCAAGAAATTCATTTTGCTGTTTTTAATCAAACTTTTATCCTATTTTAAAAATTTTGGTATGTAAACATTCAATTTGGGTCATAATATGCAAATTTTTTATAAAACTACGATATCTCTTATAGATTTTTAAAATAAATGGTCATGGAAAATTCCACCATTTGAAAATATAGACGTAGTTATCGTAATAAAAGTTACAGTAATTGAAAATACCATCTTAAATGCCCCCTATTCAAAAAATAAACAACTTTTGTTTGAATTTTTTTTCTATTAGCTATAGCTATAGAAATATAATTACGGAACTAACTCTGTTGGTGGTTACTTTCAATTGTTTTTGATAAGAATGATTGGCAGAAAATGAGACATCTTTTTATTACTGAGTTGAAGCATTAGTAGAAAGCTTTATATCTACGGGATATAAGTGTTTCGATAGTAGTACGATCTCTTTTAACCCTTTGTGTAAGAACGTTACCGTTAAGTACCAACCGTTTATTTGACCCTGTGTAGGACCACGTAGTGAAATCAGAAGTATTTTGTATTTATTTACTCGAAAATTTATTCAAAATAAGTAAACAATTACTATTTTTCCAATATTAAAATTAAAATTTATAATTCAAATTTATAAGTGAAGGCCGGCACTTACAAGTACCTTTGGTGCATAAACTCAGCGCTATATTAAAAACCATATGCGTTTAACAAAACGTTACAGTTAATTTAGCTTTTACATGTCGTTTATTTAATTAAATTATTTATTTTTGTTAAACGCCTATGGCTTTTATAAACTTTCATTGGTCATGAAGTTATTTTTTGACTTCGGTTGCGCTCGAAGCAAATACAGAACATTTTTGTGCCGATCGATGCGCATATACTTAAAACAACAGTCCAGAAATGTACCCTTAGTTTTATATTTGTTGCTTTAATTACTATATTAAAATAAATTAATGATTGAAAAGGTGGTACTTAAAAGTACCCCTGGCACAGAAGTACAGAAATCAGTTGGGCACTTAATAGGTCAAATCATTCTTACTCAAGTAAGATAAGTAAATAATAGAATACAACATCAAAAATGCTCAGTCCTGAAGACAACCTCAAACCAATATGAAACATATTTTGATTACAGCAATGTGAAAATTGATTGAAAAATTACCAGAACCAATCAAACAAATATACTAATTACAAACAAATAAAATAATAATTATTAATATGTATTTTAGTAATGATAATATTGACACAATATATAAAACTAAATTAATTTGAATGAATTTTAATGGTGACATGGATAATTCGATCGCATTATAAACGAATGATTTATTTAACAAACCAAAAATTATACATTGAATTATTTTGAATATTTTAAACCAAAAAAAAAATGTTTATATTTATTAAAATTGTATCTATGTAATTTTATTTATTATTAACATGATTAAGACCTGTATACAATTTATTATTTCATGCGAATAAAAAAAAAAAGGAAATTGTAGACAATATTGTGATGAGTAAATTTTAAAATAAATTAATTCAATTTATAGGTTTTCATCCATATATTGGGTTGCATAAATAATAAACCATCAATAGTGCAATAATGAACGCAATCAAAAATTGTAATTTTTATTTTAGGGTACTGTAGAACAAGCGAAAAGATTTGTGTGTTGATACAATTGTCATTGAACATATGCACTTTATTGAATACTTTTAACAAAGGGTTTTTAAATACATTTGAAAAATTCTTGATTTAATACTTTTATAAAACTTAATATACCCGTTGAAAAATTAATATACATCAGAAAAGTACCTGCAAAACCATGAAAACCTCTCAAAGAGTTTTCTGATTTGGGCAAGCCAGATAATAGAAAATGGTAGAAATAGGTAGGCAATATAAGAAAAATGTTTACCTCATAGGTACTATTAAACAAATTATGTTTGAAACTTTTTTTGAAACATACCATAGTTTTGGTGTAAATATGGTGTAATTTTTGTATTTACGGCAGCAATATTAGATACATGAAAAAAAATTAAAGTTGTTTGGTTTTTGAAAAATATTTTATACAACTTATTAAATTTCAAATTTTGCCCCAATTCCAAGAACAATTATTTGCATTTTATTAATACCTATTTCGACTACAAGGTAGTCATCATCAGTATGAATTAGCTAATCGTAACTATCTCTGGGATATGGAGTCAGAGATATGGTGCTCGTTGCTAAATTGGTGCGTGTCTCACGATAATATTAAAAAACTTTTGTCTTTTACATGTTCTGACTGAGGTAGTGCCTGAAGGATTATTTGAATTGACTGATCAGTTAAGCCCATTAAGATCAACCCATTGAGGCGGTATCCTTTTCTGATCATGCGGTGTTGTTGTCAATAAGGATGGGGTGTTCATCGAAGCTAACCTTGATATTCAGGTATTAAATTCATTGTCTAAATTCATTATCTGTTTTCCTAATTTGTGTATGTAGATACTTTCGTATGCATGTAATTCTGTGGGATTTTGTACCGATTTCAGTAGTTTTAAATTCGATTTGTCTATTTTGTGGTTGTTCTCAATAAGGTGCGCAGCTATACACAATTTTTCGGTTCTTCCAAATTTTACATGAGCCACATGTTCTTTGATTCGAGTTCCGATTTGCCGACTACTTTGACCAATATAAATTTTGACAACTGACACTATATATGCCCGATTTTTTTTCATTGACAATTTTGTTCTTTAGGTTGCCCAATAACTGTTTAATTTTATTTTTAAACAAGCCACATCATCATTAATTCATCATTAGCTCATCAACCAGGAATCAAACGTCGGACCTATGGATTTCTAGCCCAGTGTGCTTACCACTTTGTTGTCAAATATCGACTTATTATTCATATAATTATTATTTGTGCATACTTAAGCATCACAATACAATACTTATGTCAAATTCCATTAAGCTTACGTAAGACACAGTATGAAAGAACTGGCGTATACTATGTAGACAAACATGTTGAATATTGATATGAAAAAAGTTTTTAAAATTGTTTGTGTAAGCTACGCAGAAATTTTATGTATATAACTAGACTATAAATTTTTTAGACTCCAGCTGTGTAAAATATTGATTTTAATAATAGTTTTTGATTTAGTAAAGGATTTTTTATTTTATAAATAATCTATGATACATGGATGAAAATTTACATTTAATTTGAATATTGTTACAAAAATATTAAATTGAACCGTAATAATTTGTGCAACTGTGCATTTTACAACGACAAATTTACATATTTCAAATGTAAAAAAAAAGCTATTTAAAATAAATAATATGGACATTTTAAAATAAATAAAACAACGACTATAGGCAGTATCAACTTAATAAATAAAAAAAGATGTAATTGATAAATTAACTGAATATATAATTATAAGTATTTAACGATGAATAAATTAATTTGGTATAGAATTGTTTGAGATCATGAAAGGCCCTAGGTTGGAAAACCCTAATTATATGATGCTACTTATGGACTTGGGAAACATTCAGCAATTTCAATCACCAAAGAACCGCAGGTAGGCAATAACAAATTATCAATTTGCCCAGCAATATAGCATAAACTCTGTTTATTAGAAAATATGTACCGAATAAATTTTCAAAACAATTGTCTCGTACAAAAATGGTACGTCATCAAAATACTTTTGTTCTAAACAGATTGCGAAGACCAAATGCATTCAAATTTCTAATGCAATTATGTAGATTCACTATCATTAAAAATGTGAGAGTTCACTTGATACCAGTGTTCGCGCAATGTTTGATTTGACTTCTTGCAGAATGCTTCGAAAAGTGCTTTAATCCAAGTTGGAATCATATGACTGGCAAATACTATCATTCTTAAAATCGATTTTAACTCTCTCACCAATATATGGTGGAACAAATTTTTTTGTGGTAATTTATAAAATTCCCAAGTCTTTCAATCGCGGAAAAAATTTTTTCTATAATAATTACAGGAAACACACACCGAATTTTTTTGCATAAAATCTTATTTCCAAAAACTTTTGTATACAACATTTTTCATATCGATTTTAGTTTTTGATAACCTTGTATCTATTATCATTATATACTTCAATTCTCAGAAACTGTAATAGATATGAAAAAAAAAGTCATATAGTTGAAAAATAAATCTTCATTATTATAGAAAAAAAGTTATGCTGGATCAAATATTTGGGGGTACGACAACCTCCTGTCGGATCAAGTTCTTACGGGGCTGCCAAGGCAAGTCCTTGAAGTCACTATAAACTGTCTTTTCTGAAAGCTTTATCTCGTTTTACACCGTTTTTTATAGTCGTTGCCTCTACTTTTAGCATTAGTTCAAAATAACGCATATATTTGCTTGTCTGTTTTCTGAAAGTTTTTTCCTCTAATTAAATGGGCACCGATTTTTGTAGTCATTACTTCTACTTTTAGTATTAGTTTAAAATAACGCGTGTTTTTGTTAAAATATTTTTTAAAAGAACAGTTTAACTAAAAAAAACGGCTTGAACTTTTCAATCGGTTTTCCGTGTTATTAATATTTCTTAAATGTTATAAAATATTTCTTAAAAGATTTTTGTACTGTCTGACAATATGAATGAAAGTTTGTTTCAACCCATATGAATAATTCATAAAAAAATTTTCCAAATTAAATAAACATTAACCAGTGGGAACCAAATTCATATCATTATGAGAAAATCAAACAAAAATAAATGATTCAAATTTTAGATAAACAATTTATATTGATAAAAGTACTACTTACTAAGTTATACTCATAGACTCGTCTCTTTTAGTATACATTGAATTAACATTAATAATATTATATTACTACTTGTATTTGACCACTAGAAATTGTTTAAATAAATACTAGTAAATAATATACATAGAAAATGAAGGGTTCACATTATGTTCTATTGGTTTTTGAACATGAATCAATTTAATGTAATTACAATAAATTGATTTTGTTTATTGATAAATCCTATTGGTATATAATTATTCTGAGAATATTAAATTTATTTCATTTTGACAATGACAAATAATATATTTCCAATATAAGTGAAATATTGTACATGTCATTAATCATTATTTGTATCGTTTTATAACTATTGTGAGTTAGTGTAGTATGTATTGATATATAACAGAAGGTTGATAATTTGAAATTTCTGATTTTTGGCTCTGGTTTAGCATTACACAAATTTCAATAAACAGTTAAATAACATAAAAAATTACAACATCTTTCGAGAGTCCAAGCTCTTAATTTCGTAAGATCCATGCCAATTTTTCGATCACACTTCTTTGTATTCCTAGAGACTTGATGAAGGATAACAGCTTCAATAGTCTTAATTTGACTTTCATAAAAATACGTTGTCCCCGAAGAATTCAAACTGATTCTGAATCTAGTATAAAATTATACGAGTTGAAAAACCAACGCTGAAGTAACGTCCCTCTCTGGCTCTAAACAACCACCACTTAACAATTCTAAATGAAAGAATATGAGTTTTAATTTAAAACCAAAGTTACTTTAAATATAAAACAATGTTGAAACCCAAAAAAAACTTAGCAGAGTTACTAATAATGAAGGATTCGTATTTGAAAACTCAAAAACGCCCATATCAATTTTCATAGAAGACTTCAATTAACCGATTTAACATGCATTTTATTTCCAGAAACATGAACCTCAATACTTCAAAGTTGCCAACAATTTTCGACCAGTCACGACGTTTGGTGGCCAAAAAAGAAACTAGTGTGCAGCTATACTCGTACAGATCTCTAATATAGTTTATAGTTTCTACAGAAATAACTGCATTGACAACATTTTAGAAAAAAATACTTTGTGAATAAATTTAAAATAAAAAAAAATTGACATTTTAAACTGTCAAAATTAATAAAAAAATAATTATTTGACATACAAAAATTGATTATTCTTTCGTTACACACAAAAGTCAACCATGTTTTTAAAACCTTGAGTAAATATCATACAGTAAACATAATCACATAGGTAGCGTTCTGTTCTCAAAATTAGTTCGGTTTTCGAAAGATTCTTCGGATAACAGTTGTTCATTATACATACAATATACAAACAACATTTATTCGAAACATTTTTTCAAGAACTGAATGATTAAGGTACGAATCAAGTATAAAATTATGAAAAAAGATCTCTACTTTTGTGGTCCATAGTACATGAAACCTTAAGGTTTTTGTCAAATATTATTAAACATATTATTAAAGCCTTCTGCTTATTTCAAGGTTGCTTTTTTCTAACATTGAAAAAAAACCAGTTTCATTTGTGTGTGATATATCATAGTTTAAAATGTCAAATATACCATCATGGAAAATTTCAACTTTCTAAAAATTTGTACTGTCCGAGATACTCATGGTAGGCAGTCGATCTTGGACGTCGTTGTGACGACGCTGCTGAGTGGACGGTGCAATGGTTCAGTACGTGTGGCAGTGTCTCCTTGACATAGCCACAACGTCGACACCGCTTGTCACCGTTTCAGAATCGACGTGCTTCATTTAATGGGACAACGTCGAGTCGAGCTCAGTGTACAAACCGGTAGTCGCAAAACCGAATATAACGACCATTCAATATGAAGTGGTTGCCCTCTTCCCCTAAGTTAGTACATGAGTACACCTTTCTCTGGTCTGGTTTTTCTTCTAGTCCAGCAAGGTAGTTCGCTCTTATACCTGAACGTAGAGCTCGAACAACCATAGATCTTACGGTGTCCGGGACTATTATACGCTCTGGTGTTTGCCCAGGCCTGGGCTAGGGATAAACTAAAACATAAGATATTTCGAAAAATTTCATATTTGATTATTTGAAGCGTAGATTTTTATCTGCGAACCTCAAAAGGTGAGATCCGATGGTGAACTTATTATATATATATTGATTAATTAAGAATATATCAACATTAATGTTTCTCGCACATCTGGTTGTAATGTTTATTTCACGGTGGGTAAGTGTACTTAAAATTTCATAATTTTTGAATGAATTTCATACAAAATCCCTACAAATATCATATAATACTTGATGTCAGGCAGTATGTCGAGAAAGATATTATACACGAAGTTAACCCTTGAATACCGCACTTGTAGATAATAGGCCTCATCTACATAAAATATGAAATGTATTTATTATTTGTATATTATGTATAATGTTGTTGTTTATCCTACCATACAGGGTGTATTAGATGAAAAGTATTTCGAATTCTGATGCGTGTTCAAGCAGAAAATTATAGTCATATTCAACTATAACAAAAACATTACTTTCATACAAAATATATATATATATATATAATATATATATATATATATATATATATATATATATATATATATATATATATATATTTATATATATATATATATATATATATATATATATATATATATATATATATATATAATAAGGAAGAGTAGACACTACATATCTCATCAAAAGTCTAATTTCAAAATGAAAATTTATTTTATATTTTAGTATCACAAAATTTACTCGAATCAATTGCACTTGCATTCTTTATAGAACTTAAAATGTTGAATATCGCTCAAAAGGTCTATGAGAGGGTACATCAAATCTCCCAACATGATGTATTTATATATAAGCAATTAAAAAAAATCTTAAGGTCGAAATTTATCAAAAAAATACCTGGAGCATATTATAAACAATTTTTTCATAATTTAATCTATGTGTCGAAATTGCTGCTGCCAATGATTAAAATTAAAATTTTTTAGTAAACCGTAAGAGTAATCGACTATTATAAAGAGGACCTTTTTAATAGTAAACTTACTTCATCCAAATTTCGTAAATAAAATCCTTTGTTTTCCTAAGGGTTAAAATTGACGGGGTTGAGTTATCAAAATCCCCACGTTGTAGCCCATTATATGCTATGACCAAAATTTCTATATGGGTTGTTTTGGATAATAAAACAATATTACCATATCCAATTATATCAAATTCGCCGCCATCCGTCCTTATTAAAAAATAAAAAATTTAAAAACTGCAACTTCAAGAGCGTATATCCTTGTTTTAAGCCATAGTATATGTGCTACCTTCTTGATGACCTTCTAGATTCTACCTTCTTGAAGGTAGAATGACCTTGTGATGACCTTCTAGGGCAACTCATAGACTAGGGTATACATATAGATATATACATATAGATAGATCGATTGTAGCGGTTGCCCTGGAGTTCGACCGTAAGGTCCATTGTCCTTCTTAAGGATGTGAGTGGAGTGGAAGGAATTTTTGTGTATTGACTAGGAATTGGTAGGATGTGCGGCTGCAGCCGACTCTGATAGAAACTATGCCGATATTCATCTGGAGTTCTTGAAGGAAACTGAAGCAAACGTTCACAAGCATAGCCGGTTACTTTGTTTTTGTACACACGCCGGCAGTTTAGTCAATTAACCATCCCCATTGTTTTTCTTTACTGCCTATGCGGGATTCGAACCCATAACCGCCTAGTTCCAAGTAGACATAACGCCTTAGACCACTCGGCTTCTTGCACATATCAATTATAAAATTTAAAATAATAACATCAACTTTTGCAGCTAATTGTATAATAAGTTGCAATGGTTTTGCAAAATACATGCAATAATACATGCAAAATATATTTCCAGAAAATATCCAGAAATAAAAATAATGTGATCCACATTTATAGCTCTCTCCCCCTCTCTGTCTCATGCTCTCTTTAATCATATTTTGAAAGGATTCACACACACACACGAAACACATAAACAAAATAATATTATTATTGAGGTTATTGAAGTGTACTCTAATTAAATTTAATATAATTATTTTATATGATGGCTAAAATATAATAATATAGAACCACATAGTAACACCACATACAGTTTCATATAATAAATTCATTTATTGAAAATACGGTGGAACTGTTAAATTAACTAACGTGTGAGTCTGTTTGTGTGTGTGTGTGTGTGTGTTTGTGTGGTAGTGTTAGATAGATACACTGTTTGAATGAACAAAGAACAAGTGACCAAACGAAAAGACAAATAAATAGCATCGTTTGTTGACCATTTTATTCATGTGGACATGGTGAATCGACATCGTTTCTACATATCTACCACCGACCTCTATATATAATATGAATTGCGTTCTAATGGCGTAAAATGGAAAAAGCGGCTATAATTAAAATGTAGTTTATTATTAACAATGGGACTAAAGCGACTCTTTTAATCCCGCGAGTGGAGTTTTCCCGAAGGAACAACAAGTCACGGGATTAAAGGCACTTTAGTCCCACGGTAAATATACTATTTTTTGCACTTTCGGGATTAAAATGACAACTTTACTTCCGCCAAATAGGTACTAAAGTAGTACTTTTTCTCCCATTGGCGAAAAAGTAGTTTTTTTTCCCATGGGAGAAATAGTAAATTTAATACATATCCTAGCAACAAAGCAAAATGACATTTCTATTTAACAAATTTTTTACTTTTTCTTCCATGGGAGAAAAATTACTACTTTAGTACCTATTTGGAGGGAGTAAAGGTGTCATTTTAGTCCCGAAAGTACAAAAAAAAACTTATTTAAATGACAATTTCTATGATTTATTAAAAAATGGAAATCAATCTAGTTGATTTTTAATTTACAAGCCCTCATGTAATTAAATACGAATGAATTTATTTTTTTTTAGAACGAAGTACCTAACGCAGCTTATGGATGGTGTGACTAGGTACAAATTGTCATGGAACGAAATGTTCTATTCTCTGTGTGCATTAGTGTGTAGTATGCTGTGTGTATAATAAAAAGTCATTTCCACCGAAACTATACTTCTAAAGTTTAACTTTACAATTATTTTATTCAAATTTTGTTTTAATTTTGAAATGTCAATTTTGATTTCCATAGAAACTATAAACTATACAAGCACACTATAAATCGTTATATATCATACTTTGGCTATGCACTCGCATTTTAATTTAATCAGTTTGGTTGGTTAAGTTAGACAGGAATAATAAAAGTTTAAAGAATTTATTTCGAATTACATTCAGAGTTGAAGAAAAAGCGGAAGGAACTTCGTTCTTGACGGTGGTTCCCCGACCACACCCACTTTTTTGTTATATTAATGTCGGCATTTGATTAGATTGTTTTTAACATTTCTGTTGCAAGTTCTGCCCAGTCGCAGTATCTTGGCTCTCTTTAACATCCAAAAGAGTGCTTTTATTACGAGTTAAACAATTATGAGTCTATATCTCCAATTTTACAATAAATACTGGTCCATTTTTACTGAATGGTACAGTACAACGCTTTCAAATTCTGACTTGAACCATCATATGTAAATTTAATTCTTGATGGTTTTTCGTCCAATGCAAAATTAAAACTTGTCTTTATTCGTCAATTGTAAATTTAGAACTTAATTCTAAAATAACCTTTTCCATGAAAATAACTTGATCTATTCGAAAACTTTTCCAACAAAGGTTTGGAAAATTACTGTGAACATTGAGGAAATTACTTGAAAAGTAATATAAATTCCTAGTTCCAGCAGTGTCTTATATAATCAGGTTAAAATACTGATTTGCTTTTGTTATAGAACAAATACATATATACACACAACACATAGATATATTCACTATTATAATTAATGTTATTTTGAAATAAAAAATAATTTTAAACTTTTATATTTCGAAAATAAAACGGTAAAAGGTGATTTTAAAAAAATTTTTATTTTATAAATATTTATCTTTGCTATCCTAGTTTTTTTTTTTAATTATGTCGTGTAGTTTTTTTAATACAATAGATAATAGTTGGGCGGGCATGAAGTTTTACATGATTTTAATGAGAGAGAGAGTGATAGAGAATGATTACTTTGCTATTAATTATCTAAACGGTCAAAAATTCTGAAACTTCGAGATTTATTAGAAAACTTGGAGATAAGCCGAAAAGTGGTTCATGCTGGACCACCCTTAAGTATGTAAATTATATTTAAATCTAATTTAAATCGTACAGCTACAAATTAACACGTTTCATTGAATCTAAACAAACAAAATCGTAAAATCAAAAAAAAAATTTAGAGTGATTTTGATTTTACAAGCCCAAAATTGTTTATCATTACAGGTATTGTTAAGTCCCATTTTAAAATGTAAATGCACAGACCGACAGTCACAAAAGGTTTGCGACAATATAGTATAAATTTTACAATATATATATATATATTATATATATATATATATATATATATATATATATATATATATATATATATATATATAATATATATATATATATAGTTTATCTAATAAAAACAAACTATATATATATATATATATAGTTTGTTTTTATTAGATAAACATTTTATATTTATTTTGTCTATCATGCACCGCTTAAAAGTTTGGTTATTAGTATAGCACCAAGCGGCACAGATGTATGAAAGGAAAATTTTCGTAATGGCCTACATCAGTAGAGAATAGTGTAGCATTGAATCAGTGAATGAATCGGATCAGTAGTTCCATAGATTACCTCATACAAACTTACGACTATACCTCTGTTTAATGTTAATAAAGATGTACTAAGAAAAACTAAACTTTTCAATAAGTTTTTATAATAGTTTTTTTATGAAATATATTATTTTTATTCTAAACTATTCTCACTTGGGATATGACATTGGCCATTTCGATTATCAATTACAATAGAATTAACAAGAAATGAAACATTTTTTTATTTTTCGTTACAACATAAGTATTTTTTAATTACTGATCCAAATTTAAACCGTTATGAATATGAAATATTTTTCCTTTAAATTAGCCTTTACTTGGGGTTGCACCTAGATAGAAGACTTACATGGCGAAAACACATCTGGACCAAACGAAAACAACTAAACTTAAATCTCTTAAAATATAATTGGCTTATAGGACAAAAATCAAAGCTATCATTAGACAATAAAGTATTAGTGTATTAGGGGAACTGCGAGCAACAGTAACATCGAAATACTCCAATGTTTCCAATCGAAAGTCTTACGAACAATTAGTGATTCTCCGTGGTATGTGCGTAACGATGACATTCATCGTAGTTTCAAAGTGCCCACAGTGCGTGAAGAAATTTCGCGATTCAGTGACAGATACATGACTCGCCTTGAACGGCATCCAAATACTGAAGTGATAAATCTTTTAGACAATAGTGACAGTTTGAACAGACTGAATAGACAAAATGTGTTAGACCTAAGATTTAGATTTACGTAAAATAGTATATAGCTTACTATATAGTTTTTTTTTTAAGTGACTACCAGTGGGTAGATCACTGTTCAAGCCATTTTTAGCCAGTGGACCTATTTATAGTTCTTTTTAGAACTGATAATAGAAAAAAAGGAAACAAAAAAAAACAAAAACAAAAATTAGCCTCTTAATACTTTTTACTTCATTTTTTAAATTTATAAAGAATAAAAAAAAATTAAATAAAAGTGCATAACAATCAGCCACTTCCGTACAATATACGGCCAAATGTATGAATCAAATTAGACCATTTCTTAATAATAGGATAGTGTCAGTCCAGATATATGGAGGTCAGTGATACCTACGTACACCTATCTACAAACATTATTATGTTTATATAAATATCTATAGAACTCTCCCTTGTATATTTGTAGGAGAATTTATTACAAACAAATGGGGTTGTATATAAAATTTATACCGTTTGGCTCTTATAACAGGTTTAAATATATAAACGCATGGTGTATAGACTATTCATACGAAATCGTACATGCCCAACTGATAAATTATCTGATTAACGATTGTGGAACAATCAAAGTTCCAAGTCTCAATTCCACTTTTTACTCTAACTGTTTCGTAGCTATTCGAGCGAGTGTTTCTTCCTCAGTAGTTGTTATTTTGTAGTAGATTGATTCAACGACTATCAATATCTCTAAACCAATTCTAGATTCACTTCAAATTTGGTATAAAGGCAGGTCTTCAGGTATAATTAATGGAAAATACCTGGAAGCCTTTAATTTTCGGTTATACAACAATAAATTATAATAATATAGGCTGGGTGAGACTGATCGACCCACACTGAAAAATTCCCATTTTGTGCCTTTAAAAACTAGACACCAGTCTACTAAAGGAAGGCCCCAACAATTTGAATTCAATTATACAACAATTTTTTAATAGTTTTTTTATTATAAAAAAATTCAATTTTCTTGCAAACTTTATCAGGTATTTATCTCTCTAAAAAAATTCAGAATAAAGGGATTTCGAAACGTGGAGATATGTCGAAATTTTCAATTAGAAAAATTGGGCCCATAAGTTCCCAATCGGATAAATCTTTCCCATGTTAATAAAAGAAACTTACCAGTGTAACTTGTTAATTTTGTAACAGTCAATAAGTGTCCGCGTTAAAACTATTCGTTAGAAGAAACTTAACTCGAAAGTTACTGTCAATTATTTAAAAAAAATGACCTATTTGAGGGATTCATTTCAGATAAAAAAATCAGGATTCAGGTTTTAGATTTTCCGACTTTGTAGTTTGTACGTCTTGTGTTGTGTGTACTTGGAACTGGGAGGTTATGGGTTCGAATACCGACGTCAGCAGTTTGTCTATTATTAAAAAAAAAGGGGTGGTTAATTGACTAAACTGTCGGCGTATGGACAAGAACGAAGTAACCGGCTATGCTTGTGAAGGTTTTCTGCAGTTTCCTTCACGAACTCTAGATTAGTATCGGGATAGTGCCTATCAAAGTCGGCTGCAGCCGCACATCCTACCAATTCCTAGTCTACACACAAAATTCCTTGTCTTCCACTCACATCCTCACATCCTTAAGCATCACAATGGACCTTATGGTCGATGTGTGTCCCGTCCAGGACAGCCTCTAAAATCTATCTATCTATCTTGAACTTCCTCTTTTGCTTCCTGAATTGACCAAGAATTTTGATGATAGTTTAACTACAAAATTCAGGTTTTTTATTGATTCTTCACATTTTTTTATAACCACCGGGTATGAATGTAGAAACAAAAGTAGGTATCCTAAAATATACTTAACAAAATTATATTTTGAAAAGACACAAATTCCGAATAAATGAGTGATATAGAGAAGAAGAAGAGTCCTGTGATATACCCAAAAATATTATTCTATTAATCCTTTTATTCATATTCTAAAATTCAGGTTACCTATTACTTAACCATGGAGTGACGACAATCATTATAATCTATATTATTTTATAGTCATAGTTTTATTGTGAAGTATGTATAGAAATTTAACATGGTTTTCTATTAAATTATTGTTTATTTCATATTATTATTAATAGTATGCGGAAAACTTTATGAGATTTTGTGGTAGATTTAGGTTTAGTTTATTTAATTACGATTAATACTTGTGTGTTAGCAATGTTTGTTTATAATTTAGTGGGTGTGGTAGAAATCATCCCACTAACAATCTGATTATCAAAAGAGGGGTAGTCTTTCTCCTACATTAGTAATGCTTCAATGTCAAAATAATAAACATTATTTCATTTTTAAAGAGCTGTTTTGCTTATATAATACTACTTAAAAAACATCACATGATTGTTTGTACTAATTATTAAATATATTTTTAATATATGCTAGTTAGAAATATTTAAGGAAATGAATGTATTCATATAAAATATTATACTAATTTATTTTTATATGCGATATATAATATATATATACAAGGGTATATTTAGTTTAGTCCCAACATTATAGTGATTAAAAATATTGATCGCAGAAAAAGTTTTTGGTATACGTTCTTAAAATGACCGAATTGGTCCATTTTCGCATATCCTTCCATCTATCCGACTATAAACATGATAACTCAAAAACAAAAAAAGATAGCAAGCTGAAATTCTGTGAATTCTGTGTTCTAGAACTAAAAATTAAAGTCAAGTTCTTGAATGGATAAAATCTGTGATATATAGAAGAAAACTTTAAAGACAAAAAATATTCCTTTTTAAAGAATAAACAACTTTTGTTTGAAACTTTTTTTCATAAAGTAAATAGTTTAGCCACAATTTGATCTCAACAAGTAAATTAACAGTTGACGCATTGATATATTATGACCTCGATAAACTCAATTAGCTGTTATTTTCACTTGTTATCAAAAAAAAACTTGGGCAGGTTTCAAATAAATATAAAGCATTGAATTTCGTCATATGCTGTGTCGACATGAATCAGAAGAGACATGAATCAGGAATATAGAAAAAAATGAATGTTCTAGTAGATTATTTTCTTAAATTAAAAATTTTTTTTCTTGCACTATACTATACTAACCTTTTTATCACCTTAAATTGTTCAAGGATGTGATATTGTTTTGCAAAAAGCATTTTAAGCTTTGAAATGATTCCGTTTAGGCTTTCTAGTGATGATAATTTTCGAACTAAGCACATAATTTTTTGACTGATGATAATTCATTTTAAAACTACCCTAGAAACAAAAGCTATGCCATATCTCCTATTTTCTGGGTCAAAAAATCAGCTGGGTCATAAAGCAACCATAAAATTATGAAAAATGGCCGAAATTCTTTTATGGCCAAATGGACTCGCATGTAGCGTATCTATACAGGATATCATTGGAGGTTTTATTAAAAAAACTGTTTTTTTACAAATGGTTCAAAAACTTTTCCTGGCGCATCCTAACAAGATATTATAAAGAAAAATTTGAGTACACCACTGCTTTTTTTCTAAATTTCATATTCAATTTAGATTGAATAACTAATTATACAATTTTATTCTCTCTTACATTTTCTGTCTATCTTGCTTATTTTTCGTGAAAAATAGAAAATTTTCCCTGGAAAAGTAAATTTATTTTATCGAAATCTATTGCCTATTTAATTTTTCCGATTAAAATCTGGGACCTGTATACAAAGACATTTGAAACTTAACGCTAGAAAAATATATACGAAAAATATATGTAGAAAAAAAACATGATTGCATGCCTACATGGCAATATAATAATAATATTGAAAGTACTAAAATAATGTCATCCTGTTTCAAACTGATTCTGTACTTGAAATACATTAGGTTAAATTAATCTGGTTTATAGTATACATAATTAAAAATATTATTAAGTGATGGTTATAAAAATTTATCTACACAATACATAATCCTAGTTTTGTAGAGATTTTTTCTTGAATAACATTTCAGGACAATAGCTGTTGGTATATAATATAATATAATATCACAAAGGTGGTAAATTTGAAATGTAATGTAAATACAATTCATACATTTCGATTCTTCATGTCGGTATTTTTGATTGTACAAACTAACCCTCATTCATGAATAGGATTATTTGTTGTGCATTTCATAGTTTTTATTAATCCGATACCATGCTTTATTAAAATCCACTTGGGTAAATATACATATTAATTCATTTTAATAAACAGAATTAATGTTAAAAGGGTCACAATACTATAAGTCTGTCTAAATTTTACTTAAAAATAATGTTATGGAAAGAAAAAAACTATTGGTATCAAAAAATTTAGTATTTCGAAACGACACAAGACTTGTTCTCATGTGTAGCATATTTTAATAATATCATGTGAATATGTAAACTAGAAAAATTAATGGTTGTCGTAATTGTTCTTCTAACTCTGAAATACCAGTTGAATAAAAGACGTAAAACATAAGAATTTTTAACAAGCTGAAATTGCTGGCGAAACGTCAATTTTTTATATTATAAATTTATTGACAAATAATTTATTTCCGAAATTTTTTTAATGCGGGCATTTCTATAGTAGCTATAATCTATATTAGAAATTTAGCCATCAGAAAACGATATTTGCTGGGAACGCTTTGAAATTTTGAACATCTAAAATGTTTTATGGAGTCGTAAGCAAAATTTACCCAGATTTAAATTTAAATTTAAATTACAGCTATATATACACAAGCTTTAATTAAATGAATAAAAAACTGAAAGAGAAAATATTTTCCGCGGATAACCACTAGTTGACTTATTGGAAAATGTTGGAAAAAATATTATTCTCTATTTTTTAATTAATCTCTCTCTCTATATATATATATACATATATATATATATATATATACATATATATATATATCTATATATTTATAATATATATCTATATATTTATATATATATATATATATAGAGAGAGAGAGAGATGAATTAAAAAGTAGAAAATATTATTTTTTCCTCGATTTTCCAATAAGTCAAGTAGTGGTGAGCCGCGGAAAATATTTTCTCTTTCAGTTTTTCATTCATTCAATTAAAGCTTGTGTCTGCGTTTCAGTTTATTATATAAAAAGTTTGTTTTTATTTATTGTTATTTTAAATTAAGTTAATTTTTGTCTGTGCAAACAAATTTGTGTCTGTGTTCTCTGTGCTGTGTAAAATTTTAAAACCATAGTTGAATGATAATTCTTAAATATAATAAATATAAATTTTAAGAAGTAGGAATCTATTAAAATTTAATAAATATATATAGATAGTATAGAATACTATAGAATATAGAATACTTAATAATCACCTATATATGCAACTGACTACAATATTGATGCTTTCAAATATAAATAAAGCATATGGTATTAAGTATAAAATTTTTGTGTGAAGTATATATGGTTATAAATCCTATTGATATCAGATTAATAATGGTGGTTTGCTTTTTATTACAATATTGTAAACCATTTATTTAAAAATAGAATTAATCTTTGTAAACAAAATTAATATTTATTTTGTGTTAAATAATATTTCCTGTAGATTCCCTTTTTTAGATCCAGCTCTAACGTTACTATCGAAAAGTAAGTAATATCAATTATTTTCATTTAAGTATATTTTTCCTATAACAAAATGTTTCAATGTACGATTTGTACGGCGTAAAATTTTATCCAAATTTTTAGAATTAAAATTATTTAAGCAAAAATTAAATATTTAAGCAAGTATTTCAAAAATTCTTCAGGCTATTTATAAAGAATGATATTTGCATATAAAATTAATGTATGAGGTATGTTATTAAAGTCTTCATAAATAAAACTACCCCATTTTAATCTTCATATTATGTGTAAACTTATTTACACCAGTGTACTGTGTGATACTACCCATGGCTGACACTCGTAGCACTAAACGTAATTAGAAATAAGGATATGTGCATTGCTCTCAATTTTAGAGTTTTAAGGGCCCAACCAACACAGCGCCTACATTGAATGTCATTATTTAATCATCGTGTATGTTTGTTTTCACTATAAAATTTATACGGGTGTGTTAATTTGTTCATTTTCTTCTATACGCGTAGGCATGAACAGGGTGTCATAGGCAGAGAGAATCGCATATACCCCTATTAAAGGCATTTGAAAATAATAAATGGACTTTAATTAGTTTTACTTAGTTTAGTACTTACGAAAAACAATACGAATATTCTAAACCGTATTTAAACGATTCGAATTCGCTTTATAACAAACCGAAGTAATATTACCAATCAAATCAGTTAAAATTTTACAAATTTCACTATATTTAAAGAAAATAACTGATTCATTGATTCATCTTGAAATACCACTGGTCTGCGACAAAATAAATAACTAATTCAGTTTTAGAGAGGAAGACTTTTTTTGAAGGTTTTTACATGAAAATTTTGACTCCAGAATTGGGTACTTTTTTCTAATTTTATGATTTGTGCCGAACTCATGTGCTTTAGGAAAAAAATATGCTATATTTCTTTAGCCTTTTTTTTGTGAAAACCGAATAAGTTCGCAGCAAATCAACTGTAAAATTTTGAAAAAATAACAACAATTTTTTAGCTGATAGTACATAAATAAATAAAGAAATTCGTGTCGAAATTTAGAGCAACATTAAAGCTTTTAAATCAGCATTCCATAATAAAATTAAAAACATTACGATATGTATTTTAATACAATTTAGGTCATCGCAAATGGCTTTTACGCATGTTTGGTGACCTATTTATGACCTAGTTTAATAATAAGGCATTAAGAGCATTCGTTATATTTGTAGACTTTAATGCTTTGTTAATTAACACTTAAATTTGCTTACTTTATAAACAATTATTAAACCGCAAGCGTAGTCAGAAGAACGAGAATTGTTCGATGTCTTGTGGATGTGTTATTCATACGATATAAGATTTAAAAACTTTTCATTTGTAAACGTGTCTTTTTATCAAAAAACCACGTAAGGTCGTTCATTTTGCAGAGAAAGATGTAAGAGGGTTATCAAGCGACTGCGCATGCCCGCAGCGTTACAGATTTAATGTATACGTTGAAACTAGATTTAAATATTCTATGGTTATTTAGTAAATAATAATACTAATGAGTCGTGACTCGTAATGTTTCTTTTATTTTAAATAAAAAAGTAAAATCTTGTGTTTTGCTTCTCTAAAATGATTAAATTACGTAAATAATTCATTATTACTTTCAAAATGCATTTGAACATATCTTCATATTTGGCTCAAATAAATCCTTGTTTAAACACCAAAAATTTACATAGTTTTATAAAAACTTTTCTGCATTTTAAACTATGTTTTATTCGATTATAAAGATTAAATTTGTAGTTTCTCCATAAGACCCAATGTTAAAAGTATGATTTTCAATATCGAATATTTTGAAGCATACCAATGAATTCGTATTGACTTTTATTATAACATATTTAATTTACAGGAACTTTTCTGCATTTTGTTTCTCTTTCGAACTTCCTTAAATTGCATGATTTTAAATTGAGATAACGAATCTTTTTGCTATATCACTGTTTATACGATATTATTCTTTTAGAAACGATTATGTGTTATTTCTGTGACACTCAGTATATAAAACCCTTTTAGTCCTTTTTTTGATACATTCTTTTTAAAACGCTTCAACTTATATGTTGTTAACTAAGTACATACACTACAGATAATGAATTGTGTACATATTTGAGATTAAAAAACAAATTGCTACATCAATTACATATTTATTTATGGATACCCAGAAACTAGAAACTTTGTTATTTATTAATTTAAAAATTTCATCCTTTTCTGAAGGGGTAGAAAATTTCAATAACATTGTAGATCTTTATATATTACATATTTACATTTTTGATTGCAAATTTTATTTCTACTGAGGATAAATAACCCTTCTTATGTCTTCATATTATAAAATCAGTAAAAGCAGTCTTTTTGATGTTTGTTATAAGAAAGTATGAATATTTTCAAAACATTTCCAAAATTATCTAGTTATTTTATTTTTCAAAGTAGAAATTTTGGCTAAATTTCGAATCATTTATAATTTGATCATATTGGAAAATGTCTTGGTATTAAATTTCAAATTTTGCTAGAAAAATTATTTGTATTTTATAAATACGTATTTCGACTACAAGCCGTCATCATCAGTATAAATTAGCTAATCGTAACTATCTCTGGGATATGAACCCAGAGATATGTTGCTCTTTGCTAATTTGGTGCGTGTCTCACAAAATTAGCAACGAACAACATATCCCAGAGATAGTGACGATTAGCTAATTCATACTGATGATGACTACCTTGTAGTTGAAATACATATTTATAAAATTCAACTATTTGTTCTAGGAATTGGGGCAAAATTTGAAATTTAATTTCAAAACACCTAGAGTACTCTTTGATTATCTTAATAATCTTTATATTGTGTTGGTACCTTTGTGTTGGTAACTTGAAGTACTATTCCAAAATTATGTAATGCATGCTCTAATCTTAGAGCAAAGCTACTCAAAAGAATAATAATAAAAAACAATATTTCGGAAGTATTTTATGTATTCCACGGCTCTTATTTGGCCTGTTGAGACAGTTTACATTACAATTTAAGCTTAAATTCCTTGGCTATTAAAATCATTTTCATTTATTTTCTTATTTGCAGACTAAAATTTCGCTGAGAAGATTATTTGTAAAATTTTTCGTTCTATTAAAGGAATGCAAGAGCATTAAACAGAACACAATAAGCCTTTTGAATGAGTTTCGAAAACGATTTGTTACAACCACAAATTATACTTTCCCAAAATATACTAGGCGTGACCTGTTTATTATGTGCTATAATATAACATTTTAAATATTTTAAAAACTATATTTATGAATGCATCATATATGATAATATGAGTAAAGTACTCGATCACTCTAATAAGACAAGACGGAAGACCCGTTGAAAAAGCAGATATAGCTTGTTTTCAAAACTTTCTGCAAAGAATGTTTATAAAATCCTAATTAGCTCTGTCTGCAATGGTTTATTTTTACACCCGGTATTAATATAATATATATAAGGATATTATAAGTTGAGTTCCGACTTTGTAAAGGTTCAAAATATTGATCACAGGTAAAAACAGGTTTTCATAAAATGATCTAATTAATTTCCGGGGATGTTCGTCTGTCCGGGGACACGATGACTAAAAAAAGAAAAAAAGATAAGGAGCTGAAATTTTGTATGCGTGTTCTAGAGATAAAGAGTAAGGTCAAGTGAATGGACTGGGCCGTCTTTAAAATGGTAAGAGACAGAAAAAAATTGAAAGACAAGAAATATCCTTTTTTTTAAATAAATCACTTTTGTTGGAAACTTTTTTCATATATATTTCCAATAATATATTTCGAAAAACCAATAATATAGTTCGATTATATATGGGTAAAACGCTAATAAACAATGGCAGTAAAACAGCAAAGAATTAACATATTTTCAATACAAGATTTGAAACAGGACGTTATTAGTTTTTTATTGTACTTATGCAATTTTAATTTGTTCTTGTATTTTACCCATTTGACATAACATAGCTTCCAGTAGTAGATTGTTTCTTTCGGACTTATTACGTACGTGATTGTAAATTACTACCGTCCAAGTAGCCGATCGGTCTAAGGCGTTATGTCTTCTTGGAACAGGGAGGTTATGGGTTCGAAACCCGACATCGGCAGTTGTGAATTACTAAGAAAACAAGGGGCAGTTAATTGGCTAAACTATCGGCGTATGAACAAGAACGAAGTAACTGGCTATGCTTATAAAGATTTTCTGCAGTTTCCTTCACAAACTTCAGAAGAGTTCTGATGAGTTCGCTATCAGAGTCCGATGCAGTCGCACAACCTACCAATTCCTAGTCTATACACCAAATTCCTTCCACTCCACTAACATCCTCATATTCTTACGCATCACTATGGACCTTACGGTCGAAGTGTAGCCCATCCATGGCAGCCACTACAATCTAATTCTAATTCTTGTAAATTACTAGTACGATTTTGATTAAAAAACATTAAAAATTTGTAACATGAAATGAATAAGCAAGATTCACTTGATACACCAAGAGTTTTTATTGAAGTATTTAAATTCCAAAAATCGCCACTGTAGTAACTCTTTTCGTTCAAAAGTTATATTGAGGTGAAAGACTGTCTACTTTAAGGTGTAGTAATATCACGGTAAGGTACACAAGCAAAAATCCCTTAAACTCGGCCTGTCGCACTACCGTGCTCTAGATTGACCTTTATGCAAAGTTTTATAATTTTTGATACAATTTTTCTTTTTGGGCAAAGGACAGAGGACATTCACTTAAATTATTAATATGTGTGATAATGTATTAGTGCAAGGATTTAGTTGAAGAAAAAAAAAAGTAATAATAATCATTATTATTATACTTATAATAGTGTAATGTTTACATAGCTGTCGGTTATATTAAATTTATTTTAATCCGCTTATACTACAAAATAAGCGTTCATACAACAGATGTTTTGAATTTTTTTTTTTGTGTATAAAATATATTAAAGAATACATTTTGTGTTTGTTTTGGGTAAATTCTAAACATAGTTGTTTATCCGTGTTTATGAGATAAAAAAATGCATTAAATATAATTTCTAAATCAGAAGTTTATTATAATCTTTTTTTTTTCATGCGTTTTTTAACTTTTATTATATATGAGAAATTTTAAAACGTGTACATACAAATAATTTATGATTGATCGGTTTTGGTTGCTTTTCAATTTTATTGGCTATTTATTCAATGTATATTATTCCTATGGAAAGTACATTTCTGCACTAGAAAGTACACTGCAAAGTTGACATTATCCGAATCTCTGTATATAAAAGTGTATAATGCTTGAGAATTATCCGTTTTTACTATACACAACGCGACGATTATTCATTATTTTAACCAAATCTGGCATAGCCGTTCTAAACCATTAAAATTATGGTATTTTGGAGCAAGATTTAGAATGAGCTTATTTAAAGTTAGAAATTGTTATACCCGGCATATAATATATGGTTTACGATAATATATACCAGGGACTATTAAGTTTATCAGAAAAAAATTGGTGTAATTGTTCAAAACATGACTTAATTAGTACATTTCCGCAAATGTGGTCATCTGTTCATACATCCATCAACACGATAACGAAAGTGTTAGGCACCTGGGAATTTTGATGTGTGTTTTAGAGCTAAAAATTAAGGTCCAGTTCGTACTGTTCGTTTCGGGAATGCGCAATATCGGACCATGTTTCGGCAAAATGGATTAGCAACTAGCTCAGTTAGTTGTTATTCCCACTAGCTTTAACAAAGGATGAACGAACGCTATTTAGTTAGAACGCTATGTAGCGGTATCGCTTCTTCATTAAATTATTATTATAGTTTTGTTTATCATTTTTATCTGTTGCATAACAACTATAACTTCCCTCTATTATCACGGTTGCTTTAAATGTTAACAACCATGGTAATTTACATATTAATAATATAATATTTCATAAATCAAATCAATAAAGATCAATTATATCTTTCACATATATTTATTATTTATTTAAATAATAATTATTTGAATTAACAATCATTTATCTTTACAAGTTCTTAATGCAAGACGTCATAGTTTCATAGCAACATTTTGTTGAAAATATCGGTTGAATTTCTAATATAGAATAAGCTAAATTATTGAATTCTAAATCCATTTGCCATTTTTTTCATAAAACTTATTTATGTTTTGAATTACCCGTTTTTACCCGCATTTTTAAGTAAACTGGAAAATTGTGCGTGACAAATTATGCGTACAGTTCATGACAGATACAGCAAAAATTGTTAATCGTTTAATTTTTCTAAACTTTTTTAAAACGCGTTGTTTTTCTTTTCAAGATGTAATGGTTTATAAACAAAACACGAAGCCTAAACAATTATAAAAGCTCTTTTAGTCATAGACTGCAGGTCCATGGCAAAAATAACCCTGTGATGTCCCACCGTGAATTACGTCTAGAAGGCTGGTACTATATCACAAAATAATCGATGATTGTCTGGTATTAAAAGTGTATCTGGTATAAATTGAAAATCATCTATGACTAATTTTCAAAAAAATTTATTTTCCACTGTTCGACAACGTTTATCACTTATATAATCATTTATGCAATAGACAATTGGCTTAGAATACTTTAATTTGATCTTAAAATACATACAACTTCATTCAATTCAAATCATATAAAATTTAAACATTTATTCATATTTGATAAGGTTATAAATTAATTCTCTTTGATAATTTCTTCTCTGTGTGAGAAGAAATCTTTAACTGAAATTTAAGTTGAGTTTTATTTTTTTATTTATTCGTTTTTATTTTTTTAGTAAATTTTCCATTCACATTCATATATAGAAAAGTTGTTTTTCAAAACTTATTCTCTGTGTCTGTATGTATAAAACTTTATAACGTATATAATATTTTACTTGTTACTAAATTTATTTCTTTTGTAATATTATACTTGCATTAAAAAGTTTTCATCTTTGATACCGAACCATATATATACAACAGTCTATAGTATTCAGTATAAATGCTGTAGGCATAAATATACTTAGGTGAATATAGTATTCATTCCAACTAGACATATACGCAACAGGCTATATGGCAAGTAGCAATCACCAAGAATGTAAACGGTTTTGTAAGTTCTCTGAGAAATTACTATTGGTTAACTTTAAAAGGAAATAGCGACGCAAGATTTTTGTATGAAACTATCCTAGTTGAAATTTGATTCAACGTAACTTCAATTTCCCGTAAGTATCCTGCAAGTAAAAACTCTTTGTAGGATCAGAGCGTTTCTTCGATTTAGAAGATCATTTCTTCAATTGTCCACTGAGAATATAGAAGAAACTATCTCTCTGGAGGAACCTCCAGAGGCTCTAGACAACTTTAAATTTTCTCGGAAGTGCAAACTCTTAAAAGCTTACAAACTGCGTCCGCTTGAGCATGGCTGGATTTTGTAAGTTCTCTGAGAAATTACTATTGTTTAAACTTTAAAAGGAAATATCGACGCAAGATTTTTGTATGAAACTATCCTTGTTGAAATTTGATTCAACGTAACTTCAATTTCCCGTAAGTATCCCGCAAGTAAAAACTCTTTGTAGGATCAGAGCGTTTCTTCGATTTAGAAGATCATTTCTTCAATTGTCCACTGAGAATATAGAAGAAACTATCTCTCTGGAGGAACCTCCAGAGGCTCTAGAGAACTTTAAATTTTCTCGGAAGTGCAAACTCTTAACAGCCTACAAACTGCGTCCGCTTGAGCATGGCTACTGCCACTAACGAAGCTTCCAAAAACTTATTTTAGGCACAAAAGACATTGGTGAAATGTAAAAACTCTTTTAGTCTGCAGTACAATATATGACACTAATTCATTCACACCGTCGTGTCTCAAAAACGGAGGTTAAACCCCATTAATATTATTATTATTAATTCATTCACACTAATTGATTAATTTTTTGGTGATCGATTTTGGAACACTATTTGGAAACTCAAATTATCAGTTTTTTAGTGATTTTTATTACCACCGATTATACGACTAGTTTAATACTAGTTTGTTTAAATTGTTGTATGCCTGCTACATACGTCATAGTTCTTGCATATTAAATAACAGTATATTATTTACTACATGTATAATATAATATTAACTGTATAATAGAACGAAATTTTCTACTTAAATAAATATACTACAATATTTGATATTCATAAATACAATTCGTTTTAATTCGTAAATTTCAAATAAGAACTTAAAGAGTACAATGTATATACGCTTACACAGGAGGTATTATTGCGCTTTTTCTAACGTTTAAAATGTTCAAATTTAATCATACCTTTTAAATTTGTAGAGAATGCCTGGGGAATATTTTATAACTTGACGTTCACGTGTCTTAATATACGATCCATTTTTCGACAAGTTACTATTCTAACCATATTTTCTTGTGCATATTTCTTTTGCATCTATTTTCAAGCAATCTATTTTTTTATAATGTATCTAGATCAGTTAGTAGAGTATTCGTTTAGAATGCCAGAGGTCGTGGGTTCGATCCCTCACTAGATGTGTATGATTTTTCATATCAAGCTTTGATGTCAAATAATGTTATCTAGATGGATTTAATTAATCAGTTTATTGCATAATTTCGCTATTTTATGGGTAAACAAGAAAATATTTTCATAATTCCAATGTGTATAAATTACAAAATTAGGTATTTAAAATAAAACTTTGAAAAATATGTGAAACAACAAATTTTTTCCTAATCCAAGATCGATTATTTCTATGATATAAATGAAGAAGCAAATGAATATCTTGAATGAATATTTCAAGGTTACCCAACTCATTGTACACTATTCTAGATAAAACAGGATATTGATCTCAAATAATCGTTCATTCTTGTCTACTAACGTCAATATCACTGAAACAAATATCATTAAAATCGGTAAAACCGTTTTTTCAAACACACGCATCTTCAGGGTACGAATCATGAAGATTGCACTGAATTACATTTATCTCGTCTAAGCTTTTTTTATACATTGTATTTGCAACGAAGTTTTTTAAAGAACGTATAAATTCTTATGAATTTATGTCTTCTGTAAGGAAGGACGACTAATTTTTATATTTCGGAACTGTTATTCTTTTTCTAATGGTCCTAAACATCGATTTTTTTGTGAAGAAATACTTGGACCGATTATGCTCATTTTCGAATTCAAATCTCTTTAAAGCTTGATTACTGAAGAAAAAACTGATCCACTTTATTTAAATTGTAGTAGTAATATGTTTCAGTCTGTAATGAAATTCTGGAAAGTAAAGGTCTTTATATTAAATTATCCTGGGCATCCCATGGGCATCTGTATAACAATTTCTACGATCCATATTTCAAACTGTTACGGACTTAAAACTAATAATATATAGTAAACTGAACATTAAAACGGATAATATTGAGTAAATTTACAAAAACCTGAATGTAAAAGCGGATCTTAAGCAATGCATTCATACCCATTATTCAAACCAACTAGTTATAACTCATGTAATCTTATATATAATGTAATGCTGATCGTTGATATAAAAGTTAATCAAGTCTATTCAGTGATATTTGTTTTCATTAAGATTTAATTTACTTTTATATAGAACTTTCAAATAAATCTTGTTGAATTCTAAATTCACTTTTATCCAACTATAATGTTGTAAGTATCTTCGTTCGTATAGTTGGTATATTGTGAGCAAAATACCATTAGGTATATCTACTGCGATGGCATTTCTACTGGATGTTATAAATGAGTAAAAAACTTATTGGTATTTACTTTAAGTCCAATTTTACAATTTTAATATACAGTGTACCAAAACAATATTTTATATTCATTAAATATCAATATAAGAAACAAATTATGGCAATCATAGATATTGAAATGCTTTAATTCCATTATGTGATCGTAAAAAAACGAGTGGCGAAATCATATGTATCATTCTCAAATTTATCAAAATATTGTATACCAGCGAAACAACTTTATAATTACCAAACTAGGTATAAAACAAAGTTCATTGTATATAGCGTCACCTCGGATTGTCGTTAGTCTAAATTACATGTTTGGGTTTATTATCAAGCATGAAGTAATAAAAACGCGTAAAATTGCCCGAGTTTTACTATTGTAAAAAACAGTATTAATAATCACATAATTCGGATAGTTTCAACCAAAAATAGATCTGCAAAATCTCATTTGAATATATTTTGATTTTCTAATACGTTGTTACTTTAATGCTTTCTATTTTCTAATATGATGTAATTTTAATGCTGAATCAAATAGCACGGTAATGCGTCAGATCAAGTTTAAGTACAGACGTCTACCTACTTTGTTTACTGGAAGGATTACGGTTTTTAAAGCTCTGTACCACATGAACCAAATAAGCTATGAAGCATTTAAAACGTGTCGTGAGACGCACCATCTGGCGGTACGTACCAAGTTTTATCATTGCAGCTGTAATAGTTTCCAGGATACTTTAGCTTAAAAATCTATATTTTGGTGACTGATTCACGCATCGTCATTCAAATTCTAGGGTACTTCCAGTTGTCCTAGAGAGTTGATTTTTGGTAAGAAGATAGGTCTAAGGCTTAAACTATCCCGAAATTTACACCCAGAAAACGGTAGGAGACAGTTTTTTAACAAAAGTGAGAAATGATTGGTATATATTTCTCGTGTAAGTTTCTAAGGTACAGGGTATTTCAAATTTTACATGGCAAGTTATTTTCTTTTCCTCTTAAGTGTTATAAAATCTGAAACTAGCCTGATATTTTCATGATATAGTAACCTATGATATGGCATGGGTTGCCATATCATAAAATATATATAAATTGCTTTGAAGTGTGACACAACTATTTGTGTTACATTCAGTACACAATATTCTTCGACTTAATCTAATTAATAAATTAGTGTAAAAGTCATTAGTTTTATCCGGCTACAAAAAAACTTTTTAATACTATACGTTTAATGAAAAGTTTACTAATTAACGAAAACTTCACTCGAATCTTTCATACGCTTATATATAAGAAAACTGACTAATTCAAAGTATTTCAAAGTAAATGAAGTATTGCATTATTTTATAATTTTCTAAACTCACAACCACAAAAAGAGACATATATGATATGCTTATATATATATATATATATACATCCTTGAAAATAATAAAAACCATACTTTCAACATATTTGTGTCAAAGATATTTATTTTCCAGAGAGCTTTCCTATTTGTCAAAGTACTCAAATGTGGTATGCTTTGTGGCTTTTCAACAAATTTTGTAAAATTAAAGGAAGTTTATTACGCAATTAAATCTGATTTGCAATCATTTTCATTTGATGACCTCGCATTCAAAGTGTAAGAAATAAACCCATATGATGGACGTTTGGGTCTGTATGTCAGAGCTTTACTTTCTGGAATTTCATTATGATTACAGTTTGAGGATGATCATACAGAATGAAACATGTCTATTAATTAATTCAAATAAAGTGGATTTTGTCCTTTGTTTGGATTCATAAATTGGCAAAATCAGTCCAAATATTCCCTAACAAAAATCGCTTTCTAGAACCGTCCGTGTAAGAAAAAAATTTTCGAAATATCAAAAAATATTTCGTTCCTTCTTTCAGAAGATATAAATTAATAAAAAGGGTTTTGTTTAAAAAAAGAACTAAGTTGCAAATACAAGATATGATGAAATACAAGAAAATTTTAGACGAGATAAATTTAATTGAGTGAGACCCTCACGAAGCACACTTTGAAGATCCTCGTGTTTAATTTCCTACGAGCTTTCTTATCATAGTACTCAAATGTGCAAATATTATTTGCAATTTATTTTATTGAAGGACTTGAACGATGAAACATTTGGGTCGGTATGTCAAAGATTTGTAATTAAACACAGAAAAGACTAGTTATTTATTTTTACCCGAAGAATTTGTCCGAAAACCGAATAAATCAATTAAAAAATTTTGAAATGAAAGGTCGAATTTTGACGCCAAGTATACATGTGACAGATTTTGTACAACCCTAAAATTTTACCAAGGTAGATTCAAAATTTCACAAGAATCTTTGTAATTTTTATCGAAAATTAACATTAAAATACATTAATAACATGATTGTTTCAATATATTAGTAAAATTGTTTATCTTCCTTAGTGCAAAAAAAATTAGATAATGAACGTAAATTTACATATATAAATTGAATTTTTCAAAAAGCTCTAAGTTGACAAATAATGAAAAACTGTCGTGTCGTCTATTTTATCCTAAACTATTATATCTTCATTGAATCTAAACTTCAAAAATAAGGTCCACCTTGAATAATTTGATGTATATTCTTTTTGATTGGAGAGTTTCATGTTAATAATTAATCAAATTAGGTCAAAGGTTTAATTGAAAACAACAATATGCAATACGTTGTGCATAAACATACGAGTATATATCAATTATTACTGTTTGCGATAATGGTATCAATTACACGAGTAATAATAACATAAAACAATATATTGTACATACGGCTTATCAATGTATATATATATGACTATATTATATTGTGATATGTACAATTAACAGCTACAAACATTGAACCCGAATGGTTGTGAGCTGATATTTCAATCACATTGCAATCGAAAATACTCTACTTTAAAAAAATTTTCACTGAAGTTGTACTATAATTTATTAAATAAATTTATGACTACCAAAAATTATTAAAGAAATGATAGTTTTTAGTTAAACAAAATTTCAACTTCTTGTCATAGAGTGCACAATCAAAGTTGTCATCAGCAAGACGATTTTGTCAATCAGTATCTGGATCCATTACTGAGCCGGAAATATTACCATCATTGAACTTTGATTTACAGAATAAATCGAATGATTAAGATGTCACTGGAGAATGTATCACTGGATAATGTATCTGTGACAGATAACTGCGTGAGAGCCATCCAAGAGAGATTACCAAAACCTGACGATTCCGTAATTATTATATTTATATTTTTTAAATTAAAATGTTCTGAATGTAAATATAGGATATTTTATAAAGATCCTGACTAAGAGTATGGATAATAAATTACACCGAACACTTAAATGATATTCATATAAAAAGGACCTAACACTCATTTTTATTTAAAGCACTTCAAATGTTTTAAAATTGAACGTTTAAGATGCTTACATTATATTAAACACTATTTTAGTGTTTACTTGGTGACTACAAGCATTTAAAAGCTTCAAGTGTTTTAAAATAAAACACTTGTTGATATAAGTTTTTTATTAATAAAATTTTCTTGTTGATAAAATTTATATTATTTTCGTTTTACGAGATAATAAGAACAAAATTATTTTACAATTGGTTCAAATAATTTGTAAGTATAGTATACAAAAATGGATATCGGCAGGCTACAACAAATAGTGTGTAGTCCATCATACGTTCGTTGATCATGTTATAATAACATGATTTGTGATATTTCATCCATACATAAATACATACACACGTATAAGTCCAGGATACATAGATCACACAAAACATTATTCAAAATCACAATCAGTTCATATAAAAAATAGGGTAGATTATATATTCATTTATTATTACATAACGTATAAACAACAAATCACTGCATTCATTGATTGAAATATTATGTCAACATAATAGTTTAACCTCGGGCTCAAATAAAATATTTTTAGAAAATTGTATTTTTGTGAAAACATTATTATACAGGGGTCTCAATAATTTTAAACAATACATCTGAATTTTTGAAAAAATGACCCTATAAGTTGTTTTATTTTCATAATCTTATCTTGATTTGCAACTTAACTTTAACCTTCATGAATATTTGAAGCAAAACTTGTCTTTCATGAAATGGAAACCATATTTGTTTTTAAAGAATGGGGTACCTGAGAAACAATATCAATAAAGTTTAATTTGAGTAATCTTATTTACCATTTTATAACTGTTTGAAAAAATAAATTTTCAAAAAATTAAGATTTTTTTAGAAAAATAAGATCCGAAATTTTTAAAAAGTTTTTATTTTTACTCAACGAATAGTATTTTGTTATTCACTTTTATTGAATAGAATTAAAACTTTTCATTCTTGATAAATTTTTTCTAAAGATTTTCCTCAAAAATGCAATCGTATTTTTGGAATTCCATTTATTAAAACTGCTGTTAGATAATATTTACATCATCATTTACAAAAAATATAATTTTATTTTTAAGATATGGTATGTCCAGAATTTATGTAAAAAAGTTTATGACAAAAGTTTATTTTTAAAACAGAAACATTTTTTGCTCTTAAATTGTTTTTCAATCTCTTACGGTTTCACAGTAAGATATTTTCTACGGAAGAAACGGACCGATTTTGCCCATTCAAGAACACACACGTTAAATTTCAGCTCATCTCTTTTCGATCTTGAGTTATCAATATTTTCAAGCGTTACTAAGTCGGGACTAAACCTAATATAAACCTTTGTATATTTACATATACCGGATATAAATGGTCTTAAATTAATGCTGTTTTAATTGTTATTTATAGTGCAAACTATTTGAATAATGTAAAGTTTATCAGAAACAGATTTATCATCTAACTGAGTTAGTTGTTTAAATATCCTGTATAAAGCGTATTCTCTTTTAGTGATTGTACTGTTTATTTTTCCTGTCCACATGTACAGCTGTATTAAAATAAACTTTGTGGCGGAAATACCAAATTACTATATACATATTGTATGTATGAATTCCGTACAAATGCTTTTGTAATCAACAATAGGTATAAGATGAATGGTGAAACTTCAGCAAAAACTTTTAAATTAAATTTGTTTGATTTTTACAATGTACCATTTGTTTAAAGCTTTCGTTTTTCTCTTATAGTTTTATTGATAAATGTTCCCTATTCCTAGTGAGCGATACATTCGGACAATTTTCGCTCAAAATACTTCTTTGCTTAAGAACACACACCATAGATTTCACCCGAGTTATCGTGTTGGCTATATATCCATAGATAGACGGACAGTCACATGTATCTGGAAATGAAATAATTAAGCAACTCATTCGGATAGTAAATAAGAAAATTAATTTTTTTTTCTAGAAAATGTTTTTCGGAATAGACAAATTCACTGGACATTTTTCTTCATTTTTGTTGTGAAAATGTTAAGTTTTAAAATGTACCCGCAATACTCATTTTATACATCACACAGGGTTAAAATTACAAATTTGTATTTTGAACCCTATTATATGTGTTAAATAAATGAATGTTATTGTGTCATTATCAATTACACTAATTGGTGTTCTTTTTAGTGTAATACCAGGAATTTGAATGACACAAAACCGTAATGCAATCGAAATTTGGACTAGCTCTAATTGAGATAAATCATTGATATTTTTCATCGTGTATTGTACAATATATGTAATACAGTTCTGTATACAAGGAATTCGAAAATACTCCCTGAAATAGACATTTGGTGGAAGAGTTGATAAATATTTGAAGTAGTGGAAGCGCTGTGAAATTGAATTGAGACTTTAAAAAAATTAAAGTAATGTGTAAAGTAATATGTAAATTATAGACCAAAAAGTAAATATTTGAATTAAATTTGCTTTTTAACAAGTTTTTATTGAATTAAAAAGTAGAAAACATATTGTTTTCTCGAATCACTAATATTTGACAATAAGCAAAAGTTGGGGGTGCTCTTTTGGGCAAATATTTAAAAACTTAGCGCTGCAGCTTATTTATACTTACACTAATATGTGTTTATAGACACATGGTAGTGATTCCGACAAAGAATGCAGTTTCTAATTTTTGATCATGTGAATGTGAAACAAACATTAATCAAATCCTGCTTGTAGTTGAAAATTTACTTAGACATTGACAAATAGCAAAGTTATTAGCATTGATATTACAAAGTATAAACGGAGTAAGCATTATCAAAATATATTTTATCCCCGATATATTTAATAGATACAAGGGTATATTATGTATAGGTCCGACTTTGTTACGTCCGTAGCAACGATAACTCAAAAACGAATAAAAGAAAACGAACTGGAATTTTGTGTGCATGTTTTAGACCTAAAAAACAACATATTAGAACCACAAGAGATAGAAAAAATTTTTCTTTTAAAATAAACAACTTTTGTTTATAAATTCAGTATATATCGGGTATTTAAGCAACTAACTCACTTATTTGTTATTTTCACTGTGTTTCTTTTTAATTTGACGTTAATGCAGATTGTGACTGCTCTTTAAACTCTTTTGGATTGAAATGTGTTCCATATTCTTTAATATATACAGCCTTTTATGTAAGTGACTCACTGACTAATCTATACAAAATCTAACCCACTTCTAGATACGCTAGGAGGATGCAGTTTTTTGCATTCGAAGCGAAATTACTTCAAGCTTACGGAAAATTTCAGTTTTCCCAACTCAAGCCCCGGGAATGGGAAAAAACCTCCCAAATATACTATCTTTACTTTTATACATGTTAAAAGGGTGCGGTTTTTTGTCTTCTTTCTAAGACGCAAAGCCATGTCCGGAGGCAGCCTCGAGCAGCGAGCAAGGCGAGTTAAACTTATACAGTTAAACTCTTTCATAATGTGTTACCCTAGGAGTAAAATAACACAAAATATTAGTAAAAGTAATTAAAATATTTGATTCAAGAGGTTACGGAAGCCTGAATATTCAATGTTCTAGAGCAATCTTATTATATAATTTTATATATTTTTAAAATAAAATAATAATTTTTTGTATTGAATTGGTTTTTAATAGACGAAAATTCATTATAATTAATAAAATTGTTATGAAAATATCAAATATTTGTTTAATCTAATAATAAAAATTTTAAAAAGAGGTATATTTTTCATTAAAATTATTTTTCTACATAATGACAAAAATTCCAAGAAAAAACATTGAAAATTTTTTATTTCAAAATATATCCTGTTCGATATAAAATATCATTTTTATTTTGGAAAATAATGGAGCAAATATTTTTTTTTTTTTACAACATACGAGTTTTGTACACATAGACAAAGCAATACTCAATATACGAATGTAATGAACCAGTACTGCCGTGAGGTAGTAAGTCAATCATGCGGTCTGTTATAAAAGTTTGATATATATATATATATTTACTAAAACTCATTAATTTACATAGTGCAGTAGAACCCATCATTTAGTGAAACATGTTTAGCTCTGAATAAGTTGTCAAAATCCCAATGATAAAGCGATCAATTTTTAGTTTCCGTTATTTGTGTGTTGTGATTTGCGCTTTCACGCCGTTCACCCATCTCATATTAAGAAATCATATTTTTGTAACTTAAATTAATTTTTTTTTTCCAACAAAAAAACTTTTCTCTTATTGGGAATGATTTTAACAATATTTTTACAACTTCTAAAAATTGAAAAATAGATATTCAGTTAGTCACATCTCGTGTGTTACTTGCATTCCTCTCACTAGTGACACGTTCCATTAAGGTAGGTGTGGAATAATTAGTTAGTTGTTTCATCTCGTGTTCTATATTTTTTCCTCTCACTGGTCATATATTGACTTGAAGTACGATTTTTTTAACCTTCTCAATTTAATATTCAAAAACAAAAAACCGTCGTTGAATATAAAAAAATCATGGTGTGTGCTGAAGTTTGTTCGGCCGAAAACTATGGCGACTTCGGCTAAAACTTCGGCCGAAAACTATGCAATCGATTCTAATTATGGTGGTAAAAATAATGTTTGTAGATTATCCTACACTTACACTTTGAATGTACACTTTGAATGTTTGCTTTATCGGCTCACTGCATTTAATCCAGAATGTTGAAACATTAAACATATTTTGTGTCCATCAAAAATGATAGTGTCCATCAGAAATGATCTTTGGGCACAGGGCGCCCAAAGATGTGTTCTCTTTATATGAATTGACGATTTTACAAATACTTCATTTTAATTATCGTTATTTCAATTCTTTTAACGAATAATTTGTAAATATATAATATTACAAAATAATTCGAATCAATATTAATAATTCGATTTATCTGTTATATAATAAATACATAAATGTAATTATCACGTCATATATATGTAATAATATATGAATGTATATTAATATTATAAAATTAGTTTTACTGTAATATATAAATGAAATCAATTTTGTGGTTAAAATAGAATGGTCATTTTAGAATCAATAAACAGGTTAATTATTTAAATGTTATTCCAACATTTTGGACTATAAAATGGTCTACAGGTGCTTATAATTACATACGTCAATGAATATTGGTTGGTTACAAGTGTATGTAGAGCTTGGAGGTAGGTTGTTGATGTAAAAACAATATGTACACATGCACAGGGAGAACAAAAATGAGTGTGTCCTGAGAAGAAATGATTGGGTTGTGTATTTATCGAGTCCAAATGTAGAGTTTTTTTTTTTTTAATTTAGCTTTCGATTTGTGCAAAATCCAATGAGACTTTGAGAAAAATGTCTCGTATAAAAGTTGCGCGATATGAAAGTACTAATTACTTTTTATTTTAAACATTTTTTTCGAATATTATGTGTATTCAGAACAGAAAAATCTATAAAATTTTTAACAAAAAACGTCACAAGGTCTTCGAAATGATTTACACTAAATATTACTAAATATTAACTTAATGTCTGGAATTACAGTTTTGCAAGTAGGGCAATGTTTTGATAATCTGGTACCTTGGAAAAGAGATTTAAATAACCTAACGTACCCAGCTATACGACCACCTATATTGGATCTACTTTAACTACTCGGTGGGAAGACTTTGAACACAGGTAAACGAGAAAAGCCAATTTTCATTTTTTTCGGGTTTTCATCCATTTCTACTACAAATTTTAAGGGTTACATACCACATGTAGGATTCAAACAAATCACTTCTCAAGATGGTATTCATACATAAATAATTACATTATAACTTTTTTTCTTTGAATTTTTTTCGTTTCAAGGATGGATATTTCACCCTTAGCGGGATTAGCTCGGTTCGATTTTGCCCCGTTCACGAACTTGATCATACTGTTTAACTCAAAAACACACACACACCAACACAAGCATTGAAGTGGTTATCTCTTTTCGTTTTTTAGTTATTGTGTCTATAGACGGGCAGACGTACATGCGGAAATCAACAAATACGGCTTTTATATGAACACCTTTACCAAACATTTTTTTTCACTATCAATATTTTCAAATATTACCAAGGAAAACACTTACTATACCCTTGTACATACTATATATACTGGGTTATATGGATATACCAGGTATATTATTATATATGATGTCACGGAAAATACGAAATTTCTCTTTCAATCATAATTAATTAATGTTGTAAGTGTTTAATTGAATTGCAAAGAAAATTCCTCAAGCATGGTAGAAACATTCATAGTTGTTTAATGTGTTTACCTTGTCATTTATAAGACACAACTAGTCATTTCAAATACAAAGTCTCCTAACATTTCTTCTACTTTCTGTCACAGGTTTTTTGAATCACTCTGTATTGGGAGTATTTATAATCAGTGTTAGTAGAGTAATACTGCAGTAACATACCAATCACATAAAACAGACATAATAACAGTTAACTAACACTTATATACACAATACACACATATATATATATATATATATATATATATATATATATATATATATATATACATATATATATATATATATACATATATATACATGTATATATATATATATTTATATATATATATATATATATATATATATATATATTTATATATATATATATATGTATATATATATATATATATATATATATATATATATATATATATGTATATATATATATATATATATATATATATATATATATAAATATATATATATATATATTGTAACATAAACCTATATTCATACTGATTACTTTATTTTGTAACTAAATTTATATCTAGTTTTGGTTACAATTTATACTTCCCATATATACGTGTTTATGTTTACCACATATTAGAACTATATAAAAATTTTTTAACAAAAAATAGAACCGACGAAAGAAGATAGTAACTGAAAAGCAAAAAATAAAAAATGACCTTTTTAGTCTAAGTAAATACCAAAATAATTTTTAATCGGCGCCAAACAAACAAAATATTACAAAATGTAATATTTTGTAATATTCACTTTTAACCGAAAATCAGATTCACCCTTCTATTCTATCGGTTCTATTTTTTGTTAAAAATTTTTTATTTTTCACTTTTCAGTACCTTTTTTTTTCGTACATGTTACAGTGTGATTAGAACTTCATAAGTGTGCCAGAACAGAATCGGTTCACAGAGGACAATTCAGTGGGTGAACAATCAATTTTCTCCTGTTTTTGTACACTTAAGGGCAAAATTCTTTCAAATTTATATGGGAGCAAATTTGAAGAATTCCCTATCCAACAAAAAAAGAATTATCAAAATCGGACTACTCTGTAAAAAGTTATGCGTGATCATACATAAAACAAAAAATATACAGGTTGAATTGAGTACCTCCTTCTTTGCGTCGGTAAAAAATCAGGGTGAATCCCAATCAAATGTATATTTAATTAAAAATTGATCTGGAAAAATCAATATTCAATATTTAATTAAAAAAATCAATGACCTTAATGGAATTTGACATTAGCATTATATTATGACGTTTAAGTATATACATATAATAATATGTAAATGTATATTTAATCAAAAAGCTATATAAAGAGTATTAAAATAATCAAAGAAAAAAATAATCAAATAGATAGAACTCTAGGTTTTTTGAAATTACATTTCAAATTTTGCCCCAATTCCTAGAACATTTCTTTGAGTTCTCTTTGATTATTTTAATAATCTTTATTTATAAATATCATGCTTGATGGACAGACAATCTTCGAAATCTTTGATTACTCACTTATGCGCAGAAAATTATTTGAGAAGGTGCATGCATTACTCTCTAAACATTATCATTATTTAACTAACAGTCTGGGAGTGAATGATGATGAAATTGTAAATCAGGTTGCAGATAAAAGTGATTTTGGATAAACTAAAGTACATAACAAACAAGTCAGAACAACAAATAACTGAGATAATTTCTTAAATACCTGGTTTATACTGAGTTAATTATCAATTCGTGGACTACTGTTTATTTAAGTTATTGAACTGAAATTGTGACAATATTATTCAGTTTATAAAAGAAAGTTTAAACAAAAGTTGTTTATTATTTAAAATTCTTAAACTCATCTTCCATCTCTTACGGCTTCGAGATGTATACTTTACCCCTTGGCAGGATGATGCACTGTGTGGTTTTGCCCATTCATGGATTTGCAGTTATTTTTTATTTCTAGATACACACAGAAAAATCAGCTGATTATGTACGGAAGGACGGACGGACATGCAGAAATGAACTTCTTAAGTTATTTTATGAACACCTATACCAAAAATTATTTTCTGCGATCTTTTTAATCGTTATAAAATCGGAACTAAATTTAACATGAATCAAGATATGAGTGTCACCATTGTTCAAAAAATAACCCCAAAATTTACAAAAATTAAAGTGGATGAAATAGGCGGTAAAATTTTACACTAGAGTTCCTTTTTTTAGAAGTTAGTTTGTCCCTTAAGTTAGAGATATGAAAATTGCTATTTAACTTATACACCGTAAAATATATGTTTCAGAGTTTTTAGAAAATGGACCCTATAAATTACAAACTACAAATAAATACACGTAAAACGTTTTAAGAAAATTAGTAATAAAATAAATTAGACATTTAACTCAGTGATAAGATCTTTACTAGATCTTAGGTTTTTTAAGTTTATAAAAATATTTTATATAATAGTAATATTTGTCAGAATCAACCTATATGTAATATATATATATATATATATATATATATATATATATATATATATATATACATATATATATATTTATATATATATAATAGCACATGTTCATGTATGAATGTATAAGCAGGTAATGTATATACTACATATGTAATACGTAAACCATTCAATGTACCCAAATGAATGGTATGAAAACATTTGTCAGATGAAATTAATTACAATATATTTGTTTAATTATTGATAATTCCAATATTACCATTGTTAATTTTTAAATAAATGTTTATAACATTACTAAATGTTTAATATATACCTATAAATTGTTTAAAAAAAATTAAACAGCCATTACTTTATTAATAAAATTCGTGCAAGAGATTTAGCCCCAATTCATAGAACACAAAATTTGTATATATTAAATGCATGCAATGCGCTTTTAGCAGAGTTGAAACAAAAATATATTTTAATTTACAAGACATCTTTGTATATTATACTATATACACCCTTTGATACCACGGTAATGTTTTTGTTCTTTACCTTGATAACTAAAAACAAATACATTCAGACATTCATTCAATATTTTCAATAAAGATAATATGTATCTTTCAACTTGTCTTCTAATTTATTAAATGTATTATAAGTAATGTAATAAATAAGTAATGTATAAGTAATGAAAGACAATCATCACCGTCTATTCAATTAATTAAGTGAGGTCCGGTAATGTAAGTAATGCCTTGTAGAATATCACAATGCATTCAGTACACATGGCTACAGTGTACCATATTTATTCTGTTTTCGAGAAAATATTTCGTGTATGTTTGTTTATTATAAATATACAAACAATATTTATTCGAAACATTTTCCTAAAAACCGAACTAATTAAGCACTATTAGCTATAAAAATTTGAAAAAATAATCCTACTTTTTTGGCCAATAGTACTGTCGACAACAATTACGGCGTCCTTTATTCAAAGATGTATAGTTCATGAGTGTCTTATCCATTCGGTTTTGGGGAAAAATACATAGTATACAAGTCGTTCATAATTAAAATATTAACAAATTTTGTTCGAAACATTTTTTGGAAAACCAAATGGACATAACACAAATTTATTGTAAAATTAAAAAAAACAAGTAATGTAACAACTAACTGAGTTAATTGTTTGAATACCCAGTATATACTGAGTTGTATATCAATGTTTGAATTGTGAATATTTCTGCCTATTCAATGTTTATAAAATATGAATTATTTGTAAATGTTTGTTTTGTGTTAATAATTTTTCTTGAGACAGTAAAAATGTTCTTGCATTTAAAAAAATTTATATTAATGTTCTTGCGATTTTTATATATTTAAATATTGAGTTATATAATTGAGTAAATCAACGCGAAGCGGCTATTAACGCTAAGCGTTGTTTAAAACGAGCCGTTAGGCGACGCGAAAAGTTAGTCAACGCGAAGCTTTAGTAAATCAACGGAAAGCGTTGGTAAACGTAAAGCGTTGGTAAACGCAAAGCGCTAACCGCAAAACGTAAGCTAAAACGATCCGTAAGTCAGTCAATGCGAAGCGTTGGTTAATGAGAAGCGTTAGTTATTCAAAGCGAAGTATCGGTGATTCGCGAAGCTTGACGCCACGCGAAACGTTTATCAACGCAAAGCGTTAACCAACGCAGACCGTCAGATTAAGCGAGCCGTAAATCAGCCAACGCGAAGCGTTGGTCAATGAGAAGCGCTAGTCAATAGGAAGCGTTAGGTCAACGCAAAGTGTTAGTTAATTAACGCAAAGCGTTTACAAATGCCAAACGTAAGCTAAAACAAACTGTAAATCTGCCAACGCGAAGCGTTGGTTAATGAGAAGCATTAGTTATTCGAAGCGAAGCGTCCGTGATTTGCGAAGTGTGATTTCACGCGAATCATTAAACAACGCAAAGCGTTAACCAAGGCGAACCGTAAGCTTAAGCGACCCGTAAATCAGCCAATGCGACGCGTTGGCGCAATGGAAAGCGTTAGTCAATAAGAAGCGTTAGGTCAACGCGAAACGAAAGCTAAAGCGAAACGTAAGTCAGCCAACGCGAAGCGTTGGTCAATGAAAAGCGTTAGTCTATAGGAAGTGTTAGTTTAACTCGAAACGTAAGCTAAAGTGAACCGTAAGTCAGCCAACGCGAAGCGTTGGCCAATGAGAAGTTAGTTATCCAAAGCGAAGCGTCAGTGTTCGGAATCGTTAATCAACGAAAAGCTTGAACCAACGCAAATCGTAATCTTATGCTAGCCAAAAGTTAGCCAACGCGAAGCGTTAGCATAGCGTTGGTTAACGCAAGGCGATTACCAAAGTGACCCGTCAGATTAAGCGAGCCGTAAATCAGCCAACGCGAAGCGTTGGTCAATGAGAAGCGCTAGTCAATAGGAAGCGTTAGGTCAACACAAAATGTTAGTTAATCAATGCAAAGCGTTTACAAACGACAAACGTAAAACAAACTGTAAATCTGCCAACGCGAAGCGTTGGTGAATGAGAAGCATTAGTTATTCAAAGCGAAGCCGTGATTTGCGATGCGTGATTTCACGCGAATCATTAAACAACGCAAAGCATTAACCAAGGCGAACCGTAAGATTAAGCGACCCGTAAATCAGCCAACGCGACGCGTTGGCGCAATGGAAAGCGTTAGTCAATATGAAGCGTTAGGTCAACGTGAAGCGTTGGTAAACGCAAAGCGTTTACCGACACGAAACGAAAGCTAAAGCGAACCATAAGTCAGCAGTTAATGAGAAGCGTAAGTTATTCAAAGCGAAGCGTTGGTGATTCGCGAAGCGTGAATTCATTCAAATCGTTAAACAACGCAAAGCGTTTACCAACGCGAACCGTAAGCTTAAGCCAGCCGTTTGTCAGATAACGCGAAGCGTTGGTCAATGCAAAGCGTTAGTTATTCAAAGCGAAGCATCGGTGATCCACGAAGCGTGATTTTACGCGAATCGTTAATCAACGCAAAGCGTTAACCAACGCGAACCGTAAGATTAAGTGAGCCGTAAGTTAGCCAACGCGAAGTGTTGGTCAATGAGTAGCGCTTGTGAATAGGAAGCGTTAGGTCAACACAAAGCCGTGAACTACGTGACAACGAATCGTCGCTGATTCAACGCGAAGCGTGATTTCACGCGAATCGATAATGATTAAAGTAAGCGTGAAAAGCTAGTCAAATATTAACGATAGTTAACGCGAAGCGAACGCACGCGTGAGTTATACAACGTGAAGAGTTAGCCGACGCGAAACGTAAGCTAAAATAAACCGTTAGTCAGCCAACGCGAAGCGTTGGTTAATGAGAAGCGTTAGTTATTCAAATCCGAAGCGTCCATGATTCGCGAAGCGTGATTTCACGCGAATCATTAAACAACGCAAAGCGTTAACCAACGCAAAGCGTAATCTTAAGCGGGCCTTAAGTTAGCCAACGCGAAGCGTTGGTCAATTAGAAGCGTTAGTCAATAGGAAGTGTAAGGTCAACGCGAAGCGTTGTTAAACGCAAAGAGCTAACCAACATGAAACGTAAGCTAAAGTGAACTGTAAGTCAGCCAACGCGAAGCGTTGGTTAATGAGAAGCGTTAGTTGTCAAAGCGAAGCGCCGGTGATTCGCGAAGCGGCTATGGTAATCAACGCAAAGCGTTTACCGACGCAAAACGAAAGCTAAAGTGAACCGCAAGTCAGCCAACGCGAAGCGTTGGCCAATGAGAAGCGTTAGTTATCCAAAGCTAAGCATCAGTGTTCGGAATCGTTAATCAACGAAAAGCTTGAACCTACGCAAAACGTAATCTTAAGCTAGCCATAAGTTAGCCAACGCGAAGCGTTAGTAAATAGCCAATGCGAAGCGTTAGCATAGCGTTGGTTAACGCAAGGCGTTTACAAATGTGACCCATAAGATTAAGCGAGGCGTAAGTCAGCCAACGCGAAGCGTTGGTCAATGAGAAGCGCTAGTCAATAAGAAGCGTTATGTCAACGCAAAGCACTAGCTAATCAACGCAAAGCATTGGTAAACGCAAAGCGTTTACAAACACGAGATGTAAGCTAAAATAAACCGTAAGTCAGCCAACGCGAAGCGTTGGTTAATGCAAAGCGTTAGTTATTCAAAGCGAAGTGTCGGTGATTAGCGTCATTTCACGCGAATCGTTAAACAACGCAATGCGTTAATCAACGGGAACCGTGAGCTTGTTAAAGACAAAGCGTTTAACAACGCGAAACGAAAGCTAAAGCGAACCGCAAGTCAGCCAACGCGAAGCGTTGGTTAATGAGAAGCGTTAGTTATTCAAAGCGAAGCGTCGGTGATTCGCGAAACGTGATTTCACGCGAATCGTTAAACAACGCAAAGCGTAAACCAACGCGAACTGTAAGCTAAAGCGAGCCGTATGGCAGCCAACGCAAATCGTTGGTCAATGAGAAGCGTTAGTCAATAGGAAGTGTCAGGTCAACGCGAAGCGTTAGTAAACGTAAGGCGTAATCCCACGCGAAACGCAAGCTAAAGCGAACCGTTAGTCAGCCAATGTGAAGCGTTGGTCTATGAGAAGAGGTTTTCAATTGGAAGCGTTTTGTCAACGAGAAGCGTTAGTAATTAAACGCAAAGTGGTGGTAAACGCTTAGCGTTTACTAACGCGAAACGTAAGCAAAAGCGAACAGATAGTCAGCCAACGCGAAGCGTTGGCCAATGAAAAGCGTTAGTTATGCAAAGCGAAGCGCCAGTGATATCGCGAAGCGTGATTTAACTCGAATCGGTAACCAACGAAAAGCGTGAACCAACTCGAAACGTAAGCTAAAGCGAACTATAAGTCAGCCAACGCAAAGCGTTAGTAAATCAACCCATTGCCTTGGTAAACGCAAAGCGTTAACCGTTGCATCACGCAAGCTAAAGCGAACCGTTAGGCACCCAACGTGAAGCGTTGGTCAATAGGAAGCGTTAGGTCAACACGAAGCGTTAGTTAATGAACGCGAAGCGTCAGTGATTCAACGCGAAGCGTGATTTCACGCGTAGCGTCAATCAACACGAAGCACTAGTTAACGCGAAGAGAAAGTTAACGCGAAGCGTAGGCAACTCAACGCTAAGCGTTGTTAAGCTTAGCGAGTTGTTAAGCTAAGCGACGTTAGTTATTCAACGCTAATATATATATATATATATATATATATATATATATATATATATATATATATATATATATATATTTATATATGTATATATATATATATATATATATATATATATATAAATATATGTATATATATATATATATATATATATATAAATATACATATATATAAATGTATATTTATATATATATATATACATATATGTATATATATATATAAATATACATATATATATATATATATTTATATGTATATATATATATATATATATATATATGTATATCAATATAAATTTTTTTGATGATTTTTGATAGGATCGATGGACCTTTGAATAAAATTTTGACATCTGTACGAGACCAACTACTTCTTTGAAAAGGAAAATCACTTAATCCTTGACCTTATGGTTTAAAAAACTGAAATAAACATAAAAACAATACTATTCGATGTATGTTATGTTTGCCATGTTCCCGTTTGTACATGGAGACCATGCCTTCATTCGCTTATCAATTGTATTTATCATTTTTTTCAATTTTGAGGACAGATTTTGAGAAAACTATTGCGTTTATGAAAAAGTGTTTCAAACAAAAGTTGTTTATTATAAAGAGAAGAAGATTTTTTGTTAACAAATTTATTTTCTGACTCTTACGGTTTCAAAGATGTGTAATTCCCCCCTTTTATTTGCTCTTTCTGCACAAATTATGAGAAAACTATTGAGTTTATGGAAAAATTTTTCAAACAAAAGATGATTATTTTAAAAAGAAGAAGATTTTTTGTTTCAAAATTTTTTTTCTATCTCTTACAGTTTCAAAGACGAATATTTCCACCCTCATAGCGGGGGGAAACATGTTCCGATTTTGCCCATTAACGAACTTGACCTTACTTTTTTGCTCTAGAACACACACAAAAATTTTCAGCTCGTTATCTATTTTCGTTCTTGAGTTATCGGCTTCACAGACGGACGGACGGACGGACGGACATGTGAAAATGGCCGAATTAGGCCATTTTATTAATACCTTTTTGAAGTATTTTTTTTAAGGATTAATATTTTCAAGCGTTACAAAGTCGGGACTAAACTTAATATACCTTGTATATTTACAAATATACTGGGTATAAAAATAACACCACTGTTGCTGTCGATAATACTGTATTGTGACTATGAGAAATTATTTAACGTAGCAGTCCTCATATAATTAAATACAGGGTCAAATTTCTTAATCGCACCAAATTAAATATAAAATTTTGAAAAAAGAACCCTATCTTTGCTCCCTAGATATTTGACTTTATTAAAATTGGATTGCTCTTCATGGATTATCTGATGTGATTTACTATTCCAATATACCTTTATGGCGATGAACAAGTTGTTAACATTATTTCATTTTCCCTACCTTAAGAGTGTTGAGCAAAGCGTAGATTGTTATTTTTAATAGTAAATACACATCACATAAGCTATTGAGAGATATCGTATATATTACTTTCATAGATCTGCTATTGACCAGTGAACTTTCAAAAATTGAACTTTTGCCACATTATGTGGTGTTAAAACTGCTAAAGATACTAATTGAAAAAACTTTGTTAGTTTAACTATTAGGATTATGAGGAAAATGTGAACAAAGTTGTTTGACGTTTAGTTTTGAAGAAATTTTGATATTATAAACAAGGAAAAATAGTAGGTGAAAATATCTGTTTTTTATTATCCAGGGCACGGAAGTGCGTAAGCCGAGTTCAAGGAGGCTTGTGTGCTTAAATTAGGCGATTACACCTTAAATTAGGCGATTTTTGCCCCCCCATATAACTTTTGATCAAAAAGAGCTACAGTGGCGAGTTTTCGAAGTTTTAAAACGTTTGTTTCAAAAGAAAAGAAAATAACTTTTTTTACATTTAATCAACTTACCCCTCATCAAATTTCTAAGAAAAAATTTACATAATATATATTTATTTCACTCACACTTGGTAAATAGCTTGGACTTCTATCCCATATCATCACATTTTAAGGAGCAACTATTATGTAAAGTATCTCCCCCAAAACTCGACCTTTTGTACATTTATGTTATTAATCGGATATCATTATTAATCAATAAATTTTCCATTCGATTGGTTGTTTTTTTCTTCTAATATTGCATTTAAAGTCTCCTGATATTCTCAATTTATTGGAACTCCCTTCCACAACTAAAGGATGCGATATGATCTAACAGTTTCTCCTGTATAATTTACACAATTTTCATTATGATCTTAAATGTTTCAATTGAAATATTACAAAATGTGGACGTTTTATTGTACGAAACATTTTCAGAAATTATTCCTAAATTTATTATATCACTCGTATTTCAATATGTTTCTCTTACGTTTCTCTTACGTTTACCATTATTTGTATTTTAATTTATGTTAGGTTGTTTTTTCTGGATAATATTGAATTGTGCTAAGGTTTTACATAAATTATCTTCACAACCGCATAAACAATTATTATAATAAATAAATTTGACCTAATTCCAATCAAATATATAAATATATATCTAATTTTATGATGCACTTACATCATAATAATAATGTCAAATAGTTTTAATTATAATATGATAATTAATTTTAATGTACATAATATTATATTATTATATTCATTAGTTATTAAAATTATTTAATTTGTGTGTATGCATGAACATATGAATACCATTCATGATGTTTGATTAATTAATATATATATATATATATATATATTTCAATTATTTAATTAATTATACTCACTGATTTATCAATATTTGTATATGGTAGAGCTAATGTAGTACCTCCATACAATAATAATATTAAAATACATTACAATACCATAAAACATATATACTCTTGTTCAAAGAATTTGAGTCAATCTGAATCAAAACAACTTGGTTATACACTGCCTAAATTAACTTCAAGTATAATTACGATTTATACAGGCAATGCAAAAATGTGTGACCGGCTATACAAGAGATACATATATACAGGGTGAACCGACCCAGGTGCATAATAGCACACGCCTCCGCTTCCTTCCAAGATCATCCCATATTCCAACAATATCCAATAGTGGAGTACTTTTTGTTCGGGAGACGGTCTGTTCATAATACAAATGCTTTTTTTGTATTTTGTGTGTTGGCTTGGACGGACATGGTGTGCTTATGATGATTTGTGCTTGTGGCCCCAACTCTAATTATGTTTACGTGAATAACAAATCATTGGTAATGTTATTCAGTTGAATTGTAGGTTGCAGGTATGTTATCAGTATAAGAGTCCCATGTTCGCCTGAGCTAGCATATAGCATTTAGGATGATTTTTGTTTTATCAATAGACTGTCTCCCTAACAGGAGGTGTTCTATTGGATGTTGTTGGAAGATGGGAGGATCATGGAAGGTATGGAGGCGTGTGCTATTATATAACTGGTTCGATTCACCCTGTATACTTAATTTATTTTTTTCTTGTAATAATATTTCAAAAACTATTAAAATATTACACATAGAATATCCAAAAAAGTTTACTATGTTTAAAAAGGCGGTCGCTATAAATGTTTAAAATCAAATATCCAAGAAATCAGTAACTTTAATTAATTTTAAATAGATTTTTTAAATACAAATATTAATAATTGTGTTAGATTTTAATTTGTATTTCGTATTCATGACGTAGTCACAAAATCAATTGTTAATTTATAAATAACATTACAAGTGTATTCTTCGTCCAAAAAAATATATGAAATAAAGAAACGTAATGTACTTACTATAAATAACTGTGGTATAATGAGAAGCATATCGTCCCGGTTCAACGGATGTTTGAGGATCGAGTCCTAGTGACTACATGATATTTTTCACATTTTTTTATATTGAATGGGTTATTCGTTTAGAATATAATTATTTACAAAATGATTTCAGCGCACCTCTACAGTTTTAGCTTTTTCATCGTGATAGTGATAATTATTTAGAGAACATTATTTGACATCAAATGCGTACTATGAAAAATCGTACACATCTAGGATTGGGATCGAACGCATAACATCTGGTATTCTAGATCTGGTGGGCGTAGACGGCTCTCCGTAAGTAAGCAAGGTATGTTTTGAAGTAAGACGGAACGATGTTTCAATACAGGTTGTCCTATCAATGCATCATTATTAATATATAATTTTTTGGCAGACGATGATTCAAAATAATTATTTTTAAAAACTGCGATTTTTAAAAACAGCGAAAACATCATTTACGCGATCGCGTTCTGCTGTCCCTATTTCGAATTTATCAAACTGGGCAGAATGTTTCGCGGTGTAATGACTTTGGAAATTACTTCTTTTTAAACAAATAAACGTTTTACCACAAAATAGGAAAATTAACTCTTTATCAGTTTTGTTAAATTTACCAAAACGATGCTCCCACTCGTTGATGCCAAAAATATCTCCATACCTCCAGTGCTGACCTTATCCAAGACTGCTTGCAATGTATTCTCCATTATTAAAATCACTACTTTTATTTGTTTTGAAAAAATAAATTATGCAAAAAATAATTTTCAATAGCACGAATAGTACTTTTCACTTTTTTAATTCAAAGTAGACTAAATCAAAACAACTCAGTCAGATTGAGTAAGCTATCATAAAATTCCCACTTTATGTAAAATTTAACCATTTAGAAATTAGTAACAAATTAACCCCACCCACCCAGCTTTATCATTGGCATGTTTATTGTCATCAAATTCCCATGACACTATACCCTCTACTAAGAAAAAATAATTACAGCAGGTATATAATTGATTATTAGTTCTCCGATATGAATACAAACCGACGTTTGAAACAAACTTCGAATCCACCTACTTACTGTCTAGGTGCAAAATCTAAACTAATATAATAAAGTTGAAGAGTTTTTTTTTTTGTTGGTTTGAACGCGCTAATCTCTGGAACTGCCAGTCCGAAATAAAAAATTATTTTGTGTATGATAGCCACATTCATGAGGAATAGTATAGGCTATCAAGCATTACGCTACCATTCTCAGTTAGCCTTAAATATTGATATTTGTAAAGTAAGTCTGAAGAAAAATTATATTCAAATTTTTTTGTTGATTTTGTCATTTCCACAGTAACTATACTTTTAAAAAATAACTATAAAATTATTTTATTAAAAATTTGTTTTAATTTTGTCAATTTTGATTGTCGTTTCCATATAATAGCACACTATAATAGCACACTATGAATCGTTATATAATGCGGACGTAGTCACGGGAAACAGCTAGTAGTTTAATAAGTCCACATATAGTCTTTTGGAAAAGTATTGGAATGTTTGTGTGTGTTTAAAATACAGGTATTGTCATTTTTTTTAAATTAAAGTGTACAAAACCATCAAACATTTATATTATATTATAATGCCATCACATTATTAAATGGGACTATATAATATAATATATGTACTATAGTACAATAATAGTATTATTGAACTAATTTTATAATGCAAATAATTATTTATCATGAACAAATAATTTCATTACATTTAAAATTATATTTTATTATTATTAAGCATCATTTTATAAATCATTTAATACCTCTATTGAATGAATTAGACTTAACTATAGTGGGAGACATGCAGAAGGAGGGGGAGGAGGTATAAAATGTATTATTATATAGAATAATCCACTATGTTTTATAATATTTGATGGATATCTGAAAATTTTGAATTATAAGCGCTATTATGTTGTTTTCACACTAAAATATTATTGATGCTAATGGCTGTATATATCATAGATACTACACTACATATCATGATCTTTTAATACTATCATTCAGATTATGTACATAACTATATAAAACTAGCTGAAAAAGCCGTCGTTGCCCGAGCTTTAAAAAAACTCTTGCAAAGGAAATTTATGTCCAATAATTATTTTTTTCGAAATTTCAACACTTCTCCAATTGCAAAAATCTCCATCGTAATTAAGGGTGAATCAGATTTTCGGTTAAAAGTAATGATTACAAATTACATTTTGTTTGTTTGGCGCCGACTCAAAATTATTTAGATATTTACATTAGTGTAGGACTTAGTTAGACTAGAAAGTCACTTTTTTATTTTTTCCTTTATTTTTTCGAAGGTTTAATTTTTTGTTACAAAGTTATTATTTTTTGCTTTTCAGTAACTTTCTTCTTTCGTCGGTTCTATTTTTTGTTAAATAGTTTTTTTTTTTGTGCCTTATATAGTCATTAGAACTACATATGTTTATCAAGTTTCAACAGAATCGGTTCACAGATGAAAATTCAGTGGTGAACAATCAACCATTGCCTATTTTTCAAGCCTTAAGGGCGAAGTTTTTTTTTCAAATTTATATGATACCAATTTCGAAGTAAACCCTATCCAATAAAAAAATAATTATCTCTGTAAAAAGTTATGCTTGGTAATACATAAAAAAAAAACTATAGGGGTTGACTTGAGAACCTCCTTCGTTTTTTTCGTTGGTTAAAAAAACATTCGAACTGCGCAAAGATATTGAATGATTTCAAATAGTGTTTACACAAAGAACGTATTATATTAATATATTTATAATATTTTTCTTTAGTGGAAGCGCTGGGACGCCTCATTTTTAATTTATTGTGGCTAAAATTTAAAAGATTTTTTTTCAAATTTATATGGGACCAACTTTGAATCATTCCCTATTCAACAAAAAAAGAATTATCAAAATCGGACAACTCTGTAAAAAGTTATGCGTGATCATACATAAAAAAAAATAAATATACAGGTTGAATTGAATACCCCCTTCTTTCGTCGGTAAAAAGTGGTGATATGGAAGAGAAAGACAAGTTATTCATCTATTCTAGTATAGGAAAATTATTACAAATTTATTATGTATTTTATGTTTTATCTTGGCAATTTTAAAAATTTTAATATAATTGGAAACAAAAAATTTGCTAACATAAAATATTAAATAAATACTAATTTTAAATTCATTTTATTACATTAAGGTAAATAACGTCGGCCCTCGCTTCCATATCACTACTCTTAAAAGATAAATATTATATTAAGGATTACCCCGAAAACTTGGGCCTTTTTATACATTTATGTTTATCGGTCGAATTGTACTATAATCTGAAGAACTAGATAAAGACTCAAGGTTACGATAGATTTGTGAAACAATAATAATACTTATATAATCAAATTACTTTGTAAAGTATGAATATTTCATGAGTGGTATCTCCATGCTTTCAAGGACTTTGGAAGGACACCATACATACTTTAAAGTAAATAATGAAGAAGATTCAAGCAGAGTATGTGGTAAATATATACCGTACACAAATGTTATCATAAAATATATAAGTAATTTCAAATGTTTATGTCTATAGGTTATTTTATACTCTAAATAAATTAAGAGACTATATGAGCTGTATCCGGTTTTTGTTTAGGATACAGATAAATTTTTAGGGGTGATTGCTTGATTTCCTGACTCCTGAAATGTATGGGTTTGTATAGAACGAGTTATCATTATTTTTCTGATGAAGAAATTGTGTTTGCGAAACTAAAATCATAATTAAAAGTTTTGTTTTTAGTCTCAAATATCTTTTTCATTTAATAAACAAAGTTTAGTAGTTTATCGGCTTTTCTTGCCTTTGAAATATTAGTAGCCACAGCCTCCCCTCTTCTTAGTGGTATCTGCATACCTTGGGTTGAAATTATTCAATATAATACAAAAATTATTCCGGATAATCTAGGAGAAGACGATAAAAATCTACCACCTGTTAAAGAATCTCAGCCAACTCCGTTCATGAACACCGCGTTTCATGTATAGAAAACGTTCAACAAAATTTTACCATGATATTAATCAAGTAATCGAGTTAATGAATATTCGGTTATTAAGTAATTATTACATTTGATAACATTTACCAAATTTTTAGCATTGGAAAGAAAAAATTTGTACGCGCAAACCGTTTATGCCGACAATTTTGAAGATAGGAAGTGGTACACACAAAATAAAACGTAAAACAAATATTTAAAATTCTCAAAAATATGTTTTCTTTACAATTTTTGTCCGAAAGACCCGGTATTTATAAGTATTTTCTCATGTGTTAATTATTGTTTCGTACAAAATAATGTGGCATGTACATACCAACAGCAATGATGTCAGAGCTATATACTCTAACTATATGACATTATTATATTGTCTTGTGATGTGCTGATTACCCTTTCATATCCTTTTTAATATTTACCACATTCTACTACACTATATAGATGATAACACCATCATCATCTACCAAAGAGGATTTGTGGCCAAGGATTTATTACACATTAGGATTGTACTACCACACATTTTAAAAAGTAGTATCATCATACAGTAGCACTCAAACATAAACCATTATTGAAATAATATAACTATCTCCCTCATAGTACATTGGGTGTACGATGGAGACGATAAAAGCATTATTAACTAATTTTATGCGACAAAAAAAAGAAGAGAGTTTGCAGTGTTTCTTTAGTCACTCTCGGTATTATAAAATTAGTTTAATCTTGTTAAAAAATGAGCGGAACAATCACGTCTTCTTGGTTATCTAAATATGTTTTACTTTTATTTTGTAAATGGTATGAAGTATACAAAAAAAGCCAAACTTCTCTTTAATTTGAAATTATGAAGGACAAAAATTCTATAGGCAGCTGCTTTTAATAACAGAAGGGGGCTATAGTTCAGTAGCATGTATTATTTTAAAAAGTATCTCATAAACCAATGACACAATGTTAATTTCTGAGGTCTCTATCGATCCCAACAATAATAGCTTCCGTTTTGCGTGAATGTATGCCTATCTGTTTCTCCGTCAACACGATAACTCGAGAAACAAGAAGATCTGATATTTCTTGAGGATGTTTTGAAACTGTGGTGACTCACACTCATACAGCAGATACACATAGCATTGTATTTGACACTGTACAATTCTGGAATGGACCTGCCATGAAGTACAGAACGATATATTTACGAATACACGCATATCTTTGTCTCTTTTTATATGCTTACGTACGCATTTATATGTAGGTAAATATCTGCATGTATGGAATCGGATCGAGTTTATAGGTATGTTCTGGTAGTGTAAAGAATATTCGATGAAATTCTCTCACCTTCTTAGAATGCATGCATTTCAGATATATAAACTAGGACAACAACAGCTCAGTAACAATTCAACATCAGTACAGTAAATAACAATTTAACATTAATACAGTAACAATTTAACATTAGTTCAACAACAACGTAACATTCGTTGAAATCAAAAAGTAAATACAATTCAAAAGTATAATCTAAAAGTTTTAATTTGTATCCAAAGTAGTGAAATAAAGTTTAAAAAATATACATTTCAAGTATTTTATTTATCATACGCACACTTTTGCTACAAAACTGAAAGCTGACTTTTTATTCGTTCTTTCGACGGATGTCACAAGGGGAGGAAATGTCCACCGAAAAAAGTGTTAGAGCTAAACGAAAAAGATTAAAAAGTTCTTTTTCTAAAAAAATATGAAATTCTTGTCATAAATTAAGCTTAAACATATGTAATTACTGTACATTAGGGGCACATTCATATAATGTATATAGTACATAGTACATAGTACATAGTACATAGTACATAGTACATAGTACATAGTACATAGTACATAGTACATAGTACATAGTACATAGTACATAGTACATATTTTCATGTCTGTTCGTTTGTAGAACTCAAAAATTCGGTATACACAAGGTATTTAAACTCAGTGCCGGTACCATTTCTAGCTATTACTAATTTAACAGTTCAAGATTCCCAATTATATACACATTTAATAACTTAAAATTACATGTCAATTCAGAAAAATTGTTCAATTAATAAATCAATATTTCCTGAAATAAATTTAGTGTATTTGAAATATGCTTTGCGGACTATGTCTCTGTCAAATCTACCCTTTTGTCTAGAATCTTGAAAACAGGCGTATGGAAACGTACATTGATAAAAAAACTCAGAATATACAAAGTATTTGAACAATTCAGTTAGTTTATTATAACCTTTTCTTGTTATTATTTAACAGCTACAGATTCTCAATTATAAATAAATTTACGACACACCTCTAAATTTAAAAACACTCGAATATTCTTAAAATTTGATCCGTAAGTGAATGAGAATGGTCTTTAGGAACTAGTTTTTTAAGACTATCTTAGTTTATTTGTCTCCAAATCCGTCCTTGGCATATCTTCCAGACAGAAATCCCTACCACAAAAATGAATATAATAATATAGAATGAAAAAAAAAAAGAATGGTTGCAATAATGTATTCATTCTGCATTTTTTATCTCTATTAAATTTTTTTAGGTCACAATGAGTTATTCCAACATTTTTATTAAACTACATAATATATAGTAAACCTCCACATCAACAGTTATTTTATTTGATGTCGATGTTTCTTCTGTATGATATGTGTGACGAAGTTGTGCCCTTATTTACATATATGTATTAAGCATCGATTATGAAATTCAACAGTGTATCTAATGTTCAGACGTATTAGATGGTTGGCTTGAATTCTAGTCTATTTCAAATCCGCTTGTTAAGTTGCAATGTCATATACGGTATTTCAAAAAATTGATAATTGTCAAATTAATTTGAATCTTCGAGTATTATAAAAGCTTCCATAACAAGGTGTTGTTCATGTCAAAAACAACACTGCATGGTCAGAAATGGGTTGGGCTCTTCACACACTTAATCCCTTAATTGGTCAGTGAACTCATATAAAAGACTACTTCAGTCAGATCATATAGCGGACAAAGAATTTTTAATATTATTGTGAGACACGCACCAAATTAACAACGAGCAACATATCTCTGACTCCATATCCCAGAGACAGTTACGATTAGCTAATTCATACTAATGATGACTACCTTGTAGTCGAAATACGTATTTATAAAATATAAATAATTGTTCTAGGAATTGGGGCAAAATTTTAAATTTAACATTCTATTAATTATCGTTTGAAACCATTTAAAAGTGATCATAAATAGATTGTATAAAAAGAAATATCTCGGAAACTATGAAAGATGTACACTGAATAAGGTAAATTGGACCCCAAAAACATGAAAAGCATATTCATTTGACGATTAGAGTGGTTTACGGGATATCGTCTGAGGTCCTATAAAGACGCTATCACACCAACCAATGACGTCACACCAACTTCATTTTTGTCTTTTCCGGGTCCAATTTACGTTTTACGTGCAAATTTTCATCAATTATTAAAATACTTGATGATTAAGAACTTTTGATTAATTTTCTTTCTTTAAGGGATGTACTATCCGGTTTTCGAAAAAAAAATTTCAAATAAAAGTTGTTACTATATTTATAATGAACAACTTTTACCCAGCAATTTTTCGAAAACCAAATCAATAAACCACAAATCAATAATTAAATTAGATTTTAATAGTTTTTTATCTTATTAATGTCCATGGCGATCCGTGATCGCTAGAGTGTTTTCGTATCTGATATGTTTCTGGTATTTCAAAGGCCAAGTTCGTTATTGAATCGATCAAGGGTAAGAAGGGTAGACAAAAAAGAAAGCAAACAATAGGGAATATCCCTCTTAAAATTAGAAAAATTCTTAAAAATATCAAGTATCCATGGTAATGCATTTATAATATTCATTATTATGGTAATTGTTACAGAAAATATGGTTCGATAATGAACTGTAGTAAACTGATTTACTACAACTTTACTAATTATAAATTTTTTCCTATTTACTAATATTACGAAAGAAATTCAAGATTTACAGAAAATATGTTAAATAAATGAATTGTAGTAAAATTTATATACTACAACTTTTTTCCTGACTAATTTTTTCATTTTATTAATATTAAGAGAGAAATCAAAGTTTTTATTTTCCACAAATATTTTGCTCTAATAGCTCTCGCTCTATTTCTTTGTAAAGGAAATTATTGTCCAATGATTGAAGTATGATTTAGACATAGTTGAGTTCAGTAGAATGTATTCTACACTCTCAACACGAACAACGTCACATATGTCCTATTATTTTGATTATGATGATTATTATTACTATAAATTCTCTATTTATGAGAAATGTAAAATTATGTTAATGTTATAAATCATTTTAACATAAAAATTGCATATATTATGCTTTGTTTTTATTTCTTTCAACAAACTAAACACAGTAATATACTCACTGTAACTTGCTATAATATTTGTTACACACACACAAAAAATATAGTAAAATATTCAAATAGAAAAAAAAACACACAAAGAATTGTACGATTTACATCAATTTAAATTTTTAAACTTTATAATACCATTTCGAGTGTATATATATATGCATTAATGCTATCATATAAATCATACAATTTTCTATTGTTGAATTCATTAATCATATACAAATCATAAAAATATTACATTTTTTCCAACAAGTTTCCAACTGTGTATAAAGATTATTAAAATAATCAAAGAGAACTCTAGGCTTTTTGAAGTTAAATTTCAAATTTTGCCCCAATTCCTAGAACAATTATTTGTATTTTATAAATACGTATTTCGACTAAATGGTAATCATCATCAGTATGAATTAGCTACTCATAACTGTCTCTGGGATATGAAGTCAGAGATATGTTGCTCGTTGCTAATTTGGTGCGTGTCTCACAATAATATTTAAAAAGTTTTGTCTTTTATATGATCTGACTGAAGTAGTACCTGAAGGATTATTTTAGTTGACTGACCAATTAAGGGATTAAGTGCGTGAAGAGTCCAACCCATTTTTTGGCGGTAACCTTTTCTAACCATGCAGTGTTTTTTTTGTCATTAAGTTGTGGATGACCGTTTCAAAGTTCATTTTGGGTCATTATACGATATTGTCCATCCACCATGTTCATTTCTTCCTCTGGAGTGTTTTCCATGATGCTTTTCGAAAAAATCATTCGAATCGAAGTTTAAACAATGTACATACAAAGTTTACAAAAAATCGTCCGAATCGTTTTCGAGAAATTATGAAATAACTCAAAAATATTATGACGAAATACTCATTTCTGGTTTAACTATTTCCACCAGAACTGGAAAATAGCAGTCACGTGAGGCGTGTATGTAAGATTAAACTTACATACACTCCCGTTCATAAAAATTTAACCAGTTGAAACATCCTAGGTGTTACTGCATGTAATATTATACATGTATTTAGTAGTATTCCGTCTGTTTTGGAATGCTTTGCTAATAGAGAATCAATGTTAAATATTATTTACCATATAACTACACAATGCTTCATAAAGAAATAAAAATAGTGAGGGTACTCTGTAGTCAGAAGTGTGTGTGTGCATATGTAATGAATAATAATATTATAAATTAAATGGGCATCACTGAAACACCACTCTTAAATGACATCAAACGAACATCACAATACAAGCAGCCAGATTTTTGTAAGTATGTGTATGTATGTATGGTTTTATAGTTAATATTTTATTTATTTATTTAAAATTGATTCCCTATTAGAAATGCTTTTGCTAAAACAAACTGTATACGTTTAGAATGCGACTTAATTGTTCAATTTTTATGAACAGGAGTGTACATTCATACACACACACAATTACCCACCAAAGGTCATAATGGGTTTTTTAGTATTACGGTACCTGAAAAAGTAAAGATTTAGTAAAATATCAGTATCAATTTTTAGTATCGAAAACAAAACGTCTATATTCTATGTATATAGAGGTAATATTGAAGTTCTACAAGAGCTAGTGATAAATATTTATTTTGATGTTTTAACCATTTGTCTAAATTGTATATTTCTCATAGACGAAGAACGCTTACGTGTTAGTAATACGTCTATGCAAGTTGCAATCATGACGGATTACACGCTAAGTTAACAACACTTATTTCTAGTCGTTTTCATCATGTATTCAACTTCAACACCAGAATCGGAAAATATGTGTATTAATTACTAATTGTAGACTTCACTTAAATTCAATTTCGAAAATTAATCCAATACAATATCATAAATAAAATCATCCCGTGTAATAAAATTTCCGGAGAAAAAACAGGCAGATAACAGTTGTATAAAAATATTGTATTGTTATTAAAATGTTATATATATATAAGACGAATAATAATGAAGTTAAATCGTTATTGAACAAATTGTGTTAATTTCAGTAGTACCTAAACTTGATTGCATATAGTCATTTCAAATATAATTTATTAATCTGTTAAATTATTATTTAAAAAAAAAAAACGTATTACTAAAATTTATTACTTAAAAAAACTGTGCATCTTAGTATACAAAAAATTATTCATGTAGTAGCTATATGGGCAGGGTTGCGTAACGAAAACGACATCTGACGACCGTATTTGGTAATGCTCTTTTACCTACCTATTAAAGGAATAGGAAATTTTTTTATAAATTTCTAAACGCTAAAAAATATAAGTGAAATGTCACATCTGAAAGAGGCTAATAAATAGTACGCATTGTGTTTAAAAAAATGTAAGTATAACATACATTTTAATAACAATAAAATACATTTTATATTTATTGTTAGCTGTCAGTTGGCTGTTAAATGCAAAAATAATCATAATTTAAAAACTTTTTTAACATTTAGCTGAAATGGTATTGATTTATATTATTTTAATTTATAAATTTTTGATATTTTTTAACTTTAGGTTAAAAATTCGTAAACTAGATTTCAGGCAATATATCATAATATGTTAACGCCGAAATTCGGGGTTCGACTTTTGACGAAAATCGGAATCTGTTTTCATAAGTACCTACTATCTAATTAAGATTTATTTATATTTGTCAAAATTGAAATAATAACCTATTTATTATTTTTTTTTTATTATTTGTTATAATTTGTTTTCGTTTTTATTTATTATTTTATCCTTTCTTAATAAAGGTTGAGAGTATTATTGTTTTTGTTTGGATTCATTCCGTAGTTGCACTTCGCTATTAACTTTTGTAAAAATGACAGTGAGCTTTAATTAGAACAGTGTGCCCGCCATTAGTGCAAAGTTATTTTTTTACGTAAACTTGTGTCCTAGTGTATTTATCAAATATTCAATCATTATATTCTATTCGAATTAATTCACCATATCCTATAATTATCCATCCCTATTAACCTAATTGGTAAAATTTTGGAGTTTGGACATAGTTAGTGGAGCCGGCATCCGCATACAGGTTAGTGTAAGCATACATCAACATTCATTATTCAGATATTTGTGGCAACTGAAATGAAGCATCCGGTACAATGATCATTTTTTAAGTGGTATAATACGTCAAAATACAATGTTATACAATAATGATAAAATATGCAAACACATATAACAGCTTTTCGCATTCATTAATATTACAGAATGAAATAGAGAGTTTTATGATTAAATATTCTTGACAGTCAATGCTTGCTTGCTTTTCCAACCGTTTCCATCTTCTAACCAAGCATTAACATTACATAATATATATAATTATTTTATATAAATTATTACGTATTTCCATTACAAATATTAATAATATGAAAACTTGCACACATAGATCAAATGAAATTTTCTTTAACGATTATATTAAACTACTGAGAATATAGTTTCTCGTTATAGTACATAAAGCTTGGTATAAAGGAAACGAGAATTGTTATAATAATAAACTTCTATAATATATTCTAAATCTATGATTCGGAAAATTTATGTAATACCCTTGTTAAATTCTTGAAATTAAAATATTACCTCTGGTTACAAATCGCTGAATATTATGCTGATATCAAATACGTAACTATTTATAAAACGATTTTACTGTAGTATTAATAGACATTATGGCAAGACTTCACGAGAAGTCTTGCCTGTTGCTATTAATTGCTTGAAATTCTGAAATATAAAATTTGTTAAGACATTTAATTTATCCAAAAATATAATATGGCCTTGTTGATAAAATGCACCAGTCAAGTCCGAGTAGTTTTAGGCACTCTTTTACTATGGATTCTAACGGCGACAGTTTGTCAATTGAATTAATTTAAACAAAAAAATTATTGGGGCAGTTAATTGACTAAATTTTTGGCCTATGGACAAGAACGAAAGTAACCGGCTATGATTGCGAACGATATCTGCAGTTTTCTTTCACAAACTCCAGAAAAATATCGGCATAGTTCCTATCCAAGTCAGCTGCAGTCACATACAAATTTCTTGTGATTTAGGGGTCACTAAAAAAGGTCTAGAAAGTCCTACTTGCCAGGGCTACGACCTCTTCTCCGCTACTACAACTTTTACCGGTGATATAAAGCAGGTGACATCAATGAAATGATATAAATAATGCAATTTTTGGAATCAAGGAATACCACATCATCTTCTTGCCTCATGTATTTTCCAAGAATTACTACGTCTCCTGACCGAGAGGTAAACCAACGGTGTTACCTTAGCCACAGTACACGTAGAGTTTGAAATCTTAGATACTAAAATCACATTCAAATATGATTCAAATCGAAATCTTCACCAATTAATTTCCAATGAAGTTCCGATTGAATTATTTCAATCAATATTGAATACAAAACTCTTTAATTACGTTATCGAACTGCTCTTACTGGCTTTAACAACATTTCAGTATGGACTAACAGTTATGAAATATTATTTTGATACACCAATTAAATGAATTATTCTTCTCCAGTATTGAAAACCATAACCATAGACAAATTGTATACTACATTCAGGAAAATTTTATTAATTCAATTGAATTTGAGATATTGTATGAAAATGGAAATTACATTACAATTGCTGCTATTGTGTTTGAAACAAATAGAAAACTACTCTATGGTATTTTCATACGTATAATGAATGTATAAGAATTGTTGAAAGTGGAAAGATTTCTTATAGTGTACAAGATGTTAAGATTAAACATTGTTTTGAGCTTTGTATTAGATGTATGTGGTATACAAACTAGTCTATATCCTACTCAATATTCTATTACTCCACATATACTTATACGCTTGCTCACAAAACTGCACTCAACGGTTTGTCGTTCTTTAAAAAGAAAATGTGTGTCGTTCCGCTTGAACATCCTCTTCAATCATTCAATTATGGAAGATATTGTCAAGATTGAAAAGTTATATTAATTTCTGGAACACTCTAGAATAACTGCAATTAAAAGGCAAACACTAACATGGGCTGGAATACTGTCTAAAAAACATTAATTTCATCAACTATAAAAAAAGGGAAATTTCTTAACTTTCAATTATGTAAAACCTATTCTACGATAAATTAAGCATACGGATTTTTTTAATTCATACCAAACTTTATTTTGTCTAATAAATAATGTCAAAACAGTTTGTTGATAGTTTTGAAGTCACAACATATAGTAATCGAAATAACAAAGGGCATACGTAGTGTGTCCGCAAAGATATCTAAATATGAAAGTATATTGAGATTTAGAAGGGAGTCTAGTTGGGTAAACCTATGAATTTGGGCCGTTTCAAGTCAGAAGAATCGAAATTTATAGAGAGATATCGAAAGTGTTAAATCTATGAAACTTATGTATTTTAAAATATAAATGCTAGTTCACCTTTACGGTTATTAAAACCCTCAGTAGTTGTTTTTCCTTGACTGATATAATGTAGTATAGCTAATTCTGGTTCATATTCTGATAGTGACGTTATGAATGACCGTTATTATAACGCTAATTTATAAAAAGTTATGAAACTAAAATTTGATTTCATCTGTACTAAAAGTTTTAATTCATTTTATTTTATGTTATCTAGTACATGAGTACCTACCTATACTTACACTGCTTATGGTAATAACACAGCTATTAAAATATTTGTAAAACATTTGCATAGACTCGCAAACGGTATTTTCAAAGTTCAAGATAATACGAAAACTAATTTTGTATTCATATAATGTTGAGGATAAATAACATGAATTATATTTAATGTATAAATCAAAATTGTGCGATAATTGTCACAATTATTCAGGGTCACCAAACACAGTAGGTAAATATCTGCAAGGGGGATGGCCTCCACAGAGGTCAACAAAAATATATGGCCTTTGTTGTGATTGATGGTTGTATAAACGATTTCTAAAACTTTCCACAATTACTTTTAAAATTTGTATTGTACATGATTCGCATTTCGACTATACAGTAGTCATCATCAGTATGTATTAGCTGAATGTAATTATTGTCAACGGAGATTCTTAACTTATCGATAATATGGCGACCGTCTTACCAAATTACATCATGCGAATCAAAAATTTATCTGTAATCATAATATTTTGTAATCTCATAAATATGTTTTGTATCCCATGATATTTCATTATTATTACAGAAATTGCGATTCAGATCTTCAATATTGATGCTGTGATAATATTTCTCAAATATATATTCATAAAGTATGTCACTATATTAACTGTTACTTTGTTTTGGTCACCACATCACAAACGAAGGAATATCTCACAAATTATCTTCATCGATTCCATTGAAACAATTGGTTCTTTCTCCTATTGTTGATCTCTTAAAGTAACTTCTATGAAAGTAGCTGGGTTTCTTGAAGACTATAGAACAAAGAGGATAAAAAGCTATTTACATCTAATGGATAACCACAACTACGTTTGAATAACCATCCTTAAATAACCATTCCAAAGCTATATACAACCCTCCTGAAAATATACCGCCTTCGAAAGGGTCTATACTTGATTTGATTATGGATTCTCAATAATGTGATAACACTGTATTCTTAATTCTGATGACAATTCTATAATTAGGTATATAAACGCTGTATTCTTTTTAGCGAATTTCCTGAAAGGAAATAGAGCTATTGGTCTCGTACCGACTTCAAAATTTTGCAAAAATTTCTTCAAATGTCCATCGATCCTACCTAGTAGATGTCGAAAATTACCATCTGTAAAATTTATATGTATATATATATATATATATATATATATGTCTGTAATCGCTCTAGTGGTCACAATTTTAATCTGGAATGAAATTTGGTATTTAAGGCGCTTTTGGTATTCAAAAGGTCAAGTTTGTTAATGGGTAAAATCCGACAAGGGGAAAGAGGGGTTTAGAGGGAAGGGGAAACACAAAATTTGACATATCTCCCTTAATATTCGAAAAATTTATAAGAAGTAAAGTTGTAGGTACTAAGTTTTACTGTAATTTTGTTTCTTATCATTTTTTCTGTTACCCTAACATTTACAGAAATATTGACGGTTGATAGTTAAATTCCTCAATATCTCTGTACACATTAGAGTTTGAGCAAAAACATTATTAAAAAAATATTATTACAACATTATTCCTAACTCATTTTTCGATTGTTCTAATATTAAGACAGATATTCTATATTTTGTGTTTTCTTCTTTCTATATGCCCGCCTTTCCCCTTGACGTATGTCATTTATTAATAAAATTGGCCTTGCAAATACTAAAATCATATACGATATTTCATTTTGATCAGACTAAAATTGTGACCGCTAGAAAGTGATTTATGTATTCTAAAGGAAATTCGTTAAGTTGAAGCAGCTCCTGCGTAACGAATTTTTTTTATAACATCAATGCGATAATTCTGTTTTAGGTTTAGTAATATATTTGGATAATAATACCACTCTTAAGCTATGTCTCATTCACTTTGATTAAATTGTCTATTAAATATTCAACAATAGGTATATACTATTATTAATTCTAGTAATGCTATAATTAATTACATGATTCTAGTATTCTATTTAATCGTTGATTATTAGGTATTTAGTTAAGCAATTAAAATGTATCCTTCTACTTGTTCACTATCAAAAACTAAATCCAACTGAATTCCCTGACTTCCAAAAAAGTATTTCATAGCATAGGGCTAAAAGTATTTAATTTAATTTATTTTGTTCAAGAAAATATTTTGTTTTGTGCCATTCTAAAAGCCAAAATTTCAGTTTGATATGTGAGGTGCTTCCTGCATTTGAAAGTCCAAGTTCTATAATGGGAAAAATCGGTGAAGGGGAACCAGAGTCCTTAGAAAGAGGGGGAAACATAAAATATCGAATTTCTCTATGAATACTAGTAAAATGAAAAATTGATCATAAGTAAATTTATGGTCAATAATTTTTCCACTATCAAGACTAGAACGTTCTGATTATTTCCTGATTCTTTCATTTCAGTATCTCAAAATTTTCTAAAATTTTCAAGTTTCCCGGTCATTTACTACTCGATTCCAATTGCTATTTCCAGTTTGTGGTTTCTATAGTCTTTTTTCAAGTATGCATAAATATTTTCGCAAGAAAAAAATGTTATTAATGTTTCAAGTTTAAAACAATAACAATTTTCGATATTTTTTCTTAATTTGTTTAAGCCAAATAACCTAGAAAAATATTGACTTTTATATTTATAAAATAAATTTTGTGGAGATTGCTTTCCTATTAGTGATATCTGCCAAAATTTGCTAAATGAAATCATTTCGGTGTAGGGTGTTCGTCTGTCACAGACGATTTCTTCTAAAGCTAGTTGACATAATAATTTAATACAGAAAAAGAGTACGATGCCCCAAATATGAATTGATTGTTGAATTTTGATTCTAAGTGTATCGTGAAGAATCTCAAATGAAAGCTTATTGAAAAAAATTCAGTAATGATGTCTTTTTTAATGCATTTTTTTACTTTTTTCAAAGAACCGCTTAATGCAATAGGTTGATTTTTAACACGCTTTTATTAACTTGGTATGTATGTTTGTTTCTTTGTATCTATGTATCTATGTATGTATGTAACGGAATCTTTGAAGTCAATTTTAACCTACTTATAATTGTCGTATCGAAATGAAACTTTGTAGTTTATGTATATGTATATGTATATGTATATGTATATGTATATGTATATGTAGTTTGTATGACAATGCATTTTTATGATAAACATGACCAGAATCGGCAAGGGTAAAGGGGGGTTTAGAGGAAGGGGAAAACACACGATTTGGTATATCTATCTTAGTATTGAAAAAATCGATGAACACATAAGAAGTAAAGTTGTGGAAAATTAATTTTACTATAATTAAGTTCCTAATCATTTTTACTGTGTATCTAATATTTACAGAGATATTGACGGTTTACGATTGAAAATTTTAATCCTAAAGTTCTTTTCAAGACTAAAAAAGCAAAAATAAATAATAGTTTAAAAAAGCTAAAAACGCGCTTTTATAGCTAGCTGAAATAAAAAGTTCAAAATAATTTTTATCAACAAAATAATTAATTGGTTGTAAAAAAGCGTGGGGTGCTTAACATCAAATTATAATATCAAATCATTATCCTTAATATCAAATTATAGTAAAAAGTACCCCACGCTGTTTTTACAATCAAATTGATTATTTTGTTGATAAAAATTATTTTCTACTTTTTAGTTCGGCTAGCTATTAAGCGTGTTTTTTTAGTTTTTTTAAACTATTATTTATTTGTGTGTATTCGAATGGGAGCAGCATTCTATGATTTGAATAAAATTTAATATATGTATAGATGTTCGTGTATTTTTCTAAAATAATTAAATTAATTTTAAACATATTATATATTTTTCTATAATGATGACAGATTGATGTAAACATATTTGTGTATCATGTTTGTGCTGATAGAATTTTATGTGACACATGTATGCATATAATGTTTTCTAATAAATGTTTATAATAAATGTGTCATCATGAGTAAGCAATATTCTCTTACGAGGATGCATTCATCGTCTATAATATTACATCTTATATACTACAGGAGGAAGGATATTATTTTTATAGTGTGAATATAAATATATAAAAATGACATAAAAACATGTTTCGTTTAAGACTGGTGTGTTTAGGTCTTCATCAGATCAAAAAATTTATTTTCTACAGGATAATTTATCTGAAATAAAACAACTTTTAACTGAAATAAGATATTTGAATATATTCGCGATTATCTCAAAAACTACTCCAATTATAATAAATTATTAATATATGTTACTTTTAAAATATTAGCTTCGTAAATGACTTTCAAATTTCACAATTGGTTTGGATCGAACCAAAACCAAATCGATTCGATAAAGATCTATCACGATCATTAAAAAAAATAAATTTAAATAACTTTGGATAATTATGGATTATTGGATAATTATCAGAATTCCATGCATTTGAACCAGAAGAGGGTCAAATTTCAATGATATTATTTGACCCATACAGACACGATTTTGAACATAACAAAAATCATGGAAAAATTAAGGCCATTTATAAAGACGAGTGAACTTTGAGTCACAAAAAGTATCGCTTATTTTCCAATATGTTTTAATTGATTTGTACCTTGTTCGGAGTTTGGGTAAATGTTTCGAATAAAAGTTATTAGTATACTTATAATGAACAACTTTTATTTGAAACATTTTTTCGCAAACTGGTACAAATAAATAATCAAAAATTTTAAAAATTAACACTACTTTTGTGGATGTACTACACATTTGAATATCCTTGTTTTTTATGTTATACTAAATCGTAGTGCTTTTAGCGAATTTCCTGAAAGGAAATGAACTATGGGTCTCGTACCAAAGTCAAAATTTCGCAAAAAATTTTTCAAATGCCCATAGATCCTACGTAGTAGATGTCGAAAAATATCGTTTCTAAAATTTATATATGTATGCTTGTAATATTTCAACATTCGAGTTCGTTAATGGGCAAATCGGACTAGGGAAAAGGGAGGGGGGTTTATCGGGTGGGGGAACACAAAATTAATAATAAGAAGTAAAGTTGTAGGTAATTAGTCTTACTATAATTTTTTGTCTTTTGTGTCATTTTTTCCGTTACACTAATATTGACAGAAATATTTACGAATTAAAATTGAAAGTTAAATTCTTAAATATCTCTGTACACATTAGTGTTTGAGAAAAAATGATCAAGTTTTCTACAACTTTACTCCTTATACATTTTTCGATTTTTTTAGTATTAGGAGAGATGTTTTATATTTTGTGTTTTCTTTTTTCTCTATGCCCCCTTTTCCCCTTTTTACATATGCCATTTATTTAAAAAATTGACCTTTTAAATACCAAATCATATCAGATACGACATTTCATTTTGATTAGACTAAAATTGTGAACGCTAGATAGTGATTTATATATTTTATGGAAATGCGCTAAGTTGACGCAACTCCTGCGTAACAAATTTTTCTGTGTTATTTTTCTGTGTTATTTTTTGATGTATTTTTCCTTTTCTGTTTAGTAAATATTTTTACCCGCGTAAATCTAAATGGGTAAAAATAAATCAAACAGGTAAAAATAAATCAATTGTATTGAATGTCGAAAATACTAATATGTGTAATCAGCAATGATCTACCAAGTTTCTGAGATTACCTTTCACATACCAGGCAGACAAAATGAAGTTTTAAATTGTGATAAGAAGTATTTCTAGTCTTCCAATGTTGTATTAATTATTCCATTTTTACCTGAAACAAAAGAGAAGAAAAAAAGTTAAACAAGAACTATTTTAATCATAAAATTGCCTCTAGACATAAAAATTTGCATTAAAAAGAAAGTAAAGAATATATATGATGAAAATATTGAACTAGAAAACTAGTTTTCATATTTTATTGTATTATGATTTATATATAACAGAAATGAAAGTACATAATATAAATGTATAATAATATGAACTTCGACGTTTTTCGAAATAAAACATTGAATGTAACAAGTTTTAAGAGGAAAACAACAAATATAACAAAAAAACATAGAAAAGTTTTCTTGAATGACACACAGAACTTACAATGTGTATTGAAATATTCATGAAAGAGTTTTGCATAATAATAATAATTATTATATTACATTCATAAAAGAGTCCCCTTATTATTGTGGCCGTAATATAGGATAAAATTAGTTAATTCAGTTTAATAAAGTTCATTTTTGAATATATGCTTTTGTGTATTGTTATGTGCTTTTAATTATTAATTAATGAAATATTAACTTTGCATACAAATTTATTTGAAATGAATAAATGTCCCTTTTATTCACTTTTCACAGCCTTTCACGGAGTTGTTAATTTGGCGTTGTTCTATTTGGAATATTTGTATTATTCTACTGTCAATAATATTGTCGTCTACAGTCAGTGATCAATTACTTATCAGTGTCAATTATCTATATTATTTTGGTGACACAAATATCCACTTCAACCCATAGAATAAATAATATAGCTTCAATATTTTCCACATTAAATAGATATATTTTCCGTAGTAGGCGTTTTGATCCTCAGACAAAATATCCCCGATAAATATCGCAGGGACAAAATATCGCCAGGCAAAATATCCCCCGACATAATATCTTTTGATAATGAAAAAAAAACTTTTTTTTCGGGTTTGCGTGTTTTTTGGCACTCGCACTATACAGCGTTCAAAATGTTTCAAATATCGTGGCAAAAATTATTAAAATTAAATAAGGTAACTATTACAACCGCGTACTACAATCTTTCACTTCATCGGTCATACCCGAGTTGGTCGGGTCTGCGTGTTTTTAGGCCTCCGTACTAAAAGGCTTTATATATATTTGAGATATAGTGTCAAAAATTATTTAAATTAAATAAGATAACTATTACAACCGAGTACTACAATATTTCACTTCATCGGTCATATCCCGAGTTGGCCGGGTTAGCGTGTTTTTGGGCCCCGCACTAAAAAACTTTCTATATGTTTTTCAGATATCGTGGCAAAAACTATTATTGTTATAATTATTATAATTATTCATATTATGCTGTGATTTCAAAGTTTTCGAGATATTTCGTCGGGGATATTTTGTCCTTGGGACATTTCGTTAGGGGTATTTAGCCTGGGGATATTTTGTCTTGGTGTAATTTTTTCTGGGGATATATTGTACCGGGGATATGTTGTCCTGGGACCAAAACCATATTTTCATGAGACGGCCCGCAATTTGCAATATTTTATACCACATTTTTTAAGGGATACCTAATTGTGCATTAGTCGGCACTTTGAACTTTAGTAGATGTTGAACATGCTACACCAGGCTTAAATCCACTTCTTTTTTTTCTGTTGCAATATATTTAAAAAAATTGTGGTCGTTTTGTGTCAGCATAAGCAGGGCGGAGATATATTTTTATTCACAAAATAATTATTTAAAAAATAACTTACATCGATCACAAAATTAGTAGAAAAACGTGATAGTCGAATTGCTTGCTTTGATTTAAGGTTGTTGGATTTTGGCAAATTTTTGTCATAATCTCTGGAATATGTTCAGAATACTCAGAACTACAATATTTCCAAAAATTTTTTTTAGAACTTGATATAATTATTTTTCAACTTTTAGGTAAATTTCTTAGTTTTTGGATATTCTAAGCGTTTAGTTATTTTGTATAAATCGTATCGTAGACAGAATTTACAAATTTAAACAGTTATTTCGAAAACTTAGTATGAAAAAAAAAATCATATTCCTAATGGTTTTGTGGCAAGTTTTCTTGTTAAGTTCATGCTAGCAAATCAATCATGCAAATATTTGGAATACAAGTTTATAAAGAATAAATTTTATTCGAAGCATTTTTCAAAAGCCGAATGAATAAGTCACACATTAATTAAAAAATTTAAATGAGCGTGACATTTATGGCCATATGTCCACAGGTTATCTCTTATACAAGTATTTTCAACGTAACAGATATAAGACTAAACTTATATGGTTTTTGTCGCTATAATAATTTGGGTTGATATAAGAAATTGCACGTTATAGAAAGTTTTTATGATAACATACAAAAACTATTAAATATTTCATTAGTAGAATAGCTAATTTAATATTCAGATAGATTTTTATTTATTACAAGAGCACAGAATCTCCTGGTATATAACAGCAGATTCATGCTTGATCGATTTTATTATATACCCTATGATTGTATAACTAGATCAGCAAGTCATAATGTATTTAATGTATTTTATATGCAACTTTTATGTACAAGGTTTATTGGTGAAAAAGTAACCTACTTTTAAATACTTAAAATCTATTGAAATTTCAATAATAAAAAAGAGGAACGAACATGCAGCATACATCCTACATTACATGCGATAGACTTACGTATCCCACAGGAAGTAAATTGATTTGTCACAGTGATGAATTCAATTTTCAATATGTTTTATTTACGAATATTTTTTATTAAAAAATCTTGTGTGGAATATTTACTGTCTACCTAAGTGAGCCCGTGTTCGCTTAACATGTGATTTTATTCGTCGTACTTAGATGTAGATGTAGATTGTAAAAGCTGCCCTGGACGGGCTACTCTTCGACCATAAGGTCCATTGTGATGCCTTAGGATGTGAGGATGTAAATGGAGTGGAAGGAATTTGTGAGTAGACTAGGAATTGGTGGGATACGCGGCTGCAGCCGACTATGATAAGAACTATGCCGATTTTCATCTGGAGTTCGTGAAGGAAACTGCAGAAAACCTTCTCAAGCATAGCCGGTTACTTCGTTCTTGTCCATACGCCGACAGTTTAGTTAATCAACCGCCCCTTTTTATTTTATTTTTATAATTGACAAACTGCCGATGTCGGGATTCGAACCCATAACCTCCCAGTTTCCAAGTACTGCATACTGCGCAGACATGACGCCTTAGACCGCTCGGCTACTTGGCTGGTATTCGTCGTACTTACGGATTTATTAAAAATTCGTCCCCAAAAATTCCAACAGCAATCAAAAACATTCATTATCTCTACTATTATAAAATTGTAAAGGTATATTTATTTGTTTGTTTGTTCGAGAATCACGCAAAAACCACTGGACCGATTTTGATAAAACTTTTTTGTTTAAAGACTTTTGATTAGACTTAACAACTGGTATGTATCTCTCTACAAGAGATAAAATTCGAAACCATTAGCTGAAATAGAAATATGGAGGAAGTGTCGATAAATATTTGAAGTTGTGGAAGCGGTGTGGATATACATTGAGTTTTATGTCATAAATTAGCGACGAGTAACATTTTCTGAGACAATTTAACAGTAATTTTAATAAAAGTAAAGTTAACAGGAATAAATGTGAATGAAGGAAATTTTAACAAGAGTAACTTGAATATAATTTAAAATTTATTTAAATCTAGTATATTTTAATTTATTTATTTTTATTTTTGTCTATTGATCTCGACTTTCTATCTATTTCTAATTGTCAAAGAGTAAATTACGTCTAGCTAATTTATACTGATGATGACTACATTGTAGTCGAAATACGTATTTATAATACAAAAAACTGATCTAGGTAAAGGGGGCAAATTTGAAATTTTACCTAAGTTGTGTGTTACGTAGTATATAAATTTTTAAATTTTGTCCTTGCTAGAAAGAGACGGACGTACAATTTTCCGTAAAATTTTAATTAAATCTAAATTTGGAATCGATCCATTGTCAAAATTCATAATATATCTTTTTTATTTCTGAATATAAATGCTTTCGTATGCATTACAGCTCTAAATCCAGTTGTAATTACACAAGGTGTACATCTTAGATACACGGTATTATTGCGTCATGCGAGTAGATCCGGTACTTTTATCGGGAAGAGGTCTGCTTGCATTGCTTCAATGTGTGTATTCCCAAAAGTTAATTTATTATATAATGGTTATAAACAACAATGGTTTTATAACAAGTAGTAAATTTCCAAAAACGGTGTCAAAACAGAACATTTTTTTAACTTTATTTTTTCTATGTGATTTTCGTTTCTCACGTTTTAATTTTTTTGTTAAATGTATTTAAAAGCTAGACAAACTGTTAAATATTATTACAAAAAATTAATTTAAAAAGAAATTCCATTAATCACTACAATTTCATTTGAGGAAATACCAGACTCCCTGTGAGGAAGCGATACAAATGTTATGTAATTTATTAAAAGTAAAATACTTTAAAGAGATAGATAAGTAAGTATTTACATACTTATTGTTCAATTATATGTCTATTGATCCATGAAATGTAGTATTTTCTATTAAGTAAACAGTGAAAAATATCTCATTTCTTATTTAAAACAAATAAACTAACTATAGAGAGCGAATCATTGTTTGTATACGATATGATTAAAAACAATAGTATTAACCAATGCATAAAAATCGTAAACAATGAACGTAATGTCTGTGTATACCTCTATAATAATACATTTATGAGTACATATTAAAAGCTAATATTAGCTTCTAGGTATATTGTTTATATTATACCAAGTGTGTTTTAACTTACAAGCAACAACAAAAAAATATATATTTAACCCGACTTTAGAGTTAGATTAAAATTGTAGTTACTAATAATAATGAGAAGAAGAGAAAATAAATCTAGCAGTCTTGGCATGTATTCGTTCTGGGTGCTGCATTACACATTCAAAATCTCTCCCCCACCATTTTTTAACTAGTGCAATTTATCAACAATAAATTTTCTACGTTGATAAAAGAAATTTCAGGTTATTAACAATAACTGTGCATGTCAACTAGCTGTATTATTATGCCACCCGTTGGTCTACAGTCTACAAACAAATAGCAGTCATTTACGTAAAAAATATATCCTGTAACTGCAATGTAGCTTGTCCTGTCTACTGATCGGCGATGTGCCGAGTCAACGACAGAGGCAAAGTGACAAACCTTTACACTCGGTCCCTCCCGTCCCTTTTTTGGTAGTTTTTGACGAAATCAATGGGTAGTTATTGTTTGGTTGTCCCGAACTAGTCCTGGGCAAGTTGTATTAATAAACAAGAAATTGTGAATAGGGTGTCCATTACTTTTGTAATCATCTCCGTACCGTGTTTAAGACTAGAAAGCAATCATGTTTAATAATTCGTTAGATAGTGTTTATATTTTGATTTCTTTTTAAGAAAATACGAGCTATAAATTGATTTAAAAGTTAATTAAAAATCCTACATTTTTAGGTTGAGCTTTTCTACAATAATAACAGTGATTTTATATTAAAATATGAAACAACTTTACAGAAATTATATAAATTGTTAGATACCCCCCCCCCCCAAATTGGTGGGCGCAGATTTGTCAAACTCGCCTAAGGCACAGAAAGGCCTTGCTACGGCCTGCTATCAAGCGGTGATTTCTTCAAATTGACACTATGTCTGCTGATAAAGTGCGCTAATGGTTGAGTTCAGACGATAGACACCACACTTACAGGCGCTCTATCTATCGAGATAAGGCAGTCGAAGCATGAGCGCCAAACCGTACTCCCATTACACAGTGTAAGCGTGCATAAATCAATACGAAGGCGACAAAATTGCGCTTATAAGCGTGAGCACTGAAAGCGTAAAAGCGCCCAAAACGAAAACACCCTTGAGCTTAATTTTATACTTTTTGTGAGATCGAGTATACAATAGTCATTCAAGAAGCCACCCATGAGCCATTTAAACAATGCAAAGTTTTGAGCAGGACTTTGGGTGTTATCAATTCTTGAAAATAAGTAGAGTTTTCTCAAACTAAAACAAAGCCAAGGTTTAGGACATACCAAGTATACATGCCCTAAGTTAGGTATATATCGATATTGCGAGAATCTTGACTTTATTATTCTATAACGATGCCAAGACCAAAAAGACTACTATATAATATCGATCGATATAGATATGAAAGCCGAAACAGACCTATCAGTGTACTTATTGTTAGATCAGTATATGTCAATATTAAAATTCAAAATATATATGCAATTTATGTTCATATTTACATAGAAACTCAATCTTTTACATCTATAGTATCAACAACCAAACTCAAAACTTTAACTTCGCAAGTATCTTAATTAAGAATAATTCGAACTTTGATTGTAAGTAGATAAGTTCATTAAAAAACACAAATAAATTAGTCGATATTTTTAATGTCTAATTCGGTTGATCGTTAATAACCAAATTCATAGCTTTTAAATAATCATATTTCCTTATTTGGATAAAAAATACATTTTCCATTGTTTGTAGTAATAATACACGAACAACTTTAAGTGAATCTCACTACAATGCTTTTGTGAGTTACTCATATTTAAAAAATATAACTAAAGTTCACGCATTTATTTAACGCACTAGAAAGCTAAAAATAAAAATTGTGTATTGTTCTTACCAAGATTTGAAACATTTTTCGACTCATCAATCGATAGCTTAATAGATCACGTCAAATTTCCGGTCAGAAAGTAGGTAATTTTTTCCAGTTATTAACAATTGAAGTAGTTTGTTAACAAAAACTAAGACAAATACTAACGAAACTAATGAAAATTAAAAGAGTGTTTTACAACTTTTATAATAAGTATTTTTAATACGTTTCCTGTGATTTATGAAAAACTTTTCTAATATTTGGAAATTTACTTTGGGAAACATTACGAATATATAAAAATGAAACAAAAGCGCTTACTTTGCGTAAATTTCACCACTCTTTATTATTGTTGACATATGTTTCAGTCGTTTGTAAATAGTCGTTCAATAGACTGAAACAATAATATATAGGGATAAAATTAACGCAAAGTAAGCGTTTTTTTTAAGTGTATTTGTTAATGTTTTCAGCGTTTTTTTTAGAAAGATACACTCAAGGAGTGTTTTTCTTTTACTTTTAAGTGTTATGTCTAACATCACTATAGAAAACTCAAGCTGGAGAGTCCATATATATATAAACAGACGAAATCGAGTGATCATAGCACTTAGTCTAATATGACTGGTTCTTTTGATAACTAGGACCTTTAAATCTGAATAAATAATAGACTCATTCGTATGCGTATTGTTTACTACTATCATTTTTGCGATCCATCCTTTCGATTGTTTGATTTTTTTAAATATTATTTTTTTGTTTTTATTTTTATTGTTTCTATTCGTTATATTCAATTTTATAACAAAATAAAATAATACAAAAACGAAGCCGGTTTGTTTCGATGTATGTTCACGTGTTTAATGAATGTATTTGTTGACAATGATGGACTCGCTAGTTTGATTGTACTATAGGTACTTATTTTGACTAATGCCTTTCTGTTAGGAATTTGCGAAAACTCTGATTCACTATTTAGTTTTTGTTTGGTCTGCATGAATGATGGAGTGTAACGTAACATTCTAATCGTAATCATTAACTTGAATGGTGTTCGAAAGATTTAAAATATTCAAATTTTAGAGTGCACATGAAGGCTTACGTTTTATCTTTATAAATATGTTCAACCTTTCTCAAGTACTTATCCAACCTACATATAAATTTTTACACATATAGCTCACTGTTACTCACATACATCAAAAATTATGGTCATTTAATTCCATACCCTTTTAAGTCCAGTGATTAAGTTTTGTAAATAAACATGTAAAAACCATTTAGCCTAATTACTACACTACTAAACCTACCCCCACTCCATCCCACATGCATTTTTAATTAAGTAATCATTTCAAGATATACACAAACAGTTACAAGTACAAATTTATCGACTACTACCTATAATTATTATTCTTGAACTAATTATACATGCGAGGGGATGAAGTAAAAGTGAAGGGGGTTTGAATGGTTTTTGAAATAAATACTAGATATTATAATGATTATTACATAAACAGAACAACTGGTGCCTTATTAATGTATAAATAGTTTTCAATATTAGTTATTACAGTTACAACTAGTGCCTCGCTGAACGTTTGCGCGTTTGCGTATGCTGTTTTGTATTTTCTATAGTATAAAGTATTTTAAGTATAAACAAAACGTGTAGGAACTACTTCACTTATCACGAACTGTTTATGAAAACTTTCTTAGGTCACGTATTCCTGTAATGATAAATCCTAAATACATCTACCCATTTTGTATATAAACGGTTTATCAACGCTACAAATCTCAACAACTTTCATATTATACAGAGAAGAAATATATGCTACTTATATTATTTATTGTATACAGTAGAACCTCTATTAGTCAGATACCTATTTCATAAAACGCAATGTTATTTTCAAATTATTAAACACTTTTAGTTTTGTGTAATAAACCAGCCAAGTAGCCGCGCATGTAATGACGTTGTGTGTACTTGGAACTAGGAGGTTATGGGTTCGAATCCCGACATCGGCAGTTTGACAATTATTAAAAAAAAAAGTGGGGGGGTTTATTGACTAAACTGTCGGCGTATAGACAAGAACGAAGTAACCGGCTATGCTTATGAAGGTTTTCTACAGTTTCCTTCACGAACTCTAGATGAATATCGGCATATTTCCTATCAAAGTCGGCTGCAACCGCACATTAGACTATCTACAACAATATTCCTACCACACAATATTCCTTGTCCTCCTCTTATGCATCACAATGGACCCTATGGTCGAAGTGTGTCCCGTCCAGGACAGCCTCTACAATCTATTTATCCATCTTTGTGTATATATATTTGGTTTTTTCTGTAAGAATATCATATTGATACATATTACGTGCATTTTACTCTTAATTTGATAAACATACAAGTCGAACATATTTTAGAATAATAGTATTTAAGAGAGAAAACTAGATATATTAAATTTTTTTCTAAACAACCTTTCATTTAATGGCCTAAAAAATAGAAACTTTCATTTGTTTGACATGTTCTTGTATTTTTTTTAACAAAATTAAACTTGTATTTAATAATACTTTTTTCTTGAATAATAAATTATATGTGATTTTAAATTTTTTTTGATTTAACGAATTTACAAAAATGAATTTTCATTGATTTCACTTTAAAAAAATATCTAATCAATTCGTTATTTTCTTTTTAGAAACCAAAAACAAACTCTTTTCTTAAGGAGAAAAATATTTCATCTTAAATACTTCTTTCAAACTCCTTTCTTTTATATACTTAGAAGTACGTGTTGGGTCCAAAAATGTATTCTTAAAAGTTTTCAATACAACACTTTGTTCATGTTAACGTTTTTCGGATAGTCTCGAGTAGTCACACAAAAATTCATGTTAAATATTTTCATGAATGTTCATTTGATTTTAAGAAAATCGTTTGTATATTTTTACTATACCAACAAAGAACTAGCATCGGGATTTCTACAGATTGTCTAAGACAAATTTCAGTCTTTCAAACTCTAATTTTATCAGAGGCTGGTTCTGTTTAACCATGATAAAATTTCAATAATTGGTTTTAGATACAATACATAATTTTTCTATTGTATTTTTTCACAACTATATCATTTTATTAAATTATTGTGTTTTAATAGTATTGTTGATATGATTTAATATTATTTTAATAATTTATTTAAAAAGTAGTATGATTTCTTACGTGCGTACCTAAGTACACACACACTTTTTTAAACATACATTATTTAAAAGAAGTAGAACATAAAATTTAAAAGAAATAAGTCACTTATTCATTTATTTTAAAATATCAGGAAATGTAAAATGGAAATTGATTTGATTTGATCTGACAATAAACTATGTTTTATATTTGTGTGTATGTGTATATTTTTAACTGTGCGCATTCGCCAGTTTTCAAAATATCGTGGCAAAAACAAACCTAACAAAACAATTTTAACTTTATTAAATAATTAATTCAAATGTTTGTCAACACTATTTTTTTAATGCAAATATATAAACTACATATTTCAAAGAATCTTTATAAACATTATTTATTACGGTATCTACTTAAATAATACAGGTATTATAATTTTAAGTACAATAAAATTCTGTTCTCCATAAAACGCTGTGTTAAAAGCTTGATTTTTAATCGATAATTATTCTTTGAAATGATCATCAACAGATTTTAAATTTTTGAGGGAGGATAACCACATAATTGAGCTATTCAATTCACTAAAAATGTTTATCTTCCATCAACCTTATATATGAACGTCCTTAATAAAGCCGTTCAATGGATGCGGTATATACTATTTCATACACAGACTAAATACTATTAGATAGAAGTTTTACTATACAATACATGAAAATAAATAAAAGTTAAAAGTTATAATATTATATTTTATACGTATTATAAATAATATCAAAATTTAAGTGGTGTAACATTTGAGTAGGTTATAGAATATTTCAAATATATTGATTTTATTTCATTAATATTTCAAAACTTGAATTAATTGTATATAATCTATTATCTATTGCTTTGGAAAATATAATATAACTTTAGGCAAATTCGTGTTCACTTCAATTAATAAATTTACTAATTACGTTACACCTATTATTACAAAATAACATGAGAAACTTTATTGGGTGTTTTCAAATTAAGTGTGACGATATATGAAATTTTTCCATATCGCCACAAAACAGAATTACAGTAGATAGTATAAAATATCACTGAAAATTAGTATTACCTACTCGGTTTCGTGGAAAATTAATACAATATGGAAGCACTAAAACAATATACTAGATAACGACCATCGAAAAAGTATAATTTTTAGATAAATTACCATAGCTTTTGAACACTTAATGATGTCAGTGCTTCAGCTTTAGTAAATTTATAAAAGTATATAATTTTAAGCCAAAGAAAACTGGTTCAATCTACTGAAATGATCATTTTCTGAATTCGTATTTAAATATACTTTCTAAAAACTTGATCATAAGCAAAGATCACGCTGAAAAATTTCAACACGATTTCGTGGTAAGATATAAATAAATAAGTCAAAAAGTGCCTTAAATATTTCTCGTAGTCGAAGGCCGAGAATTGTTACAGTTTTACTTTGTACATCGCAGTTGGTCCTTCAACTACGAAAAATATTTACACTTAAAATTTGTTTCATGCTTTTTTCGTAGTCGGGTTTTCGTTTTTAACATATTTATTTAAGGACTTTTAGTATCATTTTAAGAATCTGTAAATCCAAACTATTCATTTGATACCAAACTCGGTACATTTGTGTAATAACGTCACATAGCCTATGTCACGCGAAACACTAAGACGAGGCTAGCGACACCCCATTCATCAAAATATCAAAAGTAGCTTAGGAACTACACGGGAACTCTCCCTAGTCCGGTAAAAAAGTGTTCATCCAAAGTGCTTGCAGATTTGTTTTAGGCATTATTACGACACAATCCTTGATCCCCGTACAAGATAGAAGCAAAACTTACAAAAAATAACGCTTAAATGAAATTTGAATATATGTATTTCCCCAAAATCCTTTTTATGTAATTTTATGTTACAGTCAATTTTAGTTAATTTCATATCAAAATATGTGGGAAAACTAAGAGATCAGTTCGTGTACAGATTATCATTTTACTTCTATACACGCATCAATGTATAAAAACATTGAATATATATTAAAACAATAAAACAGTTTGTTTTGTTAACCTTTGTTTTAAAAAAAGCTTTGTTACCTAAAACACAGAAAAAATTGATAATTGAATGTCGAAATAATAAATGCATTGAATATTCCTATTAATTTTGAATGCTAATTTCATTAAAAAACGCATTCATTAAATAATAATAATCGATAATTAAATTTTTTTTCCCTATTCAATAATATTTGACAAAAACCCTACGTAATAATACACTGTTAAAATAATGAAAAATTGTTTTTTAATTTATTTGGAAAGTATGTATTTTTTTTATTGTTCACTAATTTTAAAAACAACAATTAATACAAAAAAAAGTTATTAAACCAGTGATAATTACAACATGTTACCCACCTCTATGTACGCGGTAGTATTTATCACATATAGTTAAGCCTTTTGAATACACACAATAATAAAAAAGTTTACTGTCCAAATTATACCGCTTGTTCATTTAAATGAAATCCAAATGGTAACATTATTTTGACATCAATGTTTTGAAACATCATACATATCTTGGCTAGAGGTATAGACTAGAAATTGGTAGGATATGCGGCTATGATAGGAATGATGCTGATATTCATCTGGAGTTCGTGAATGAAAATGCAGAAAAACCTTGTCAAGCATAGCCGGTTACTTCTTTCTTGTCCATACGCCGACAGTTTAGTCAATTAACCGCCCCTTTTTTTCGGGATTCGAACCCATAACCTCTCAGTTTCCTTGTAAGCATACTGCGCAGACATAACGCCTTAGACCACTTGGCCACTTGGACTGGTTGACTAGGGATAACGAACTCGAGACCTCTGGTATTCCAAACCAGTGATCCTTCAATTGAGCTAACCAAATGCTATGGTTGAACGTGTATAATTTCTGACTAGTCGATGTTCATGTGTTACTTTATTGATTCAATTACTTTATATTGAAATATTGAAATTATTGAAATTCATATTGAAACTTTCATGTCAGAATAATTTTAAAAATGTTCAAGTATATTACTTAAATGTCAAATTAAGTGAACGTCACCTCTGTTAGAATAACATAACCGAAAGGCAACTATACTGACAGGGGACGGGTAGGCCCAACAAGTCTACATTGACAAGTCTACAATGGCTTTATTTGCCTATTTCTCTATGTGCTTAATAGGTTTGAATAAAATATCCTGTGCATATTTTAATGAAACCTGTGGATTAGTTTACATATCTACAATATAGAAAAAAAACGTGTGCCCTTTTTCATTGTTTGTACCGACTGCATTCTTTTTCTGGCCATAACTTAAAGTTAAAATTTGAGAGTAATTTTATAACAAATACGTTTTTTTAGAGACATTTGATCGGAAAACCAATGAATTTGGCACTATTTGACTGCAAAAATTAGAAAAGTGATCGCCTTTGGAATCGACAGTTATATAAATTCCAGTGCCAAATTGAATAACTTTTTCCGATATCACCCTGTCCGCCTGTTTCTACGTCAACACGATAACTCATAAACGAAAACAAATTATGTGCTCAAATTTTTCGAGCGATTTTTAGTTCTAGAACTAATTTAAATTAATATTTAGTTCTAGAACTAAAACTAAATTATTATTCGTTAATTAATAAACTCTATATCAAGAAAGCCGTAAGATTAACAATAAAACGTCAAAAAAACTATCATGTACTTAACTATCATGTAGAGTAACTCATATTTTTAGTAGTATACATAGTCTTTGACTGCGAACCTCTGGGTTACAGCAGATACAGGATATTCGGTGCATCTCACCCCGAATATATGAACCTTCGGGAGGACCTGATAAGCAAGCTCCAGACTATTGTCAACATATGGGAGAAGCGAGTCTCATCAGACTGAGGTTGAAAGGGGAGCACAATGGACCATAAGGTCGAAGTGCAATAGTTTTACCTCGATATTAATTAATCAATCAATCAAACTCATATTTAGTCACCAATGTATATAGTTCTTGAGAATAGTTTAGAACGATAAAAATATATAAAAGTGATCTTATTTTAGTCAAGTAATTGCTACCGCAAAATTAGTGTATTTAAACACAATTCTATGTAAACACACTATATAGTGATAGATTGTTGTCGTTAAAATGATAATGATAATGATAATATTAATAATGATGATGATGATGAAAATGATAATAATAATCATAATAATTATTATTATAACCAAACATGAATATGAGAAAAGCTGGTATAGTAATATAATTTCAACCCTTTATTGGTTAGTAAATTCATTATGGACAACACACAAACATCATATTGTTGCCAGAAATAGCCTGTATACAATATTAATTTACACACATAATATCTACATACAGTATAGTAATATAGGAGCACATTGTATATATATGTATATATATATATATATATATAATATATATGTGTGTGTGCGTGTGTGCAGAATTTTCAAACAAAAGCTTCATAATTATTATGGAATACATTTTACAGAACAATCAATCAATTAATAGTGCGGACAGTAATCTATTTTAATACCATGATCGTCATACGAAAATATTCTGTTTATATAAATAAAGTGAGATAATGAAAATTCAGATATATATATATATATATATATATATATATATATATATATTTATATATATATATATATATATATATATATATATATATATATATATATATATATATATATATATATATAAAGCGAATACCTAGTATAAAAACATTATACAAGGTCATAAATTCGCTATTTATTTTTAATTTGTATAAAATGGTTCAGTTGATGTGGCGTCAATTATTTCTCTTTCATTAGATAGATAGATAGATTGTAGAGGACGCCCTGGACGAGGTAAACTTCGACCATAAGGTTCAATGTGATGCCTAAGAATGTGAGGATGTGAGTGGAGTGAAAGGAATATTTGTATATAGACTAAGAATTGATAGGACTGCAGCCGACTATGATAGGAACAATGCCGATATTCATCTGGAGTTCGTGAAGGAAACTGCGGAAACTAAACTTTTAACAGTTTAGTCTTTTTAGTATATTAACTGCCCCTTTTTTTTCATAATTGACAAACTGCCGATGTAGGGATTCGAACCCATAACCTCCCAGTTTCCAAGTTGACATACTGCGCAGACATAACGCGTCAGACCGCTCGGCCACTTGAACTGGTCTCTTTCTTTAAGTACGTAGATTCTCATCGGGATATATTTTTTTAGGTCTCCTGATGTTAAACACAGTTTAATATTTTAAATTTTCTGACGTATTTTTTGGGAGATAGAAAATTCCAAGTAATCTAAAACCTTTTCTTATAATAATTTAAAAAAAGAAAATTTTGTTGGAATTGAAACGAAACGTTTAGTTTGTCTACTAAATAATGAAATGAATTCAGTGTGTTAATATTTACCGTGGTAACTCAGGGAACATGTGTGTGTACGTTAATATATTTAGATATGAAAGTAAATTGAGATTTAGGAGCGCGTATATACTACATACCTCCCTCCAACATTTAACAAAGAAAAACGAGACACATTACATATTCACCGAGTTTGTTGTTTCTATTTGGTGGCTTAATTTCCAATTCTATCATGAGTGAGTTAATCTAGGTGCTATTAAATATAAATTGCAAGTAGGATTTGCTCGCACTTTTGTTTTAGATCAAGCAAAAATATGGTATGTTGTTAAATCGTATGTCAAAACAGTTTTAGTCTGTAATGGAGATTGTTGTGACAAAAATTAAATTAAAAACTATGTTTCATCGGCATCCTTTTTTGGGATACATACCAGCAGCTAAACGCGTTTGGATGATCCTGGGTGTGTATACTAAATATACTGAATGACAATATACTGTATATACTGTAATACTGTAAAAAAAAAGTGTGATGGAAATAATATATTTGACCTACAAAATTCTCTTATAATTACGCAGTATAACAACATATCGGAAAATATATTATATATTAGAGACGCATACAATATTTAACAAAAATTAATTGGTATTGGAGGTTCGATTTGGCTTAGTTTGGTTTAGTCATAATGAAAATGATTATTATATTTATTATTGGATAGTACTAAATTAATAATTTGTTTTGAGTTTACCTATTAATAGTTTTAATACAACTTACTGACTATAGTTCAACTGATGATTATTATAGTCAACCATATATTATGTATCGAATAAATCCTTGACATTTCACTTTTACATTTTTAAATTAATAATAACTACTCATTTGTTCTTCTTCACTATTTATTAATACCCTTTGAATTTTACATAACTGAAAGTAGGTGAGCTCCGCACCTAACTGTAACGAAGCGGATGATATATTATTGCTCTTTATGGTACGTAGGAGTATTCTACAGAGCTACAATGAAGTAATTAACTTCGATTCGACTGGTACCGAGGAATCTGAGGTTGAAAAATAAAAACTATGTCCTGTCATTCATAGGATTGGTTCAATATCCACTATAGAGTTAAGGAAAACGAACCAAATGAGGTTATAGTGGACTCGCTACTATATCTCATATGTAGATACCTTTGGAGAATCACTACGTATCCTCTTTGTTATTTCGGTAACTACATGTTGTTTCTTCAGTAACTATCAACAAAACGATTTTGACATTATTTATTACGAAGAATAAAGTTTCGTTCCCAAAAATCTGTCTATTTAATTTTTGTAGAAATAAATTTTAGATAATTGGAATCATTTAATTTTCCACTCAAACATTGGCGCCCAAGGTAATGCAGTTGAGGAACGCTGTTGAGGGATTGGATTCCCAAGTGGCGGTGAAAACGCCAAGAGAGGGTTACTTGCCAGACTTTGGCCTTTCATTATTACTATTAGGAGAGTCTAGCAACCAAAGTAAATTTTTTTTTCGGGTCAGTATCGAAACGAAAGTAAGCTAAAATTTAAAAAAAAACTGTTTTGATATTCTAAAGACTTATGAAAAAGTATCATATAATCTCGTGAGTAACGATATTAAATACCAAAATAGGGTTGTTTGCAAATACCTCAAGTACTGAAATAAAACTGGTAATGATCTACCAGTCTGGACTCTTCAAAAATCCTATGTCATATGATATAGCGTGGATATATTTTATGTAACGCGGTCTATATAGTTTAGTAAAAACAAACATGCATTTGACTACGTAGAGCATTCAAAAGCGCACCTCCAACTATCATGAATATCTTGAGTTGAATATCAGCTAATTTTATGATTAACAAATTTTAGTATTCTTCTTTGAACTTATAATAGCGTATAACTTAAAGGAAACAAGATGTGTGCCAAAATTGAACATCTCGATTCACGGACACGACATAATATAAAACTTATTTGTCCGTTTTTTAAATACTTATTTGATATATTCTTATAGGGTATATGAAATGTATTGAAACATGAAATTCGAAATCATTAAAAGAAATACTTTTGATAGAGTTTCCTCCTTGAACATTATATTATTTTTCGGTCGATTAAGTTTATATTTTAGCTAAACAGTCTTAAAGAGTATTTTCGTTAACCAAGTAAAAGGTTTTTTAATAAAGGAATATGATTTTATTAATATTAAAACTAAAATATGTCGTAATATTAAATTCATCTGTCTCTGCAACGTATAAGATGACTGACTATGTTTCAAATCATTTAAGTTACAATGTATCCAAATAGTACATATAGTATAATTACCATCTTAATTAAAATTGTGTGTTCTATTTATGAATATTTATCTAAATAATTAATTATTATATATATATATATATATATATATATATATATATATATATATATATATATATATATAGGATGTCTCAATTTAAACAATGAAATCAAATACTTTAAGCATTGGAAGAAAAAAATTTGACCGAATTAAAAAAAAATTGTTTTGTTCAAATTGGTCATTTAATTGAGATCTTAGTTTTCTCCCTACCCGTGGATTTCAAGGTAATTTGAAGATCAACTAGCGATTTTCAAATGGGAGCCCAAACTATCGGGTAACTAAGACTATTTTAATTGGGTAACAAAAGACAAGATTCCACTTTTTGAGAACAAAAAGGTCTTTTGAAAAAACTTATCAAGATGGAATAGTTTTTATAGGTGTTAACTATAATCCGGGCCATTCCTTCTAAAAATGTTTCCTTGAAGAATTATTCTGGTACATGGTTTAAGCTGAGCCATCCTGTATATATAAAAGGATATAGAAGTTATTATAGTTACAACAAGTGAAGCATAATATGTTACTCGGTTCGTTTATTCTTATTTTAAGTTTTGTGTTTAAATACTTACCTTCTCGGCTAAATCTTCTAAACAAAGATATCATTTGATAATCATAATATTATAATTATGATTATGTTATGAAGAATAGCATTAATATTCAGTGGATTATTTTCAAATGAGATAGTCACATGACACACTTTGTCAAATTATATCCAAAGTCATCATATGTAAGAGCTACGACACAAGCGAATTTTCTCAAGAGAAATAAAGCCTCCTCTTGTAAACACCTTTCATATTAATTATTCTAAGTATTCGATAATTAATATTGTTACATATCATTTGGTCAGGTCATAATATGTTGTAACATTTATATTTTACAACTTTACTTTTGATAAATTTTTCATTTTATTAATATTAAGAGCGCACTACAAACTTTTTATCGGCCGATAGTTTAATCGGGCTATAATTTACATTATATCCCGATAGGTTGTATCGGGCTATAATGTATACTTTAGTAATTGTTAATCGATAACTGTGCGCACTCTCTTATAACTATTAATGAACCGATTAAACTATAAGTCGATAAAAAGTTTGTAGTGTGCGGGCACTCTAAAAGAGAAATTATTAATTGTTTTATGAACGTTTAATGCCAAATACTAACAAAAATCTATACGATTGAGAATTATTTTCCACACAAAGAGATTTCCTCTATTCAGATAAATCAATTCATATTATAAATTAAAAATGAGAAAAATATGTAAAATATGTAAAATATTGTGTAATGGATAGCAAAACATCTCGTTTACACGAATCTACATGATTACATTATCTTTTGCCATAATTAATTAATTTATTAAAAAAAGAAATTTTATGTTTTAAAATGATGAAATTCTATTTCAAGATTTTATACCTAAAAAAAATTCGTTACGCAGGAGCTCCTTCAACTTAGAAATCACTTTCTAGCGGTCACAATTTTAGTCTGATCAAAATGAAATGTCGTATATTATTTTAGTATTTGCAAGGCCAATTTTATAAATAAATGACAAGGGGAAAGGAGGGCATAAAGAAAGAAGAAAACACAAATTGTAAAATATCTCTCTTAATATTAGAACAATCAAAAAATACATTAGGAATAAAGTTGTAGAAAATCTTGTTTGATACATTTCATCACCTTATCATTTTTGCTCAAACTCTAATGTGTACAGAGATATTAAGGAATTTAATTATCAATCTTAAACCGTCAATATTTCTGTAAATATTAGTGTAACAGAAAAAATGAAAGATTTAAAATTATAAAAACCTTAGTTCCTACATTTTTACTTCTTATAAATTTATTGATTTTTCGAACGAGACCAATAGCTCTATCTCCATTCAGGAAATACGCTAAAATGTAAAAAAATAAATCTAAATGAACCTTTCATTGTAGTACAATAGTTTGTCTTCTCTAATTTTTAACTCTTCAGAATCATAAAATGTTCAATTAATTTTGGTCTCATAAACTCTATATTGTGAAAAACGGCAAAAATCAATAATATCCGCGTAGATTGTTCAGGATTTATTTTAAAACGTTGTTTTATTATCTCAGCAATAATAATATTAACAGCGTAAATCGTTATGATTTCATCCAAAGAATTTCGTATATACTATAATCAAATATATTATGTTTGTTTCAAAGTCTAAACATAAAAACCTGAAACGCATGAAATGGCTTCATTTAAGTTAGAATTGCCATCAGTGAAATCAATAAAACTAAACTCTAGTCTATGGTTTAACTATTGTTGCAAAGATTTTATATATAAATCGGTGGCGTGATTAAAACTTTAATAATGTTTTCAGAGGAGCAATTAATTAATAAACAGTAATGTATATTTGGAAACTGTATTCCAACCTATATAAATATTATGGAATAAAGTCAATAAACGGTGTAAAATAATTATCATAAAATTTTCTTCATTGTGTTTTCTCAGTATGGTAGATATAAAACGATTATATCCAATAGACAATTTGATTAATTAATAAAATATTTTCATATAAAGGACGTTGGGTTAATATAGCCATCCATGCATATTAAAAATAGTCTAAATCCTAAGAATTATACGTTTTTGCTATATTAGCTGGTTTTCACACGTGAAAGTTTTGATGGCAAATTTCAATCGCAATAAATGTATGTGATATAACTAGACTTACATGTACATGCAGATATATATCAATAGCATGTTTTGTTAATAGCTTATAACACTCGTCTTGCTAAATATTTCTTTCTTTGTTAACCACTTCAGTCACATGATCATAGTAAATCAATCACAAGGAATTAAACCAATCACCCTATTCTTACATCTGAAGTTACATATTAAATTGTGTTATAACCTCATAGTTTCATCAAAAAATACTACTGCACTTGCTCACCAGGATAAGCGTTATGAATATTTGCTTGAAAAGTTACATGTGTAAAAGAAGACTTGTATTTAAATATATACTGTAGATGTCACCCTTATACTCTCCTATCAGACGATTCACTAGGGAAACTAGGTTGTAGCAGCTGTCCCGAACGGCACACACTTAGACCATAAAGTCCATTGTGATACCTATACATTAAGCATGTGGGTCGGAGAAAAAGCAATTTGTATGCGGGCTAGGAAGTGGTAGGTTGTACGACTGCAGTCGACTTTGATAGGAACTATCCTGATATTCATCTGGAGTTCGTGAAAGGAAACTGCATAAAGCCTTCACAAGCATAGCGGGTTACATTTTTCTTTGCCATACGCCATCTTTATAGTCAATTAACCGCCCCATTATTTTTTTAAAATGAGAATTTAACTGACAAACTGTCCCCTTTGAAAATCCAACATAATCTACCAGTTCCAAGCACAGCGCCTTTGACCGCAGCCACATTGACTTAAATGTAGCCACGTAAATGAAGTCGGGGATACAGCTAGTATTATACATAAATTAAAATGACAGAATAGAAGTATACTATTCTATAAAACTTTACTAAATATGACTGAAGATTTCTTGATATATTCTTGTCTTGTTATATATATCTTTCTGTCATACATTGACAATATTAATTTATTTTAAATAATTGTTTTTCTCAAAATTTTGATAGTTCGTAACATCAATGTTTTAATTTTTGAAATTTTTTTGACAAAATATATTTCAAAAATGTTAATGCCATTTCGTCATCGTTTCATCATTTCGTAAATCGTCACATAACATGAAACAACTAATCTACAATCCATACATACAATCAGTCCAACAATCCATACAATCTTTCATCCCTTTCACCAAGGGTTGATGTTAAAATGAAGTACCAATTCCTAGTCTACACACAAAATTCCTTGTCCTCCACTCACATCCTCACATTTTTAGACATCACAATGGTCGACGCACTTCGACCTTATGGTCGAAGTGTGTTCCGTCCAGGACAGCCTTTACAATCTATCTATTTATCGAAGCTATCTATCTACATTAATATGGATTTTTTTCCCAATCACTTATACGCCAGACAAATTTAAGTGATTTGTTTAATTGTTCAAAAACATTTCATAGCTTTTAAAGAATTTTCATCATTTTTATAGAATGTCCCAACATTCTTAAAATAAAAATTTTATAGACATAAGAGTAAAGTAAATAAAAAATGAATATCGTATTTTCAATTACAATATACAATCTTCATGTATTAGATAATATAACATTGGGAAACTGATTATTGTTTTCATAATCCTTAGGGATTTACAGTACATCCAACGTATTATATATATATATATATAATAATATATATATATATATATATATATATATATATATATATATATATATATATATATATATATATGTATACAATAAGAGATTCTACCCAATTCATTTATGGATTGCGACAACAACCCTAACATTTTACATTTCAGTATATTTATTTTTTCATACAATTTTACTTGAAAATTTTGTGTATCTTCTCTGTATATTACTTTTCTAAATTAATAAAAGTTTTTCTTGTTGTTTTAAAACCCAGACACCCACCACATTCAATGAAATGGAAAAAAATTTTAATAAATGAAAATTCATAATTTTCCCTTACATTACATAAAGATTTAAGATTGTTGAGACAGTATACAATCAATCAAAATAAATTGAAAAATATCTCGAATATATAATTTTATTCATTATTTAAAAAAAAATTGTATCTACTTCATAAAACTGTACTGACTGCCTAAACCTGTGAATCTAGAAGCATGCAATTTTGAAAATTCATCCCCTAAGGTGGTCAAATAATTACAATTTCCGATTGGTACTTTTGTTCTAAGATTTTCAGATAAATGGTATCCGAAAACTTTATAAATCCTTTTAATTTAACAATGTGAAGAATATTTATCAAAATTATTTGAAAAGAACTTACTTTATTAGCTCATCTCTTTATTTTTCAGATTAATTAAGATAAATATTAATAGTCGTTTGTTTTTTGGTATAATTTCGACACCTCAAAAATAATCCTTGTCTAATTTCCCGTTGGTGGATTGACTAAAAATTAAACACATTTTTGGAAAAAAATCAATCTTAGTGCGAACTGAAACGTTGTGTTGACCTATCAAATGGTGATTAACTTAAGATGAATGTCTCGATGTAAAAACTCATTGCATATCTGAGATACTTCAACAATAACAAATATAATTTTAATGACGTCATTATGTTGTAAATACTGATAGTAAAATAATTTATAATGAGCAAATAAGATGGGTAAAGGTAAAATTAATCTCTTTTTCATTATTAATTTGCATATTATTAACAAACTGATATAATATATCTTAAATATTTATTGTTTGTTAAACGAAAACATTATATATTTATCGATTAACACACCCCACAAAAACACCAACTTATATACTACAGTGCCTATAGTAAAAAACGGGCTGATTCAAATTTGGGGCAAAATATTGCCTTGGATGTCTAGATTTTATGATGGATTCTGATAGACCAGGACAATGTAAATAAAAATCAATGAATAACAATGTTTTGTATTATTTTCGAGTATGGTGGTGATTAGCTTGGAGTATTTTAGTAGATATTACACAAAGATTTTTGAAAAAATTCCAAAAATTTAAGATGTATCCCAAATAATCGACTGAAAAAAAGTTTACATTAATTTTGAATAAAAATTGTATCTTACGTAATTCTGTCACAATGCTTTTGTTGTGGATATGTGGACTGGGTTAGTTTTGTGAAATTTCTTTAGCGACATTTTACATTTGTAATAGGAGAACATGATTACGTGAAATTATTGTTGCCTATATCAAAATTGGCTTTTTCAAAAATCATACATTTTCGATAATTTGCAAGTTGTTCAACTTTCTACGGATGAGCAATGCCTACATCATTTAAAAATGAACCTTGGTACTTATTTTTGTCATAATTTTTAAACTTTTACAAATTTTGAAGTGAAACTTTTTTTGCGAGGTATATCGGCTTGAAATATTATGTTACGTTAAAGGGGAAATGGTTCAACAAGCGGAGAAACCTAAGAGAAACTTTGAGTGAGAGAAAGCAAGGGACTGTATACAGTGTATATGTTACGTAACAAGCCCGATATTGTACAGATCGGGATTTGTACAGACAATTTTGTACCAAGTCCGATCTGCACAGGTAATTTTTTTAAATAAAACCGAAATATTGTTTCGAAATGTGAAAATGCGTTAAGCGCATGATAAAATATGCATAAAATTTCACATTTCGAAACACTATTTCAGTTTTATTTAAAAAAATTACCTGTACAAATCGGACTTGGTACAAAATTGTCTGTACAAACACCCATCTGTTCCATTTTCGGGCTTGGTACGTAACATATACATGACATTAGTTTTATGTGTTTTAACTACCATAAGACACTGATAACATGTGTAAATAATAAAACTAAATAAGTTTCACTTCCTCCGTCAGCTAATATATGGGTAAGGCTCACAGTCTTTTAATAAGTTATGCCGAAAGCAGAAAAATTACCGATTACCCATTTCGTTTTAACGTATTCACAATAACCCCTTCCATCATTATCGGCAGCCTGAAAATAATATTTGCGATTATATACATTTTTAACCCTGAATTGTAAACTTCTCAAAGTGACCTTTACCTAACGTGTGGAAATTAATCTTTTTGGAAGTTAATCCGATTTCAAGATTATAATTAAGTAAACATTTGAAATAGTCGCTTAACGTCCGTCCATATTAAATACTCTCTAAATCTATGAACAGGAAGGATCATTGTATCAAGTAATTGAAACTTATTAAATATGCTATAAATGATTTTGCCTTAATGGTAAAGATAACTTTTGCTTGATTGAATTTCTTATGTAAATATTTACTTCAATATTCAATATATAACTACCATGTTCGGTGTATAAAATAAGGATGAATTGAAAGAAATTGATAAGAATTTGACTTAAAAATCACAATTATATACACAACAGTTTTTAACAATATTTTATTAAATTTCAAAACTTGCCTCAGTTCTAAGAAATGTGTTTGCGTGGCATGCGTTTCTACATGCCACGATTTATGCTCGATCGGAATAAAATTTGTGAAGTTTTTTTGATATTGAGGCCGAGTTTGTTAATGAGCAAAATTATTTAGGTATTTACATTGACTTAGTTAGACTAAAAAAGTTCTTTTTTATGTTTTGCTTTTCAGTTCCTTTCTTCTTTCATCGGATCTAGTTTTTGTTAAAAAGTTTTTATTTTTCACTTTCCAGTACCTTTCTTTTTTCGTACATGTTATAGTGTCATTAGAACTACATAAGTATGCCAAGTTTCAACAGAATCGGTTCACAGATGACAATTCAGTGGGTGAACAATCCATTTTTCCCTATTTTTGTACCATTAGAGACGAAATTTTTTTTTCAAATTTTATGGTACCAACTTCGAAGTATACCCTATCCAAATAATTATTGAAATTGAACTACTTTGTAAAAATTTATGCGTGGTCATACATAATTTATATATATATATATATATATATATATATATATATATATATATATATAACGATATTGAGGGCTTTCAAAGTGTTTACATACAGAAAATACACAGCGATTATGATATTTATTCTTTAGTGGAAGTGCTGGGAAGTTACTTTTTTATTTATTTTTTTTTTTTTGGCTAAAATTTGAAATTTTTTTTCAAATTTATATGAGACCAACGTTGAAAATTCCCTTTAGTGGGAATTTCAAAAATAAATATCAAAATCGGACTACTCTGTAAAAAATTATGCGTGATCATACATTAAAACAATATATACAGGTTGAATTGAGTACCTCAGTCTTTTCGTCGGTAAATGCTGCTGATACCTATTTCGATTTTTCTAATATTTAAACCCACCTTTTTAAACCCACCATTGACCGATTCTACTTATTGATAAACTTTGTCTGTCAAATACTAAAAGCATATCACACACCACAATTCATTTTGATCGATCTGAAAATGTGATTGCACAAAGTATACAAATATCCATTTTTGAAACCGTAAGAGATTGAAGGAAATTTTCAACACAAAAAGTGTGTCATTTATAAAACTTAAAAAACTTTTCAATTCAACTCAAAAAGTAAAATAAATAGTTCACGCGTTGATAATGAACTCAGTTAATATTGGGTATTTAAGCCATTAACTTAGTTATTTGTTATTTTCACTTGTTTAATGAACTGTTTCGACCAAATTGTTAAACAGGCGCATTCTACAACAATTTAACGTATAAAATCTTTTATGGAGTATACTTATGGAATAAAAACAAAATAATATAATATCTGACAAATGATAAATTTATAAGTAAAATATCTTGTCTGTTCCATATACCGATACGAAACAAATTAATAGGAAAATGCACGATAATAATAAAGTCATTGAAATATCTCTGAGTATATTATTTGAATATTCTTCAATAATAAATAGAGAATGAACAAGACTTGAATAAATACAGACAAGAAATTGTTGTTAAGAGTTTTTATAAGAAAATAGTTCTTAGTTTTGAAACGATAAAACGACAAATGCTATTCTATAAATATCTATATCTAAATATTATGTACTATGGGCCCCAAAAGCTACGTAGTTTTATCAAAAATTTGATAATTGATTTGGATAATTAGGATGTTTAATGAAAATTTTTTTTCACTTCAATTGAAGCATGTTTACTTTACAAATATCAAGGTAAAATTACTTTCTAAATAACTTTAAAAATAAGCGAGATATGAATGATTGAAATTCCCGATTAGACAAAGAGGGTGATAGCCCTCTTAATAGACATTGTGACGTCATAATGTACTATCACCATTTAAAATACCCGTAAAACTCCGTTTTGCAAGAAAGAGACAGATAATAATCTTTAAAAGCTTATAGATTCCTTGTTATTTGTCGGCTTTCAATTTAGTTTTTAAATATTATTACAGTATTAACAATATTTTCATATTCTGAAAATAAATATGAAATATTTGGTATCATTCAACTACCCAATTGTTTCGAGTAAAAATTGTTCATTTTATCCGAATATAATCTTAAAAACCGAATGAATATACTTGACCACAAAAAAATCACATATTAGACTAGTAAACATATGCCCCTTTTCTTCGAATTCCACTTCGCCTGCTCAGAAAATTATGACCAAGGTGTCATTCGATTCGTAGTTGCATCTAGAATGTTTTTGAAAAATTGGAAGTCCCGCGTAAAAAATAGGGGGTTTCGTTTTTTGCCAATATCTCAAAAAAGATTGTAGAGACCGGAAATCGAAAAAAACGATTCTTAAAGAGCAGGAAATTTCTTTAAAAAAAGTCTCGCCGTCCGGAACTGTACCACTATTGCGCTTTCTCGTAAACCGAATGAATAAGTTCCAAATCTACTTCAAGTTTTCGAATAATAGACGTTACTTTTGTGGCTCATAGTTCAATGGGCCACAAACGTGGTACACATTTCAACTTTTATACGAAACATTTTCACAAAAACCAAATGAATATGGTAAAAATCAACTTCTTTTGTAGCTCATAGTAAGAACACACGAGTTTTATGTACATTTATGATTATATTAAGGATGTACGAGCACTGAAGCTTCAAAAAGATTAAGGTTTGATTTTTTGTTTACGTGTAGTTGAAGTGCATATATATCAATTATAAAAGTTTCAGGGGGGGGGGGGTACTGTAGTCTTGAATTAATTATTTAATGTTAAAGTGCGAGTTTTAATGCATTACTCTTATGGAGAAACTCGTAGTTTTACACATATTTTGCCATATTTTGATAATTTTCACTTGGAATGAAACGAATAACAAAAACCTGCGCAATAGGAAATAGAAATATTAATAAAGAGATTTATCCAATAAAATTCAGGTATGACCGGCCTAAAAAAAATATTTAAGAAAACAACTGAGATTTCGGGTAAATTTTATTTTTGGCGGCGGTAGCTTCATTACCCGAAATCTCAGATTTGTTTCTTTTATATCTTTTTTCTTAGGCCCGGTATGACAGGCCTAAATTAAATTTTAATTTTAACTTACGACAAAAAATAATAAACATTATTGTGGACTTTTATGAATGTACTATATAAGATTTTGAAGAACTTTATAAATGGACTATACATCAGTGCTCGTACATCCAGAAATTTTTATTAAAAATATTCAAACTTCGTTTTGTTTTCTTTTTGTTTTTGAATATCCTGGAATCAAATAACGAAAGCTATATGAAATTCGATGATGCTCTAGAAAATGCTTGGGGTATATTATTCATTGTTTGGGTTTGAACAAAAAATATTAATAATATTTTAAATAGCATGTTATAAAAAAATTATTGTTGTTTTTATATAATAGTGTTCGTTTATATTATCCATTTTTTTGTTTACAAAACGTACGGTTATTTTACAGGTATATCTATAAATAAACCTTAAATTGAAGCTTTCAATATATAAAGTTATTTGAAAGTAGATCAATGTTAACGAATTTCTATAAAATGTTTTATTTTTGGAAAACTTACTCGAAAAAAAATAATTTTTTTAAATAATGAATACTTATGACATCACCTCGGTGTCTGTTATACACCTGCTTACAGGTTTTTCTCAGAGAATATATTTTACGTAAATGATTAAAATTTGGTGCGAGACACGCACCAAATTAGCATCAAGCAACATATCTCTGAATTCATATCCCAGACATAATTACGATTAGCTAATTCATATTGATGATGACTAGATTGTAGTCGAAATACGTATTTATAAAATACAAACAAATGTTCAAGGAATAGGGGCAAAATTTGAAATGTAATAAATTTTTTGTTTAGGTATTTTTTTCCTTTTATTTCAGAATAACTTTGAAAAACTTGAGAAATTTATAATGGAAAGACTCAGCACAGAACAAAGAACCAAAGTTTTTCAATTTTATTTTGAAAGTTAAAAGAATCCATTATTCAGACACAAAGATCATATCGAAATTTCTTTCATTTTCGAAATGCACCTAGCGCTCCAACAATTTACCGATTGGTTCAGCGTATTCAGCAACATGGGGCTGTCTATGATCTTCCGCGTGCTAGAAGACCTCGTGCAGTTCGAAATGATGTGAACATTTCTCGGGTACAAGCAAGTGGAGGAAAACCCCAAAACTTCCACCAGGCGACGTTCTCAGCAGTTGGTGATGTCTGGTGGTCTTTGCAATGAATTTTACATACGTTACATCTTTTCCCATATAAGATTCAATTGGTTCACGTGTTAATACCAAACTATGGCTCTTCTGCGCGGATTTCTTTTCAATCGAATAATATCACGTTTTCCTGATTTTAACAAGCCACCTCGTTCGCCCGATTTAACAGCTCCCGAATTTTTTCTTTGGGGCTACCTAAAGGGTACGTGTATGCGAATAAGCCAAGAACCATCCAAGAGCTTAAGGCAAATATCCGAGATGAAGTGGGACCTGAAATTCTAAGACAAGTTATGGAAAATGCTCTGGAAAGAGCACGTCAGGTCAAAGCGCACAATGGGCACCATTTGAAAGATATTATCTTCAAAACATAACGTGAATATATTTTCAAACTGTAATCTAAATTTTAATAAATGCCAACGATACATACAGGTCAAACTAATAAAAGGATGTTAAAAAATTAACTTTTTCAAGAATTAAAAACAATTTTCTCACTCAATATCTTGACATATATAATAAAACATTATATTCTTTTGTAAAAATTCCACAAATAAAAGAGCGGATTTTATGTGACACGTACGGTATAATTTATTGTATTTTCAATTTATAAAAAAAAATTAATTTTTGGATTTATAGTTATATACCAAATAGACAATTCATTCGTCTAATAAAATCCACTATAATCCAATGTGAAATCAATATAAAAATAAAATGGTTAAAATTGGTACTATTTTATTTCAAACTACAGTATTTACACAATAGGTAATGTACATTTTACTTCAGTGATTTATTATTTTCTAATAGTGGAAGTGTAGACATAATAGCTGTCAACATATATACCTACTACATATACCTTAAAAACCAAATAAATGTGTGCACCATATACAGCTTGTTTTTTAAACTACACCCATTCTGGAAACAGTGTATAATGTATCTATCACTGTCTTTATGCAGTTACTATGATATGTTGTCTTTGTTTCACTTTGTTTGTCTTTGTGAAATATTTCATTGTTGAAATGCCGTTAAAATAATGCAACCAAATACTTACAAAGCATCCAACATTATAATATAAAGTGATATGCTATGCACTATGTTAGATCAGTCTTTGGTGGGGGTAACAAATAACGTTATATCATGGTGTACTGTGCATAGACAGTGATAGATGCTCTAAACAATGTTACAATTGGGTCTATTTTAGTTTACGTATTGTATATAGAACAATCGAAGTAGGGTGAGTTGACAGATAGAGGTTTACCAATAAATTTATTTCCATAAAAACTATTAAAATGGTATCAATAAATATAAACTATTTATTTTCATTTCCGTTTCCGTTACTTATAACAATATTCTCAATAAATAATATTTATTTCAACAAACCAAAGAGTATAGAAATAATACAATAATTTGCAAAAAAATAACATTTGTTGTTTTCTAACTTTGCCTTCTTCAAGGTAGCCTTAGCTCTACCTACACCTTTTTTATTTAAAACTCTTTGGTCAGTAGATTTTGTCCTCTCTAATGAACCTCATAACCGAAAAAATTTTTAAACGAATAATTATTTTATGTATATAAATATATATCCCAGGGTATATTAAGTTTAGTTCTGTACCCGGTGTATAATATATACCAGGGTATATTAAATATTAGATTATCAAATGATAATTAATGAGAACTCTAGGTTTTTGAAATAAAATTTCAAATTCGCCCTAATACCTAGATCAATCATTATCAGTATAAATTAGCTAGTCGTAATTTACTCTTTGACAATTAAAAATAGATAGAAAATCGAAATCAATAGACAAAAATATAAGCAATTAAAAAATTACACAAAATAAATTAAAATATGATAAATTTTATTGAAATTACTCTTGTTAAAATTACTTTCATACAATTTACTCTTGTTAACTTCACTTTTATATTAAAATTCCTCTTATATTGTCTCAGGATATGTTATTCGTTGCATATTTGGTGACAGTTGGTTAAGTTCCGATTGTAACGGTTGAAAATATCTATCGCGGGAAAAAAAATTTGGTTTAGGTGTTCATAAAATGACTTTTAGTCCATTTCCGCAAAGTTGTCCGTCCGCCTGTAAACACGATAACTCAAAATCGAAAAGATATAGCGAGCTGAAATTTCGTTTGTTCTAGAAGGAAAAAATAAAGTCAAGTTCGTGAATGGGCAAAATCGGACAATGTTTGGGTAAAATAGGCAATGCTGTTTATCATTGAAACCGTAAGAGATAGAAAAAAAATTTAATGACAAAAAATGTTCCTTTTTTAAAAATAAACAATTGTTGTTTTGACTTTTTTTTTAAATATATTCAGCACATACCATGTATTTAAGCAATTAACTCAGTTAGTTATACTTAATTGGTCTATTTCTAAATGTTAATCCTTAAGTCTGGTGGTTTGCCTGTACACTCAAAACATGAAAAGACCAAACGAACTGAATCCTAAAGCTTAAACAACAGTTCAAATTCGTGAATGGACCTTGATGAAGGGATGCACGGGGGGCCGATACTAATTCATTTACACATGGAAACTGTTATTTGTTTTCTTGTTTATCATATTTTTTTAAAACTTTTTCCTCCAATAATAACTATTTAATTAGCACCATTAATTCTAACGAATAACTTATATTTTAAATCAATGAAAATATTATTAAGTTGTACCTACCTATCTCATTTAATTAAATTTAATCCGTGGACGAGAATTATTATTTTCCATTTACAAAATAACTGTAAACACATTTAAGGAAGATTGTTGTTGTTATAATAACGTAAATATTTATATTTCTAATAATTTACCTTTATCCCGCATAAACTAAAATAATATTTGACCATAAATTGGTTTTAATAGACGTAGTATAATCATATAGTATAGTCACTATAGTATACCCAGACACAAAACATCATAATTCAAATAACATCATATTATAACTTTACTAATAAAATATATGGTAAGTTTCTGTGGTGTACCACATAAATTTTAATCCCTTTCTATTAGAAAACCCCAAAAAAAAATCATTAAGGTAGATAGTTCACCCATTTTTCGTTAGAATTTGATGAAATAGAAATATGACATTAAGCCTAGTATCCATCAATTAATTGAAAAAAGGTCAGATTTTAGACTCATTGTAAAGCGAGATTCAATGATTCGGACATACTTAATTTTTTTTATAAAACTGGAAAAAATTTCTATACATTTCTTTCAAACACAAATCTCTTATAAAGTTGAATTTAACAAACTACTTTACAAAAAAAAAAAATTCGTTACGCAGGAGCTGCATCAACTTCCTTAGAAAAGGAATAGGATAGCGAATTTCCTTAGAATACATAAATCACTCTCTAGCGGTCATAATTTTAGTGTGATCAAAATGAAATATAATATCTGATATGACTTTAGTATTTGCAAAAATAAAATTTATTAATAGCCCAAAAAAAAGACTGTATAACGTTTATAGTTTATAGTTACAATGGAAACGACAATCAAAATTTTTTACAATAAAATATATTTTATGTATTCGTGTCAAACAAACACAAAATATTTAATATCTCTCTTAATATTAGAATAATCGAAAAATGTATAAGGAGTAAAGTTGTAGAAAATCAAGTTTGCTACAATTCATTATAATCAGTTTGCTACCTGATCATTTTTCTCAAACTCTAATGTGAACAGAGATACTTAGAATTTTAACTTTCAATCTTTAATTGTAAATATTTCTGTAAATATTAGTGTAACAGAAAAATAATAAGAAACAAAATTACAGTAAAACTTAGTACCTACAACTTAACTCCTGATAAATTTTTTGAGTTTTCAAATATTAAGGGAGATAGTCAAATGTTGTGTTTTCCCCTCCCTCTAAACCCCCTTTCCAATCACCCGATTTTACCCATTACACCAACTACAACTATACCAACTACACCATGAATATTGAATAATCACTATCAACACTAGTCTTGTATAGTACAACATTTAGCACATTGTATCATAAGTGTTAAAACACTGTATTAGTCAAACCAGATATGTTCAATTGGCATAGTCGTAATAAGAATGTTTACCGTATTATGTTATATATTTTTTGCTGACTGCCACAAGTGAACGATTTTAAATATAAAACACGTTCTTCAGACTTGCATATATTGCCGTTCTAGCTGTACCTAAAAAAATCATCAAAGAAATAATATTTGACAATCAAAATTTTTTACAATAAAATATATTTTATGTATTCGTGTCAAACAAACACAAAATATTTAATATCTCTCTTAATATTAGAATAATCGAAAAATGTATAAGGAGTAAAGTTGTAGAAAATCAAGTTTGCTACAATTCATTATAATCAGTTTGCTACCTGATCATTTTTCTCAAACTCTAATGTGAACAGAGATACTTAGAATTTTAACTTTCAATCTTTAATTGTAAATATTTCTGTAAATATTAGTGTAACAGAAAAATAATAAGAAACAAAATTACAGTAAAACTTAGTACCTACAACTTAACTCCTGATAAATTTTTTGAGTTTTCAAATATTAAGGGAGATAGTCAAATGTTGTGTTTTCCCCTCCCTCTAAACCCCCTTTCCAATCACCCGATTTTACCCATTACACCAACTACAACTATACCAACTACACCATGAATATTGAATAATCACTATCAACACTAGTCTTGTATAGTACAACATTTAGCACATTGTATCATAAGTGTTAAAACACTGTATTAGTCAAACCAGATATGTTCAATTGGCATAGTCGTAATAAGAATGTTTACCGTATTATGTTATATATTTTTTGCTGACTGCCACAAGTGAACGATTTTAAATATAAAACACGTTCTTCAGACTTGCATATATTGCCGTTCTAGCTGTACCTAAAAAAATCATCAAAGAAATAATATTTGTAATGAAAAATGAAAGATGTAAGTACAAAATAAAATTTCCAACGATTGGAAAAAAATATCCACACAAATAATTGTGGTTTTGGAATTGGTATGTTTTAACTTTGGTATTTATGTTGCATTTTTTCGACGTAACAATTAAATTTCCAGACAAAAAGAGGGTTTGTTTATAGAATTGTTTTTATAAACAAACCTGGATATTTATCTTAATAATTTCGTTCATCATCAAAGTCAGAGATTCGAAGACATCTTGAAAGCATTCTCCTAGCAGCCATACTGTTAGTTTTCAGTTTCCTGTAACTCAGGATAGTCAGAAAGTATGTCCGGCAATGTTTCTGCATTTTCTTACTAGAACTGTAGGTAAAAAAGACATTTATTTATTGGTTCTCTTATCCTTACATGTACAACAGCGTTTGAGTCATAAAAATAAGCTACATTCGAGCTGGAATCGAAGCTAATAAGAATTATTATGAAAAAACAAATTTGTTCTTTTATCAATGTTTAATTATTTGCTTCAATATTTGATAATGAATATGTAAGTTGGTTTGTGGTTACAATGTATAACCTTGGAACATATATATTATACCAAAGGGGTCATTGACGTCCAAGATCTAGCTGCGAGTGTCATTTAATCTATAGCCATTTTGAAATTGGTATCGCTACAGTGGCAACTGGATACATTTTCGTCTAATCATCATAGATCGTCTAATCCATTTAGTTTTCGAAAAATTTAAAGGCTCATTATAAAATATTAACAACTTCTGTTGAAAACTTTTTTCGCCGAAAGCCAAACTGGGATAATCTGTAAATTATTAAAAGAACGCCCATTTTGGAGTGCAGAATACACGAACTTATTCTTTGAGTTGGAATACACCTCTGTGAATTTATCTCAATTAAAGTAAAATGTGCATCTCTCTACTCTAATGGCTAACCAACTATGTTTGAGAGTTTGAGGGCAACGAAAACTAAACACATTTCCATTTATACACAAACAATTCTGTTATATCCAGTGTGTATTGGTAGTGTTACCTCTCTCTACCTATATTATCTATATTGTTCTTCCAGCTAGACATTGTTGTTTGAGAAGATGCAAGACAAATAAATATAGATGGGTTCACCAATAATATTCTCACTCCTCCTCCCACCCCCTGACGGTCCCTCGTTCTGTTTGTTTTGTATTAGTGTGAGAGTCATAACCAGAAAACACAACAATTCTAAATACAACACACCAAACTAAATGCATAACATACAAAACATTTTAGTGAACATTTTCGGAAACTTTCAAAATTTATTACCATGTTTGTTTGTGGCTAGAGAAGTATATAGAAAATGAAATATATAAATAATATTTTCTGTTGTTTTATAGTGACCATAAAACAACAACGGATTCACAAAATTATTTTATTGAAAACGGTTATACTGCACCACCCCCCGCGCACCACCACCTACATATCAAAATTTACTGTGAAATGATGATGTATAACGTAAAGTTTTTATGGAAAAATATTATTTTATGATATTATGGAAAAATTTCAGGTGTAGATTGTATACCTTGTGTATACGTTATAATACCGTACGTGTTGGAAAGCTTTGCTAATAGAGAATCAATGTTAAATATTATTTACTATAATAACTGTACACAATATGCTTAATAAAGAAATAAAAATAGTGGGGGTACTCTTTAATGTGTCTGTTGTGTATGCTTGCTGGACTGTTTTGTACTCAGTATGCATTAACATGTAATGCGAGTGGGTTAAATATGTTCATTGTTGTCTTCGTAAGCTTAGCATTATTTCTAACAATTGAAAATTGTTTTTTTAATACCCCTTATTATTTGTATGTGGAATGTTTGAAAATAAATGATAGTATTCTATTAACGGTATAACATATAACAACAATCCACACAAATTTGAAGATAAACAAAATCCCAAAAAGAAAAAAAAAAAGAATTTCAAGTTAAACTAACGGTTCGAATATTCCGCCATTATTTGCTAAACAATATCCGAGTCGATTGTAGAAATCTACTCGGGTATTTTCTAGCACTTGAGGAGAAATATTCGCACAATTGTCAACAATTCTTTGCTTTAATTGTTGCAAATTTTCACAAGAAAAGTCGTTAGGAGATAGATCTGGCGATCTGGCTGGCCACTTGAAAACCACTCATAAGACGTTCCTGGAAAGTTTGTTCCAGGAACAGCCTTACTATCATGGCATTATGTGTAGGGCAACCATCTTGTTGGAATCATACAGATTCTAGCTAAATTAGGAAGAGCTCTAACAGTTGGCAAAATATTATTTCGTAACAAACTCAAATATTTTTGAGAATCTAAAGATCCGTCAATGAAGAATGGTCCTATAATATGGTCACCCAATATTCCAGTCCAGAAATTCAGTTTTAGTATGTCTGTGTATGTATGGTTTTATAGTAAATATTTTATTTATTTATTTAACATTGATTCTCTATTAGAAATGCTTTTGAAAACGGTCTGTATACAGAGTATCATAAAATGAATATAACTGACAGAGACTTTTAATGTTTTGGAGGTAAAGTCCAATAAAGGCGGACTAGAGATGAAAGAAGAGGAAACTAAATACATGATAAACACCAGGAACAAAACTAGATTTAGACATGTCCACCATCTCGAGATAAAAAAGCATAAATTTCAGCGAGTGGGCCAGATTCAATACCTTGGAGTTGTTGTCGATGAAAACAATGATAATTCCTTAGAAATAAAAGCTAGAATCACAGCTGGTAACATATTTTTTTACTCTCTTATAAATATGTTCAGTCGTCTACTGTCTCAAAAACAACCAAAAAAATATATATAAAACTATAATAGGGTATTAATGTGTGGCTCTGAAAGATGGTGTCTGACAGCTAGAAAAGCCTAGAAGTATGGGCCTCGAGAAACCTCGAATTGCATAACCTCTTCAGGGACCTGCACATTGTCACTGAAATTAGCAGAAGGAGACTGCACTGGTTGAGACATCTAGGAATAATACCAAATGAAAGAGATGCAAAGAAGATCTACAACAACAAACCAGAAGACTCAAGACAAGTAGGACGACCAATACTACGATAGTTGGACGATAGTAGACTGGATCTACACCAACTTGGAGCTTAGTAGCTGGAAAGCCAAAGCCCAGGCCATAAAGACCAGGAACACCCTTTTAAGTGAGGCCCAGGTTCTTCATGGACCGTAGAGCCAAGAATCTATCTATCTACCGTCAAGTGCAATAGGTTGACCGCTGAGTATAGCGCAATGCACTTATACTTGTACTCGGGCACTCGCACCACGTGGTGTTGTTATTGTCAATAACTAATAAGCTTCGATCAACACTCCCACCTTATTGACAATAACAACACCACATGGTCAGAAAAGAATACCGCCAATAAATGGGTTGGTCTTAATGGGCTTAATTAGAATCAGTCAACTCAAAGTATCCTTCAGGTACTACCAGTCAAAACGTATAAAAGACAAAAGTTTTTTAATATTATTGTGAGACACGCACCAAATTTATTATGATTTCTCTCTCTAAGAAAATTCACTTAGTCCATGAGTTTTGATTCGTATTCTTGCTGTTTGTATTTCTTCTCCACTATTATAAAACTGCAACGGTCTGTTTTGTATGTTCGAGCATCACGCAGAAACCACTTGACTGATTTTAGTGAAACTTTGCTTTGTTTAAAGACTTATGATTAGACTTCAATATTGCTATGTATTTTATACAATAATAGGCGATCGGTGCGGCGGGTAAAAGCTAGTATTTAATAAATTCAGTCCATTACAAGTTAATATTCCAGATCAATGTTCGTTTAATAATTGAACTCTCATACGATTTATAAGCTTTACAAGCAAACTGTACAAGCTTCATCTAAATTGTGTATTACAACAAAATATACTCAACTAGAAAATACAATAATATCTTGTTAGTTATTGGACCTATTTTATCAAACTATATGATGCTGATGATACGATGATGATATGACAGACAAACGAACGACATGATCATTGTTGAAAAGTATCGTCACGATGTGTCATGATATTATATACATTTACAGTGACAATACTCGTATATTCTGTAGTGGCAGTTATTTAGTTACTAGAGAATAAAATGACAATAAATGATCGTTGACATCATCATAATGTCTAGACGATACATCGACGAACGTTGTACATCGGTTATGATTAGAATGTTATTTCAACATCATCGTCAGACAGACATGGTGAGTGTTGTTATTCAACTTTACAAAACTTACACAATACATGATGTTGCTAAGTCATTGATTTTATATGTAGGTATACATTACGTAGAATTTAAAACAATTGACATCGTCCACATCTCACTCTTCAAAATATTCAACATGAAACTGATCAGTTATTTTAGTTTGAAGCATCTGAAACTGAGAGACTGAGGATATGGAAAAAATTGGATTAAGAAATACTGTATCAAAGTTGCATAAATCTAAAAATTATTAAAAAATAAATTAAATAGATATTTTCTATGAATAGAATATTTATTTTTGGGCGAATAAAATTAATGATAGATAGACTGATTGTATAGGCAGCCCTGGACGGGCTACACTTTGACCATAAGGTCCATTGTGATGCCTAAAGATGTGAGGATGTGAGTGCAGTGGAAGAAATTTTTGAGTATAGACTAGGAATTGGTAGGATATGCGGCTGCAGCAGACTATGATGGAAACTATGCCGATAGCCGGTTTCTTCGTTCTTGTCCATACGCCGACAGTTAAGTCAATTAATGTTTTTTTCCTTAATAGTTGACAAACTTCCGATGTCGGGTTTCAAACCATTACCATCCAGGTTCCAAGTAGGCATACTGCGCACACATAACGCCTTAGACCGCTCGGCCACTTGGACTGGTAAATTTCTGAGGAAATTTGCTTAGTTTACGGAGATCCTGCATGACGATTTTTTTGAAAATTGAACAAAAACAAAAATGGAATATTTCTCTTGGAATTCTCCTGTATCGAGATATTGATTTGGTAAATTGTTCATAGTCGACAGTATCGGCAATAAGTATGGCAATAAGTGTGATCTTACTATTTTAGTGAGTGTTAACGTTTGATCTTGATTTGGAAGCATTTCCTACCAATAGTTTGTAACTTAACAATTTCAACAAATTCTGGAAATGAATGATAAATTTGAGAAGCACTGCATACTGAGAAATAATAATAATTTTTGACATTCACAAAATAAGGGTGTAAAAATAATATTCGATTGTATAAAAAATAAGGAAGTATTCACTTTTTTTTTCAAACAGTAATTTAAGAACGTTGGGTCACTTTGAAAAAATCTTCAAGACCAAAGAAATATTTTTGATATTAATATTTAAAAAAGCCGGTGTGAAATATTTACACGATTGACGTCTTTGTACAGAGTTTAACATACACAGTTGTATTCAACATTGGAGTAGAATATATACACACATATAATGGTATTTATTTAAAATCAAAATTGAATTTGACCGAAGTTATGTAAACTACTGAGCTTCATTTCGTTTACAGAAAAATGCCAGATCCAAAAATTGCTCAAATTCTTGAAAGTAATAAATTTCCAAAAAAACCAAAAGAAAAGCCCAGAGTTAAGTGCCACTTCTGGCATGTAGATTTCTGTTGAAATCTAGATTTTGCATCTTCTAATGCTATAATATCAAACTTTAAAGTTGTGTACCTAAAGCTAAAGAAATTTAGCTAAACATTTTTTTTTACTTAAAAAACTTGAGTACTGACAATTGCGTGTAAATCTAGGCCTTTACAAGTTTAATCATGGTACAAAATTTATGAAAAAATCATCAGAATCGTCTTCGAGAAATTATTAAAAAACTCAAAAAGATTTCAAATAAAGAGGCATTTCCGGATTAGCTATTTCCGGAAAAAAATTGCAGTCACGTGAGAAGAAAATTTTTAACTTAAGTTTAAAGTCTCATACCTCTGGCTATTTCCGTTCATGTTTTTTTTGATGTTGTTTCTGACTATTTCCGTTCATGTTTTTTTCGACGTTGTTAGGGGACCTCAAAACTTACGAAACACTACCATTATATTCTACGTCTATAGATATAAACACGTAAATACCATCTTTCGATTCTATTGTAAGGTCAAGTAATTATTGTCCATATATTTATCTACCCAGTTGATTGTTCCGAGAGAATATGAGAGAGATACGAGTATAATAGAGAATTCTGAGAGTATATGAGAGTATATGAGAGACATCGTAATATCTCAATACGACGCGATGTTACCGAATCAACAAAGCAAGATTACTTTTAAAGTAGATTATTTTTACTATGATAATTATACAAACCCAACGTCCTTAAAAATAAATATTTAGGCATGATTAACGTTGTTGATGTTCTCAAAATTAAGTAGTCAATAAATTAAATTTAAAATATCAATTTATGTTATGAATATATTTTACAGACACAAAAAGAAAACTATTAAATAAGAAGATAAATATCGTTTAAAGAATGCGTTGAAGTAAATCATTATTTCAACACCATAATATCAAATATTTTTACACATAGGGGTTAAAAATACCATTTGAGTAAATTTATGTTTTAAATTACCAAGTCTGCACTGATTAGTTTATCAATTTAAACTATTTATGTTGATGGAAGAGAGACATTAATAATATGATGTGTATCCCATTTAAACGTAAAAGATGTTTCCCTTTTGACTGACTACGATATCTCCTAATGGCTTTTAAATAATAAATAGGTAGCAATTTCAAACGATAAACGAAAGTCGAGAACACTAAAATGATCCTAAACAAATAGTTAAGTTGTATTTAATACAACAATATACAGTGCCGTTGCAATAAGCTGCGCACCAAACATTATAGATAATATTTAAATGGGGCATATTAAAAAATCTAAGTTCTGATTTTTTCCTCCTGTGATGTTTGTAGTTTTATCACATACAAATTCCCCGAAATAAGGAAGCATAAATATTATTGTCGAACGTAAGAACTTGCGCGATTGAAAACATTACCATTATCTGTTTACTCTTATTTAAGATACAAATTTTAAAGGAAACATTCAACGCGCTGTAATCTATAGAGAATACAGATAAAAATGTCAAATTTTAATTGTGAAAAATGGGCCAATTTTATGACATTGTTCAAAAATACATTTGAAGCGATGAATTTAAAAAAAAAGTTGAATTGAATTTCTTAATATCTTTTGAATTTTTGTATTCATAGATTCCGTTAGTTCGCAATGTTAGAATTGGCTCCACACACATTAGTGCTATAAATAATATTAAAGAGAACTCTAGGATTTTTCGAAATAAAATTCGAATTTTGCCCCAATTTCCTAGATCAAAATTTTTTTTTGTATTTTATAAATACGTATTTCGACTTCAAAGTAGTCATCATCAGTATGAATTAGCTAATTGTAATTATCCCAACAAACTTAGTTAGCCCAAAACAACAAGATCGTAACAAACGATTTTTGCGCCAATTTCCTAGATCAAAATTCTTTTTTTTTATAAATACGTATTTCGACTACAATGTAGTCATCATCAGTATGAATTAGCTAATTGTAATTATCCCAACAAACTTAATTAGCCCAAAACAACAAGATCGTAACAAACTTTGGAGGTATGAAATTCTGCTCCTGTGGTATCAATTTGTATGAATAATTTACGAAAAAATATCTTCTTACATATTAATATAACTTATTAAAAACCAGCTAATATAATTTACGAAAGACACAGAAGAATAATAATTAAAAAAATAATGAAGATTGCCTTCCTTCTTGGCCTGTAATAAATACTTATAACAAAATAATCTTTTTGTTATATTTTACGATTAAATGAAAATGAAAAAAAAAAAAGAAAAAAAAAATTTTTTTTTTATTAGCTTATAGGGCACATAATTTTAACTCAATTTAATTTAAGTTAACTGGAACGAAACATTAATGAGAAAAATATGCAAATAAGTAATTATTTTTTTACAGTTGGTACATTTTATAAATACAATTAGAGTTTGTGGTAGGTAAAATATATGGATGTGTGTTTAGAGAAACAGAAATGACTCAATTTATTTATTTTTAATAAATGCATAAGCAATGAAAAAGGTTGTGTAATGTTCTTTCAAAGTGAAATTTATGCTTTTCTCTTGTTAATTTGTATTTATTTATACAAATTTAATTAAAAACAATTCAAAAAGAAAAAAAATACAATTAAATTGTCTTCATTGTTTTGAACTATTTTTTTTTTAAGTTTTATAATACTTTCGTTTTGAAGAGTATCTCCAATGTAATATCAACAATTTGTCCCATTCCTCGATCAATTATTTATATTACAGAAAGGCTCTTTCAATAGGAAAAACATCATCTTTAGCAACGAGGCCAAATTTTTGAATTAGGGGATGTAAAATAGCAATCTACACAAGACATCTGCACCAAATTCAATCCGAGAAAGTTACAGTTTGGTGCGGAACTTAGTCCGGCAGTATCATCTTCCATAAAGAAATTGGCATTGCCATAACCGTCATCAGCGAGTAGTACAGTTCGATGATAAGCAATTTCTTGTGGACTATGACGTGGATACCAATAACATGTGGTTCCAACAGGAATGCGTGCCACACAGTGTATATCAAGATCCTCAAAAACACTAAGAATAAACGATCATTTATGGTTTAGCTATTACCGTCAAAGATTTCAGTCGCATCAGACGACAATATTAAACTTAAGGTTAAACTTGCATTCCTCTCGCTATCTCTGTTCTTAAGATATCTTAAGGTATTTCCCATACACGCATACATACATACACTCCCATTCAATAAGATTGAACCAACGTGAAATGTTAATTTTCTTACATTTCATAAAACTGCTCACTTTTGCAACTATCTGTATATTATTTATTTATAAACAAAGATAAGTAGTATATTTTTAAGTGTGAAAAAAGAAATGGAAGTTTTATATTTTTTATTTATGTAAACAAGTCAGTGATAGAATAAGAATATGTAATGTAAATACATGTTAAGTGTTATATCTCCCTTTTACGTATACAAATAAGATAAAATGTTGTATCTGTCAAAAACATTTACTACAAGAATAATCAAAATTGTGAGACTGATTCGGTTCAGGTCGGTTCAATTTTATTGAACGAGAGAATACACAAACACATTGATTCCCCGTGGGCCAAAAATGGTTTTTTTGGTATCACGGACCTCAAAACGTATCGGTAAAATCTCAACATTGATTTTCATTATCGAAAACGCAGTTGCATAGTTTAATTATGTTTGGTTTAATTACAATAATTATGTTATAGTTTCATTTTTGTAAACGTGGCATTATTTATCTTTTAAACGGTGTAAGCTAGGCTAAATCTTTAAATGCAAAAAGTGTTTATCTTATAAAAACAAACAACTTTAGTCTGAAACCTAGTTTTGTTTCCCTAGTTTATAAAAACTAATTTTGCTTAATTTATTAAAGTTTCAAATTTTTACATCTAAAAATACTATTTAAAAAAAATCATTTCAACAACATATAAAAAATGTTGTATGTGACAATGTGAAAAAACATATAAAAAAAGATATATATATATATATAAACTAAATTATGTGAAATAAAAAATAGCCCATATGTGAGCTACATGATCATACATAATATGTATATATAATATTATTGTCATAAAATGTCCGTAGGTTATATTAACTTGTTGTCATTTGACTATATATATAAAAAACCAAACTATTTTTAAATAGAATTTAATTTCAAATAATATTATTAAAACTATTCAAATAAAAAAAATAACTCTGAATAAAACCTTTAAAAGGTAACCACTTCCATAAATATTTAGAATCGTGCAAATGTTTGCAGTGTAATATGGACCACAAAAGTTCATGTTATTTTTTCCCAATTTTGTAGTGGATTTGTGGCTTATTGATTCGGTTTTCGAAAAAATGCTTCGAATAAAAGTTGTTCAATAAAATTATAGTAACAACTTTTTTTTTTCGAAAACTGAATGAATAAGGCACAAGTCAACTATAAAACTTAAAAAAATGACATCAACAATTTACTTTCTTCTCACATGTCCAAACAAATAGTTAGTATACTGCAGTTATAAAATATATCATAACTTCAATCCCTTGTCTAGGTAACCCGATAAAAACATCAGCGTGAACCAGAGAACAGCTGGGCAACCAACCACCTTCAGAAAAATACATCAATATTTTTTTTCATAAACTTTTATTTCCAACTATTGTATGAAACTTGTTTTATATCGATTACAGTTTCGGATAACAGAAATAGATAAACTTATATAACATATAGATTGCTTTGTATATATAGAGATATATAATTCTCAGAAACTATAGGTAATAGATATGTAAAAAAGTTGCATACAAAAGTTGTTGACAATAAAATTTTAAGCAAAAAGTATTGATACATGTGCGGTTAAAAATTTTGGGAGTGGTTGCCACGCAGTCGGATCTGGTTGTCGCATAGTAGCCTAGGCAAGTGATTGAAGTCACTATATGTATCTTTTTTGAAAGATTCATCGCCCCGGACTATTATTTCAGAATAATAATATAATATGTTAAATAATAAGTTAATTGTTTACTTCAAAGTAATACATATCGATATGATCATTGAAATTGAAAACAAAAGTTTTGAGCCAGAAACTCGGGAAAAAATACCGTGAAACAACGTCTGATGCGTATCTGTCAAATTACATGTGATCTTATCGAAAATATATTACGTAAATGCCAAATGAATAAACGCTAGACGCGGTTATGTTCACGCCCATTAGTTGAACCGCAAGAGTAACTATTCTAACATGATTTCATAAATAATAACAGAAACAATTATTACTACAATAACGGTAGTAAAATTTCAATCATCTGTTGATTGTGATAATTAATATTCCTCGAGTGAAGAACGATTCTCTATCAATGCCATGATTGTTTTTTTTTCTTGTTTTATTGTTCAAGTATTATTCATATGTCAAATGATGGGTTACTTCTATTATATAAGTATTTGTTACAATCATTTGTTATCAAAGATACACGACAATCACATCAAATAGACTGCGTTGGAAAATGCATCATATATATAAATGGTATTATACATCTATACCACCTGAAACCCGTTGAAATAACAGTCAAACCTTTTCAATATTTTCTTTTGTGTATGGTATGTACAGTCAACCCCAAAAGTCGAGTTAAATTTAAAAATTTTATAATTGATTTGCACCTTATTTATTTGGTTATACTAACAACGTTTATTCGAAACATTTTTCCGAAATCCAAATAAATAATGCACATATCAATTATAAAATTTGTAAATTTTACCTAGACTTTTGGCGTTGATGTTACACTCCCGTTCATAAAAATAGAACAAGTTGGAATATTCTTAGTGTTAGTGATTTACTAGTTCAATTTATATAAACGAGAGTGTATGTGTGTCTGTGAACAAGATATCTTAAGAACAGAGATAGAACGATAAATGAAACTACAGACTTAAGTTTAATATTGTTGTCTTACGCGGTTGTACTGTTTTGGAGAAAATAGCTACTTTGTACCATGGGTATACTTCTTAAGAGCTAGATAATCTTGCCACTAGTTTAAGTTTTTGTTAGAAAGAAGTAAAAGATAGTTTACTGGTGAGCGAAGTAAAATGATTTTTGAGCTAGAGGTACAAAATTTTAAATTTAGATTTGGATGCATAAGATGCATTTATTATTATTGATGAGAATGCTATATTTGGTTGTTGAATACTTTTCTAAAACAGTTCGGTACTGAACAAAAATTTAATTTACAAAATTATTCCTCATAAAAATATAAACAATTAAGTATGAAGCATTTTTTCGTAGACGAAATTAATTATGCTCAATGATTTACATACTCTCGTTCGAATTAAATTTTGATAGTAAATAAACACCATTATGTGTGTATATATTCTACTTCAAAGTTGAATTTAATAATATAAGTTAAAGCCATTTGTTAAACTCTGTTAATAGAGATTGTGAGAACTTTTCACAACATATTTTTTTAACGTTATATTTAATATCATTCTGAGCATGTTACGACTAATTCCTTTGGGAATATGTCAAAACTCTGATTTTTCAGGGTTTAATAATAAACAATACAAATTTCATCTACGACATAATTTGTTTGAGAACTGAATCTTATTATCTTCTCATGATCTTATATCATGAATAGCCTTTTACAAACTTATAAAAATTCATTTAAATCCGATCGTGAAGATAAATGTGACCATTAGAGCCTTTTTTTTGTAAGTTTTATAGACCGGAAAAAGGACACAGGACATAAAAGAGAATTTTAAATATTATGATTCTTTGGTGATAATATATATGAAGCATCACACAAGAGCTTTAGGAATTTGTATATGTGGTATATGGTTTTGCAGAGTAACAGTTACATTACATTTAGTTACAAGACAAGAAAATTCAACATAGCCACAAATTATTCAAATGTCACATACAGATTTACTGGAACGATTTAAATAATACCAGGGAAAAAAACGTGAATTATATTCTCCATAGTAGTGTAACCCTTGTATGTAATAAATCATAGATTTGTTGCAGTAGTTGAAAAACTATTCGAACATATACAGCTCGCGACATCTGTGTACATGTAGAAAATGTAGAGAATCAAACAATAACAAACTCATATGTAAGAAAATTTTCAAATCCTTTTTGTATAATAAGCAATGTATTTAGTTCCCGTTATCTGTGGGGGTATTGTCATATGTTGATTGTGATACAAATGTAAAACAATATTTTGAAGATTGAATTATACGAAATACGATGAAAATTGTTCTCAATTGTTGAATTGTTTACAAAAACAAAAAATATATGATAATATTCTATCCATGAAAGGGAAACTTTCTTGACACATATTTGTTGATCACTATTTTCAAGCTTTTCATTCAAATTCGAACAAAAATAATTGTAGCGTTATTGGTTAGGACAAAAGTTAAATGGTTTGAGTCCTAGTGATTGTATAATCTTTTTCTCATTTTATATCTGGTATATATAATATCTATATATAAAAGGGTACATTTAGTTTAGTCCCGACTTTGTAACAGCTGAAATTGTTGATTGTAGCAAAAATTGTTGATTGAAATATTTATAAAATAACGTACTATGGCTTTTTCGGTGTATCCGCCCGTCCGTCCGTCAACACGATCACATTTTCAACTCCGTTTTTGAGTTGCGAGAACATGTTGTGTGAATGTTTAATAGCTAAAAAGTATATTCCAGTTAGTGAAAGGGCAAAATTCATCTTTCATTCCGTAAGAGATGCAATAAAACAGACGACAAATTCGAACTCTATTCTATAAAATAGAGCTTTCAGGAAAATCCACCTTTAAATTTTCAGAAGTGGAGCCTATAAATTTCTACATCACTATATAGGTATATAAAAAATTAAATTTACAAAAAATCATAAAATAGAAGCTTTCATCGTAGACTATTCTCAATGAAATTTTCAAAACAAAAAACCTACCTACAAACAAATACGTATATTTGCGTTTTTAAGTCTATATTATATTCTTTTAATTTACCACATTTTGCCAACTGTTTATCACACAAAAATTATCCAATTTCATCATCAGTTTATCAAAATGGCATCATATAATTTTAGTATGGCCAGGAGAATTTTATACACAAGGCTTATAAATCGATATGCCAATAGAAAGCGGTTGAAAAGTGATTTGTATGATTTGCTTACACAGTTGTTACAGATCAAGCTATTAAAGTGTTCCGTTACAATATTTATTTAATTTTCTTTACTATATTTTCAAAAACAAAGTTTCTTTAGAAAATATGTATTAACGATATTTATATATTTTCTGAAGAAGGCTTTGTTTCCGAAACTATAGTCAAAATAAAAATGTTGTTACGAAAATCTCAAATACTTTTTTTCGTTTAATAAATATAAAAAGAAAAGAATAGGTTTCATTTTCTAAATAGTTTACCCGTGTAATGTGTTATTGATTTTTCAACGAGTTCTTTTTTCGTTACCTAATAATCGTTGTAAGCCTATAGAGAAAAACACTCATAAAATGATATCAAATTACTTAATAAATTTTTATTCAGAAAAAAACAGAATTAACATAATTTTGACAGAAACAAAAATTTCAAAGTTTTATCAAAACAGAACAACAACTTTCTGTTCGAGTTAATTATGTTGCGTATGAGCGAGTTGGTTGAATATGATTTATTAAACTGAAAATTTCAAAAATGGCTAGTTTTAAAACTATAATAATATTATTATTATGGTAATAAATTTCTAGATAAGATATAAATTAAACGTTTATGATTTATGCAAAAATTAATTGTGTTAATATAGACACGCATATAATATAGGTTTAGTATAATATGGTGTATATAATATAATATCCAACATATACATTATTGACTTAAATGTTCGATGTCCATTCTACACTGTCTGTTTGATGTTCTATGTTCTTTTATATTTCAGAAAGTATAGTTTCTTTATTTTAATTTACAAAAGTCAAATTCTTAGACCGATTGGGAAATAAGCTATATTCATTATATTTGTTTAAATTCAGCATTGTATACGTAAACCGGTGTTGCTTACTACATAAAAAAAAAAAACTCAAAACAGGAAACAGGGAACCGGGAAAACTTTTCCATACATTTCTTTCAAAAACAAAATTCTTGTAAGGTTGAACTTAACAAATTAATTTTAAAACCAAAACATAAACTTTTTATAGAAATATATAAATATAATTTGAAGTTATTTCACAACTGTGACACTAAAAATAATGAATAATCACTGTCAACGCAAGTCTAGCATATTACAATATAAAGTACGTTGTAACGTAAGTGTTCAACAGTCACATATATTTTACTAGATATGTTCAATTGACATAGCTGTAATAAGCAAGTTTACGATTAGAACTGTATTTTATACTTTTTCCCTTGACATGCATGAGATATTTTTTCAAAACGATATAGTTTGCTAAAAAAGAGCTGTTCCTCATTCAATTTTAGGAAAAATATATCCTTAAAGTGAGTGAAAAATTATTTTAATCGGGAACGCAATTGTAGAATTCTTAAAAGAAGTTGAAATTTCAATTTAAAAAAATTTCTATTCATCATTCTTTATATAATACGCGTATACGCTTTTCAGCGTTCACGCCAATACGCGCAATTTGTTATCGTTCGTATTAACTTATGAAGGCTTACACCGTACATATGACAGTTAAATAAACAAACGCTAATACAGTATTCGTTTTGGAAGTAAGTACGATTTAGCGCTCACTTTTGCTGCCTTTCCTCGATGAATAAAACGTCTGTGAGCGTGGTGTCTATCATTCAACCATTAGGGCACATTTTCAGAAAATACAGTTGAACACTAAAAACAACACTTGATGGCGCTTGAAGCGTGTAAGTGTCCAAAACAAATACACCCTATGTAACCAAGCTGTTTAAAATTTAACGTAAAAAAAAAACTTTTTTAAAAAACATAAACTATTTGTTTTAAAGGTATAATAGGTTTGATTTGCTATAAGAGTATCGTTGATTTTTCAACGGGATTCCCGTATCTCATTATATTATAAACATTACAATATACTTACCATACACGACATATTATGTCGTAGGTACAACATTGATTTGTTAAATTTAATCTAACAAGGTTAAAAATATTCAATAGTTCACCCTGATTATTCACCCTGAGCTTTTATAAAAACATTTTATAAATAAGTTGTACAACGTGTCAATTAATATTCAGGTGTTCATTTACATGCTTGATAATGTGTGTAATATCGTCAAATTTTTCGAATAAACCAAACGTTTTGCATGTTACAAACAAAATTTGTTTCTATATTTTTAAAGCACTTCACTAAAGCGCTTCGTATCCATCAACTGACATTTTTACGCATTATTAGATCTGGATAAACTAAATAAACGTTTATTAAATGTTTTGGAAGTTTTTAAACGTGCATTTTTTATTTGAAAAATCATTTTTCTTTACATGCAAAATCGGTTAAGAAGAAAGGGCAGCTTGGAGGGAGGGGAAACTTAAAATCTTGAATATATCTGTTTATATATTAGTAAAAGAAAAATTTACCCCGAGACCAAATTGCCAATACTGCAATATACCAATAACAGTTGAACATGTTCTAATAAACTGTATACAATTTCAAAATGAAAGACAGTCATATAAATACCACCCACAATACAAGAAATTCTAGGCGATAACCCCCAAACAATAGAAAAACATTTCAAGTTCCTAAAACAAACGAAGCTATGCTTCAACAAATATAGGAGATCACATCTTAGTTTAGCTTAATTAGACACTTATTGTATTGTTTAGATAACCACTGTAGTTGTAAACGCAATAGAATGATAATTAGTTTTAAAAAAAGTTTAAGTTTAAAGAAAAATTTAGTAGTAAAGTTTTATTAAATATATTTTACTAGAATTTATAATCTGACCTTATTTTCTATATTTCTATTTATAAAGAGATATTTAGAATTTAAATATAACATCCATTATAACGGATATTAATACCACCATGGTTACTTGATTGGATATTCATTATGATTCCTACGTTTAAGAAAACTCGCTTATTCTAAGTAAGATTTTCCCATGAAATAGACAGAATTTACCAGTGCGATAACATAGAAAGGTTTACATTCTATTACATTTGGTATTCTTAAATAGCGTATTTTTTAGGTAGGTATATTGATTTATTTACAGAAAAATAATTTACATTGGACAACGAAAATTGTATGTTTTAGAAACACTTTTATCCCTAAGATAAATTACCTATTTCAACCACGTTTTACTTGAATCAATTAACAGTTTGAAGGTTTAATACTTTAAATATATAACACATTTTTTTATATAAACATAAAATTAAAATACATTAAATTTATTTGAAATATGTATGTGTATATGTGTATAATTGAAAAACGATTTCATTTAAATTTGTTTGATCTATATATATATATATATATATATATATATATATATATATATATATATATATATATATATATATATATATATATATATAATATATATATATATAATACAATAAGATGAGAATGTCCATTAAATTTTCATTTAAATTAACTAACTTTTATATTTATTTATACACGGGAAAGTAGAATTGCAAATCATTTATTCAGTAATTGTTTCGCAACTTAGTTTGTGTATTTATTATACATTGTACAAAGTATTTAAAAATAATCTATTTCTTAGAAAAATATTCAATAGATATTGGGCACTGATCAAAGAGACATTAGCGCGAACCGTCTCTAAAAATGGAAATCGTCCAAAGACCAATACCGCCACGTCTAAGTGTCAGTTGTCCTATTGAAATTGTTTCTAGTTAGTTTTATTTTAACAATTCAGAAATATAAGTCTCAATTTCTTTACTTGAGCAACGTCCACGAACGGGTTGGCCAGAAGAGGCATTTGTCAATACCTGATTTTTTAAAATTTAATTTTTTCCGATTCATGTCTATTACGCATCGCATAAAACGATATTTTGAAACATATTTAAAGAAAATTTAATGTATGGTTACGATGAAGAATATCAGACCAAATTCCATAAGCGTTATGTAAATAGTAGTTTCATCGAAATCACGTTAACCGTTTAATAAAAAAACAATAATAATATGATGAAGAAATTAATGAGTTTGTTCATTATTATTTTAATACTTTCAGAAGCTTCTAAATGCTAAAAACAAATTTCGTTTAAACTTGAACAAATTCTTGGCCGCCAGTCTAAGAATATGTCTTCGTTGCTAATTTGGTGACACTTTCACGACGTTTCTTGGTTGTGCCTTGCTTATATATGGTTGATCGACGTTTAACTCTATTCTAAGGTCGCCTTAGCATAGAGTCATGCGTCGGTAAATTACGTAAACTATGACTAGCTAATTTATACTGATGATGACTGCTTTGTAGTCCAAATACGTATTTATAATACAAAAACTGATCTAGATATTAGAACGAATTTTGAAATTTTATTTAAAAAACCTAGAGTTTTCATTAATTATCATTTCTTAATCTAATATCTATAATATGGTACTAAAATAAAAATTTCTAAAAACAATTACAAATTTTTGAAATATTCAGTACGCTTATAGTAAAACTAATAAAGAATAAGAATAAAAAAAGTTTAATAAATAGGTTTTACTATGTATATATATATATATATATATATATATATGTATATATTTATATAAAACCAACATTCATTTGTCTGTTCATCCGAATCATCGTTATTATTCTTTTTTTGTACCAAAGACGCAAAGAAGAATTGAATGGAGAGAAAGACTATGGAAGAGTGTTCAGCGTACGGTATAGTGAGTATAGTGTTCACTTGATAGATGGTCTTAATTCATTCTCATTTAAAAGTTAAAAAGAAACAACTGTATAATATACAGAAAAAGAACTGAGCTGACACAGTTTTAATAATAATGTTGCTAAATGTAAATTAAATATGTTTTTCTTCTTTCCTTAGTAGATTTTTTTTTCTCAATTACATATTCTGTGTTGTTGCTTAATTATATTATGAACAAAAAAAAACTTTCAGCGATTTATGTTTCTTTTTATTTTATTTAAGTTTTTTTTTTTTTTACTTTCTATTTAAATGAGGAAAAATCACATAATTATTTGTATTGTAAAAGTTTATATATATTTAAAAGACATAAACACTCGATTGAACATTTTTTTTGGAAATCTATAATATTTAAAAGTTTTTTTTTTTTATGTCTATTTGAACAAATTTAACTTAAAAACGATTTGACGGATTTTGATCAATCATTTTTTTATTTAATATTTCTTATAGTTCCTTTGGACTGTTTTATTATAGATATAATTTATCTTTATGCGCACTCCACTACTTGAGCGGGTACTAAAACTCACCACGTTCTCGCTCGTAGTGGCCTCTCGTAGTGATATCAAGGGAATTGGCAGGAGAGGTATATAAGTCGTAGAAGCAGAGTGTGTTTTTTATGTAATCAATGGATTTTTTAATTATATTTTTCCATTTTATACCGATAATTTTGTAAAACGATGTATATCCATAAACTGATGTTATCTTATAGGTAAAGCTTAGGCTAGGAACTATAGTTTGTAAGAAATTGATTTTTAATACTAACTATAATTTGTGGTGCTCATCACGTGGACATGCACAATGCGCACATACAAACGAACATTCATTTACCAAAAAATTAAAAGTATGTACTTTAAGGGATCTTATCCGGGCAACACCAAGTATTTCAGCAAGTGTTGGTATAAATTATTTAATCGTTTGTTGGCAATTTATGGTTCTAACTAGAATTCACAAATTTCCAATCAATATTTTTTAAACTTATAAGTTTTTAAAGAAGAAGCTGTTCAAAGTGGTCACCTAGATATACAAGCCGAGACTATAAAGACTTGAACCTTAAGACTGGAAATCTCTTCGTTGCTAATTTGGTAACAGTTTCACCAGAAACTTTGGTGACAGTTTCACGAAATTAGCAACGAATAACATATCCTGAGACAATATAAGAGTAATGTTAATAAGCGTGATGTTAACAAGAGTAAATTTGAATGAAAGCAATTTTAACAAGAGTAATTTCAATAAAATTTATTATATTTTAATTTATTTTGTTTAATTTTTATTTTATTTTTAGTTTTGTCTATTGATTTCGATTTTCTATTCTTCTATTTCTAATTGCCAAAGAGTAAAATACGACTAGCTAATTTATACTGATGATGACTACTTTATAGTCGAAATACGTATTTATAATATAAAAACTGATCTAGGTATTGGAGCGAATTAAAACAAAATGGCATTAACTTCTGTGGTACGTTTTTACATAGACAATTTTTTAGTTGAATTTATTGAATACTTTATATCTATTTGGATCCAAATGGAAATATCTGTATTGAATTGTTTTGTTGCCAGACAATATATATATATATATTCCAAATTTGTCTGGAAACAAAACAATTCAATACACTTATTTCAATTTGGTTCCAAATCGATATAAAGTATTCAAAAAATTTAACTAAAAAAACAAAGTATATATATATAGGTGGCGGTATTATGTATTTATGACACGAAATAAAGTTGTATAAAAACAATTTTTACATTAACATAAATTTACGAAATATTATTTCAAAAATTTAAATAAAAATTCTTGAAAACTACTAATCAAAGTGTGAAAAAAGAAAAAAAAAACAAACAAAATTAATGAAAAATAACACACTCATTGACAGATTTTATTTTATTTTATTTTTTTTACGTTTTACGTGCTATGAATATTCTATTATGAAAAAATTGTTACAATAAATCATAATATTATTTATTTACCAAAAAATAAATAAAAAAGTTTCGATAAAAAAAAAAGATATCAATATTATCACATCGTCCCCATATCAATGTGTTTTGTAAGTGTAAACAGTTTGTATTAACCGTATCAGCCAGCCCATCATACATGATGGTAGTCGTCATCATCAATATTCACACGATGAAGCACACTGCACACACGATGGATGAAACATAGAGAATTGAATGTCAGTTATGGTTATTTTGAAAGTTGTGCTTCTATATCATACAATGAACATCTGCTTACTTGATTTTCTTATAAGGATTGAATGAAAATTATGACTCTATCTTTTTTAGTACAATAATATTAAGAAAAACTTTCGGGAAAAAATACTACAAAGTCAATTGTTCTTTTATGAATAACTAAAAAAGTACAAAAATACAATACATCAATACAATCCAACTAGCATCATCATCTTTTGTGATCTAAAATTTATGATTTTCGGTATAAAAAAAGTAAGTCGTAGAATATTTGTCGAACAAAAAACTGTTGGAGATAATACTATCCTTACATAATATAAAATTAAACGTCTCTCCGTCTGTCTATCGGTCTGTTATTGTGCTTGTAACTGAAGATCCAGTCCAGTACCAGTCCAAGTGGCCGAGCGGTCTAAGGCGTAATGTCCGCGCAGTATACCTACTTGGAAGCTGGGAGGTTATGGATTCGAATCCCGACATCGGCAGTTTGTCAATTATTAAGAAAAAAACGGGGTGGTCAATTGACTAAACTGTCGGCATGTGGACAAGAACGAAGTAACCGGCTATGCTTGTGAAGGTTTTCTGCAGTTTCCTTCACGAACTCCAGATGAATATCGGCATAGCTCCTATCATAGTCGGCTGCAGCCGCATATCCTACCGATTTTTTTAGATTCGATTTCTAATTTCAGAACTCGAAAGAAATGAGATGAGAATTTCAGAGGATGAATTTTGTTGCAAGTCTTTGGAATTAAACGGAAGGGTAAATTTATATGAATGGAGAGATATTTATAATATTAATATAGTAATTCTTAAGATACAAAATCAAGACAATATCGTAAGAAACAAAAAAGCAACCATCTAACTCTACATCTTCTACAGAGTATAAAGTTCTAATCACATATAATATACATTCATTGCACACACATATTATAAGATATCTTCTTTCCTACCTCATACAATATGGTGTTAGATATTCGTATGTGACGACATATATGTTAAGTACTTGTACAATGTGCAATATAACTTTATGTATTGTGGATAGATATACACAGATATATACATATATATGTATATATATATATATTTGAATCATATGTGTAAATGATTATAACATACATGTGTAAAAGTAATACAGACAGTTCAATAAATTACCGTGTCAAACTTCAAGGATGACAGTGTAGGAATATGTTCAGATATCCTGATAAATTCAACCTTAAATGTGAACTAATACAAATAAATTAAAAAGCATGAAACCACTTTTCAACAGATTTTGCTCAGTTTTTTTCGCAGACTAAAATCAACGTTTTCTAATATTTAAGAATTTTTGACCGTTTAGAACGCGAGATAATTAATAACAAAGTAATCATTCTTGCCCGCCCAGCTATTATCGGTTGTATTAAAAAAATACTCGACAGAATTTAAAGAAAGAAACTAGGATAGTAAAGATAAATATTTATTAAATAAATTTTTTTTTAAATCACGTTTTACCGTTTTGTTTTCAAAATAGAATAGTTTAAAATTATGCTTTTCTTTCAAAATTACATTAATTTGTATATAAATAATTTTGTTGTGTATGTGATTATATTTGTTCTATAATAAAAGCAAACCGGTTTATTGGCAAGACAATGCTGGTAATACCTTAATAATAAATATACAGTTTTTAGGTAACCTGGCAACATATGTATTGCACTAAGGTGATGAGACATTGAAGTTCAAAATCTAATACACATCAAGTAGCGAAATCGGTAAGATTTATTGAAAAAAACTTACAATTTTACGCTGAATATTTTGTTTATACAACATTTTTCAACAATCATCTTAGTTGTATTTTACTGGTTATACCAGGAATATGTTGAATGTAGAAAAAAATTGTAGGTACCTATAAGTGTTCATAACTAGTTCATAATAAGTGTTCATGTTCAAGTTAGTTCATTTGTATGCAAAATAAGCAAAACAGGTTAACGCATTCCCCCGCCAGGGTGGAAAGAAATAGATGGATAAACAATACTCATATAATTATTGCCTGTAGCATATTTTTGGTGAATCGTAGTTTCCACAGCAGTTTGCAGCGAAAATTTACGAACCCTCGATATACCACAGCACATATGGTTTTAAGTTCCATTAAAAGTTTCTGGTAAAATATGATTATATAATAGTTTATAAAGTGCCATATTATGTTAAATATTCTATCATTCAACATACATATTGTATCACGATTACACGTATACACTATAGGGTTTGTTTTTAATATTGTAAAGGGATGTATAAGCACGAATTGAATTTTCTTTTTTTGTGTACTATAAAAAAAAAATGTGTATACAAAAGAAATTTTGATGACGTACGAAGTATTTTCCTTTTCTTCAAATTTTATCGTTAAATCGTTTACTTGTTTACACCTATTTTTGTTAACACTGTCGAATGATTTTTCAATAAAAAAAATTTTTTTATTACATAGAGTAAGAAAATTATTCACTAGTAATGGGTGTTTTTTTTTAGAGTTACACAACTTTAAATTTAAATTAAACAAAGAAAAAATTTTTTATATCAATTAAACTGGCTTTATTGGATAGATAATTTTATTCCATTAATGTTTTAAATATGATTTCGGCCAAGTGGCCGCCACGGCTGGCCCCTACATGGCGCAATCTGGAACTCCAATTTTCACACACTTTTCGCAGCATTTGCAGCCGTATTTCGCCAAAAACTCGTTGAGTGTTGGTTTCCAGGGGTTAAATTGTATCTGGTTTATCAGCGTAGACAAGTAACTTTCCATTACCCCAAAGAAAACAATCCAATGGGGTTAAATCACACGATCTTGGTGGCCAATTACAGGACCATTACGATAAATTATTGAAAATTTGCAATTATGAATTAATGAAAATTATGAAAAATTCAAGAATTTGCAAGCCTTGCTCTGATGTAGGTCTATCCATGATAAAATGGCAAATCAAACTAAACAAAAAGCAACTATCAGCTGTTAAATCGATTGTCAAATAAAGCAATGTAACCAACTCAAAGTTGTGAACCTCTAAAACAACAGCCTTTATAAGTTTGACAAATTTTCATGAATAAGAAAAAAAAAAATTAAATACAGGTTTTATGAACTGGGAGTGAAAGTGAAGAAGTATAACAAATAGATATATTATAATAAGATTGAAGACATGAGTGAATTCATGGAATTCGAGGCAAGGCCATAACAGTGACATTTTCGTCCTGTCTTTGTCTCATAGCAACACAATAATCTCATCCGATTTCCACAAAGAAATTGATTCAAGTTATGTAATCTGTAATGAAAGTATAATTGGTCGAATGAAAGTATAATATTAAACTTTCTTTCTTCTACAAAATTTATGATTTTATATTCGTGGAAATTTCCCACCAAAACATGGATTTCGAAGTTTTCTGGATGAAAATTTTTTGGAAATAATACGATAATTATTATCAGTGTTCTATCTGCACTTTTTTCTTACATTGGACTCTGAATTTCAGTTTCATTATAATTAGTAAATAAAACAAATATTTGAAATTTTCGTAAAATCACTTTATTTGACTAGTTTCGGAACACAGTTCCTTTTTCAGAAATAAAACAGAAATGACCGTTTCGGTTTCATAATCTTAAAGATTTTAATATTCAAAGACTAAGCGAATTTTTTCGGATGAAGATTATGAGATATATCAAATTAAATGCCCATGGTAACAATTGAATAGTATTGTACATTGAAATCGTAAATATTGGGGCAAAATTAATTTATTACTATTTTACTCAATTTTCATTAAATTTTTTCATGAAAATGCATTTTATCAATGATAAGAAAGATTTCCGACGTCTACTAGGGAGAATCAATCGACATTGAAGAAAGTTTAACAAACTTGTTTCATCAATACAACCTCAATAGCTATATTTTCTTCGAAAATTCGCTAATTAAAACTTTTAACAAAAAATAGAAGCTACGAAAGGAGAAAGTAACTAAAAATCAAATTTTATGGTACCAACTTCCAATAAAACAACCAACCATAGGGTAGACCAAGTATACCCTATCCAATTAAAAAAGGAATTATTGTCTTTTTTTTTTGTGCCTAAAATTAATATGGGACCAACTTTGAAAAATTCCCTATCAAACTAAAAAAGAATTTTCAAAATCGGAATACTCTGTAAAAAGTTATGTGTGATCATTACATATTTTAAATTACATATTTTAAAACCTATCGGCATTTCACCTACATTTCACCATTCTTAAAAATATGTAAACTTAAAAACTATTTTCATTTTTTCGTCATTATTTAGGACTATTTTGAATTACCTCCAGAATTTAATTTCATTCAAGTAGTTGATTGTGTTTACATTTAGTTTACATAAACACCACCTAGTGTACACAAACGTTTACAGCTTAACACATTTATGACAATAACAAATATTTTAGTTATAGGAAATCATGTTTGTTATATAACACAGAAACTCCACCAAAAACTTTGCAGCTACACATTAGTGTTGTTCATTGATACCACACATGTACAGAGTGCAACAAACGTTTATAGTTTAGTGAAACTGAGACCTCTTCTTTAATATAATCGTCAGATTATATTGGGGCTCTGAGTTATGGAAATTAAATAATCAAGAATCATTTCTATTTTACAAGCTTTTATTTAACTTGCAATGTATGTATGTATGTTCGGGTCAAATCTCTCAAGCTGAATTAGAAACACTTCCTCTTATCCTACGGAGTTGAAGTTTTATATGTTGGTTCAGTTCCGTTGCCAATGCTTTTTTATGGTAAGCATGACAAGAATCGACAAGGGGAAAGGGGGTTTAGAGGGGGGGGGGGGGAGTGACGCAAAATTCGGTATCTCTCTTAATATTGAAAAAATCGAAAAACACATAAGAAGTAAAGTTGTAGAAAATGAGTTTTACTATAAAAAGCTTGCTTTAAAAATGTTTTTTTAATAGAAACTTATTATTAATAATTTCGACATAATAATTTTAATAACGTTCTTGTATATATTTTGTCAGAATACCACTTTGATACATATTATTTGTTGGGTCAATACATCAAATGAATCAACATTTTATACTTTATATGATGTCGAACAAATTTTAACCAAATACTGTGTTTAAGTAATTACACATATGCCGTTAATCAAACCATGGACCTTTTGCATATGTGGTAAGAACCGAGTCCTTCCTGCCACAGATGTTTTTGTGGGTTGACATGGAATTTATTCACATCATGTAATTTTATTTTCATTTGTCTACTATTTTTAAATTGTAAACATTTTTGTAATTTTTTGTTTGTTTATGTATCAATTGGAAACTACAATTTAGAAGTATTTTTTTATTCGATAACCGATTTTATGCTCCAACTTTTTAATTTAAAAAAATAAATCATCGGCTCGTTATTTTCATTCTGTGAAATTTGAAGCTATGAAGACTCAAATTTTTCATTATTATATTAAGCCACAAAAGAAGCGCTCAATTTTAAAACTTTTTTGGTTAATTAATTTTGGGAAAGTCTTTCGAAAAAAATTTGTTAGTACATTTAAATTGAACAACTTTTATCTGAAGTATTTTTTCCAAAAGCGAATAAGACACAAATCAATAATAATAATAATAATAATAATAATAATGGGGTTTAACCTCCGTTTTTGAGTCACGACGATCCATAACCGAGGCCACCCACATCATTAGTTTTCAACATTTATTAATTTTTACTTTTACATTTTTATGATGTGAGTGGAGGATCAGGAATTCGTGTGCAGATTAGGAATTGGTAGGTGTGCGGCTGCTGACTTTGATAGTACCTATGCCGATATTCATCTGGTGTTTGTGAAGTTAAACTGCAGAAAACCTTCACAAGCATAGCCAGTTACTTCGTTCTTATCCATACGCCGACAGTTTAGTCAATCACCCGCCGAATTAATTTTAATTGATAAATAGCCGGTGCGGGATTCGAACCCATAACCTCCCAGATCCAAGTAGACAAAACACGCCTTAACAAGCGCGGCTACTTGGCTGGTCAATAAATCAAGTATAAAACTTTGAAAAATGAGCACCATTTTTGTGGTCCTGTGTATCAGAAATCGGGGTTAAGTAAGTTGTTGTTTCCACAAGCGTTTCCACAAGCGTTGAGGTAAAGAAAATGGGTTTGTGAGGTACAGAAAATATTCATCCACTATTAATGATTTTCTAAGAACGATTATATAAGGATAATAAAATAAATTTTAAAAGTATTTTTATTTCATTGTGGCCACCAATCTCATACTTCAAAAACGAAATGCGTAAACTGTCAAAGTAGTTCACACGTAGAATCAACTTTTTTAAATAGTTTGATGAAAACAATAGATAACATTTAGCACAATGCCCTTCAATTAAAAAAACATATCAAATTTTTGCACCATTTGTGAAGCGCGATATTCGAAATCAAAGTTCATATTTTGCACATGCGTAAATTGAGTATATGAAAGTATACAAAAACCATTCCTAATAATTCTTTCAAAAATATCTTGTAATTAAAAAAAAAAATATATATATTATTCAGAATTTTTTATGAAAGATATACAAATATTTAAATATGTTAATTTGAAACTGTCAACACAAGTTTTGTATAACATAAAGTGTACACTTGGCCACAAAATTTGATGCCAGTTTTTAAAATTTTATAATGAATTTGTGCCTTATTATTCGGTTTTCGAAAAAAAGTTATATTACTATATTTATAATGAACAACTTTTATCCGAACCTTTTTTTTGAAAACCGAATCAATAAGGTACAAATCATGTATAAAATTTTAAAAAGTGACATCAACTTGTATGGGTCATAGTACTTTGTATGATAAATTTTAAAACATTCTATATGCTATACAAGTTATGTCAAATTGGCATTACTTTATCAGTAAGTTCATAATGCTGTTGAGTCGAATTTCACGAGTTAAATTTTTGTTACTTCTCAGAGCACTTTCTGGTCTAATCAATGACACTCTGTAGATTAACTTGTATCTTTTTAATACTATCCAGAATATTCATTCGATAGATTCGATGGTGATCACATGATCTTCTCTCTAATATTATTATTATAGGTTACAATTTCCTTTTACATGTATGTAAAGTTGTTGCTTATATATTCTTCTTCTTGCTTCTATTAAAACTCAAACTTGCTTCTAATATATATATATATTTAGTTGCTGCTGTTAGACACATATTCAACATATATGTAGTAAGTACAATTCGTTTAGTATAAACTATATACTACAACTATATTTTGGAGGTATAAAGTATTTCAATACTATACTACTTCCTTCGAATATTCATAGTCGTTGTTCGTATATGTGGGTGGGTGTGTATAGTCAATGCATACATCCATACATACATACGTATATACACCGTACGTATATCTATATAAATTTTGTTGTTAGACGTCATATCTTTTAATTAGTTTGTTATACAAGATAAAGTTTAAATTGTTTCCTTGTATTATAAAATAACGTATAGAAAATTAGTTTGGTTTATATTACTATAAAATGACTTTAATTTTATATATATATAATATAGATCTTGTAATTTTATACTAAAATTTATACTTATATGTGTATACAGTATGACAAATACTTTATAATCCTTAAACTCATTCAAACATCATGGCAATTCTGTTACTATTCATAAATGGAATACATGGAGGTTGATTTTACATCTGATTGAAGACCATGAGTAATAATAGTCACATTCATTAGGGTACAATCGTCTGTATTATAACATAATATTTCCTTAACTTTATATGGTTTGATTAATTCAAACAAAAATTTTTTCTTTTTAAAATGGAAAATTAATTGTGTTTTAACTTTTCATCCATCTATTACCATTTCCCAGAGATAATTTTTCACTCGAGGGAAAGTTTGGTTCTTTTTTTTTGCAGAAACCTATCTGGGCATCCCCACAACAAATTCCCAAAGCTTCATCGTATGCATGTATGTATGTATGTATGTATGTTCGGATCAAATCTTGCAAGCTGAATTAGAACCACTTCGTCTTATCCAACGGAATTGAATTTTTAGACGTTGGTTCAGTTTCGATGACAATGCATTTAATGGTAAGCAGGACAAGAATCGACAAGGGGAAAGAGGGGTTTAGAGGGAGGAGGAAACAAAAAATTTTGTATATATCTCATAATATTGAAAAAACCTAAAAACAAGTAAAGTTGTAGAAAATTAGTTTTACTATGAAAAGCTTGTTTTTAAAAATTTGTTTATAATAGAAACTTATTTATATATATAGATGAGGGTGGATCGAAAAATCTAACTTTTTTCTTTACTCTCGATATCGAAAAATTTTTTTGCTGGGTACCTCTAACGAAGCCGTTCAAAATATAGAACTCCTCGTCGCAGTTTTCCGTCATACGAGAAAAATGTTATATTTCGCGATAAATAAACATACAGTCAATCGCAATACAGGAATGAAACGTCTTTACAAGACACTTTTGTCATTAATCCATCTATTTAAATGATAGTGAAGGTTAAAATTTTGAAGAATTTATAAAAAAACTTATTTTGCTTCTAAATTTTATAACTCGTTGATTGGTAAACAATAGAAAATGAGCAATACTTTCCCTAAGAAATTAATAATTAAATTAATTTCTCTTTTGTTTAATCGATAAGTGTAAGCGTTTAAAAGAGAAGCGCAAACAAATCTACGCTCATACCGAATTAAGAAACCGTTCTTCCCAACAAAGTACTTAATTAATTCATTTTATTTTAAAATAATCAATTATTTAGTTGTTTTAATGAATAATGATTATTTTGAAGGTGGTGACCCGACATCGACATTTTTTAGTTTTTCATATAAGTTTGGCCAAGAAATTATACACGGATTCACAAAAATTTCCTGCTTAAATCTAATTTCTATTACGTATCCGATTTCCTTGGATGAATATTGGACCAATATCACGGAGGTATTTTAATTAATTGACATCCCCATTAATGCCACTGTCTAAGCGGGGTCAAACAATTGTCATATGTTATATTTAAAATAAAGAAATATAATTATATTAATACATATATGGCATACATCTATCTACATATATAGATATCCTTTTCTAATTATAATAAGGATAATAATAACTTAAATATTAAATGATTCAAAGTTATCATCAGAATCATAATACTTATATAAAATATTTACAATAAAATTTAAAATGTTATTTACTTACTTTTGAAATTTCCAAGTAAAATATATGTATATAGATTCGTGTATCTCAGACATTTAAATTAATTAGTATTGTAGCTAAAATCCTAGTCATTTGATTAAACGCTGTCAAGTTAGATACAATTAACTTGCTCTGGTCTGGCGCAATTGATCTAACAGGGACCGGGCTGCTATTTCATCACTTTACCTTGGTCCTATACTTTGTTTCCACCTGGAATTCCCAGCAGCTGTTTTTTTCGACCCACTCTACGCAACACTCTCAGTTAGTTACAACATATCTTTAATGTTGTAAGAAGTTGAGTGAAGTTCATTGCGCCCAATTTCGTGATATTTTTAAAGGGGACCCTATCCTGGAAGATTTGGTGAATCTATCTGGGAAGATTAATATAAATATAAAATGTAAATACTGTGAACATTTTTCACTAATTCTTACCTTTACTCTTTTTGCCAATTTTTTATTTTTATATTGCACGTTAATTGTTTTTACTTAATACTACTTTTGATAGTAGGTCAAAAATTTTATTAACATTGGTTCAACTAATTGTATGCCAAAAACAAAACATATGCAGAGGGCTTGTGTTTTTTCTATTTTTGACACCCCAAATAATGATATATAACACTTGGAAGTTGCATAAATAAACTTAATCAGGTGTTAATTACGCTTTTTGAATGTGTGCCTATTAATTACACTGCGTCCAACTCAGCAGTCAATGTATTTCGCCTGACGGAAATTTAAATATTCTGGTACTGGACAAAAATGTTTCACGTAATAAATTGTTAATTAGTAATATTTTTCTATACGGCCGTACGGCCGGCTTAGGTAAGAGGCAGTAAGCTTCATTTTATTTGATGCTAATAGATTTTTTAGATGATTATGATGAAATCTATTAGCATCAAATAAAATAAAGCTTACCGCCTTTTACCTAAGCACGGCAGTATAGAAAAATGACTAATTAACCATTTATGACGTGAGATATTTTTGTCCAGTACCAGAATATTTAATCTTCCGTCTCTTCATATCAATTATAAAATCGTTAAGAATGTTATTTCAACAAGATAATAATTTTTTAAGTTTGTCAACTATTTCAATATTGGTTACATTTCCTAAATATAAAAACAGTAAATTCATTTTTCAATGTAAAAAGCAGTAGTTTACAAACTGCATTGCTTTTATCCACTGAAAAATATAAGTACTGCTTTTTTACTCTTTATTACTTGATACGATTATTTTTATCTGTATTGACTGAGCAATAATATTAATAGAGATAAGTGTATGTTTGAAAGAAAAATTGACTTTCTTAATTTTAACGATCAATACTCAGTTCATGAACATAGTTTGTAAACTTTAAATGTAAACTTTGACATATTTACACATTTCTAAGATCACTTATTTTTATCTTGCTTTATTGCATTTTTCCTTTGACAAAATAAATTAGTAATTAATGTGTTGCAAAGTATAATAGCAGTAAATTACGTGTTACTGCTTTTCACAACAATTAAAGACTGATGATTTCTTATTTAAGGCATTTTGATGAATTGTGATCTAAAATCACACTTAAATGACTTTTCGTGAAGTCGTGTAACATATTATTCGTCGTTCAATAATTATTATGGAAAATAAAATTACTAATTTAGTTTAGAAATATCTGAAATCTTCTGTTTTCATTTTTTACACGTTACAGCCTTTTACCTAAGCACGATGCGATTACTTCAATCTATTATTTTAATAATCATAATATTAAGTACTGTACTGAATGATTAATGTGCGACATGATATTGGCAATTTTTGTCTAGTCAGTTAGGAAAATGTAATGATTAGCCTTTTACTAAAAAACCTGAATAGTTTATACACTTGCAACATACATATTTGTATAATAGAAATTTTATACTTGTTCGTTTATGATAAACTCAGGACAATTAACATACTGATGAGTATAACAATTAATTAATTACTTTATTATAATTTTACTATTACCATTATTTAATTGAAATTTTAAAGTTGATGTTATAGTGGAAGATTTAAATTGAATGAAAATTTCATATCAAACTTTAGTATAAATAATTATATTTTATTATCATTCATAAAATTTAAACTTTCGAAAAACCAACTAAAAAAATTCTAATTCCTACTTCGAGGTAGAAATTAGAATGAATATATCAAATCAAGTAACCATGGTGATATTGTTGTAAAATGAATTATAATGAGAATTTATTATATATTTAAATTTCTGTAATATTTCTGTGACTATTAGAGTTTTAAAATTTATTTCCTAAATTAATTTACTTTTGATCAATTTATTCCCTTTTGCTAATCTTAAGCGAGAAATTCAAGATTTATTTTTCCTCCTCCGTTTAAGCCCCTCTTTCCCTTTTGATTTATTTTGCCTAGTAACGTATTTTAAAATATAAAATACATGTCTAAAATTCTTAAATCAATCAGCTTCAATTAAATTTAATCAGGAACTGAAAGTTAATTCATCACAAACATATAAGTCAACTTGGATGATACCAAATTTACTCAAATCGGATAAAATTTGAATTCGATTCTCAGCAAAACTAACTTGTTTTGAACTTAGTGGCATCATAAATTTAGTGAAAACGATTTTCTGAGATTCGAATCGCCAAAATGCAATCTATAATATTCTACCACTTTGTATAAATTCTACCTGAGCACTTTGATGTGAGGAATGGTGGTCGAAAATTCCCTTGGTTAGTTTTCCTGCAAAAATATGCTAAATTTTTTCTTTCGGCTAATATTTTCTCAAGTAGGTTATTAATTCCCGGGATTTATCTGGAACAAAACAATGAATAGTACTTGACGGCGCACAGTTTTTCTGACTATTTTGCCAGTATACGGTACGATCTTATTATTATGATTAACGTCTAATAAGCTATACAGATAAGAATAAAAAAAATTTGGACAAAATGGAAACCCGACTTCAAAAATCAAATATTCTAAAACAAAAAATGCACTAAAAAGTAAAAAAATAATTGCACATGTAAAATGATCCCTTCATCAGAATGCGATTTGGTGACAATGGGACCAATCGGAAATCAAACCCTTTAAAACAAAAAACAAAAATTCAAAATCGGTTGATAAATGACGGAGTTCTGTGGTAACAAACATTAAAAAAAAATTTTTTTTAATACAGACAAATTGAGAACCATCCTCCTTTTTGAAGACGGGTTAATAAAGTAAAGACCATTCTGTTCCTCGTCTAGCTAACAACTGATTCATTACGGTTAAAGGCACTTGACAGTAAGCCGTTCTAACAGCGTTGTTTAAAGAAGTTTGTCATCTGGGTCTAATCGAAACCAGACCTTACCTCCGTAAGGTTTATATAATATAGGTTTATAAAATAATTGTACATAATTTTTGAATTTCCAACATATTAGTAAATAAAAAGTAACGTAGTAAATCGGCTTTGAAACAGGTTTATCTATTATATATATGGAAGAAGTGCACATACATGGTGGCGCTTCAATGGATATACTAAAAGTGAAGTATTTGTTATGTACAATACGAAAAATAATGTGCAAAAAAACGAACTAACAACTGTAACGGTATTTTTATATTATGCGTCTGTCTATATATTATACTGAATACAGAAATATTAAAAATATATTATTATACTTATGGCTTCTGCAAAATCCAATGTAGTAAATTCATAAAATGTCCTAAATCCACAATAAATTTTATAATTTTTTTGTCGTTAATTGAAATTGAAATTCATTATTTTAATAAATATGCTTGTTTCAGTTTAATGGTGTTACTGTGTAAATTTATCGCGAAAAAAATAGGTTCAATCATGCTGATTAAAATAATTTATCCGAAATAACGTTCGTTAATACTATTTTTTAATAGTATTAAATAACCTGCATAACCTATTCAATTAAATAACCTGCATAATTCAAAGAATATTTTAATGGAAGATTACTACAGTGTCTAATTTATAAACGAGACTGTTACAAATATAAATATAAAACCATCTATTCTTCTTGTTGAAATTTTGTTTTTTAATCGTCGATAACTTTTTCAAATTATCGATAAGAGGTTATAAAGTTATGAGAAAAAATAATTCGGTGATTAAACTTTCCAAATATCAACTCTGACGCATGTATTTCTTTAATCAGGTATGATTGCTGCAAAAGTTGATATTATTTTTACAAGTTTTATAGTTGATTTGTGCCCTATTCCTTCAGTTTTCGAAAAAAAATTTCATATAAAAGTTGTTACTATATTTCTAATGAACGACTTTTATCCGAAGTATTTTTTCGAAAACCGAATCAATGAAGCACAAATCAATTATCAACTCAACTTTTGCAGCCAATTTTACACAGCGTACCTAATCAAATTTAAAACAAACGATTATACACCCACACACACAGCCACCAACTCGGCCGCGATATATACAGCCACACACTGAGACAAATATTATTAACATGATATCATGATCTTTAAACATAAAAATAAATTTAAAATTATTATTTCGATGTTAAGGTCTATTACAGTAGCTTCTGTATCTACAGGGAAATTAAAGAAAACGATATATTTAATTCAAATCTGTGAATAAAAGTATTTCCATTTAAAATTTCACAGTGGATCCCGATCTCAACCACGAGGGATTCTTACAAGTTCTAATTTTAACTCTATCCCAAAACTTTACAATACCGTTACCTAAACTTTATTTCTAACCGTTGTATAAGTAAAAAGAATTGACAAACAGTCAAGTCTTTGAATTTGTCTCTGTACAGTCGAATATATAATAATATTTTTATTATGCCTGTGGATACATAATAGCAAACAAAACATTTACAGTACGTGGAAATACGGACAGGCAACAGCACTTTCACACTCAATAAAAGACAACAAACATTCGTACATAGACTCGTACTGTGTAGTACCTACATATGACGTGTACTCTCTTTTCTTTTTGATAATGTTTATGTTAACAATGGGGTGTTATTTTGTTGTATCTCTCCTACTTCTTCTGCTCTCCTGTATACAACGAGCTGAGCCGTGCAATTGACATAACACGATGTAAAAAAATATTTACTTTTTGTAGTCATCGTTATAATTTTTCATATTTTGTTGTTGTTTTGTTTTGTTACGTTTTGTGTTGTTTAAAAGATTTCCGTGACTTTTTTTTTTGTAATTTTTCATTGTTAACTGTATGGAAGTGAACAAACAGATAGACGCTATATAATGAAAATCTCACATTAGAACTGTTCTTTTAAGGGTTGTAATACAGGCAGTTTCTTCGTATTAATTCCGATGTGTGATTCGATTATGAAATTAAATTATCTGTACACTTTTTGTCTATTTATATTATTTCAGGGTCATTTCACGTCACATCAGAAAAAGCTATATTGATAATCTCATATAGAAGATGGTGAATAGATTGTGGATAGATTTTCGAATTTAAACGCATTAAATGGCTTGGGCTATGCAGGAAGAGTTTAAAAACTTTTTGAAAACGATGATTTTTAAACTATTGTGCTTTACATGTTTTCAAATTCAATGTAATGGATAACAGATGCTTTAATTCAGGCTCCATTTGCGATTTCTGTCCTCAAGTCACTAATTATCGGGGCAAATGAAACGATACTGAATTCGTTAAAAAACAATTATTTTTCAATTAGTCGAAACTCTCTAATGACTGATCTATCTATCTTTTTGTATAATAACATTTGATTGATTTGGCAAACACTATTGTGTACTATGGATGACCAAAGTACCGTTAGGTTTCCAAAATTTTATGGGCGATTAATTCGGGTTTTGCGAAAATGTTTCGAATATAAATTGTTTGGATATTTATAATGAACAATATTCATCCGAAATTTTGTAAAGCGAATCTGAAATTTTGTTGAAAGCGAAGGCAGAAAATGACTTGAAAATAACTTGACACTACTTTTATGATCCTGTTTGCAAGGGTCTTGAAAAAATAGGCCCGCTTTAATCATGCATATTCTAACAAGCTGCGTTTGCGCAATTAGCACCGATTGTGTGTATACAGAATGTGAAAGGTGTGCCTTGTGATAGTCAAGTGAAACTGTTTTGTACCTTATAGATAAAGATCACCCATTGTAAATTCTCTTTCCAAACTTCATAGTTGATCTATGCCGAATTCATTCCGTTTACGAAAGTCTATTACGACCAAAAGTTATAAATATTTTTATTCAAAGAACTTTTATTCAAGGCTTTTATTTTCGAAAACAAGATAGACAATTGAGTTTGCAGTCAATTTGAATCAAATTGATTGCAAACATTTTTAATCAGAACCCCACCTTAATCGTAAATAATACACTATAACTCTAATTCATTCAAAAATATCTGTTTAGTCGAAAAATAATTTTGTCAATATTTTGAGACCATTTCGATCGACATATTACTTATCAAATTAATTAAACGCCTTCGTCACATCCTTTAGTATAACAAAACCGAAAGGCAACCATACTAACAATAGATGGAGAGACAAAAGAAGTTGTTACAAACAAATAATTTAATATAAAGTGAAATTTAAAAAGATTAATGACCCAATTAAAAGAAATCTCATTTCAGTATTCGTATTTATTTAGGACACAGAAGGAAAAATTCGATTCAAAGAATTCATCAATATTCTTGATTTTTTACTAAGAAATGAATTGAATTGAAATTCGTATTATAACAATCCCATTTGAACACTTTTATTTCCTTTTACAAGAACAACATTATAGACGTTTATATTATTATATATATATATATATATATATATATATATATATATATATATATATATATATATATATATATATATATATATATGTTGTAGCCTCCAGTAACAATAGTGTTGTAAATGGTGTTCGAACTTTGCTATTTGAACTGACTGACCCATCATCATTGTTGTGAAAATGTAGTATATTTTTACTATAAGTTAACAGTATCGTATTGTAGAATATACTTTGAGAAAATCACAAAGTTTCCGCTCGAATCACATCAAGAATAAAAAAATATAACCAAACAACAAACAATAACCGCCAACAACAACGACGTGGTCGCTGTGTACAGTTAGACGAAGAAGACGAAGTGGTTGTTGAAATGGAGTTTTGTCGTTTGTTGCAAATGTTTATTTATATAACGGAAAATAAAATAACATTAGGAAAAAATAATAGGAAAAAAATGAAATCAACGATTAAGTGTATGATACAGTGTTTTATTTGCTAACAAGGATTACGTTGTACTCGGAATTTTTTGTCAATTGTGCGATCAAAATATGAAATATGAAACCGTTGGATCGTTTCAAGATAGGATATTATCGAGTATATACTGAAGCTGTCATCCAGGAGGGTTTGTCACTTTGGATTGAGAACAGTGTAGGATTCGTAACGACATTAAGATGCAGAATCAGCTAACAATTAACAAAAACCATAGTCACAACAAGTTTCGTTACAACTTCAAGCACGGTTTGACACATCAAAACCAAGATTTTTGCGATCTTTGGCCTTGGATATCGTAAGGCGCATACATATAGCTTTTGAGCGAGGGCTTAAAATTTCAAAATATTTCAAAATAGAACCTTTCACTACAAAATTAAGCCAACTTTTGCCTTATTTGACTGTATTTTAACTTAATTGCAATAATTGATAATTCAATTCAATAATTATTAACAGGTATTTCGACTTAAAGGAGTCATTATCAATATTTATACTGGGAGATAATAGATAGATACATCTTGGGGTCTACAAAGTATTGCACTTTGACCTAATGGTCCATTGTGCTCCCCCTTATACTTCAGTCCGACGAGATTCACTTCTCCCATATGTTGGCAGATAATGATCTCGTTGCTAATTTGGTGATTGGCTTACAATTTGATGGCTACACTTCAATTTATATGAATTATATGATGCTAATTACGGTGTGGTGCCTAATCAGCTTCGATTGTTACTTGACCAATCAATAACGTTTGTCACGTGATATTATTTGAACCGATAGCGAGATATTTTTCACTATCAACTGATTCTGAAATTTTATTTTTTTAAATTATTTAATTTAATTAAAATTATTTTATTAATTGGAATAAGTCCATTATGTCAATTCATAATTTTTGTATGCATGTCCTTTTGTAAAAATTTCAGCTCTTTTTATACCTGGATTATATATGATATTAAGGGTATATTAAGTTTTGTCTTGACTTGTCGACTGTCTATCTGTCTATCTAACGGCTGTCTATCTGTCAACACGAAAAAAGATAGATAGTTGGAATTTGGTAAGTGTTTTCTAGAGCTAATAAGTATGGTCAAGTTAGCAAAAAGTAAAATCGGACCATGTTAGGGAATATGGGCAAAACTGTCCATCTTTGAAACCGTAAGTGATAGAACAAACATTTAAAGCCAAAAAATCCTTTTTTTTAAATTAACAACTTCTTTTAACTCATTATATACCGCGTATTTAAGCAATTAACTCAGTTGTTATTTTTACTTGTTTTTTTTTACAGATTTCTCTATAACGTGAGCAGATATGCACGTTATTTCTCTTCTTACGAATTTTACATGAGCCAAATGTTTTTTGAGCCTGATTCCAATTTGACGGCTTGGCCCAACATTAATTTTGGCACAATTTTGATAATTCACGAAGTACATTCCCGATTGTTATTCATTGTTAATTTTATCCATCGGGTTGCCCAGATCTGTTTGATTTTATATTGGCTAAAAAAGTCCATGATCACTTCAACAATTCCTCGGTTATAATGAAAAGTTTCGTAACCATTAAAATTGTTGGTACAAATAAAAAATCCAAAAATGCATTGACTGTACGTTACAATTGTTTGTCCGGGACAATAACACTTGGAATCTTTTGGTAAGGAATCTTTTCTAAAATATAGAAAGAAAGAAAAAACCATCAAGTTATATAGTCATTTTGTTATGAAGGTCAAAAACCTAAAAACGCTCTATTATTTTATAAAAGTGAATAGTGTATATGTTTTTTTTTTTATTATATATATATGTATATAAACATGATGTCTCTTAAAATATATTATATAAGTTATATAATAATATAATATTATATGGTGTGTATATATGGTTCAAAAAACATTCATTGTTATTGTTTTGATAAATAATACATCATGGTTTTTCTATATATTATATATTTCTAGATATTTTTATATTTTATAAAAATTATTTTGAGTGCTCTTCTCCTTGCATGTTTTCTTCTTTTTTTGTATTGATATAGTTTTTATAAAATGCGTAAATGGAAAAATTGTATATATTATTCTTATTTTATTTCTTTTATTATAATTGAATAAAACTCTTACCAACAACTTGCAAGTAATCATTATTTATGGTCTGTCTGAAAGTTTAAAGCATCCATACCTGAAACAGAAAATAAATATATGAAATATATATGGAAAATTTTATGGAAAACTTATATACAATTTGTAAATACTTGTACGAGAAGATTTTCCTACAAATAAAATTGTATGTAAAATAAGAAATATAATGCACTCATTAATTAAGTGTAGTGTACTTGATCAGTGCACAGTTCCAGATAAAAGGAGGTCGATAATTCCAACTCTAGTAGTTATAAAATCACATAGTAGGCAAGGCCGACCAATACAGGGTGTCGGAGAAACGTACTTTTGGTAATACCAATCAGATGTGACCAGAGCATTACTCAAGGATTCATAACAGGATTACGGCTGTACGGCTGACATGTGGAACGTCTGAGACTATCAGTGCACCACGAGTGTTGCAAGAACTGCCAAAGTAAAGAGGAGGAAGAGACGATGACTTACCTACTGAGTCACCGCCCAGCTTTTAGTATGGAAAGACTTGACCTTTTGGGTTAACCAGTCTTGGATTGACGTCTTCCCTGAGGTAAAGTCTACTGCCGTCAAGCTATTGCGGGACCTGGTTCAATCCACAATGGACCTTATCGTCTAAGTGTATTCATGACCGTTTCTTACTTGTTTTGTTCACAAAGTTATAGGATGAGATTCGAATAAAAGGAGAAAAAACAGGGCATGTGTACTTTTCTGCAATACTCCGACTAAAAGAGAATGAAATATCTAGAATTGATAGCATTCATTAAAATTTAATAAAACCTATTTTGACAAAATGGAAACCCGACTTCAAAAATCAAATATTCTATAACAAAAAATGCACTAAAAAGTAAAAAAATAATTGCATATTCTTGTGCCAATTTAAGTTCACCTAAGCAAAATTTTTTAAATATATATGTACAATTATTGTTATTTTTGAAGTCGGTGTCAGCATAGAGAAATTCACATAACTTTTGGACGCCGCCTCCAAAAATAACAATAATTTTACATATAGGTCAAAATAGGTTTTATTTCTCGCTTTTTAGTGACTTTGAAGTTGCTGATTTTATAACTGATTTTATTTCTCTAAATATGGGTAGACCTAAGTAGTAAATACTAAATATGGGACTACTAAGCGACCAACTAATTTTTAGTGTATTTTTTTATAACACATTTTTTTTATCCGTTTTTTTTTTTTTTTTTTTATTTTTAGTGCATTTTTTGTAACAGATTTTTAGTTTTTTTTACATGCATTTTTTTTTTTTTTTTAATTTTTTTTTTGGGGCTCGGCTTTTTTTTGTAAAAAATTTTTTTGAAGTTGGTTTTTAAAAAAGTTTTCTTATTATCCCATTATAAATGAGTATACCCTTTAAAAAAAAAAAAATTCGCAAAAATCCGTTATCACATATAAAATGAGGATTTTCCTTGATTTCCAGAGGATCCCCTTGAATTGAATTGATTTATGACATATTATATATATTTATATGTAAATTATCATAGTTGTTAACATTCAAAGCAACCGTGATAATAGCAGGAAGTTATAGTTGTTAAGCAACAGATAAAAATGATAAACAATATTAAAATAATAATTTAATAAAGAAGCGATACCGCTACACCCTCACCTGAATGCGATTTGGTGACAATGGGACCTACCTGAAATCAAACCCTTTAAAACAAAAATTCAAAATCGGTTCATAAATGACGGAGTTCTAAAAAAAAAAAAGAAGAAAAATACAGACGAAATGAGAACCATCCTCCTTTTTGAAGTCGGGTTAAAAAAACATCATTTACAACTAGAATCCATCCCATTCCGTATTTTTAGAAATAGTTTTTTGCACTTTCGGGACTAAATTTACTCCCTCCAAATAGGTATTAAAGTAGTACTTTTTCTCCCATTGGAGAAAAAGTAGATTTTTTTTCCCATGAGAAAAAATTTAATACGTGTCCTAGCAACAAAATCAAAATTATATTTCTATTTATTAATTTTTTTACTTTGTCTCCCATGGGAAAAAAATACTTTAGTACCTATTTGGAGGGAGTAAAGTTGTGATTTTAGTTCCGTAAGTGCAAAATAATATATTATTAACCATGGGACTAAAGTGACTCTTCTAATCCTGCGAGTGGAGTTTGTTCCTAAGGATTCCGCCCAAACTTTGGTCCCCTGGTTAATAATATACTATTTTGTGTTTCATATAATATCTTTTTTATATTTGCTGCATGTTTTAACTGCCTGTTCCATTACTTCGTTCCATTACTTTGTCAGTTCTTTGAAAAAAAAAGAACTGATGAAAACTTTTAGAAAATCTTATTCATTACACTTATAACAATAAAACTGAGCCTAAATTCAAAATCCAAGTACTTGAGGTTCTTGTGAAAAGACTTATGGTCACAAAACTTCGTCTTCATTATCTCTGTCCCAACTCCTCACACACATATATTAGAGACGGAAATTTAACTGCTGAGTATTCTGAACACCGATTTCAGTTATTGACATGGTAGATCAGTCATCGTGTGTCATCGGATTTAGGTAGCGAATGCCTATTCTCTGAACTTCTTGTGGTATACATGTCTCTGAAACTGGTGCACAAACTATCATTACATTAATGCGTTAAATTCATATTCTAACCACTCACGACAAGTTACGAGAAAAGTACACAAAATGTCTGTATCTATTTTCTTTACGGTTAACATCCTAGATAAATGGATACAACAAATTTCACCCTTTGTTTATTACTGCAAATGTGAAATTTATTCGATTTTGTGTATTCCCTTAAGGGAAATTTTCTTTTATTATAGTTTAAACAAACCATTAAATAACAAAAGGAGCATTTATTTATTTCATTACCAAAAGGTAAATTATTTGTAATAAAAGGTCTCATACGAAATAAATGGTTTAATTGATTGTGTTTAAGGGCTTCATCTAATGCAACTGTGGAGATCGTCTTGTGAAGGTTATTGCACTTTTACCTACTCACCCTATGTTTTCAATTCTTGTTATTTCCGTAAGAAAATTAAGAAAGATACATTTTCTTAGACATCTAAAGGGATTGTTGTTATGTTCGTTCAATTATCTTCACATAAATTTTAAATACAATCAATTTTGAATTGAAACTTATTTTTTCAAACATTCTGTTAATTGGGGTGACAAAATATTTGTTTTTAATGTACTCAATAAGTTTCGAACTGGACGAGACGACACTGCAGACAAAATATTATACATCACATATTGAAGTTTCATTAATTTTTTTTTTCAAATCTCTTTGATCTTTGTAATTTCCTGTTGTCACATAACTGTTGAAATATAAAACTAGTTTTGTGTACAAGATTCAATGTCTTGATAAAATTTACTAAACAATTTCATAATTTCATTATTCAATAGATGAAATATATTGAAAACTGACAGTACAATGTTGCTGCCTTCTTTGCGTAAAATGACCATTGCCTCTTTTACATCTATAAATACAGATTATAACATGTGGTGTAACATAAAGATTGTAAATGGTCAATGTCAACCATCATTGTCACCATATCCTTCTCTTGGTCATCGCTCTTAATAGGTCATCGCTCTACAGACGTGTAACCTGTGCAGGAACATTTTAAGGACAAATGAATGTTTGGTAGTAGGTTGCTAGTCTGTATAGGTGTTGCAGAACAAAATTACATGTCCTTGATCTGGTTGCTGTAAAAATCAAAATTATTTGATATTTTGTGGGAGGAGTTTAATGTTGCTGTACAAGTTCGTGTGTAGCGATATTTTCAACATATTATCTAAAATTTTATGTTTTCCTAATATTTTTTATGTTTTATTACATAGATTGTTAAAAAATGTGTGACAAAAAATGTCACACAAACTTGGAAAAACGGTAGAGATACATACAAATAAACTAGTAGATAAATAAACTACAAATTAAATGAGATAGATAAAGACAAGATGACAAGTGATTGAATTTTTAATAAATTGGGTAATAAAGTAATAAAGTAATAAGTAATGTTCCCAATTTTGGTTGCACGTCTGTAGACAAAATATTTTGTAGGCGGAGTTCAATGTCGCTGCACAATTTTCCGCGTTTGTAGCCTATTTAAGTCTTCTTGGTCATCGCTATATCTGTCAATTAGGTATCTCAAAGAACACAACCGTTTGCATTTATGCGCTAAACATTCTAATTTGTAAAATTTCAATGTTTAGACGATTGTAGTAATCACTCTCTAACTACAATCATTTATATATAGTTGCATCTTACTCGTGCATGTATACGTCGTCGTTATTGTCCGTCGTCCGTCGTGTGAGTGTAACACCATATGATAGTGTGGGTGTAGACAGTGATACATGCACTACACAATGCTGCAATTGGGACTATTTTAATTTACGTAGTGTATATTTAAAGAATATTACGTCTAAGATAAATTTCATGAAAGAATATAACTATCGAATTTAGTAATTCTTGACAGAAACGTAAAAATATAGGATATTTGTGTATTGTTTTTGAATGTAACCCCATTATCTCCACCCCATTGGCATAAATAATCAGACTGAATAAATAATTTTATAATATGTAAATTGTATATGAAAGAATACGATTATTTTAATTACAGATTTTTATATTTTCACAAAACGTTTTTACTACCGCGGACGAAAGACGAAATGACATTTGTCGTATGTTTTGCATATTCATTTTGAGAAAACAAAAAATTTAAATATTTTAATTTATTTTTATAAATAATAAAAATATATATCAAGTTTTTTTTTGTTGTTGTTGCTGTTACAAAAAGAATTTATATACATTTTAATTTGATTTCATATTGTATGGTGGAATACTTCTTACTTTTCGCTTGATACCATATGCCACAAAAATATGTGCAATAAATTTTCATAGAAAATTGTTGTCATACATATGTATGACACAATTTTCTTCATACTTTAGCGCTCTAGAATCTTTTGCATACGGAGTAGTATGTGTATATATGTGTATGTGTAATATATGTTGTATGATAAAGGATAATCTTTTAAAAATGTCATCGAGTTTTTCTCATATTTTAGAAATAAAACGCTGGTGACATCTTTAAAAGTATCCTTGAGGTTGTATCCAATTTAGTGTATTTTATATATGAATACAGTATCATTTTTTGACATTAAAGGTATTACCCAAAATAATATTTAAATAAACTGTGTAAGTAGATTTTATAGTTTTCTTTTGAATGATGGATCTTATTGGAGTATTCGGAATATACAATCGAATTTAAAATAGTTGAAACTTAACTTTTACCATTTGTGATCAGTTTTCACAATTAGTTATTTCATATTCCTAACTATTTTCGTCAAAGAATTGAAAGTCACTAAAAATTTGTATATTTTTTTCAATCGAAGTAGTACACTATGGTCATTGAATCTACGTAGGGGCTACATAAACCAGAACGTATGTATTCTCTCGGACAATCAAGCTGCTCTTAAAGCTTTGTCTGGAACTGAGTTCACCTCAGGGGTAGCCAAGAATTGTCTGGAGGAACTGCTGGAACTGGCAAAATGGAACAATGTTAAATTGATGAGTGGTCAAATGCTAAACACCGTAATCACTGGGAAAAAGTACCGCGGCAGGACCTCGGGAAAGCACTGCTTCAGAGTGCCACCAAGAAGCTATGTCTCGATGCAGTGAAGCTGAACAGGGTGCACGTTCGGAAGGTTAATCGATTTATTACCGGGTATTATCCCCTGCGGAAGCATCTACACACAATGAGACTTCAAAACAGGTCCATTGTGTGCAAATTGTGTGGCCAGAAGGAAGAAATTTCCAGCCACATTGTCTTTGACTGCGAGCTTTTGGGTTACAGCAGATGCAAGATATTCGGCGCTACTCACCCCAAATATATAAACTTTCAGGAAGACCTGTTAGCAAGCTCCTAACTATTGCCAACATATGGGAGAAGCGAATCTCGTCGGACTGAAGTAGAAGGGGGAGCACAATGGACTATAAGATCGAAATGCAATACTTTTTGGACCCCAAGATGTATCTTTCTATCTATCTATGCACTAACATAATATCTCTTTTACACTAGGCCACATCAGTTTTTAAAATTTTATAATTGACTTGTAACTTATACATTCGGTGAATAAGGAAAAAATCAACGATACAATTTTGAAAAAAGCCCTTCTTTTGTGGATCTACATGGATATACATATATTGATTTGTTTTGTTTTGTCATTTTAGGTTACCTGCGAAAAAATTATGACGTCAAGTGAAAAAAAGGTTGTTTCTCAATAACGTGGATCTTTTGAGGACGAACCACTCCATTCTTAGTTTTATGGGGTGAATGTCTTTGTATCTATGATAACTAATAAACAATTGAGTTTATTCTAAAAGTTCTTGGGAGCAATTTTGTAGAAAAAAAACTCACGCACGGTTTAGTTTTACATAACTTTTCGTATCGCCAATGTTAAATAATATAACAACAACAATAAAAAAGTAACATTATTATGTGATCAATGTTTTGTTTGATATGAAGAATCTTACACATCTTGACTGGGGATTGAACCCAAAATCTCTGACAGGCATTCCAGGTCAGTGCTCTAGTCGTTGATGTCAAAATAATGTTGAAAATGTTCAGACATATTACTTAAAAGTCAAATTATGATAACTCTAGTCACTTCCGTTAGTATAACATAACCGAAAGGCAACCATACTAACAATGGATGGATTTGGATAGACACAAAAAGTTTACAAAAATATATCTGAATAAAAAACCATTATTTTGAGAAAATATGCCTATCAGTTAATTTTTGCACAAAAACATGATTATGCTAACAAAATCAAGTATCTTATTATACTCCCTGTGCTTTTGCTTAATTAAATGTAATTTGAAATGAGCCGAACTTACGAGCCGTGTCGCTCCAATGCACCTTTACCCTTAAATTTTTCGAAATGTTTAAGAGGTAAAGCAAAACTAGACTTGTTAATTATAAAAAATTAACAACTTCAGTCTCAAACTGTTATGAAAATCGAATAAAGTCAATATAAATCTTCAAAATGTATAAAAGCATAATACATATGTGGAATTAATAGTAAGTATATATCTTTAATTAATTAATATTTTTTGTTTACTTAATTACCATCCAGTACCAACGCGCTATTCTCATATCGATGTCTTACTTGTGTTCGATTATGGAAGATAAAAATTGATACTGTGTGCAATTTTAGCATCAAACACTTTTGGTTGACATTTATTTATTGACCAACCATATTATATTTTAACCCGACTTCAAAAAGGAGGATGGTTCTCAATTCGTCTGTATTTTTTTTATTTTTATTTTTATTTTTTTATATCTATTACCTAATAAATTTCTTTTCTCAGAAACTATACTAGATTTGAAAAAAAGTTTCATCAACTCGTTGGGTACCATGATTTACGGTTTCCTCTACTACTAATATGTTGTCATACGATATTTTTAATGATGAAAACAGTTTTTAAAAAAACGTTATAATTATATTTTCAATCTACTTATATAAAAATGAATTAACATAAATAAGTATTGTTACAAAAACTAAATAATAAATGAAAATAAAATTATAAATTCTTAAAATTCTTATGTCATTATTTTTTGTTTGAATGCAGACAAACAAGAGATGATATTACATTTGTATATTGGCATAGTAATAATTATTATGAATAATACAAGTGTTGTATACAGTCGTAACCATCATGTTTCTGTTTTAAAACATGATTATCATCAGAGTACTTCAATGTTCATGTTATTGTTAGTATATGGTCATTAAACTGAACGGTAAAGAAAGTAGGATTACGATAAAATAATTAATATAATCAACTAATCATAATATGATCCAAACCAGCAAAATTGCAAAAATAATTTTAATTAGCCACTTCCACAGAATACATACACACACACCCACCATCTATCATACAACGATTTACAAACTAATCAAGTCATTCAAGGGCGGTTGTTACCAGTCCAAGTGGCCGAGCGGTCTAAAGCGTTATGTCTGCGCAGTATGCCTACTTTGGAAACTGGGAGGTTATGGGTTCGAATCCCAACATCGGCAGTTTGTCAATTATTAAGAAAAAAAATGGGGCGGTTAATTGACTAAACTGTTGGCGTATGGACAAGAACGAAGTAACTGGCTATGCTTTCCTTCACGAACTCCAGATGAATATCGGCATAGTTCCTATCATAGTCGGCTGTATCCACATATCCTATCAATTCCTCCACTCCACTCACATCCTCACATCCGTAGGCATCACAATGGGATCTTATGGTCGAAGTGTAGCCCGTTCAGAGCAGCCTCTACAATCTATCTAACTGGAGATCGCCTGATCCAATTTCTTCGGTTTTTTTCTCTCGATATATTCCCTGGGCAGGTTTATGGGTATCCGTGACCACAATTACAAAAAGTGTTTATCATATTTCCTTCTCGAACTTCAGATGAATATCGGCATAGTTCCTATCATAGTCGGCTGCAGCCGCATATCCTGCCAATTCGTAGTCTATACACAAATATTCTTTCCACTCCACTCACATCCTCACATCCTTAAGCATCACAATGGACCATATGGTCGAAGTGTAGCCCGTCCAGGACAGCCTTTACAATCTATCTATCTATCTAAGAGCGGTTGTTTATATAAAATTAATTTAAATGTTCATTTCTCCAAGTTTCATTCCTGGATAACTGTTAAAGATCCGTTTTTTCCTCAAAAAAAATTGGTGAGATACATTTTAGATTCTTCTAGATTTATAACTTTTAATGTCAGATGTAAAAAATTAAATATAAAATCGAAAAATTTCTAAAAATATCACTATTTATTGTTTACGTACGACAAACATTTTTGAGATCGAAATCTTAAAACTCAAGTGAAACTAACAACTAACTGAGTGAATTGCTTAAATACCTGATACATCCTGAATTAATGTAAAAAAGTTTATAACAAAAAATATTTATTTTTTAAAAAGGAACATTTTTTTAATTAAATTTAAAATTTTGCCTCAATTCCTAGAACAATTATTTGTATTTAATAAATATGTATCCCGACTACAAGGTAGTCATCATCAGAATGAATTAGCTAATTGTAACTATCTCGGGGATATGAAATTAAAAAAAAAAACTTTTTAAATATTATTGTGAGACACGCACCAAATTAGCAACGAACAATATATCTCTAACTCCATATCCCGATGAATATCGGTATAGTTCCTATCATAATCGGCTGCACCCGCAAATCCTGCTAATTCCTGGTCTATACACAAAAATTCCTTCCAATGGACCTTATGGTCGAAGTTTAGCCCGTCCAGGGCAGCCTCTACAATCTATCTGTCTATCTAAATTCCTCTAATTTAATTTATATAAAACTATTTTTTAATTTGTAACAGTATCTCACTTTCCGTATCGGTCAGTGTATAATATTTGTTTTTGTTAAATGTGATGAATAACATAATGTTAAAATGTCGACAAGTATAGAACACAAACACTTTAAACTTTGTTTCTCTGTAAATATTATATTATTAATTTTTTTTTCCGCTCTTCTGCAAGTATGTCTACAAGATAATAAATATGTAAAATGATAAATAATTAATGTTTATACATTTTCATTTCCTAGGAAGAAAGTGGCAAAAGTAATAAGTTTTATATAGGTTAGTTTGTCAATAATAAAAAAACCGAATGAAAATGTTTACGATGTAGTAAAAACTTAATGTCTAAATTCAGAGGAGATGAATGTGCCACGTGAAAGATTAAAAATCCACGTGAAACCAATAGAACTCCACATGGAGGATAGTACAGGTGTGGTAGGTAGTGTATTGCTCTTTGTTTCCGAAGATTCTGTAATGTTAATGTTGAATTTTGTAACAAATCATAAACAAGTGAAAATAACAACTAACTGAACTATTTGTTTAAATACTCGGTATATCCTGAATTTATGTAAAAAAGTTGAAAACAAAAGTTGTTTATTTAAAAAAAAAGGAACTTTTTTTGTCGTTACATTTTTGTTCTATCTCGTACGGTTTCAAAGATAGATGGTTTTGTCCTATTTTGGCTATACTTGTTCCGATTTTGTTCATTCACGAACTTCACCTTACGTTTTAGCTCTTGAACACAAAGTTTCAGTTAGTGGTATCCTTTCATTTTTAGGCCATTTCAGCTAGTTACCTTTCTTCGCCGAATTAGGCTATTTTAACACCTATCCCAAACAATTATGTTTGCGATCAATATTTTCAAGCGTTACAAAGTCGGGACTAAAATTAATATACACTTGTTTATTTACATATACCGGGTATAATCAACTTAACCGGGTATAAAAACTACTCTGTTAATATGATTAATGTCATAATGAATTTTATATTATACTGAGGAAGTGACGAATATTAAAGTATGAATATTAAACTTTGGCTTAATAAAATTGGTGATTTTTTTAAATTTTTGGCAAACGTAAATTTTTACACAGTTATAAACTGAATACATTTTAGAGCATAATTTCCCTGGCATGAACCTGTACAGAGTACAGATGTGTAGACCACACAAGGAGTTGTAGTATAAGGAGATTAATTGTAGTTTTAATATACCGTCTGTTTTGGAAAGCTTTACTAATAGAGAATGAATATTAAATATTATTTACTATAATAACTGCACAATGCTTCATAAAGAAATAAAAATAGTTGGGGTACTCTGTAGTCAGTAGTGTGTGTGTGTGCATACGTAATGGATAATAATATTATAGTCATGTTATAATATAAGTCAGTGGGCATCACAAAATCCCCACTCTTAAATGACATCAACAAACATCAAACCACAAGCAGGCAGATGTTTGTAAGTATGTATGTATGTATGGTTTTATAGTAAATATTTTATTTATTTATTTAACATTGATTCCCTATTAGAAATGCTTTTGAAAACAGACTTTATAGTCTTAATGCTTGCAAAGAAGTTGTTCATAAAACAATTTATAATTAAATATATTAGACTTTTAATTTAACGATCCACGATCAATTATCTTCTAGTCCCAATAGTTAATAATGCGTAAAAAATGAGCAAACCTCTCCGTTTACAATTTCAAAAAATTTTTTCTGCATTTCTTATGCTTAATATTATTCATGCTTTTCTTGATAGACTATTCATAAGGCTAATATATTGAATAAAGCAAATTTTCCATCAATTCAATCAAATTGAGCTATTTTACATCATATATTTCTATTCACTTAACGGATAATGGTTTATAGAAACAGTTATCATTTATAATCCACAATAAATAATTATTTTTATCTGCTCTAATACATACAAACTAGATACATACATAGTATACAATACATGCATACATACATAAATATAAATACATGTATACATTTGAATAGATAAGACATATAAGGATTTGAATACAAATTTATGACGGGTAATGTAAAGTATATGCAAATAATATACATGAATTTAAACTCGGAAATCTGTGCTGTTATTATAACAACGACAAGAATCATACCAAACATGTATGCATTGACTAGTATCTATATATACATATTATATACACTAACCTCCGTATATACGGACAATGGATAAAATAGTAATGGATAGATAGATATAGATAGATACATCTTGGGGTCTAAAAAGTATTGCACGTCGACCATATGGTCCAATGTACTCCCCCTTCTTCTACAGTCCGACAAGATTCTCAATGTACTCCGCTTCTCCCATATGTTGGCAATAGCCAGAAGATTGCTTATCAGGTCTTCCTGAAGGTTCATATATTCGGGGTGAGATGCACCAAATATCCTATATTTGCTGTAACCTTAAGGTTCACAGTCAAATATAATGTGGCTGGATGTTTCTTCCTCCGCGCCACACAATTTGCACACAATGGACCCTTTATGGAGTCCCATTGTCTGTTGATACTTCCGCAGGGGATAATGCCCAGTAATGAATTCGGTAACCTTCCGCAATTGCATCCTGTTCAGTTTCAGTGCATCGAGAGATAGCCTCTTGGTGGCACTCTGAATCAGCTTCTGCCGCCGTACTTTTTCTCAGTGATCACAGTGTTTAGCATTTGACCACTCGTTGATCACCTATTTGCATGTAAATATGTCCTCGGAATTCCTTAAATAAGTTTAGGGCTTATGAAGGGCATTCCGACTCCCTTCGTTGCAAGGAATGGAACGATAACAAACGATAACAAGAGCAACAAGTAATGTAACAACTAACTGAGTTAATTGTTTGAATACCCAGTATATACTGAGTTGTATATCAATGTTTGAATTGTGAATATTTCTGCCTATTCAATGTTTATAAAATATGAATTATTTGTAAATGTTTGTTTTGTGTTAATAATTTTTCTTGAGACAGTAAAAATGTTCTTGCATTTAAAAAAATTTATATTAATGTTCTTGCGATTTTTATATATTTAAATATTGAGTTATATAATTGAGTAAATCAACGCGAAGCGGCTATTAACGCAAAGCGTTGTTTAAAACGAGCCGTTAGGCGACGCGAAAAGTTAGTCAACGCGAAGCTTTAGTAAATCAACGGAAAGCGTTGGTAAACGTAAAGCGTTGGTAAACGCAAAGCGCTAACTGCAAAACGTAAGCTAAAGCGATCCGTAAGTCAGTCAATGCGAAGCGTTGGTTAATGAGAAGCGTTAGTTATTCAAAGCGAAGTATCGGTGATTCGCGAAGCTTGACGCCACGCGAAACGTTTATCAACGCAAAGCGTTAACCAACGCAGACCGTCAGATTAAGCGAGCCGTAAATCAGCCAACGCGAAGCGTTGGTCAATGAGAAGCGCTAGTCAATAGGAAGCGTTAGGTCAACGCAAAGTGTTAGTTAATTAACGCAAAGCGTTTACAAATGCCAAACGTAAGCTAAAACAAACTGTAAATCTGCCAACGCGAAGCGTTGGTTAATGAGAAGCATTAGTTATTCGAAGCGAAGCGTCCGTGATTTGCGAAGTGTGATTTCACGCGAATCATTAAACAACGCAAAGCGTTAACCAAGGCGAACCGTAAGCTTAAGCGACCCGTAAATCAGCCAATGCGACGCGTTGGCGCAATGGAAAGCGTTAGTCAATAAGAAGCGTTAGGTCAACGCGAAACGAAAGCTAAAGCGAAACGTAAGTCAGCCAACGCGAAGCGTTGGTCAATGAAAAGCGTTAGTCTATAGGAAGTTTAACTCGAAACGTAAGCTAAAGTGAACCGTAAGTCAGCCAACGCGAAGCGTTGGCCAATGAGAAGTTAGTTATCCAAAGCGAAGCGTCAGTGTTCGGAATCGTTAATCAACGAAAAGCTTGAACCAACGCAAATCGTAATCTTATGCTAGCCAAAAGTTAGCCAACGCGAAGCGTTAGCATAGCGTTGGTTAACGCAAGGCGATTACCAAAGTGACCCGTCAGATTAAGCGAGCCGTAAATCAGCCAACGCGAAGCGTTGGTCAATGAGAAGCGCTAGTCAATAGGAAGCGTTAGGTCAACACAAAGTGTTAGTTAATCAATGCAAAGCGTTTACAAACGACAAACGTAAAACAAACTGTAAATCTGCCAACGCGAAGCGTTGGTTAATGAGAAGCATTAGTTATTCAAAGCGAAGCCGTGATTTGCGATGCGTGATTTCACGCGAATCATTAAACAACGCAAAGCATTAACCAAGGCGAGCCGTAAGATTAAGCGACCCGTAAATCAGCCAACGCGACGCGTTGGCGCAATGGAAAGCGTTAGTCAATATGAAGCGTTAGGTCAACGTGAAGCGTTGGTAAACGCAAAGCGTTTACCGACGCGAAACGAAAGCTAAAGCGAACCATAAGTCAGCAGTTAATGAGAAGCGTAAGTTATTCAAAGCGAAGCGTTGGTGATTCGCGAAGCGTGAATTCATTCAAATCGTTAAACAACGCAAAGCGTTTACCAACGCGAACCGTAAGCTTAAGCCAGCCGTTTGTCAGATAACGCGAAGCGTTGGTCAATGCAAAGCGTTAGTTATTCAAAGCGAAGCATCGGTGATCCGCGTAGCGTGATTTCACGCGAATCGTTAATCAACGCAAAGCGTTAACCAACGCGAACCATAAGATTAAGTGAGCCGTAAGTTAGCCAACGCGAAGTGTTGGTCAATGAGTAGCGCTTGTGAATAGGAAGCGTTAGGTCAACACAAAGCCGTGAACTACGTGACAACGAATCGTCGCTGATTCAACGCGAAGCGTGATTTCACGCGAATCGATAATGATTAAAGTAAGCGTGAAAAGCTAGTCAAATCTTAACGATAGTTAACGCGAAGCGAACGCACGCGTGAGTTATACAACGTGAAGAGTTAGCCGACGCGAAACGTAAGCTAAAATAAACCGTTAGTCAGCCAACGCGAAGCGTTGGTTAATGGGAAGCGTTAGTTATTCAAATCCGAAGCGTCCATGATTCGCGAAGCGTGATTTCACGCGAATCATTAAACAACGCAAAGCGTTAACCAACGCAAAGCGTAATCTTAAGCGGGCCTTAAGTTAGCCAACGCGAAGCGTTGGTCAATTAGAAGCGTTAGTCAATAGGAAGTGTAAGGTCAACGCGAAGCGTTGTTAAACGCAAAGAGCTAACCAACATGAAACGTAAGCTAAAGTGAACTGAAAGTCAGCCAACGCGAAGCGTTGGTTAATGAGAAGCGTTAGTTGTCAAAGCGAAGCGCCGGTGATTCGCGAAGCGGCTATGGTAATCAACGCAAAGCGTTTACCGACGCAAAACGAAAGCTAAAGTGAACCGCAAGTCAGCCAACGCGAAGCGTTGGCCAATGAGAAGCGTTAGTTATCCAAAGCTAAGCATCAGTGTTCGGAATCGTTAATCAACGAAAAGCTTGAACCTACGCAAAACGTAATCTTAAGCTAGCCATAAGTTAGCCAACGCGAAGCGTTAGTAAATAGCCAATGCGAAGCGTTAGCATAGCGTTGGTTAACGCAAGGCGTTTACCAATGTGACCCATAAGATTAAGCGAGGCGTAAGTCAGCCAACGCGAAGCGTTGGTCAATGAGAAGCGCTAGTCAATAAGAAGCGTTATGTCAACGCAAAGCACTAGCTAATCAACGCAAAGCATTGGTAAACGCAAAGCGTTTACAAACACGAGATGTAAGCTAAAATAAACCGTAAGTCAGCCAACGCGAAGCGTTGGTTAATGCAAAGCGTTAGTTATTCAAAGCGAAGTGTCGGTGATTAGCGTCATTTCACGCGAATCGTTAAACAACGCAATGCGTTAATCAACGGGAACTGTGAGCTTGTTAAAGACAAAGCGTTTAACAACGCGAAACGAAAGCTAAAGCGAACCGCAAGTCAGCCAACGCGAAGCGTTGGTTAATGAGAAGCGTTAGTTATTCAAAGCAAAGCGTCGGTGATTCGCGAAACGTGATTTCACGCGAATCGTTAAACAACGCAAAGCGTAAACCAACGCGAACTGTAAGCTAAAGCGAGCCGTATGGCAGCCAACGCAAAGCGTTGGTCAATGAGAAGCGTTAGTCAATAGGAAGTGTAAGGTCAACGCGAAGCGTTAGTAAACGTAAGGCGTAAACCCACGCGAAACGCAAGCTAAAGCGAACCGTTAGTCAGCCAATGTGAAGCGTTGGTCTATGAGAAGAGGTTTTCAATTGGAAGCGTTTTGTCAACGAGAAGCGTTAGTAATTAAACGCAAAGTGGTGGTAAACGCTTAGCGTTTACTAACGCGAAACGTAAGCAAAAGCGAACAGATAGTCAGCCAACGCGAAGCGTTGGCCAATGAAAAGCGTTAGTTATGCAAAGCGAAGCGCCAGTGATATCGCGAAGCGTGATTTAACTCGAATCGGTAACCAACGAAAAGCGTGAACCAACTCGAAACGTAAGCTAAAGCGAACTATAAGTCAGCCAACGCAAAGCGTTAGTAAATCAACCCATTGCCTTGGTAAACGCAAAGCGTTAACCGTCGCATCACGCAAGCTAAAGCGAACCGTTAGGCACCCAACGTGAAGCGTTGGTCAATAGGAAGCGTTAGGTTAACACGAAGCGTTAGTTAATGAACGCGAAGCGTCAGTGATTCAACGCGAAGCGTGATTTCACGCGTAGCGTCAATCAACACGAAGCACTAGTTAACGCGAAGAGAAAGTTAACGCGAAGCGTAGGCAACTCAACGCTAAGCGTTGTTAAGCTTAGCGAGTTGTTAAGCTAAGCGACGTTAGTTATTCAACGCTAATATATATATATATATATATATATATATATATATATATATATATATTTATATATGTATATATATATATATATATATAAATATATGTATATATATATATATATATATATATATATATATATATATATATATACATATATATATATATATATATATATATATATATATATATATATATATACATATATATATATATATATATATATATATATATATAAATATACATATATATAAATGTATATTTATATATATATATACATATATATATATATATAAATATACATATATATATATATATATTTATATGTATATATATATATATATATATATATATATATATGTATATCAATATAAATTTTTTTGATGATTTTTGATAGGATCGATGGACCTTTGAATAAAATTTTGACATCTGTACGAGACCAACTACTTCTTTGAAAAGGAAAATCACTTAATCCTTGACCTTATGGTTTAAAAAACTGAAATAAACATAAAAACAATACTATTTGATGTATGTTATGTTTGTCATGTTCCCGTTTGTACATGGAGACCATGCCTTCATTCGCTTATCAATTGTATTTATCATTTTTTTCAATTTTGAGGACAGATTTTGAGAAAACTATTGCGTTTATGAAAAAGTGTTTCAAACAAAAGTTGTTTATTATAAAGAGAAGAAGATTTTTTGTTAACAAATTTATTTTCTGACTCTTACGGTTTCAAAGATGTGTAATTCCCCCCTTTTATTTGCTCTTTCTGCACAAATTATGAGAAAACTATTGAGTTTATGGAAAAATTTTTCAAACAAAAGATGATTATTTTAAAAAGAAGAAGATTTTTTGTTTCAAAATTTTTTTTCTATCTCTTACAGTTTCAAAGACGAATATTTCCACCCTCATAGCGGGGGGAAACATGTTCCGATTTTGCCCATTAACGAACTTGACCTTACTTTTTTGCTCTAGAACACACACAAAAATTTTCAGCTCGTTATCTCTTTTCGTTCTTGAGTTATCGGCTTCACAGACGGACGGACGGACGGACGGACGGACGGACATGTGAAAATGGCCGAATTAGGCCATTTTATTAATACCTTTTTGAAGCATTTTTGTCTAGGATTAATATTTTCAAGCGTTACAAATTCGGGACTAAACTTAATATACCTTGTATATTTACAAATATACTGGGTATAACAATACTTTTTGATGTATGTTATGTTTGTCATGTGCCCGTTTGTACATGGAGACCATGCCTTCATTCGCTTATCAATTGTATTTATCATTTTTTTCAACTTTGAGGACAGATTTTGAGAAAACTATTGCGTTTATGAAAAAGTGTTTCAAACAAAAGTTGTTTATTATAAAGAGAAGAAGATTTTTTGTTAACAAATTTATTTTCTGACTCTTACGGTTTCAAAGATGTGTAATTCCCCCCTTTTATTTGCTCTTTCTGCACAAATTATGAGAAAACTATTGAGTTTATGGAAAAATTTTTCAAACAAAAGATGATTATTTTAAAAAGAAGAAGATTTTTTGTTTCAAAATTTTTTTTCTATCTCTTACAGTTTCAAAGACGAATATTTCCACCCTCATAGCGGGGGGAAACATGTTCCGATTTTGCCCATTAACGAACTTGACCTTACTTTTTTGCTCTAGAACACACACAAAAATTTTCAGCTCGTTATCTCTTTTCGTTCTTGAGTTATCGGCTTCACAGACGGACGGACGGACGGACGGACGGACGGACATGTGAAAATGGCCGAATTAGGCCATTTTATTAATACCTTTTTGAAGAATTTTTGTCAAGGATTAATATTTTCAAGCGTTACAAAGTCGGGACTAAACTTAATATACCTTGTATATTTACAAATATACTGGGTATAAAAACTGTATAGGCGAAAACTTTTGTTGGTTCACACTTCACAGATGACTCTAGTGTATGCTTCAATACGGTACACTATGTTTATTTTACGCCATACGGAATCACAGTCCATATATAGAGGTCAGTGATTATATATTATCCAACAACACAATAACATTAGTTCAGTTCAGTATCTCTGTACTACCAATAGACAAAGTTGAGTACCAAATTTATAGATAAATAAATATGAATAAATAAATAAAAATGGAATATTATTAGAGATCATGAATCTGTATTTGTTTGTTTACTCAATAAATTAATTCAATAAAATACCTGATTTGTTAATAACTTTTCGATGAGCTTTACATTTATATGGGTGTTTTATATTTATAGGGGTTTAGTACCTACTTTGTTCTTTTTATTTTCGTCGGACAATCCACAAATTGCAAACTTACTAGAATGTTTTCTGTAAAGGTATTGTCAACTTCAAAAGTGGCATTTATTTTTCAAAATTTTACAGTTAATTCAGGCCGTATTCAACCGCGGTACAAAAAAATTCAAACAAGATTTGTTAGTATTTTTATTTTTTTTTAAATACAGACGAATTGAGAACCATCCTCCTTTTTGAAGTCGGGTTAAAAAGAACTATTATTCGAAATATTTTTTGGGTAAACAAATAAATTTGGCACAGATGACTGCAATAAATTTGAAAAATGATAGTCACTTTCCATATTGCTAATTCCTACAAAGATATTGCAATAGGTACAGTCGTCTCGAAAGACTTTACGACTGAGCTTTTTGATTTTGCCACACTTAAGCGACCGTGAATGTATTGTATAGACTGTGGTAAAAAATGTTAAAATTTGTTTATTATTAGCTAAACGATAACATCAACAAAGTTTATCAATCCAACACATCGGAGTTTTGAGACTTAGTATTGAACAAATTTCCATAAATTTAATTAATAAAATATTCCATGTGAAACCTTCGACACAACGGAAGTGTATATTAGTGTTATCTCTAGTACAATTGGCAGCAAAAGTTGATATAACTTTTGAAAATTTTATAATGTCCATCGGAGGAAAGTGTTCATTAGACATATAGTAACATCTTTTATTCGAAATTTTTTATTCGAAAACTGAATGAATAAGGCAGAAATAAACTATAAAAAAAAACTAGGATAGTAAAGACAAATATTTAGTTAATAAAATTTTTTTTTAAATCGCGATTTACCGTTTTATTTTCGAAATATAATAGTTAAACTTTTTTATTTATTTCAAAATTACATTTAAGAGTCCATTTCATTATCTTTAAGAGTGATTATAATTTTTTATAAAACTTTACACATCAGCTATTGAAAATTTGAACCAGTAATCATAATCTAGTCAACTTGTTTTCTTATTATTTTTATGTTGTTAATTGAACCACTAAAAACTCATCATTTATAGTTAGATACAACTACAATAATCATATAGTATAGTATCTCCATCGCAGATTTGTTTTTCTCCAGGTATATTTTGTGCATTTTTTTTTTGTAGGTACACACATAATATTATTTCTTTTATGTGTAGGTAATATATATGATGAATACATTTATATAATACTTGAACGAAACAAAATAAACCAACTGTATCGAAAAAGTGATGTGTTCAAATACTACCCCTTGCTTTTTGAATATGTGTCAATGAAACTTTCATATACCATTTTAGTATAAAATGTATGACGGTGTTTTTATAAATTCTAGCGGACTTAGTATTTTGACTCCGATGGTTCAAAAAAAAAAAATTAAAAAATTCACCGCATAAGAGCTATGTCAAATTCTGTCAGAGGTAAGAATCATAATGAAATTAAGTAACATTGAAGATACTACTGACATTAATTATTAAAACTGTAAAATAGTAAATATTTCTTTTAATATTAGAGTCAGAGAAAATATGATCAGACGATAAACTTATCAGAAATTTTAGTTGCAGTAGTAATAGTAGCCAAAATAGAATGGTAGTTTTCTCCCATTTATTCGACCATATCGCCAAACAACAAAATAAAATTATTTATAGTTCAACAAAATCTTTATGTTTCTAGACAGAAATAATATTAAATAAAACAAGTGAAAATAACAACTAACTGAGTTAATTGCTTAATTACCCAGTATATACTGAATTTATGAAAAAGGTTTCAACCAAAGTTGATTATCTTTAAAAAAGGAACATTTTTTGTCTATTCCTTATGGTTTCAAAGATAAGCAGATTTGCCCATTTTGTCCACACATGGTCCGATTTTGCCCATTCACGAACTTGACATTACTTTTTGGTTTAGAACACACAGACAAAATTTTAGCTCGTTATCTCTATTTAAGTTATCGTGTCAACAGACGGATGTGCAAAAATGGTCTACTTAGGTCATTTTATGAACACCTAATAAAAATTTTTTTTAACGATCAATATTTTCATACACCCTGATGTATATTATATATCGGATTTAAAAACGAATCGTATGACGTAAATATATCAAAATATGAAAGTCACATGAATATTTGACACAAGATTTAGATCTTCCTTACAGACGTTATAGTGCAAGGGAGTATATTATATTGTTGTAGGTATGTATTTATGCATTTATGTATAAAAAATTTGCATTATAAACACAAAAGTATACACACACAATCTTTATGGTAGTGTATATATTCTTCTATGAATGTATGTGTTGTTTTTGTCAACCGTAGGTATTATATATAATACATGCGCTACTATTCTGTTTTTTGAAAAATGATAAAATGAAAAATTGTGTATTCAAGAAAATGCTAATGTAAAAGATTTTTAAATTTTATACGTTTTATATAGATAATACACGTACATGGAAATGGGTGAAATGTGTACAACAGATCGAGTGATGAGCAAGATTTCAGAAAAGATTTTAATTTTTGTTTATATTATACTTTTTATAAAAATTATCTATTAGCATATTGTTTCGAACTACAAAGAAATACTAATATTTCAGTTGATTATCTATTTTTGTTGATTAAAATTTGATGAAGGGTTTCTGAATTTACAAACGACCAGATTAACATTTAATCAGAAGACCTCTCACCTCACCCTTTTACCGTTCCAAGCTAAAAAAAATTCTATATATTATTAATCATATATATATATATATATATATATATATATATATATATATATATATATATATATATATAGACTGTGTGGACAGCTTTTCCTATAGTAAATCAATGTTAAATATTATTTATTACTAGCTGTATAGTCAGTATATATATATATATATATATATATGTATATATATATATATATGTATATATATATATATATATATATATATATATATATATATATATATATATATATATAAATATATATGAGTTATTTTAATGAATAAATAAGTTTATTTGACACTATAAGAAAATAATAAAACTAAAAAAATATATATATTCTATCTTTTGAATGATATGATTCAAAATAAATAAATAGTATGGAAGTTTACAATCAAAATAATAATAAATAATAATAATAATGAGTTCTAATAACATAAATTAGCACTTTGACTGACGACAGTATAAATAGTTATGTCATTCAACAACTATAAAGTAATATCCGGTGAACAAGTCAGTCATTCAAACAACACCTTCATCAACATGTTACAACTAATGACATGGAATCGGCGACGAGTCATACGTGTGTATGTATGTACAACGAACTGACTGATTATATATTATGTTTTATTTATAGCATTGAGTTTTTTTAAACGGGCTTATAACATAATAAATCAGTTTAAAAAACTTAAATCCGACTACGAAAAAAGCACGAAGTCTTGTTAGTATTTTTCTTACTCATAGGCCGGAAAATGTTGCCGGTTTGATCACAGTTGGGCGAACTATTTACAAGACTCTTCAACCTTGTTTCGTGATTTTTTCGTTGTCGGGTTTTAGTTTTTATACTTTAAGAATATTTCGTATAATACATATGTGAATTTTTTTTTGGATTAAATATTTGGATACATGACCAGCGGAATATTAAAACGAAGACATCTCATTCGTCAAAATACGATAAGTATCTTAGAAGCTACGCGGAAAGAGATGAATTGCTAAAGACATAACCCTCCGTAGTCGCGTAAAAAATGCTGCAAATGATGTACACAACAGTTTTCTTCTGAATCGACCTCAAAATCTGAACACAGGATGCAACATTTTTTTCGCATCCTCTAAGTTTCCTATAAATGGGATAAAACAGTGTAAAATATTTTTCAAAATTTATGCAATTATCTACGCTATGCACTTGAGCTAGAACTAAAAATTTAGATCCGCTAGCAAGGGGGGGGGGGTTATATCAACCTTTGAATTGTTAACAGATAGAAACAAAATTTGGAGAGACAAAAATGTTCGTTTTTTTTAACACAACATAAGTTTTGTTTGAAAATTTTGTTCATAAACTCAGTAAATACCGGCGATTTAATCAATTACCTCAGTTAGTGGTTCTTTTCACTTGTTTTGATGAAAATTTGTTTATAGCTTAAAGTCTAGACGATTTCACATTTCTTTTCAACCCGATGTAATTAGTTTTAATCATATAGCAGCGTCTTTTTTTGTTTGTTTTATTCTTTAAATTACATAAATTATACTGGAAATATAATAAAAATAAATTATAATGTTTATGTAGAACTGCTGCAAGCTGACTACCTCGTCATAAACATATCTTCCTAAACATTACAACCATACAAACAAAAATAAAAAAAAACTAACTACTATTCGCATTGTATTTGCATTTCGCAGTAGGTGTTTCGTTTTTATTTGTATTTTTTTTCTGTAACAAAATCTCATCCACACTATCAAACGTAATAAACATTTATTTTCACTTCTTCCCCTGTTACTACTACAATTCTTATCATTTTTAATGTCATTGTTCACTCGAACAAGTTTGCTACATATTTGTTTACCTCTGTACACAGTTCAGAGTATTCAGTTGTATTCAGTTGTATTCAGTTGTATTCAGTTGTATTCAGTTGTATTCAGTTGTATTCAGTTGTATTCAGTTGTATTCAGTTGTATTCAGTTGTATTCAGTTGTATTCAGTTGTATTCAGTTGTATTCAATTGTATTCAGAGTATTCAGTTCCGAGTATAGCACAATATTTTATAGGGAAAAAGGTATTGTTTTCTATGTTTAAAATGATTTAAAGCTGTTCAGATCCGTGCAAAATCCTACAAAATTAGATGCATACGAAAGTATGTATATATAGATACAAAAATTGTAAAAAATAATAAACAATATAGACAATGGACCTGTTCCAAATTCAGATTTAATGAAAATTGTAAAATTAAATTGCTTCCAAAATTAAAATTAATGTCAAAATCACCTGATAGAAGGCTATCACGCTATTGGCACGAAATAATATCACGTGGCCAGCGTCGACGAAGCCGATTGGCCATCACACCCAGTCCGAAAAATGTTATAATATACAGTTGTTGAATATACATGTTATAATGTGGTTCTAGGAATTTTGAAATATTATTTCACAAAGTTTATGGGTGTGTGGACTCTCTAGAAGTCACAGTTTTAATTCGAAAGGTCAATTTCCGGTAAATGGGTATACTCCGATAAGGGGCAAAGGGCTTTAGAGGAAGAGGGAAACACAAAATTTGACATTTAAGTTGTAGAATATTAGTATCAGTATAGTTTTGTTTCTATAAAAAATTGATCAGGTAATGTAGGTAACATGATTTTCTACAACTCTACTCATGAATTTTACAATTGTTCAAATATTAAGAGATATATTTAATATTTTGTGTTTTCTTCTTACTCTATGACCTCCATTCCCCATGACCTATGCTATTTATTAATAAAGTAGTCCTTGCAAGTGCTAAAATCATAACAGATACGACATTTCATTTTGATCAGACTAAAATTGTCACCACAAGAGAGTGATTTATGTACTCTAAAGAAATTCGCAAAGTTGAAGCAGCTCCTGCTTATCGGTTTTTTTTTAATCTATAGCTCTTTTTTACTATCTTTGATATTGATTTTACGCTTATTTATCCTTGTATTGAACACTTAAAAATTATAACTTTATTAATATTTGTCTGCGGATTTCCATGTTTGGGATACACCTATGCATTGAGGTTGTGTGATTGTTTCACACCATTTTTTTTAAAATATATATATTGTATTTGAAGTCAACACATATAATATTATGCATATTTTAATAATGGACATAAACATCTTTGTGTATCATAAATTTTTATGCTCATTTTATATTATTTATTTTCTTCTGTATCTCACTGTTTTTTTTTATCTTATAACATTTGAGTACAATGTCTGTCAATATCTGTTTTTATACCCAGTATATGTAAATATACAAGGTATATTAAGTTTAGCCCCGACTTTGTAACGCTTGAAAATATTGATCGCAGGCATGAATTTTTGACATATGTTTTCATAAAATGGCCTAATTCGGCTATTTCCGCATGTCCGCCCGTCCGTCTGTCTGTCTGTCTGTCTGTTCGTGAACACGATAACTCAAAAACGAATAGAGATAACGATCTGAAAATTTGTATGTGTGTTCTATAGCATAAAAGTGAGGTCAAGTTCGTTAATTGGCAAAATCGGACCATGTTTGCGCAAAATGGGCATAACTGCTTATTTTATTGAAACCGTAAGAGATATAACAAAAGTTTAAAAACAAAAAATCTTCTTCTCTATAAAATAAACAAATTTTGACTGAAAATTTTTTCCATAAACTCAGTATATACTGGGTATTCAAACAATTAACTCAGTTAGTTGTTATATTACTTGTTTCCTATTCTGTTATTTCATCGTACTTCCAATGGAAACTTTTTTATGATTCAAAATATTCAATTAAAAATTATTATGACCTGTTTCAAAAAAGAAAATTATAAATTTTAATAGACAGTAGGTATTTAAAAATTATTTTCCCCAAAAAGAAATAGAATGTAATTGATTGTATATTAAGTAGTTGTACAAAGATGGACATTAAAGTTGATTTAGTATGTAATTATACGACATAACTTTGTTATTATTGTATATTTCACTTTGAAATATCAAATTGTACAATAATAGATGCTTTTTCGTGTAATAGAATAGTGTATAGCCTTAGAACTTTGTCGACAAAAGAAAATTGAAAAAACCAATTCTTACCCTTAACTTTTAACGTGATTCTACATCTGCGAAGAAGATCTATGTGATAACCTAATGATTTTAATAACTTCAAAAATTCATTAAAATTTCTTAGATGAAATATCCAAAGATGACTTTATAACACAGAATCTTTCAAATAGAAAAAATTATTTCGGTGATATTCAGTGACAAAACATACAGAAATAAAATTTCAAAAAAATACAGGTATCAAATCCATACATGAGCCGTACAGGAAGATCCTTTATCGGTTATATACAAGATCTTTCTGTACGGCTAATGTATGGATTTGATACCTGTATTTTTGTTGTTGAAATTTTTAACTCCTAAAGTAGTACTATAGGTAATGCTTTGCAAGACTTATATTGGCAGTGATTGTTCATTATTTTTTCTCAATTACAAATTATCACCTTTCACTATTAAATGTTATTAAAAATCCGCTGTATATTAGTTCAACTTTACAAGATTTATTAAAATAAATAAATATTTGAGATTTTCTTAACAATTATTACGAAAATCTCAAATATTTGTTGTTTTAGTTAATAATTATAATGGATTTTCGTCATTTAACGACCCATTTAATACAAAATTTACAAGATTTGTTTCTAAAGAAATGTATGGAAAGAAAATTTTTATTTATTAAAAAAAAGGTATGCGCGAGCTGTTTACGTATATTGGATTGCAAAAATTTAGCTTCACAATTGGTCAACAAAACTTTTAATTAAACAAATGGCACATAGTTAATATAAATTTTATATACATACTGTATATAAAAATTGTGGATCACTTGTATTAGAAAATATAATTAGAAGACTTCATAAAAGATATATATTATATAATAAACTATTATTTATACTTCAAAATATTATATATATATATATATATATATATATATATATATATATATATATATATATATAAAATATTATCTTTATAAATTATATTTCAATATTCTAGATTAAACCGTGAAACAAGCATAGCTCTCACAGAATTCCCTTTTATTTTTCAATTTACTTAACGGAAAAAAAACCATCCATAGTGGAAGAGTATCAATAAATGGATGATAACTTCATCATAAAAATGTATATTTGTATATTCGGTATAGACAAATATTTTTCTAGCATAACAAATATATATATATATACAGAGGTAAAGTCAGCGTCATATATCAATAAACTCAAGTTTCATTAGCTTAATGGATTTATAGTCTTTCAATTTTTATATTACACACATTACCAAAATCAATTATATGTTCAGTATATTATTTTTTTATTGCATTATCTATTGTGATTACTATAAATAATAATTCCAATAGAAACAAAAAAGAATTTATTAGTACACAAGTGAAAACAAATAACTAAGTGTTACTTGCTCAAATACCCGATATTTGCAGAGTTTATGAAAAAATTTCCAATCAAAGTGTTTATTTTAAAAAATGGATTTTTTTTTCTTTGAACTTTTTTCTCTTTCTTCAAAGATTATTTTTTCAAAGATGCGAATTTTCCCCTTAGCCCCCCTTGTTAAAATTAGGTTCAAGATATCTTTTTAAGAACTTTTAAACAATGCAATTTATTCTAAATTTAAAAAAAAAATTGATTTATTTATGAAAAACTTCAAAAGTTTGTGATTTTGGGTGCTTGTAGCGATTTAATTAATTAGCACTTTTCAAGGAATTAATAATTTGAAAAATTTAAGCAATACATTTTTGCAACACTGGTTTCAACCTAGTTTCCTTAATAAATTAATAATTAATTAACGGTGCGCCTAATAAAAAAATGTCTCAGGACTTTTCGTTCCCTCTTATGGAACTCGACTACTTACGGGACACCCTGTATGTATATACTTAATATTTCCATTTAAAATACACCTTTAAAACACCGCTGGTAATGCATATAATAACTTTGACATTATTGAAAAAGGCGCCAGTCATGATCATCATCATATAGGAATAAAGAAAACGAGTCAACAACTTTACATATATACTTTTAAAGCAACCAACAACAAACTCGACTACTCTCCATCTAAAAAACTTGTATAGCATAAAATGTCATATATCTATCGTTTATATTGAATGAAGAATGGCGCATTGGAGGGCATTATTGCAGCTCACTAAACCATCACAACTGTACACATAAAAAAGAAGCGGAATATTTTTGACATGAAAACATCACACAGTGTCTAGACTTTTTATTAGTTGAATTTCATGTTTAACGTACATTTTTATACACTTATATATATAAGACGATATAGTAGGTAATATACTTTAATATACATACACGTAGATACAGAAAGTTTATAGAATATTCCAGTTTGATTTACTTACTAATGTTCACAATTTAGTAGCCATGAGCATTTTAAGTACCTACTCTTGGCCACAGAAGTTGATATCATTTTTAAATTTTATACGTGATTTGTGCCTTATTCATTCGGTTTTCGTACAAAAATTTCGAATAAAATTAGGTACTACATTTCCAAATATTTAATATGTAATGAACAACTTTTATCCGATGCATTTTTTCGAAAACCGAATCAATTATAAAATTTAAATAAATGATATCAACTTGTGTACTCCACAAGTACATGATAAAATGGACACATTACCTGCTGAGTAATAAAAGCATAAAAAGAATGCAGTAATGGCAATATTGAGTATTTATATTTACGTTTAAGGTCAACCCACAGATAAATTTACAGTTGAATATTAGTAAATTATTAACCATGGACCAAAGTGACTCTTTTATCCCGCGAGTGGGTTTTTAATCGATACTACAGTGAGAAGTAGGTAATACTCAAATTTGATAAAAAAACTCTTTATTTCTTGAAATAAAGAGTTTCTTTTCTCTTTTTCCTTCAAAATAATTCTAAATTATCTTTGCTTTCTTTTTATACGCTCATCAAGTTAGGGATTCGATGCGTCAAATTTATGTCCATATGACCCATATGTTTCAACATAGAATTTAATATTGCTGTCATATTGTGTTCCCTCACGGTTATATGAAAATAATCCATTTAAGGTGAAATTTTCTGTTTAATAAATCATGGTAAAATTTAGGCAAATATGTATCAGAGTCCCTTTGAAAGTAAACTGTGTAAAACAAACACGACTTTTAATCTTTTCGCAAACTACTATTACTACTGTATTACTAAAAATCGTGAAAATATGTATAAAAATCTTATAAACATTAGTGCCTGTCTCTTGTGGTGCAGTGTTTTCTTACAACGATGACACAATAATACACAACAGCAGGGATATATTTTTAATGTTGTCATTACTGTTAAGATCCATATTATTATTCATTCCGTAGTAGTTCCATTATTATTGCAGATATTGGAAAAAAACAACATTAAACTTATTTTGTTTTATTTTTGTTTTAGGTTAGCAATTTGATAACCAAATAAACAATGTAGTGATACATGATTTTGAATCTTATTTATTTTCAAAAAAACAAGTTCATTATTAAAAAAACGCAACGAGCACAAAATATTGGACTGAACATATCCAATAATTTGTGAATTGCAGTATGAAATTAAATTTTTGTATGTATGAAATTAAATTGCAGTATGAAATTAAATTAAGTATGGGATTAAATTTTTTTGACGACTCGATCGGATTAATTTAAGGAGTTGATAGATTTTAACCATTACTTCCCACCTTTAAAGATAGTTGGATTGGATGTACTTATAATTTTCATCCTCGGTATATAATATATACAAGGGTATATTAAGTTTAGTCTCAACTTTGTATCGGTTGAAAATATTGATCACTGATCACTGATCATTTCCGCAAAGTTGTCCGTCCGTAAACACGATAACTCAAAAACAAAAAGAGAGACCGCGCTGAAATTTCGTATGTGTGTCGTACAGCCCAAAAGTAAGGTCAAATTCGTGAATGGGCAAAATCGAAAAATGCTTGGGCAAAATGTGCAAAACTGTTTATCGTTAATACCGTATGAGTTGGAACAAATATTCAAAAACAAAAATTTTATTTAAAAAACTAATCAACTTTTGTTTGAAACTTTTTTTCATAAATTCAGTATATACTGGGTATCACTAGTTGTAACGTAGGTTTTAGATGGAATATACCAGGATATCTTGGCATATTTCTACAATGTCAATAAAATCACGATTCTAATTATAATTGATTTTAAATTTGATGGTTATTTGAGGTTAGGTTTTAGAAAATCAAAATTTCTTATTGACAGTGACGGTTTTCAGATATAACTAGTAGTATAAGACAGTCTTACATCCGTTATATTATGGGATTAATTAAATTCAATGATATTCTCAATCATTCTTTATTTTAAATGTACAACCTCGTTATTTTTATTCCAATATGGTTCTTCATTGTCTGTGGTAAAAAATTTATATTTAAAATGACCTTGTACTACGTAATAAACATTATCGATCTGGTTGTCAAACTTGATATGAAAAAAAAATTTTCCACACATACAAAAACAAAATATCATTGAAACAAACCCCTTGAAAATGAAAGATGAAAAATAATTTTTGAATAGACAGACTACGAGAGGCAGGCCTAATAGTAATAAAGATAACGACCCAACATGGAGATGATTATTACCCATTATATTCTCTGTAGATGAATGTGGTATTATATATCTTTCATTTAATAAAATATATTTTTCAATTAATTTTAATATATAACATTGATAATATTTTATTATAACCCCCACACATATCATAGCTCATTTGCATTGATTAGCATAATATTTTATGTTTATTCTTTTAGCACAAAATATATGGTTTTACATCATTTTAAATAAAACATCATTAGCGAAAAAAGTTTTTTATGAAAAACAAAATAATTTTTTTGTAAAATTTTATATTTTTATAAAACTAAAAATTTTATAATAATATGACCTATTCCACGGGTGGTTAACGTGGACGCCTCGATTTTTGACGATAGATTTAATTTTACTTTTAATATAGCTTCACTTTTAGTTTTAGACGGATGATATCTTCTTCCTTCTTTCTTGTAAAACGAAAATGGCTAAATCAGACCAACCACCCCTCCCCGGCAGAGGGGGGAAATCCATTTTTGAAACCGTAAGAGTTAAAAAAAAATGTTAAGAACAATAACTGTTCCTTTTCTGTTATAAGTATACAAGTTTTGTTTTTTTTTTACCTTTTTTATATAAACAAAAAAGTGCAGAAATAAATTGTCTACGCATTGATAATGATCTCTGTTTATACCGGGTAACTAAGCAATTCACTCAGATAATGGTTATTTTCACTCGTTTATCATTATAAATGTTTATGGTGATTTGAATACTTGATGGGAAAACGGCATACATCTTCTGCAAAGTATCCGTTGTCAGAATCGATCAAAGTGTACTTATACACTTATATACCAATCAAAGAGCTTAGAAAGCTCTTAAATATTTTAAAAAATTAGATATAAATTATTCTAAATATTATCAAAAAAAAAAAAGAAGAAATAATTAATTTTATAAACAGAAAATATCAGTTTCTTAGCCTATAATTCACGCAGCACTTTTGAATGCTGGCAACCGCTTTTAGTAGATGAACGTTCTTTTGTTTTTCGAAAAACAATTTTTAATCAAAGAAAATATTGAATATAAATATGGTTTACAAAATAAATGAAAATAACAAATGTCTGAAAATACCGGGTATACACTCAGTTCATTATTAATAAATTGTTTGTTTTAATTTTTGAGTTGAAAAACAACAACCATTTTTTTCCGATTTTGGACATTCACGAACGTAACCTCTCTTTAAAAAAAACATCCCAGATTTTAACTAGATTTTCTCAAATTAACGGTATTTTTGTATATTCTTATTCAATTTCTACCAATTGAAATATAGAATTGATGGATAAATAACTTTTAAAAACCATCATTTAAAAATAGAAATATTATTCCATTCGAAAAAAAATCCTTTTTAGTACGTAATTTAAAAACACGACAAAAAATCATATTATTCATTTTTAAATGTTTTCAAATACCTACACATATACATATGTGTGTGGTTTTTATACACATATATGTTATTTAAACACAAATTGACACAAATTTATCAATTCGACATGTTGAAAATATATCAATATCAATATATTAAATAAATATGATATAGAATGCATTAAAGAAAAAAAAACGAAAATTATTAAATGAATAATATACGATAAAAAATGTATATAAATTGTTATTAGTACATTTCCATCAATAAAATAATAGCAATTATTAATATTAAATATAATAAAATTTTCATATGGGTATGAATAATAGAGTACTATTTCTTATTCAATTTTTTATTTGTATTGTCAAATTGTTATGTCCAAAAAGTTTCTATGGATATTTAAAAAAATAAAAATTTTTTTACAAATAAACAAAACTAGACTCCAAAAAAGAAAAACGACGAACGATACATAATAAATTAATAATACTAGAATGTATTAATGACGTATGAGTTCTTAAATATGAATAAATACAAAACTATATTGAGTGAGGTACTGAAAATCATAAACTTTGAATAAACATTCCCAGAAATATTACAAAATTATATACAATTCAAAACTATTGGTCTGGGAGACCAAAGGGTTTTTACAGGATGATGAGAATCAAGCTGGTACTTTGTAAGTAGCTTCGTTTTGGCAAGACGCCCAAGTTTTTTAATTTATTAGTTTTGGAAAACGGTATCGAAATTTTCTGGATGCCGTTGAATATTCAGGATGGCAGACCATTTCATTGAATTTGTGGGACGAAAATTTTTCCTTGTTGTTCACTTGATTATCTTACAGTTAAACTTAAAAATTAAGTTATAACTTAAGTTTTTAGTGTTTTTAATTGGGTACTAACTAGTTTTTTTCTAGAGAATTCTATTTTTTATAAACAAAATTGGTTTTTAAACCAATATTTTTAAAAAAGCCCTGACCCAATTCAAAATCAGTTTAAAACAAGTAATTGTTTGATTAAAATAATCAAAATTATAAATTAAAAACTGTTGAAAAAAATTAAATTAAAATTCTTTTTTTTTTAAATCAAAGAAAGTCAGGTTTTAATTTTATAAAGTGTTGCCAAAATTGATATAGATTTAGTAAAATTTTACTAATATTTGTATTTTCTTTTTGTTAAAAATGAAAACTGGTCGAGTATTGGAGTATTGAAATCTGTTGTAGTTTCGACAGCGCTCCTTTTGAAGGCTAAAGAGAGATAAGATACCGCGATAAGGTATACAAATCAATTATAAAATTTTGAAAAATGAGCGCTACTTTTGTGGCCCTGTGTACTATGATAATATGTTTATGTATTTCGTGGATAGTTTGTTTTTGTAAATATTATTTAGATCAATGATAATCATATTAATTTCGTAACAATTTTATGACGTGTATATAGTTCATCTTAATGTCTGTATGGTATGTAAACTAAACGTTGACTTACATTGTTGTTGTATTCTAAAATGGTAGAAAAACGACCGGGTTTATAAATTTCCTCGCAAAGTTACAACACATTTACATGCATAAAATGCAGTCATGTATGATCTACTCTTTCAAAATTGGAAATGATATGCTTTTAAAATATATGAAGCGAATATAGTACAGTTCTCTATCTAGGTATTATGATGTATAATATGTGGTTTTGTTGAATATCCGATGGGTGACGTGTTTTGGGTTAGGTCATTTTTTCAAAGAGATGAATGGCATATTTTTAGCATGATATATCTAAAAATAGAGGTTTTCTCCGCAGTATTGCCTCAAGTGAAGACAATAACGTCTTACGTGCAGCGTCGTTACGCCTTGCATATCGGGAGAAAAATTTTCCTTGATCTCGACTTCTCGATAATTACGTATTAACTTCCAACAATAACTTTCTTTGTCTCGGCTTGACTTCGAAACCAAAAGCTCGTTTTTCCATAGACAAACTAAACAGATTGATCCTGATATATATGAAAAAAATGCATTACGCAGGAGCTGCGTCAACTGAGAGAATTTGACCGAAGACTAAGTTCGTTATTGAAAAGAATATATCAAGAGTATAGAGAAAGAAAAAACCACAAAATATAGATTATCCTGCTTAACATTAAACAAATGCATTTAAATACATTAAAAATATCAAATGATCACAATGCATTTGTAATTATTCATTATTGTGGGTATTGTTTTTAAATTGCAAATATTTCTGTAAATATTACAGAAAATATGGTCAGTTATTGAATTTGTAGTAAAATTAATTTATTCAATTTTCATCCATTTTGATTGGTTGTACCATTCATTTGTCAACGTGAAACTTTTCTCGTATGATATAAATTTATGACTTTAAAATGTAAAATAGTATCTAATCTAAAATCCAATTTTTTGTTATGTTTTGACAGTTTGGTTTTTTACGTTATGTAAAAATTTGTACGATAAACTTTTTTCAAACAAAATTAAATCGATCGTTTGTAAAAATCCAATTTTTACACTATGGCAGGTTTAATAAGTTTTAAACATTTTAGACACTGAGTTTTTCCATTCAAAATACCATTTTTACCAGTTCGAAAGCTTAGGTTAAATTTCTTCAACTCTTTTGAAGTATGTTTGAATTTAAAATAAATGTACACAATTAAATTATATATCGTACAAGGATAATAATGTGAGAATATGACCTATAATAACAAATAAAAAACAATTTTTTTTTGAAATATACATGGATTTGGGACTCTAAAGATAGCTTTATCGTAATTTTGATATCGAATAAAGTTTTTTGATTTAGCTAGTCGCTACCCAGTTTGACATAAATCTATTTTTTCATTTCTAAGACATAATAGTTTTAGAATTACATTTAAAGTCTTTAGGTAGAATCTTTTTCGAGTTTATCATTCACTATTTTACAAAATTGACATATTTAATGACATAGATAGATAGATACATCTTGGGGTCTAAAAAGTTATGCACTTCGACCTTATGGTCCATTCTGCTGCACCTTCCTCTTCAGCCCGACGAGATTCGATTCTCCTATATGTTCTCCTATATCAGGTATCCCTGAAGGTTGATAAATTCGGGGTGAGATCACCGACTATCCTATATCTGCTCTAACCCAGAGGTTTGGAGTCAAAGATAATGTGGCTGAAGGTTTCTCCCTCCTCGCCACACAATCTGCACACAATGGACCCGTTATGGAGTCCCATTGTATGCAGATGCTTCCGCAGGGGATAATGCCCCGTAATGAATCCCTCCGCATTTACCTCGCATCGAGACATAGCCTCTTGCTTGCACTCTGAAGCAGTACCTTCCCGAGCTGCTTCCGCGGTACTTTTTCCCAGTGATTACGGTGTTTAGCGTTTGACCACTCAGATAAATTTAACATTGTTCCGTTTTGCCAGCTCCAGCAGTTCCTACAGACAATCCTTGGCTACTCCTGAAGTGATTTCAGTTCCAGACAAAGCTTTAAGAGCAGATTAATTGTCCGAGAGAATACATACGTTCTGGTTTATGTAGCATCTACGTAGATTCAATGACCATAGTGTACTACTTCGATTGAAAAAAATATAGAAATTTTTAGTTTTTTTCAATTCTTTGACGAAAATAGTTAGGAATATGAAATTACTCTACGAAAAATGATTAAAATTCGACTTTTGTGATACAATAAATCCGATGTACTAACCCGATTACTAAATTTGGCTAAAAATCAATAGTATAAAATTTAAAATTGAATAACAATTAAATAACAAATCATACAAGCGTCATTAAATTCACAAACATTACTGAATACTGATACAGAATTGATTACATTTTGTTTTGCATGTTAAAAAACATTATCTGTTCAATTTAACATGCAAACTTTTGAGACTTAAGTAATCTATCACAATATATTAAAAAAATATTTAAATTTAAAAAATATATACATAAATTTAAATTATTTTAGGTTGACGTGTGATCTCAAATACCCTGTACAACTATTTTGTATTTAAAAACAAAATTAGTATATAACGTATGTGAAGAAATATTATTTACATAAAAATATAAGATGTCAATCATTATTATTTATTGAATTGTATATTATACATCTATATTTTATAAAGTGAATAAAATAAGCATATATAATATGAAAATATATATATTTTTTATTGTTATACACCGTGTAACTGAGAAACCGTGTTTTTATTTTTTTATTTTAATTATATTATATTTATTCATTTATTTAAATAAAATGGTGTTTTATATATAATTAAAAAATAGATTTTTTATATAGAATACTTTTTTTTAATGTAACATAAAACTCTTTTAACTAATATTAACATTATAATTATTATTTTAAATTCATAAAAACACGGTTGCTCAGTTACACGATGTATATTAGTTAAATGGATCTGTATAATATTTTTTTTATTCCACATCGATTTCAATGATTTTAAATATTGCTATTTACGTAAAGAAACTCAGTTCCTAAATCTGTTATCTAAATTTTATCCAATTTCAATGAAATATTTTTGAAAACTTATTAGAAAAAAACTATTTTCGAAAATCTCTCTCGAAATCTTTAAGAGTTATATTAAACATGTCATATTTGAAAATTTTACTACAAATTACATATAATTCGAAACTAATTTCATTAAAATTGGATAAAGTTTAACTGTGATAAAGTATAATTTATTTTTCGGATTTTGGTGACATCAAAATCAAGTACTACTAAAAATCGGTTTTTGCATATCTAAGATAAATTTTATCCGATTTAAATGATACTAAAAGGTTTTACACTAAAAATTGTTGATATTAAGAGACCGCACTTTCTTTACATAAAATTTTGTTGATAAATATGCAACTTAGATCTGAATGGCATGAAATTTGATGTGTTTTTGGTATTTTAAAGTCCAGGTAATGACTAATTCGATCAAGTAGTGTTCGGAAAGTAGTGATTAGAGGCTGAGGGGAATAGATAATTTTCAATTTCGCTCTTAATTTTACCAACTTAGAAATATTTCTCTATACTACAGTTGTAGAAAATACGACATTTTATCTCCGATTCATCAAATAACAACAATCGGTTATTATCGGTCTTACAACTGCATGTAGTTTATCCAAGCAAAGTAGAATTTATCCAATTTTAAATTTCAAAATTTATCCAAGCAAAGTAGTCTTCGGTTTTCAATCCAGGTTTAATGTATAACCTATTAATACAATTACCATTTAATCACGCTTAAGTTATTTCAATGAAAAAAAAACACTGAAATTACATTTATATATCAACTTCTAAAGCTTCTATCATTAGACATCAGCTTCTATAATTATATATCTGCTTCTCGAGCTGTTGAAGGTAGGTTTAATAATAAATTCTGAAAATTACGAAGAAATCTCATAAACAAAGAAAATGCATCAACTATAAATATAATTCGATTACAAACATTTTGTCTGCTTGGTTCAATCATTTTTTCCATAGTAATTTCCCTATGTAAAACTGACAACCGGTAAGGTGAAATAATTTTACCGCGGTATTTAATCTAAAGAACAAATATATTACATTTACAAAAGAAGCAGTATTCAAAACATAAGAGAAAACATTACATATCACAAAGGAATAATATAATCTTTTTAGTTATTGTTGTTTATGAACAAACATTTGCAATAAAAAAATTAGATTGGAAATTCTCTGAAGACATCTATACACAGAGTGATACTTGAAATCACCTCAACTTTAAAATACTATAAATTTTCAGCTGATTTCATTGGAAGAAATATTTTAAACGCTTAAAAAAGGCGCATTAAAATTTGGTTTATATTGTATGTAAAAATGTATGGTCTCGAATAGATAGATTTCAACATTATACTATAAAATATTTTTCTTTTTCTGAGACGCTAGCTTTTTTTTAAATTTAATTCTTACAGGGTTGAGTATTAAGTGTTTATAAGTGTTAAGTACGCTAGGGTCTCACACGTAAAGAAGTTTTCACCTACGTGTATCGGAATGACAACTACAGTTACAATTGTAGGTACTAAGATATTCTGAAATAAATATGAAATACAGACAATGATTTGGGATTACAACCAAACGTTGTAATCCCAAATTTTGCATAAATATCTAACAATATATACTTATGAGTTTGTTGGTAGTTTCCAGGTAACTTAGGGAACATGTACTGCACTCAATTTCCAGCTGCTTTTTGGTTTTATTTTGACTGGGGTATCATATTAGAAATGATACTTTAATCGAGGCTTTTTCTGGTTTTAAACAATTATATTTAATGGAAACTGAATAAGAAATTATAGAATTATTAGAAACTTCTGGTTTTCCCTTTTTGTGATTTCTTTGGTTTGTAACAGCTGGACCGATTTGGCTTATTTAAAAAAAAATGTTAGTTAACTTATAGTCCGAATATGGTTTTAACGGTAAGAAAAGTTGCCCGCAAAATTCGAAAAAACTTATAGTACTTATTTTTATGGAACCTTTGTATGATTTTTTATGTTTACTTCTTTAAAATAAACAACTTGAAAAGGCGATAATGGTCCCTTACACACCCACAACCTCCAGGGGTTGTGAAAATATCTAACGTTAAAACCGTAAGCGATAGAAAAAAATTCAAATTACAAAAAATGTCCCCTTCATAAAAAATAAATAACTTGCAAACTAGATCATTGTGCCCCACACAACCACTCCTACCAGGGGGTGTGCAAATATCTAATTTTAAAACCGTAATCGATAGAAAAAAAATTCAAATTACAAAAATGCCCCTTCGTAAAAAATAAATATATTTGTAAACTAGATCATTGTGCCCTACACACCCACTCCTGCCACGGGGGTGTGAAAATATCTAAGTTTAAAACCTTAAGAGATAAAAATAAATTCAAAGACAAAAATTGTTCCTTTTTGAAAAATAAACAAGGCCCACACCAGGTACTGGTAGTTAAAATAAATTTTTAATATATCATTGCTTTTACCTGAATTTATCCGAAATATTTTTGCTTTTACGCAAACGAAGCCATACAAGGCAGCTAGTTCAAAAATAATTGTTTTGGCATCTATATGAATCCAAAAATGTTTCTCGTTAAATCTGGATTTCAGATTTCACAATTCCCTTATATTACTTTGTCCTGTCTACATAGAGGTAAAACAGTTCAATATATATACAAACTTTTATATACATATAAAATGCATAAACAATGAAACCATTTTGTTGAGATCTTAATGTTTGACTTGGTGGTCAACGAACAACGTTTTGTAAATAACCAAAAATCAGTGAATTGTGAAAAGTATTGGTTTTACAATACATTTTCTCTATATATATGTCCAGTCAAACGATTCTTCGTTCTGGTAGCAATACTAAACTATTACCGAAGACGACGGACGCAGTAAGATGATTTCCACAACTCAATTCAGAAAAGAACTTTCTCTATATATTTGATTTTCTATGTTGTTGCCATTATTATCCATTCAGAGCAAACATACCGAACGTTTTGTTAAGCATAATATTGAAAATACTTTAATCCAGTTTAATTCTACAAAAAAAGGAAATTTTTCATACAATATTTGTTAAGATTCAGTTATTAGTGATTTTTATGTTTGAAATTATATTTTCTAGGTGCTATTTAATGATTTATCAATCAGTTTTGTTTTAGAAGTTCGTCATCAATTTTTCAATCGTAGACTAAACAGTGACCAGTCTAAGTAGCCGAGCCGTCTAAGGCGTTATGTCTGTGCAGTATGCAGTACTTGGAAACTGGGAGGTTATAGGTTCGAATCGCGACAACGGCAATTATAAAAATAAAAAGGAGCGGTTAATTGACTAAGCTGTCGGCGTATGGACAAGAACGAAGTAACCGGCTATGCTTGAGAAGGTTTTCTGCAGTTTCCTTCTCGAACTCCAGATGAATATCGGCATAGTTCCTATCATAGTCGGCTGCAGCCGCATATCGTACCAATTTCTAGTCTACTCACAAATTTCTTCCACTCCACTCACATATCCTAAGGCATCCTAATCAACCTTATGGTCGAAGTGTAGCACGTCCAGGGCAACCTTTACAATCTCATCTCTACAGTGCGAATTTGAATGGAACTATGTTTTGAAATTGAGACTTGTTTTTTGGAGTTTGCCTTACAAGTTAGCTGGACGTATCTCACAAGATTGCCAAAAATTTTCACTCATGTATAACACATTTGATAAGATTAGATTCAAATCAGAAGTAAATCTTATAAAGAGCTTTTGTACCGCGACCAATTTGATCTATTGTACCTCCTTTCCTTCAAAGGTGTTCAAGCATCCCTATGGTCTTCATAAACGCTAGAACATCTCTATGATTTCATCTGAGTGGAGATGTGCCCATACCCAATGATAATGTCTTTTGAGAGAGACGCTTTCGCATTCACACAATGTAAATTCTGGTTTCCCCCTCTTCAAGACAAAATCTGCAGAGATTATTGATTTTCTGCATATGTTTATTGTGTTTACAGTACCCAGTAATAAGGATAATAAGTATCCTCAATTGATTTTTTCCTAGTTGTAAACGTTCAAACACCTTTTCCGCATGAGAAGCTATTTATATAGCCATTGTCTATATATAACACATGAGAAATTTTAAAATTTTAATTTTAGCTCTCTTTTATGTAAGTTAAGCCTTGTAAAATTTGTATAGAAAAAAATTCAGGAAACCTTGCAATCTGTACCATTTTCCCTTATAAAAATCCGTAAGGTTTCATACCAATTACTAAAATTGGTGAAGCATGTTGCAATAACGATACGTTACCCCACATTCCCCATATACACAATAGGGAATATGCATGAAATTTTTTTTTTCACATTTATTTTCAGAATATGAAAATACTGTTAATACTGTAATAATATTTAAAAACGAAATTAAAATCCGACAAATATCAAGGATGCTATAAGCTTTTAAAGATTATTATCTGTCTCTTTCTTGCAAAAATACTAAAAACGGAGTTTTACGTGTATTTTAAATGGTGAAAGTGTAATATGACGTCACAAAACACATCAAGAGGGCTATCACCCTCTTTGTCTAATCGGGAATTTCAATCATTCATATCTCGCTGATTTTTAAAGTTATTTGAAAAGTAATTTTACCTTGATATTTGTCAAGTAAACATACTTCAATTCAAGTGAAAAAAAATTTTCATGCATATTATTACGAAGTTTTAAGCGACACGGGCAGTCAACAAATAAGAAGATATTCATAAGAAGATATTCTATCCGATTAAAACCGTAAATGCATCCTGATGTGTAGTCTAAGATACTCTTACTGGATTAAAAAGCTATCCATATAGTCGACAGGCTTTAGAGTCATCATTTTAATACAATTTATGTGCACAATGTTACTACTTACTGTTTGTTGTTCATGCCATGTATTTGTGTGTGTGTGTGTGTGTGTGTGTGTGTGTGTGTGTGTGTGTGTGTGTGTGTGTGTGTGTGTGTGTGTGTGTGTGTGTGTTTGTGCATGTGAGTTTGTGAGCTTTCGAATCAACATCATCTTTCACACAAAATAGTCAGTCAGTCATTGTGAATATGTGTGAGCCTCGACTATCTCGATACAGATGTATGTATGGAAAAATATAGAACGAAAGGCAGAAAAAAACGTTGAAATGCTTTGATGTGTTAGTGATTGAATTATATATCAGAGAATAATATACCAGGGAAAAAAAGAAGCCATTGTTTGCGTTATAAAAATGTTATTGCGCTTTTTTCTTTATAATTGCCTTCGATTGTCGGCTGTTATTTAGTTCGGTTTTTTTCTCTCCATATATTTATTCTGATATTATTCAATGAACAATTCTTTTATGTAATGAAAATATTTAAGTTTTATTTGATTTTTTTGTTCTCTTTAACATCATAAATGATTATTTTTCGGAGTTTTGGGATTCCGTACCACGATGCGACGATAAAACACTTAATGAAGTTTTATTGAAGTTTATTTTGCTTGCTGTACTTTTAAATCCGATCTCTTCAGAGAAGCGCACTACAACTATTTCTTAATCCTGAGTCTAAGGTTAGATAATTCTGTAAAGCATTTTTTCAGTTGGAAAATGGAAAAATTTTCTATATTTTTGTTTTAAAATAAACTGCGGTTTGTTTGGGGGTCTCTTTTTATACCCAGTATTTATTATATATCCAAGGGTATATAAAAAAGGGTATATAAAAGTTTAGTTCCGACTTTGTAACGGCTGTCTGTGTTTCAACACGATAAGTCAAAAAATAAAAGATTTTGTATGTATGGGCAAAATCGGACCTTTTTTGGGCAAAATGGGCAAAACTGTCTCTCTTTGAAACCGTGAGACAAAGAACAAAAATTTACCGACAAAAAAGGTTTCTGTTTTAAAACTAAACTACTTTTGTTTGAAACTTGTTTTTCATAAATTTAGTGGTTTAATTCACTAGTTATATATACATTTTTTTTGTTGGTTTAAAATGTCTTTTTAACCAAAATAACTATTTTTCTAACCAAAGATGATAAAAAAAACTTTACCTATTTCTAGGGAAACATTTTATTGTAAGCAAACTTTGTAGAAAATCATTCCAATCACATAATATATGTTTGTAGTCCCAGATATTCATTATCACGGTCGAAGCTAGCAACAATTTGAATCATCGAAATCGAGATAGATATGAATATGTTTATGCAATTGCTTTGATTAAAGTTGGAATTGTTTTACAGTGAAAAAATCAACTAAAACTGTAATCGTCAAATTATTAGATCTGAATTTTTGAAGAATTTATCGTGTTTTCTAAGTATATCACAAACCTTATACATCAAACGATCGAGCAATAAGAACGCTTTTAAAATCATGAAATAAATCACTTGCTTACGGAATGTTTATTGTGTAAAGCATGTAGACGCATACTTGTAATAATATTTTATTACTTATATCAACATGTGTGCGTAATGTTTTGTAAATTTAAGGGTAATGTATTTTTTTGTCGAATGATTATTGAAGTATAAACAAATTTCCAAAGAATTTAATCAGTGTATGTATGTAATAAAAACTTTCAAATATAAATTGATTATATTAGTTCGTCCCAGATTATATTCTTAGAAACAAAGATCAAACAAAAACAACAACTAAAATTATTAATGTGAAATTTAATATATTTATAATATTTTAATGAACATATTATTTTGAAATTTGATCGAAGTCTTTAACATCTATCAATATTAATAACTTTGTCATGGAGGGAGATAATTATTTTGTTTACAATAAAATAAAAATTAATGTCAATGCATGATTGATATTTTGTTTGAATAAAGGTTATTGATACGGATTCTATGTATTTAATCATAGGCTCTCAACCAAGAAGTTGTATTGTTAAACTGTATATTTTTAGTATGCCCACATATATCGCAAACTGAACAGTGACTCTAGAAAGAATGATATAAAGTTTTTGTATACAAAATTCAATTAAGCATAAGTTGTATATAATAAAGCAGAGTGTCGCAAAATCGTTTTAGATTGTAAATTACATTGGAGTTAAGAGGATCTAGTATCAAATCACAATGTTAATTGAGAAAAAAATCTATATTTTACGCAACGTTTCAGTATAAATTAGCACTTCTTCAGAGAATGATTATTGTATATGGTATTTGATAATTACTATTGAGTATTACTTGTAATGAGATTTTCTTGACATTAATTTGTAAACTTTTGTTATAGATCGCCTGAAGTGCTAATTTATCACGAAACGTTGCGTAAAATATAGATTTTTTTCCTCGAAACTCCAATTTAGAATTTACCATTTGCTAGATAATAATCACAAACCAAACACGAATATAGAAGTATTTCACATAGCGAAAAAAGGACATAGACTTGATGTGTTGGAAGGACTGGAGATCCATAAACATAACAATGGACCAAACACCCTTTTGAACGAACAAATTGATTGCTTCCCATCGAAACTATTTTCTTTGATTTAAATTCGATTTTATTCATTTATTCATTATAAACAGTTACATATTTTTGCGTAATTCCCAGCAATTCCTAGGAATTACTATCAATATTTTTATTTTTTATTTTTTAACATTTGACTTATTTGATGTGGAAGTGTGTTTTGAAAGATTGGAATGCATTTTTATTAGGTATTATTGTTCTAAATTTGCTGTTATATGATTTGTTTTGGTGTATTCAATTGTTTTATTATATGACGTATGGTGTTTTTCAATATATACAAAAATTCTTTTGTATAAATATGAGTCACCTGATATCGTATTGCCTTACAGTTTCGACAATGGGATAAAACCCGAAACATGTCAACATTTGAAATTAAATTTAAGTGGAATTGCAAAATATAAAAAATTATAAAATAAAAAATTTTTAAAAACTCATTTTTTTACATAATTTATTTTTACAAAATTTATTTTACTCCAAAAAATTCTATCCAATTTACAATCATCAAGGATCTTAATTTATTCATTACCGTTTTAGATATTCCTTAAATTGCCTGTGTATGTCGCTCTGAGACGTTCAAAAGACGATAATAGTTCATTTAACACATAACCTCTCCATAGTTTGGTGCTACGGCATAGTGTTTTTAGAATATAAGTTAATAAAAAAACAAAAAAGTACTTTTTACTGTTGCAATACTGATTTAAATTATTTCCGAACTAATTGTACACTGGGCCACAAAAGTTTATGTAATTTTTTTAAATTTTATAGTTGATTTGTAAATGATTTGATTTGTTTATAGTTCATTATAAATATACTAACTAAATACATTTATTTTCTTAAAACATTTTCTTAAAAGCGAACTAATAAGGTTCTACAGCGACTAATAAGCAACCAACAAATTTTGAAAATTGTGTACGTTTGTGGCTCATAGATAGATAGATTGTAGAGGTTATAGATGAATTTGTAGGCTATGCGGCTGCAGCCGACTATGATAGGCACTATACCGATATTCATCTGGAGTTCGTGAAGGAGACTGCAGAAAACCTTCTCAAGCCGGTTACTTCGTTCTTGTCCATACGCCGACAGTTTAGTTAAATAACCGCCCCTTTTTTTTCTTTATAATTGACAAACGATGTCGGGATTCGAACCCATAACCTCCCAGTTTCCAAGTAGGCGTACTGCGCAGACATAACGCCTTAAACCGTTGTGGCCCATAGTAAACATATTAAATTCGAAAAACCTTAGCAAAGAAGGGAATGGGATTACCTTTCACAGAACCTATTTTAGGAATTTCAAAAACAACATGCAATCAAAACAGCATACGTGATTAACGAGTGGATAGACTTTAAACACCGTGATCACTGGGAAAATATACCGCAACAGCAAAAGTCGGGAAAATAGTGTTTCGGAATGCATCAATAAGGTTGTCCCTTGATACACTCCACCTGAACAGGTTACAACTTCGAAACGCTACCGGATTCGCCATCGAACATTATCACCTACGGAGGCACCTACACAAAATAGGATTCCACAATAAAGAGGAAACATTCAGCCACATCGTCTTTAGCTATCTTGCTTATAGCAGATTTAATATATTCGTCCCATCTCACCCCGAATATACGAACCTTCAAAAAACGTGCTAAGCAAGCTCCTGGCTATTGCCAAAATATGAGAGAAGCAAACCTCGTCAGACTGATCGTAAAAAGGGGGACAAAATGGGCCATAACATTGAAATGCAATACTTTAAATACTCCGCAAGTTTATCTGTCTATCTAAACATTATTATAACTGATGAATAATTAATGAATCATATAACAAAAAATTTAAAGTAACAACACATATTCAAAATGAACAAGACAATGACTTACAAAGTATGTAAAATCATTAAACTTTTGAATGAGTTTTCAATACAAAACCTAATAACTCGTAACATCATCATTTATAATCAATAATATGGCGCCAAAACTACATATAATATTATTAAAATAAACAGATATTAAAAGTAATCATATATACAGTCAAACCTGGATAAGCGTGAGTTCAAGGGGGCACAATCTCATTCTCGCTTATAGAGGTTTCTCACTAATCCGAGTTTCTCGCTAATGCAGGTACATGGGTAGCGTTTCTCTCTTATAGAGGTACGCAGCAATAACAAGTCACAGCAAGTACGAATGTAGTAAATATGTAATATGAGTAGCTATAGTTCCTCCTAAATAATATAAATAAATAAAGCTCGACTGTCGCTTATAGAGGTATAGATAAGTAGCAGTCTCATTTACGGAGGTCCATGAAGGAAAAGCGACTCTCTCTTACAGAGGTTTCTGTTTCTCGCGAATAGAGGTTTTGGGAGCTTAAAATGACGGGTCCTGGCTATTACTCTCACTTATAGAGTTTTCTCACTTATCCAGTTCTCACTTACCCAGGTTTGACTGTATTTACTTTATAAGCAGAGAAAACAGAGAGCGAACAGCCTGCACACACTAAAAGTATTATCTAATAACCTCATAATATATATCATAGGGTATATAATATATATTTCAGATTATAGCCATTTTAATATCACAGCATATATATATATATATAGTATAAGATTATACTCTGTATATAAAAAGAAGCGTAGTGATGGGGAGAAGAGGAGGGAGGAGATTATACGTGGGGGTCAACTTATTTTATTATATTATATACATTTATTAACGATCACAAAATGTTCATTACCGTAAGCATACAGAAAACTATGTTAACGATGCTTAAGTATAGTTTTCCGACACATTTATGTGTATCGTATATATATATATATATATATATATATATATATATATATATATATATATATATATATATATATACATATGTATATATATATATATATGTATGTATGTATATATGCATGGGAGAACAAAAATATATAATCATAAATACACATGGAATAGAAATGAGATGAATTTTATAATAATACAGCGCAACCTTTATAACCCATTGATGTAGGGATATGCCCGGATATGGTGAGTTTTGCGGTATTGAAATCTATGGCAATAGTCGTGGCTTACGTAATTGGATCTAGAGGTAAAATATAAACTTAATGAAATAGGTCGAATCTTCTTTGTTAACATATAATATGTCAAAAATAAAATTATAAAAATTAAGCCTTATTTTTATTTTAAAATATAAAAATTCGTTACGCAGGAGCTGCTTCAACTTAGCGAATTTCCTTAAAATACATAAATCACTTTCTAGCGGTCGCAATTTTAGTCTGATCAAAATGTTGAATATGATTTGCAAAGCCAATTGTATTAATAAATAGCATACGTCAAGGGGAAATGGGGGCCTAAAGAAAGAAGAAAACACAAAATATAAAATATCTCTCTTAATATTAGAATAATCAAAAAATACGTAAGGAATAAAGTTGGAGAAAATCATGTTTGGTACAATTCATCACCTTATCATTTTTCCTCAAACTCTAATGTGTACAGAGATAGTGAGGAATTTAATTTTTAATCTTAAACCGTCAATATTTCTGTAAATATTAGGGTAACAGAAAAAATGATAAGGAACAAAATTACAGTAAAACTTAATACCTACAACTTTATATCTTATAATTTTTTCGATTTTTCGAATATTAAGGGAGATATGACAAATTTTGTGTTTCCCCCTCCCTCTAAACCCTCCTTTCCCTTTGTTCGATTTTACCCATTAAAAACCCGAACTTGGCCTTTTGAATAACAAAAGCGCCTCAAATACCAAATTTCATTCCGATAAAATAAAAACTGTGACCGCTAGAGTGATTACAGACACATATATATATATATCATTTATGTATATATACATGTATGTATATATATATATATATATATATATATATTTATATGTATGTATATATAGCTATTGGTCCCATACCGAAGTCAAAATTTCGCAAAAATTTCTTAAAATGTCCATCGATCCTACCTAGTAGATGTCAAAAATCACCATCTGTAAAATTTATATATATATATATCTATGGACATATATATAAATCTGTAAAATTTATATATATATATATATATAAATTTTACAGATGGTGATTTTTGACATCTACTAGGTAGGATCGATGGACATTTGAAGAAATTTTTGCGAAATTTTGACTTCGGTATGGGACCAATAGCTCTATTTCCTTTCAGGAAATTCGCTAAAATGAAACTTTCAATGCAAGAATATATATATATTTAACGAAACAAGAAAGTTATTTAGCTTTGAAGGGGCTATCCTAGGGGTGCTTACTTATTTCAATACTTCAAGTTGACCTTGAAATGGCCTCGATTAAAATGGGGCACCTTGTATAATACTAGCATTTGAGTATATTATTTTTAGTGGCTTTAGCCCAGCCTCTTTTTGTTTATTCATTTTATAAATTCAATTTGATTTAAGAAGAATTTTTTCATAACTTTATTAATAGATTATCTGTAAAAATAATATAAGAGTTAAATAAAATAAAATACTGATCTTGTGATTAACGGTCATGGGCGTATATAACATGTCACCAGTATTCTCACTTAAGAAAGAATGCAAAAATAAACTTGTGTCATATATATACTCGTATAAAAAAATATATATAGTCAACAAAATATTGGAATCCTACTTGCTATCATGTAAGAAAAGCAAAAAAAAAAGATAGTTTTGATCGTTCAAAGTCTCCGACTAGAAACTATTTTTCCAATGAGTGGAAATAATTTTCAAATTGGTTAAAATAACCAAAAATGTATAATACCAGTAATATTAATATTTTGTGAGAGCGCCTAACAGTTTTATTCTAGTTTTTAATGCAACTGGGTTTTAAAAGAAAAGCATTGTTTTTTAAGTTATTTTTATTTTATGACTAAAAAATATTTATTAATTTGCCAACGATTCCACCAAATTAAAATATTCATTAACCAAACTTATATTTTATAGGAAATATTTTCAAACTTCATGGTGAGTTCATCCATGGTGGATTCATGTTATTGTTATCAGAATTAGATCCATTTGCAATATTTCAAATAGATACCTATTACTTATTAAAGAAGGGTGAAATTTCACGATGTAGAACATCAGGAAAATCTTTGAAAAACAGAAATGAATTGGTCTTCTATTGATTGTAAAAAATGTTAATCAGATCTATTTTATAAGCTTGTATTTAACTTCTTTTTCTATTTCTTTGTTTAAATATTAAACTCGGCCTTGCGCACTACCGTGCTCTAGATAATATCAAATGATAATTAACGAGAACTCTAGGTTTTTGAAATAAAATTTCAAATTCGTCCCTTTACCTAGATCAGTTTTTTTGTATTATAAATACGTATTTCGACTACAAAGTAGACATCATCAGTATAAATTAGTTAGTCGTAATTTACTCTTTGACAATTAGAAATAGATAGAAAGTCGAGATCAATAGACAAATATAAAAATAAATAAAAAATTAACTAAAATCAATTAAAATTAAAATATAATAAATTTTAAATTTCAAATATAATAAATTTTATTGAAATTTATCTTTTTAAAATTTCTTTCAATCAAGTTTACTCCTGTTGACCTTACTCTTATTAAAATTACTCTTATATTGTCTCTGGATATGTTACTCGTTGCTAACTTGGTGACAGTTTCACACTAGATCTAGGTAAAGGAGCGAATTTGAAATTTTATTTCTTTGTTTGTTTATAGGGAAAAAATCGGACAATTGATTTTTCGAATGCCGGAAATTCGATCATGCTGAAATTTGTCACAGAGTGTTTTTAATTCTGGTGATTTGATCCTAGCTGAATATACTGATAATAAAATAGGAAAATATTCCCTGAAATAGAAACTTGGTGAAAAAGTGTTGGAAAGTAGTAGATAAATATAAAAAAGCAAGTAGGGAATTAATTTGAGCTTTTTCGTCTTTAAGTAAAAGTAAATTAATAAATTTTAAATTTTTAATTTAACTATATAGACAAGCTTTTATTTAAGGATCTTAAATACACTTTTTAACCTGAGTCACCAACCTGTGACTATAAATAGCTTGAAGTGCCGCTCAGGTTTTAAATCTTTAAGAAATTGATTTTGCGTTTTATATTAATTGCATTACATAGTGAATTAATTACCTTAAAGCTTCACCGCCCTAAACTTTTATTTGTAGTCATATATTGGTGACCTAATTAGTCCGTTTCCGCAAATGTGCCTGTCCATCCGTCTGTCTGTCCATCGACACGATAACTCAAAAATAAAAGGAGATAGGGAGCTGACATTTTGTATGTGTGCTAAAAAGTAAGGTCAAATTCGGAATGGGCCAAATCAAACCATGTTTGGGCACAAATGGTCAAAATTGTCTATCTTTAAAACCGTAAGAGATAGAACAAAAACTTAAAGACAAAAAATGTTCCTCTTATAAAAATGCATAACTTTTCTATGAAACTTTATTTCATAAATTCAGTATTTACAAGGTATTTATGCAATTAACTCAGTTAGTTGTTATATTTTCTTGTTAAATATAAATCTCTAGATGGACTATACGTTTTTAGAATTATTTTTATTTTATTATGGTGCCAAGAGGTTTTACTCTATATTAAAACATGGTTTTTGTATTACGTTTGTTTTATTGCAATTATAGTAATAATGCACAACAACTGGTTTATATATTCTGGTTGCAACGGTAGGTTTACATCCAACACAAAACAATATATATATATATATATATATATATATATATATATATATATATATATATATATATATATATATATATATATATATATATTGTCCATATACTGTACATTTAAGTGGAAATTCATTCACACAGTTAGGCAAACAAGCAAGCAGACTAGCAGACACCCATTGAGCGAAATTATATGAAACACTAAACAAAAACATTTATAGAAAATATACCATATAAAGGATTTTGTTAATTCACTGGGATTTGAATTCACTTTCGATTTACACACAAAAATGTATTGTAAATAGCCTGTTCCATTCTTCAAGTAATGTTAACATACTTTGAAAAAGTAATGAATTGTTTGGAGACTAATTATAAAAATTTAGAACTACCGGACCGTTTTGTCTCTATTAGTATTAAAATGATGTCAAAACTTAAACGATCAAGATGCCCAGTGTATGTTTTCAGTGATTTGAAAATCAGATTCAAATAGAGACATAAATGGTTCAAAAACCAATATATTTCAATTCCCTAGGACTAATTTATCCTTTTTGAAATTAAATTTAGTGTCAATTAGCCTATTGTTCCCGAAGTAGATAAAATTCTCTATGTAAGGTAAGTATCATCCAAAAATTATATTTATTGTGTGACTGTAGCTTTACCTTATAAAACAAAGCTTATCGTATAAACTTCGCTTTAACTTTTAAACCATTAGAGTAACATTATATTTGCAAATAACAGTAATGTCTTGATGATGATATTTAATAAAATTGATAGCATTTTACTATATATTATCTGTATCATCAATACATGCATGTTATATATCGCTATATATAATATTATATATCGCTTTCCTGTTTGGTTTGAAAATCAATAATAAAGAAAAAAAAATTGGTCGTTAACTTTCAATATATGAATGTAAAAATAAAAATATAATATAATAAAAAGAACTATAATGAAATGACACCAATAAATTTCATACTTTAATGTCAATTAAAATAGGTTAGTTTGTTTTACTTCTTTAGTGGTTTATGGAACTAGTGATGACTCGAGAGACGAAAGAAACGAGACCCTATGAGAATAAGCCAGCGAGAGATGTGATATATGATAAATTTTTGAGGTTCAGACGATAGTACTCTCTCTCTCTCAATCTCGGTAGATTTGTAATCTGTAAAAATGTAATAATCACAGCAAATTATTTTGGGTTGTAATATTTTTTGAAGAAAATCTTCAACTGTAAAAAACGAGACGAGATGATAGAAAACTTTTAGAAGTCAATACAATTCAAGAGACATGCTACTCTCGTCTCGAGTTAAGTCTCGCGGCATCACTATGTGGAATATATAGAGTATATATAGGTGAGGTAGACATTGATTTATTAATAAATTGTTTCGGGAATACTTTTTTCCATAGTCTTGAAATGTGTTTTCTCTTTGTAATTATCTTATAGACCAAGTAATCAAGAAGCATCGGCATTTCTGCAAATTCCAAACATTAAAGGTCAATATTTGTCCAAAATTATGTCGGCTTGAACATAAAAAAAAACACCCCCGGAGAGTGCTTTTTGTGAAACAAATAAGTATAAAAATACTCCAAAAATGATGAGTTTTTCGAATTAGTCATAAATAAAAGTTTTTGTTGAGCTTAAAACTTCTTACAAGTAGGTTACATTCGCAACACTTTTTGGCGGTTAATTGACTAAACTGTCGGCGTATGGACAAGAACGAAGTAACCAGCTATGCTTGTTTTGAAGGTTTTTTGCAGTTTCCTACACGTACACCAGATGAATATCAGCATAGTTCCTATCAAAGTCGGCCGCAGCCGCTCATACTACCAATTCCTAGCCTACACACAAAAATTCATTCCACTCCACTCACATCCTCACATCCTTAGGCATCACAATAGACCCTATGGTCGTAGTGTAGCCTGTCCAGGGTATCCGCTACAATCTATCTATCTGTGTAAAAGCACATATCGTACAGTTAATTTTACAACGGGTTGTCATTTAATATACAGAAAAATTGAAAATCCATGATCATAGTTAGAAATATTTTTAGTAAAAATTCAAACAAGCAAGCACACTGTGTATATATTTAAAAGCTTGGAGTTAATTCATATTACTGATGAGTAAACTGTTAATTTCCCTTGTGAATTTCCCACCTTTTCATTATATTTGTATACTGGGTTCTAGTGCACATAAGAAATACTTTTTTATAATCCCCTCTTGCATATTTTATGTTTTATGTATTGACTATATAATTAATCATTCAAAGATTGTTTTTCGAAATGAAAAACTTTTTGACATATTTTATCAATTAAAAAAATTTTTTTACAATTATAAAATATATTAATAGCTTCTTTTATACAATGATGAAAAACCATCTTTTTCAGAGTTTTTATTCGACATTTCAAGTTCACAAAATAAAAATGATTTCCAAGAAAACCTCAATGAAATTGTCTAAAATAATTGTATTTGAATGAAACGCTGCTAAACTTCTTTGAGAATGGATTCGTTTTAACAATAGGAATCATATTTGTAAGTGTTTTATGATCTTTAAGCAAAATTTCATTTTCTGCTAAAAAGTTTGAATCGTAACATTTCAATCATTAGTTATACCCTATTATGTTTTTGTTACCCCATTTTATTACGCATGTAAGAAGTTATACTTCTTTTTAAATTATTAATTAAAATAAAATAGTAAATAAGGTCAGTTCTACTGTTAAGACACAAAGTTTAATAAAATTATATAATAGTGAAAAACTACAAAAGAAAAATTTTATATTATATCTTAAACCGATGATTTTATATCTTATCATGGTAGAACTGAACCCGTGTTACTTCTTCCGTTAAAATTAGAGTTTGAAAGACCAAGCCATATTAAATATATACATTTAATATACAAAGTTATCGAGCCCATAAAAATGATATCATTGATAACGTGGCTCGTAACTGTGATATTCTTCGTTTATCAGAAACATGGAAAAATAATGAGGAAGACATTCCTCTACCTAATGTCAACTGTATAGACAAAATTTAAAGGTTCTAATGTAAGAATTGACGGTGGAGCTATTAACCAAGATAATACCGATCATTCATCTTCGTTTTATTATGTGTATTGTCTTGTATTTTAATATTCAAAAATCATAGCACACATAATAGTACTTTCCACTGAAGAGTGGAGTCACTTATGTGGCATACTTACTTGTTGTCTGTTTCGCGAAGCATCGATAAATATAAATGTTGCCTTTCTACTATATGGCACACATTTTTTACTAAATGTCTCCCAAGCACGTGCAATAGAGCAGGAAAAAAAAACTGTGTAACATCGATCGAACGGGTGAAATACACACTGATCGAATTGTCATAACGTGCCAAAAGAGTATAACTTCAAAAATATTGTGTAAAAACCTTCTTTTCCTTCTTTCAAATACCAATAATTAAGAAAGATAAAGAAAACTATTATGAAAAAGTTCCCAGTATTGGAAAAAATACACTTCTCCGATAAGCTTTCAGTTGTTGTTATATAATATAATCTTGTTAGCAAAACCCATCAAAATTATTGATTACGTTCACTACCAGTAAATTTAATTAGAAATATACAGATATATATATATATATATATATATATATATATATATATATATATATATATATATATATATATATATATATATATATATATATATATTTCAATTGGCTATTGATTTTTAATTATCTATTTGACATTATTCAGTCTATCTAATTCCGTCGTCAATCGACATATTATTTTCGCGTAAATGGGAATTTTCTGTACTTATTTACATAACATCACAGTTAAAACATGTCAACATTTATTTGAAATAATTCGTGACAAACAAAAACCTCAATTTACCAACTTGAATTTAGGGAGTATTGTAAAGATTTAATATTGAAATGAATTTAATGATCCGAATGATTGACAGAAAATTTATTTTACACCAAATATTACTTTAAATCAGCCATACGAATCGAATTATATTTTTGGGATTAAAATGATGTACTAACAAATTAATTGCTCTACGGATCGCTTAAGTACGGGTAATCTGTACAAAAAGTTAATCTATGTTTAGGTCTTTTTATAAAATTAGGGGGCTTGTCTACGGATCTTTAGAAGTTAATTTTCCTAAAATAGTTTCAGGAATTATTATATTCCTGTAAGCCTTTAGTACATATATCATATTCTCGTTTAGGATTAGGTACAACTACTTTTATGTAAAATTGCAATTTTCTATAACGAATAGATGTTTTTAGTTTTTGTTTATGAAATCAAAATTTAATAGACATAAACAGAGTAAAACAAGTGATAACAAAAACTATCTGAGTTAATTGCTTAAATACTCGGTATATATTGAGCTTATGATAAAAAGTTTCAAGCAAAAGTTGTTTATTTTTAAAAAAGTCACATTTTTTAGTTTTTAAATTTTGTCATACGGTTTGAAAAATGCATACTTTCTGCCCTGGTGGGGGAAGTCTTGTCCTTTTGAACATTCACGACCTTGACCTTATTTTTAAGCTCTAGAACCTACTCACCAAATTTCAGCTCGTTATTTCTTTTCATTTCTCAGTTATCGTGTTTACGGCATTAGGACTGATAGACGGAAATGCGAAAATGAACTACTTAGGTCATTTTATCTTTATATATTTTGCTATCAACATTTTCAACCGTTTTTAGCCAAAGTCGGGGTTAAACTTATAACCACCTTGTTTGAATTGTACATATAAAATAAAACAAAAATATGGTACTGCTTTTCATTTTATATTGTCGTCTAAAACCGTATAGGATATAAGTTTGTTTACATTTTGGCTAGGATTTTACAAATAAATACAAGTATTTGATTAAAATTTCACTTTTATTCAAGATTTTGCAGAATAGATAAAAGACACAGACATATCAATTAACTCAACACTTAATTCAACCAACCGTTAATGAATTAAATCCGTTCACAAAAATGATATACTTCATGTGGCATACATAATTAGAAGTAATTTTTGTACACCATATATGGAACCAGTTAGTGTAAATTTTTTTTTCAAAAACCCTTCCTCCCTTAGTTTTGTTATTTACCCTGTTCATGAAATGTTAATTTAAATTCTTTAATTAATAAAATTGAAAAATAAAAAATTAAATGTTACTTTCATCCTAAGGGAATTTACCCTTTCATCAGAGAAACTCGAATAAAATAAATTATCCTATTTGCATTTCAATATAATATGTGTTTATTATTTATACCTTATTTCGAAATATGCAAATATATTTTAGATATATTTAAGGTTAATGTTCATTGGTTCAGTACGTTAAGCATCTTATCTGAAAGTCCATCTTATCTGAAAGCGAGATAAATATACTCAGGTTAAAGCAAAAATATGGAGAACTGACTCTAGTCAAGCTCTATTAAGCACGAAATCAAATTAAAAATAATGAAATACTCAATATAGTCGAATTTCAACATCTGAAGAGATACAGTTTTTTACGCCAACCATTTTCGATAAATCGATGTCAAATTAGGCTAGTAAGAAAAATTTTTTTTGAAAGGTGTTGCAAATTAAATTTTTACAGTTGTAAATGGACACTAAAAAGTGAAAATACGAACGTCTCTATACGTAAATATCAAATAACTTTCAGTGGAGAATTTCTGAAGAGAAAAGAATCATAACTAATTATCAAATCATAAAGTAACATGGCGAAATTTGTAATATCCAATTATTACACTTGTTATTGTTATCATTTTTTTGCATCTACTAAGTAGGATCGTTAACATTTGTAAAAATATGAAAATTTTTCTGAAATCACTTCATCAACACAGGACTAATAAGGCATTGATACTAGTTATTAATCACTGAAAAAGTCACCTCAGTTCTCGAATTCGTTCAGCACTAGACTTTTAAGGATCGTAGAATTTCTTTAATTTTCCTAAAATTTTGGTTATATCGCTTAAGGTTTCAAAGATTAATAGTTTTTAGCTCTTAAATACACATAGAAAATTTCATGTCTTTTCGTTTTTGATTTATCGTATTCACAGACGGACAACCGCTACAAAGTCGGAACTAAACTTAAAATAAACTCCTCACTTTTGCAACTTTCTGTATATTCTTTATTTATAAACAAAGATAAGTATTATATTTTTTAAATGTGAAAAAAGAAATAGAAGTTTTATATTTTTTATTTATGTAAACAAGTTAGTGATAGAGTAAGAATATGTAAATGCATAATAAGTGTTATATCTCCCTTTGACGTATACAAATAAAATAAAATATTGTATCTGTTAAACCATTTACTACAAAAATAACCAAAATTGTGAGAGACTGAATCGGTTCAGGTCAGTTCAATTGTATTTAACGGGAGTGTACATAAAGGCATGATCAAATCTGATGTGGACTCAACCTTTGTAAACACATTATTAGTATCGAAGTTGAAAATCGAATGTTATTTTGTATACCAACAGTATACCGCAAGTAAAAAGATGTTTTTCGTAAATAAATGATAGTTCAAAGAATCGATTAAAATTTTTCCACATTGAGTTGTTTGAATCTTATTAAAACTTTCTACACAGCTCACACAACATATTATATATTTATATGTAAATAAAGGTATTTGTTAGAAAAGTCACGTATTATTTTATATACCTCGAAAAAATGTGTGTGCTACCATATTGAATTAAAAATGAAATGTTCTACTTTAAAAGAGAAAAAGAGTGGAAAAAATTAATGTATGTAGAGGTATAAAACTAAAAGTCAATTATTGATTGGCGGTATAAGTGTATATGTGTGTGTTTGTCGGTTCAAGAAATGAAAGAATAATAATAATAATGAATCCATTTAATTATAATGTTATTATTTTTATCATTGGTATTTTTTATAGACGAAGAAAAAAACACATGAATTGCAGCCAATTTATATCGATTCAATTTATGTATTTAATTTTAACTGTGTTCAGTTTTTTTTAGGAATCCGTATTGCTCGGATCAGAAAGTCAATTCGCACCTTCGTCTGAGATACTGTTGTTGATTCAATTCGGACTTCAAAATTGATTAATTTGGTTTAGTTTTTTACTGAGCCATGCGACCAAAGAATCATAAAATTGTAAATGACTGTTTATTTGTATGTTTGTTCGAGCACAAAAACACTGGGCCGATTTCGATTTAACTGTTTTAGTTTAGAGGCTTAATATGATTAGATTTAAAAACTGGTAAGTATTTCGAATTCTATCTACGACTAAGTACTTCTAGAAATTTGGTGGAAGTGTCGATACATATTTGAAGTAGTGATGGGAAATTACATTGAGGTTTTTATAACCGTTATATAATGTATTCCAGGGTATATTCTGTTTAGTACCGTTTTTTTAACGTTAAAATATTGATACAAGAAAAAAAAATTTGATTCGTCTGCCCGTTCGTCCGTCAGACCGCCCATCAGGTTAACACACGGGCGGACGGACAGACGCATAGGTAGTTTGTAGCGGCAATTAACTGCTTATTTTTTTCCTTAATAATTGAAAAATTGCGGATGTCGGGATTCGAACCACTAACCTCCCAGTTCCAAGTAGAGATAACGCCTACGACATAACGCCTTAGGCCACTCAACTACTTGGACGGATAGTAGTCAATAAAATAAATAAATACATTTAATAAATACATTTCGATAAATGATTTTTAATCGTAAATTCATGTTTCTTCGGAATTTAACGGAATTTAATTTAAAATGAAATTCAGCTCAGTGTCCTATATCTAAATTTCTTTCTTGATTGTGAGGTAGGATATTTACAGTAAAAGTTTCGTAATCACAAGAACTACAATTCCGATTTGAAAAATTTATTTTTCGTTAGAAAGCCGGTTTCTTGAGGACTGGGAGGTTATGGCTTTGAATCTCAACATCGGCAGTTTGTCAATTATTAACAAAAAAACGGGGCGGTTAATTGACTAAACTATCGGCGTATGGACAAGAACGAAGTAACCGGCTATGCTTCTGCAGTTTCCTTCAAGAACTCCAGATCAATCAATCAATCAATGTATTTTGTATAAAAAACGAAACCACGGTGGCCTGAACCTGATTCAAACTTTGTTTGCATCACCGTTTGAAACGATTTTGCATTATTCTTTCACATATAATACAATTTTTTTACCATGTTGAAAAAAATAAATAAGTGTGAATAATCTAATTAAATTGACAACAGCGTTTGAACCGTAATCATTATTTAATTCTATCAAAGGTGTATAGTAGCAGTTTAGTAAAAAGTATGAAGTATATATAATCGGATTGAAAAATTAAATTTTTGATATTTTTGATTTGTTCTATCATGTGTATATAAATACATAAAGATACACTTGATTTCACAGATTGTAAACAGAAAAATATAATTTAATGTTATCTAAACTGGAGAAAGAAATGTTGTTTAACAAAGGATACACGACTCCACAAAAACGTATTAAAAATTTATTTAATATAGGTTTTTTTTTTTTTTTGATGGTGAAACTCTCTCTTTAGTCATGTTTTATAAAATAATGTAATATTCATAAAATAACATAATATTGTTGATAAAATAATGGTAATAATAAAATAAAAATTGTTTGTATCACGATGAGAAACATTGTAGTTAGTATAAGAAATATTTTAGTAGACGACAGGCTTATCGTATTTCCGTACGGTTTATTTTGAGTTAAGCGATTCTATTAGAGCATCTGTTTTACAAAAAAAAAATATAGTGTTAGTTTCATGATATAAAATAAAGTTGAAAAAATGAGTATTATATTTTTATCTTATTATAGTGTTTATTATAGCCAATCTATTGATCATAAATTGATAGTAAAGGAACATTTTGAAACTCTAAATTTCTCAAGCAGAAGTTAATAAGAAATTGTAAAACCTGTAAGTCCCTAAAAAATCCAACGACCTAGAATAATAATTATAAATAATTAAATTTTAAAAGGAGTAAAATACTAAGACGTAATCCAAGGTTAATCCATGTTCAAGGTTATATAACTTAGTAAAACGGTGGTTTTTCTAAAAGAAAATTTCGGAAGTTTTATTCTCAACGGTTTTATATGTTTTTGGGGGTGCTGAATTCGAATTTCAAGTTTGCTGCCTTGTAAGAGGTCGGCTTCAGAACAGAAAACTCAAAAAATTTTCGCTTTTTCAGTTTTTCCGCATATATTTCCCAAATAATGTGTTTTTCCGAAGATGACCACTCTTTACAAAATTAAAGTGGACAAAACTACTTTATTTGTTTAAAAAATGTTGTTGTAAATGAATCTTGGCAAAGCTTGTTTTATGACAACATTAACAAATTAATTTACAGCATATTAGGTACTTTATTGTGAAGCCGACCTCCTACAACTCAGCAAACTTAAAATTCGGATTCAGTACCCCCAAAAACTTGATAGAACCGTTGAGAAAAAACTTTGTTACGGAAAAATCATGTTGTCAATATCCTTTGTTAATGTATTCATCAAACATGCTTTTCATTGACAACATCATTTTTTAAGTCAAATAAAGGGTAAAAAACACATTGTTTTTCAGCGTGTTCTAGTGCCAATACCGCTCGTCAAAAATCAAAGTTATTAATTTTGCCTTCTAATAATTTGTAAAGAGTGAAAAATACATAGTTATAAGCGAAAAACTGAAAAAAGTGCGAAACTTTTTGTTGTGAACCCCCCACATATGGAACCGTTGAGAAAAAACTTTAGTAATTTTGTTACGAAAACGGGAGTTTTAAACACCGTTTTTTACTAGACTGATAGTGATTTGTTGTCATCAGAACTCTTAGCACTTACACACTTTTTTTTAACATTCAATGTCCAATATTCTTATATCTCGGTTTTTATTCCACCAAAAATATGTTTAGAAAATGTTTAGTAAAAGTAATCTTTGTTACTTTTAATACTTTCAAATAATATTCTCTATTGGTTCTTTCTCAATATTTGTTGTATGTACTTCATAACGGAAGTGAAAAGAATTTAAATCTATAATTGTATTTTATCAATAATTTCAACATTTTATTTTAACCGTCTTATTCTTATTTTGACCGTCTTTGTCTTATTTGCGATTATTTAAGATATATAAATTATTTTTTACTCTTTCTAAAATTTGATTATAAAATTTATCTCCATGATGAAAACATGTGACTAACTGGTCGTCAAAATTTCTTAAAGAATCACACGGTATACATTAGTTAATTTGAACTTCTATAACTTTCTCACTTTATAAATAATAAACCTTCTTATATATTATCATTTACAGTATTTTCTCTGTAAAATTTAGGTCAAAAGTTTTTTGTAATCATATTTTTTTTTTAAAATGGACAAAAAATACTAATAATACAGACCGCAGAATATCAGAGAGAGTGCAGAGCTTTGTGTACGTAATATCATTTATTTTATTATGGCATTCGTGTTCTTTGAAATGATAACGGTTGTGATTTTTGTCACAATAATCTATACTAATGCAATTTATTGAATTACTCAACTGTTTATTTTGTGTCAGTCATCACATAAAAATATTATTTATTAATACATACTATCCGTAAATATAATATATATACGTTTATATTGATTTTGTGTGCACAAACGTAAATACTTGATTTATTTTCTACATGTGCCACTCTATACAGGGTACTCAGAATAATAATGTAAAAAAAATGTCATGGGAATCATTGTTTTCGAAGTAAAAATCTTGGAGACGGTTAAAAAACAACCCAGTAGGACCGACCCATACCCATATAAGTCTCCCAGTATAATTAGATGAGTTGAACATGGAAAAAAACAACAACAGGACATTACTTCATTTTTTTTTTTCGTAACTCATTTGGGTCCAATTTATTTAGTGATCGAAAAAACTTTTTACACAAAAAATGCTTATCTTTATGATATGAACATTTTTTGTTTTTAAAGATTTTCTGTATATCCTACCGTTTAAGATATCTAGAGCACGGTAAGATGACAGGCCGAGTTTAAGGGGTTTTTGCCTGTGTATGTTACCGTGATATTACTACAGGAAATGTTAGACGAGATTTGACCCCGAAATAACTTTTGAACGAAAAGAGCTACAGTGGTGATTTTTCGAATATATTCTATTTAGGGAATTATATGAGACTGTTTTTTCAATCACCGTTAAGGAATAAACAGTTAAACAAATATTTTACCATTGTTTTTACATTCAATGGTTGATATGAAAAATCATACACATTTAAGAATAATTTATTTTAATTATTTATTTTAGAAATATTACTTTGTACGTAATATTTTAACATGTACGTATTTGTTTCATTTAATTTTTATTTTTGTTGCTAAATGTTAAAAAAAAGTGTGTAAGTGCTAAGAGTTCTGATGACAACAAATCACTATCAGTCTAGTAAAAAACGGTGTTTAAAACTCCCGTTTTCGTAACAAAATTACTAAAGTTTTTTCCCATCGGCTTAAAATGACGAAACGATCATCAAACACTACCAAAATATAGCTCCGAATTCGTCGAAATATCGAATACTGATTCGTATTAGGTACAATTAATTTACAAAAGAAAACATGGTTTCATCTTGAACTCATACCTCATAAATGACTAGTGCTATTGTTTTGTTTTATTTACTTTCCGCTAGCACTTGTTTCTGGGTATTCATAAAAATAGCATTTTCTGTACCTAAAGGTCGTCAAAGCAGTTACATTACTCTTAAATAAGCACATTGTCACGAGCTTTTGTTAGTTCACCTAACTTATTTGAGAGGTAGATGGAAACCAGTCATGTTCGAAGACCTCTATTGGTACCTTCAAAGCGTTATTGTGAGGACTGAGTCTAAGAGAAAAGCCAATCGATTAAAAAAATGTTTTTTTCTAAAGCAAAATAAATTTTGAGTTGTTTATTTAATGTACTTTTTAATGGATCAAACGTTTTTCGTTATGAAACTGGATGTGGAGTGAATATTTTATTTATAAATAATGTGACTGTTTTATTTATAAACATTTATTGAGCTGGCGGAGAAGCTTCATTATTACACACTGGGAACCAAGTGGAAAAAAAATTTACTGATTTGTTTAACAATTTTTTGTTAAAATAAATTTATTTGGTATTAATTTCTGTCTGCTATTGATTTTTTGAAAAATTTCTGTAGTATTGTAACTTGCCTATTTTGAAACACACTATATCTGAAACACTATCGTTTATTAGGTAGTACACAATTGATTTTATAGACATAATGTGTAGAGATATCGTGAGTAATAAAATTTATGATTTGTTAAATCATTGAAAATATTTTTACTATCGAGATATGCTGTACTATGAATTTATAGTTCATATTATTACCGTTTCAACCACATCGTATGTATAATATAATCCTCCAACACAAACACAAAAAGTTATATATACCTACGTGGATCAATTTTATATTAATATATATATTATATATAGAATTCCTCCACATTGGCTGTGCGAATTATAAAAGAAGATATTCTTGGAAAAATTTACTTAAATAAACTCCACTTAAATATTTGTTTAATAACTGTTTTAATTAGATTGGTCGAAGAATCTATAAATATTACCTTTGTTTTAATGGAAATTATTGAGAATAATTTTTCTGGATCCAACACATATTTTAATTATGAAATAGAAAAATATTACGAAAAATATTTAAGAAAACAATATTTTTCTCCTTAAGTACAAAAAGAAAATAATCTAGTTCGATTTATTTATTTTTTCTCTTAAACAAAGTTTTTTTTAAGTCGAAAATTGAAAAGAAATTAATAGATGCTTTTGATTTAAAGTTTTTCTTTTTTTAAAATCAAAAATTGAAAAAAAATTATTACATATAATTTTATAAAAAAAATCAAAAGTCTAAGTTGAATGTTTTAATAACATAAATACATGCACAAATAAATAATTTTTGTATAATCAAGATCGAGTAAACAGAAGTAAGCTAGCTTACAGTAATCTTATGTATTGTAAAATTTGTGTATAATTTTGAATGATCATTGGCCGTATCTGCTAAGTGCACGGTGAAATATCAAGCAAGAGGGGTATCATTCGGGTTCAAGCCTTGGAGAAGTGTTATAATTTTTAATTAATTTTATAAATAATCGTGAACATCCAAATACGCCCATGGTTATTGATAAAGTAAATCATTCGAGAAGCCTCCATGCAAAAATATAATTTAAAAAAAAATATATATATATGTACATATATTTCTTCAAAACAACAACAACCGTGTTCTCGAAAGATCTTTGACGAGTATATAAACCGGCGACCAATGCTGATCAAAATCAGTTAAAAATCGACTGTTGTTTGATTCGGTTAAGAGTTTTAAATCGACTATTGTTTGATTCAGTTAAAAGTTACAATTAACTGTTGTTCGATTCAGATCAAGTTAAAGTTAGCATTTGTACATGCAATTCAAAGTTTGACATTGTGTTGAAAAGTATAAAAAAAATTGTTGAAAAAGAAATTGGATTCTAATTATTTTTAAAAGCAATAAAACAAGGTTTCTGTTTCGTAAAAATTTTTGTTTGATTTAATTTTTTTTTTTTTTATTTAACAAAAAAAACGTGCGTGTCATTTCAATTAGAAAATATTTAGTAAAACCTTTTACTAATATATTTTTTTGGTTTTTGTCGAGTATCGGAATCTGTTGCAGGTTCGGGCAGCGCTCCTTTGAGGAATAAAGAGAGTCAAGAAACCGCGACACCTTAAACTGTAATACGGGTTCAGCTACATTACAAAAAAAAACTCTTAATACCGCAATCTCTTGGCTTAGTGGGTTGACAAACATGAAGGCAGTGTACTTCTCAATTTGTTCAATAATTCACAGAAACAAATCTCTAGAGAATTTTATTTCATGGGAAATTTTCGATTTAACGATTAATATACAAACTAACCTGAAAAAAATGTGAAAAAAACAATTACTGAATTAATTGCTAAATTACCCGGTATATACTGAATTTATGAAAAAAGTTTCAAACAAGTTGTTAATTTTTAGAATTTTCAGATATAGATAGATAGATAGATATATCTTGGGGTCTAAAAAGTAATGCACATCGACTTTTTATGGTCCATTGTGCTCCCCCTTCTGCTTCAGTCTGACGAGATTTGCTTCTCTTATATGTTGCCAATAACCAGAAGCTTGCTTATTAGGTCTTCCTGAAGGTTCGTATAGTCGGAGTGAGATAACCCAGAGATTCGCAGTCAAAGATAATGTGGCAGATGTTCGGGTATAAAAAGTCAACAGATTTTTTGCGTAAGCTGGAATATATTTCATATGTTTTCGATGCATAAAACACATATTCAAAAGCCATTTAATGTATTCTCCCTTATTTTAAAAACATAAAATAACTTCAGTTTATTAAAATTTCAATAATAGAAAAATATTCGACAATCGCAACATATACCAAAACTTTGGGTGAAAACAATACTAAAAATGGCATTCAAAGTACATATTATATTCAATGGTTATCGAATTACAAACAGACGAATAAACTGAACATCTTATATTTGAATTGGGGGAAAAATATGTCCACTCGGAGCATAATCGGATATTTCAATTTTAACGAGCAATGTAGTGCATAACTGTATACGTATTTCAGTTATGATCATTGAATAATGATTTGTTCAATGAAAGAAACAAACTTTGAAATTGAAAAAAAAACAACTAATAATTTAAAAAGAAAATTTAATAAAGAAAAAATTTTGGTTTATTTATAAGCTTTTATTTAGTTTCACCTATCCCGGTGTCTGTAGTGGTATCTTGTAAGTTAACTTTGACCTGATTCCTCTTATACTACGGAGTTGAATTTTTACATGTTGGTTCAATTCCGATGACAATGCATTTTTATGGTAAGCTTGACCGGAATCGACAAGGGGGAAGGGGGGGGGGGGTATTTTAAAGCGAGGGGTAAACACAAAATTTGGTATATCTCTCTTAATATTGAAAAAATCGAAAAACACATAAGAAGGAAAGTTGTAGAAAAATAGTTTTACTATAATTAAGTTTCTTATCATTTTTTCTGTTTCTCTAATATTGACGGTCGGCCGCCACACAATGGCCATTTATAATTTACACATTAACGGGTATCAAATGAAAGGGCTTGATGAGCGAAACACAGTAAATAAAGTGACGTCATACTAAATCAACTACGGCGGCCGCCGCAAAATGGCAATTTGTAATTTTCATATTAACCCCTATTATATGAGTATTAAATGAAAGGCCTTGTTGATCGAAACACAGTTAAATGACGTCATTCTACATTCAATATGGTGGCCGCCGCAAACTTATAAAAGCTTATTTAAAAAAATTGTTTTTCGTTAAACATTTTTTCGTATATTTCATATTTAAGCTTCAAAATGCGAGAAAAATAAAAATATAATTTTGACATGAAACAATGAAACATTTTCATTTGACATCAAGTATGGATGTCGCAATCTTTTTGTCATGGTTCATAACTTTTTTTATCTTCTATAATTGTGATCAAAAACGGGACCCAACTGTAATAATACAATTTTTTTTTCAATTACATTGTCGTAACCTTTTAACTCTCCATTTTGGTCGAGTATGACACTTGGCCACAAAAGTTGATGTTAGGTTTTTAAATATTATAGTTGATTTGTGCCTTATTCATTCGGTTTACGAGAAAAAAATTCGAATAAAAGTTGTTACTATGTTTCTATTAAACAACTTTTACCCGAAGCATTTTTTCGAAAACCGAATCAAAAATAGTACAAGATCAACTAAAAAAATTTTAAAAACTGACATCAACTTTTGTGGTCCATAGTACTATCAAGGGATATACAGCCCATGCTGGCAGGCGTAAATAAATATATAATTACGACATAAATTTTTCTTCTCAATATTATTTCTGAACATAAAAATCAGTACAAACTGTAATCTACAATAAATAATTCTTAAATCACTTTCAAAACCCAAAAAAACTATAAATTGTCCTAAAACACTTCAACAAAAGTAATCATTAAAGATTTAATAGTCAAATATTTTTAAATTACACAAAACTTAATCTTTGTTTACACATTATAATTTTTCAAAAAATGCTAACAAGACAGTTCATTTGTAAAAATAAAAAATTTTTTAAAGATATTTAGAACAATATTTTATCACAGAAATTTTCTAAGGCAGTATTACTTTTGATAATAAATCCGTTGAAATGAAAATAAATGTTGGTAATTTATCTTTTTGCAATAAATTTAGTAACTATGGCTACTTATAGTTTATATATATCCTGCTTATATACGTTTTATTTATTTTTGGGCTCACTATATATAGTGTGTAATATATAACTTTGGTTAGATACACAATATAAAAAAAAATGCATTATTAAAATTAAATTATAAAAAACCTTTATTTTTTCTTTATAAATCAAGTTATACTAAAATATAGCTGATAGTCTTTTAGAAGACTTGGAGGTAGGTATTATCGTCTGTGTATTGGAAACTCAATGAATATAGATTTAATTCTAGAAATTTATACTTTCAAAACCTAATATGTGCCATTTACAAAAAAATATGTTACGCAGGAGCTGCGCCAACGTTGTGAATTTCCTAAGAATATATAAATAAGTCTCTAGTGGTCACAATTGGTATTTTGAACATCAGTTTTATTAAAAAATGGCATAAGTGAAGGGGAAAGTGGAGTTTAGAGAAAGAAGAAAACATAAACAATAAAATATCTCTAATAATATTAGAACAATCGAAAAAATGTATGAGGAGTAAAGTTGTAGAAAATCACATTTTCATTAGCTAATCATTTTTCGGAAACTCTAATGTGTACAGAGATATTTAGGATTTTAACTTTCAATATTAAATTGTAAATATTTCTGTAAATGATAGTGTAACAGAAAAAGATAACACGGGAGATATGCTTAATCTTGTGTTTTCCCCTCCCACTAAACCCTCCTTTTCTCTTATCCGATTTTACCTATTAATGATCTTGACCTTTTAAATACCAAATTTTATTTCATTCGGATTAAAACTCTGCTTGGGAGGCCACAGATACATGCTCGACGCGTATATATATATAAATTTTGACGATGGTCATGTTTAACATCTATTAGGTATCGATGACTATTGGAACAAATTTTTACGAAATTTCCTCATCGGTACAAAAGCAATAGTTGCATTTCCTTAGGAGGAAATTCGCAAACAAGCTTGCGACACCACTATCTTCTAAACTAAGAACATCTTTTGACATTTATGCTAAAAACTAAAAAAAAAAACCACTTCAACGCTAGACTATCCAAATAAATTTTCGTATTTTTTAGTATAATTTTACCTTTCATATCACGAACAAAATCATTTGTGCATGAAAATCGAATAATATATCTTCTCAAAATCAAATTGGGTAATTACTGAAAATTGAATTAATCTAATTACGTGTGGATGTTTTTCTAGAGTCCACCCTTATTTGTTGCTAAAGAAAAGATAGAATACCTACTAAAAAGAGTCCAAATTATGATAAAGACAAATAGGTATTATAATCCGTGTTGCTTAAAACTTATAGGTTGTTCTATTCTGCGACACTAATTGGGGTATTCCAAACAAAAGTACGAAGGTAAGTTTTTGCAAGATTGATAAAAAAATATCTGAATAGATTTACGTCCCTATACATAATAAACAAAACCTTTGATGAACACAGAAATAGTTCAGTCCAATTTATGACGAAAATAATATCCTAATGTTGACTTGAAGACCAAAAAAAACAAAACAAATACTTCTGTAATAAAATTTTTGCGCAATCGACACAAAAGTATTTTCTACATCTTTTGTGGATGTTTTTAAAACATATGTATATATGAATATTCACAATACAATTTTAACAGTATTATGTATATTTTTAGGTATTATATTTCCTTTGTACCAGAATAAGACCGTTATCTGTATTGAAATCAATGCTGATGCATCATGCTAGAGAAACTGCAATCCGATATAAAAAGTAAGTACATTTCTCATATTATATAAATTGATGCAAAAAAATATATATCTAGTATAAATATTATACCCTTATATAATATATAGAGTATTTATTTATACATACAAAAAAGCCTCTTTGAAATATACCGATAAAACATTTTATATGAATAAGTTAGCTATTAAATTTTTTTGCTAATACTCAATGTTATTTTTATTAAATTCATACTCATATATATGTAAATGTTTAGTGAAGAGTAAGTGACTCTTATATACATATATTGATGTATACAGTTATTTTTTAAGTATATTTTGATTACCGGCTACGCTTATCAAGGCACTCTACTTCATACTGGGAGGTTATGGGTTGAATCCCGACATCGGCAGTTTGTCAATTATTAAGAAATAAAAAAGGGGGCGGTTAATTGACTAAACTGTCCGCGTATGGACAAGAATGAAGTAACCGGCTATGTTTGAGAAGGTTTTCTGCTGTTTCCTTCACGAACTCCATTTGAATATCGGCATAGTTCCTATCAAAGTCAGCTGCAACCACACTACCTACCATTTTCTAATCTACACAAAAAATTCCTTCCACTCCACTCACATCCTCACATCCTTGGTCATCACAATAAACCTTATGGTCGAAGTGTGTCCCGTCCAAGACAGCCGCTACAATCTATCTGTCTATATTTTGATTGGATGTTATCGAAATGAAAAATCTAGCATGTGTACGATTGACATAGTGTTGCTGTCTGTAGCCCATGATCTTCACCTCGTCGTAAACTTGAAATTCTAAAAACTACTAAGTTATTTTTAAATATCAAAAAAAGATTTTACAAACATATTTTCAAAATCAACCTAATTTGAAGGTCCGAGTGTTCACATGCACTCGAAGAACGATTTCCATAAACATTACAAAGTCAAGTTTAAAACAAAATATTAACTTGTATATATATATCCTATGCGTATCCCATTGAATTGAAAACCTAGCGGTGAAAACCTTGGAAAATCTGCCCACCTTCACTTTTTTATATCCGTGCGTTGGACTCTTGTGGGTTTCATCTAGATAAAAAAAATAAATAAATAAACATATAATGGGGATTTACCCCCGTTTCTGAGGCTCACAGTCTTAAACTGAGGTCGTCCACATCATTATTGATTGAAATCTTTATAAATACCAAATTCTTATACTAATGATGTAGGTAAAGGACAAGTAATTATATGTAGACTCGGAATTGGTAAATTGGATGACTGCAGCCGATATTTATCTGGAATTCATTAAGGGAAACTGCAGAATACTTTCACAAACACAGCCGGTTATTTTATACTTGTCCATACTCCGATAGTTAATTTAATTAACTGCCCCATTAATTTAAATAGATAAACTGTCACTGTCGGGAAACGAACCCGCAACCTTCCAGTTCCAAGCAGAGATCGTTTGACCGAACGGACTCTTCAAGTCTTTAAATTCATTAGTAAATTAATTGATAGTTTCTCGTAAACACCAAAGTACTAATTTAATCATTTCAATATTTCGTTTTTGTTTAAGATATTGTAATATATTTAATATATATTTTTCAAAAAAATTATTTTAGTAACAAAACACTTTATGAAGAAATAAATTTCTACATTTATTAAAATAAATTCAAAATTGCATACTTTCAACGAAGTAATATATTTCATAAGTGGTTTTTTTCGTCTTTCCATTGGAATTTTTACAAATTCTTTTAATTCCGTATTATGTCATCCACAACGAGTTTATCATATATGTTAAGGGGAATCAAAATATAGATAATATTTCTACCGTTAAGAAGAACATCTTTACAATACGATATTCAAAATAAATAAAAATATTCCCCCAAATTTATGCACACTTAAACACGCATAAATATGTGTAGATAATATACCTTTAAGTTTATTAAACTGTCAATAGAATATTCGAAAATTGCATTGAAGCATACAATTTACGAGAGTATAACACGCACGTCATAAGAAATTACTACGCATGATGTAAATTTCAATATAGAAAGGGTGGACAGATATTGTCAATTGCAGAACTATTTCTATATCTTTTTATTCCAAAAAAAATTATGGTAAACGTGTATACATAATTTTTTTAGCCACTACTATTATTATCATCACGCTATTTAGAAAAAAAAGATTAATAATACCTTTTGTCAAATTCGAAAACGCCTACCGTACGGAATGCGATATTGAGAAAAAACTGGATTAAAATATAAATCGATTTACGTAAAAAAAATGCATTTTTTCAAGTGTGTTTACTGAGCGTGAATAAACTCTGCTGTTTATTTATTGTGGTGGTGAATATTATTAGCCATGTTGGATGATAACTCAGTGGGAACATTTAGACTTATTTTAATTTTACTGATATTGGACAATTTTTGTAACAATGGATTTTATTTAAATCGGTCCAACTATTCATATCCAATTGTTAAACGCTATTAGAACTGAATGGTTACGGGTTCCATTCCCAACGGTGGTAGTTTGTGAATTAAAATTAAAATCGATCTGTTGAATGAATTTTTCCGCTTATAATAATATTAAGATTATTAAAATAATCAAAGAGAACTCTAGGTTTTTTGAAATTAAATTTCATATTTTGCTCCAATTTCTAGAACAATTATTTGTATTTATATTTCAAAAAAGTAAATACCCTTATTTTTTTGACAAGAACAACACCACATGGTCAGAAAAGGGTACCGCTAAAAGATGGATTGGTCTCTTCACACACCTAATCCCTTAATTGGTTAATCAAGTCAAAAAAAACTTCAGGTACTACTTCAGTCAGATCATATAAAAAACAAAAGTTTTTTAATATTATTGTGAGACACGCACCAAATTAACAACGAGCAACATATGTCTGACTCCATATCCCATAGATAGTTACGATTAGCTAATTCATACTGATTATGACTAACTTGTAGTCGAAATACGAATTAATAAAATACAAATCATTGTTCTAGGAATTGGAGTAAACTTTGAAATTTAATTTCGCTTGTAATAACATGAATGAGTAATACAGCACTTATAGATAGGTGCTCAAAAATTTACAAAATATATCGAAATCGTAAAAGAGTCGTAAGTTTTTGAAATTCGAAAGATTAAAAAAAGGTACTTTTAGATTTGGTTTTTGATATAGATTTCGACTTACAGTTTCTACGCAGTATATTTACGATAAACATATACGCATTACTTGAAACCTTTAGAAAAATGGATGCTTATTTTACGAAAACCTTAAAAAGTATATCAAAGGGACGCTAACAATCGGACAAATATATATGTGAAATACAATACTTTTGTATTTGAAAAAATATATCGAATATCCTTCCTCATATTATCGCTCCAATTTTAGCTTGGAAAAAACAGAGGACACCATTTACTAAGATGCTATACATAATTTTGATTGTAGTTAAAGCAGCTTTTACAGTTCCAATACTAAAAATAAATGTCTTAAGTCACCTGAAATAATCTAGAAAATTTTTAATAATCTATTCCATGATCCACCTAGCCCACTTCGTTAGACACGTGATCGTCTTAAAACTTACGTATTTATTAGGCAAAATTCTGGTGGAATGGTTTACCTGTAACAAAAAGAACAAAAACGTTATAAAATTTTATTTTTCAAGCGTTATAAAACTAAATTTAATCAATTACAATCAAATTTTTATTTCAATAAATATTTCATTGAAATCTGTAATTTTCTTTGAGTAAAGGAATACAATTTGTATTCGATAATTCCAAATCTAAAAGAGATGCACAATTTATTACAGAAAACGTTTCATCTAAATCCATTTTAGATTAACGTTAATTCAAAATTTTGTTCAAATATTCTTTTACCTGAAAACATTTTCTGTAAATCCCTTAAAAATCAACAACAAATTGGATTCTCAGTTAGTTTAAAATTGCAATATTGACTAAAAAAAAAAGTCCCATATAATGTAACGAAAATGTGCTGGAAAGGATTTTCTTAAATAAAAATTGCATCTAACGAGTAATGTCCATCATCTTTATAATATGATTGACCTAACAAACCTCCACGCTCTATATACAAGCATCCATATGGTAATAAGACTGTGAGGTAAAATGATTGGATTCGATACCATCTTCTTAAATTCGTTCGTCCGTTGCTCGGTAGCTAAAGATATTCTCTCTTTCATCGCATTTACTCTCAATCCTATCACCAGTAAAGGAAATAATACAATACAAAGTCTTCGTAAAATATTTAAGATGACACAATGAAAGATATCATTGTTTTTATTGTAAAGTTCCTCTTTACCAAAGTTCCTTTAAGAATTTTTTGATTAAAATTGCAACATAAAACGTATAAATGAAATAACCATTTGTATATTTATAAACTGGTAAAAAATTGACCTGGTTTCCAAGACCCAAAAAAATTACAGTTCAAATAAATTGAAAGACTATTTTATAAGTAAGCACTACTAAAAACCAAATAATTTGAAATAGCTTACTGTATAAAGAACGCTTTCTGGTAATATTTCCAGGAGAAGAGTAATCTATAAGTACTTTTAATAAATGTCCACCTGACAATTTTATAATTAACTATAAAAAAATGTTTTGCTTTTTAGTGCATTGCTACTAAAAGTATGTCTTTTGTTTTTTAAACTATGGTCACTTAATAATAAAAAGCGATTTATACATATTAGATAGCATTTCGAATAGTAAAGTTTAAAAGTGATTAGACATTCATACATCTGTACATACAAATCTTATAAAACTACAAATCATTTTTACCCGATTGCCCCAAAAGGAGAGTAATGTTTTCATGGGTGTGAACGTATATGTCTTTCTTTGGCACACTCTGTAGCCTAAACGGCTTGATGGATATTACCATTTGAAGTATCGTTACATTCGTCTTAATTGTATAAGTATTTTTTAAAATATTTTTTCTTGTTAAATGAAATCTTCGTCAATGTAACTCCTAATAAAAATCCATTTCATTAGGAGTGTATTTATTTTGGACGCTTAAACGCTGTCAGCGCTACCAAGCGTTGTTTTTAGTGTTTTGGCGCAGTGTATGCTAACAGAGCGCACTAATGGTTGAGTTCCATGATATCTATCGAGGTGAGGCAACAAAAGCGTCTGAGCTAAATCGTCCTAACTTCCAAAACTAACACTGTATAAGCGTTTGTTTATTAGAAAAAAACCTACATTTAGGGTGTTTTGGTTTGATTCTAAAGGCCTTTGAACTCACTCAAATAAACATTCTATTGGTTGAAAAACGAGCGAAACGAACGGCGTTTTTAAGAGTAGAGTAAGAATTCATAAGCCAAAACGAAAACCCCTAAGAGTTGTTAGTTAAATTGGGTGCTCATTTGTTCCAAGCAGGCTATTAACGATGTTGTTGTAATGAAAATAATGTACGGCCGAACCTCACCAATATTTTTCTTAATAATGTATCTTATGTTTTGAATCAATAGCACCAAATACCAACCTTATTTATTAAAATTCATTACATTTGAAAAATAAAACCAAGTCAATATTTTTCAAATTCCTTATATTTTGTTAACAGGGAGACTTTGGTGACATGCATCGCGTATCTTGTTGTACAGTGGTTGGCTCGTTCTTCGGGTTTGTTGCAATATCATCTTATTTAATACATAAGTAGTACCTACCTTATACTACTGATATCTGCACAGACCACCACAAAGTCAGTATTGAGTGAGAGGGTATATTAGAGTACATAGTATACAGACACACACACACACACAACATAGACAATTTGCATAAGCTGGTTTTATCCTCTCAACTATAGTCAGCAATTTCTACGTCAACTCTGAATCACCTTATTCACCATATATAGATAACATTAGAGAGATACATTGGAGCCAACAAACGATCCTTTACTTACTTACAATTTATAAATATTTTTTTGATAAAAACCAAAGCAAGTAAGTTTGTTCACAAGTAAATTTTATTATTATTCAGCAGAAAATATTTAAAAGTATAAATACATGGAGACCATGGAGAAAAAGAGACAGAGATATGAGTAAATTAAAAATAAAATAGAAATCTCTTTACAAAACTACATGGCAGGGTATTTTTAAATATTATCTACAAAAAATATATTTCCTTTTTTCCGTTTTATAAATATATGTAATTTTCTTTTTCTACCTTCAACTACAGTTATATTATCTTCTATCAAATTATATACAAAATACATATAATGTATCGAGAGCGCGTTCAGTTTGATCGAACTTAAATGGTTCGATGTTCCATCTCTTCTGGTTGACGACTTTCACATATGGTAATCGAATGTCACGGTCTTACATATCGGACTGACTTTTTAAGTATCTCGGGATCATTTCTATATTTCGGGTACTTATTTGGTTGGCCAAATATTGACACAAATGATGTAGTTTTTAAAGTAATTTAATTGACAAATTATCGCCGTAACGAATCGAACCAGCAAACTGCCTGTTTCGAGCGGAACGTCTTAGATAACTATAAGCCACTCGAACTGGTTCACAAATGAAAATACCACTCTTGATGAATTTGTCTGCCTCTCAAAATTTTGATAGGACACTTCTTTCTAATCTGTTACCAAGTGGTGTAAGATTCAAATCTTTTCACTTTTGATAGGACTGCCTATCGTAAACAGAATGATTGACATGCAAGATTTTCGAACAGGTCGTTCTTACACTATAATATTGGATTTCACTTCTAGATCATGAATTTGTTCCGAACAAGATATGACATGTACACTCAGTTTTCGAGAAAATGCTTATGTGGCCCACACTATTTTTGTTATCGTATTTTCTTAGCCGTTTTAATCCAAAAATTATGAAAATTCTGTTTCCTTCCAAAATCCAAATTCTTTTTTTCTCTTGAGGAAAAAATCATAAAAGTCTTAGCATATTTTTGTTATTAGAAATACTACCGACGCTTCTCTCCAGTTTTTAGTTTGGAAAATGATTTATTTGCATATAAATTTTGTATAAAGAATTTGTGCTCCAATCAATGTGTTATTCTAACAGAGGAATCTTCTTGACATATTTTGAAAACGAAAACCAATGATCTTTCTAATACCACTAAGCATTCATTTTTGTCGAATTTCGGTACGAATTCCTTAAAAATTGAACGAAGAAGCAAAACTTAACAAAATATTGGATTATAAATAAATAATATTTAAAAGATATTCAAAAGAGAACAACATATTATTATGATTATTATTATGAAATGCGTATAAATATATTATTAAATATGTTTCTTTCATATCATCTTTTTAATAATTTATTTCAAAAAAGAAAAATTTGATTGATCGAAAACATTTAAACAATATTCTATTGTTTATCTTTTTATAAATTTTTGGTTCGCCAGACAATGTGTATTTGATTTCGAAAATACTTCGCAGAAATCTGTAATGGTTTTGATCGCGTTGTCAAATGTTATTTATAAATAATAAATTACGGTCCGCCAGTAAAATCTTTTCTACCAGAGTCTCTTCAAATGTGTAAAATTCAAATTTTTGTACGCCAGACTCATCAAAGAAAATGTTTATGTATTTTTTATTATGCTGCTGTTTTCTTGACTACACTATAATTCTGCCAAATAATCTCAAAAACTGTCGGGCCTAAGAAGTTGAAATTTTGCATTGGAATAGATCTTATGTCCAAGAAGTGTATGAGATATTTTTAACATGAGAATATTCCATGAAAATATACACAAAGATTAAATTGAGAAAATAATACCGATCATTTTATAACAGTTCATTTCGTAGCATCACATAGCAAGGTAGTGCGTTAGACCAAGTTTAAACATACTGTACTATGTTTCATCAAATAAAAGATGAAATATCCTGCACCGGAGAAACTTACACAATAAATATATATACCATTAATTTTCTCACTTTTGTGAAAAAACATGACCCTTAAATAATTCCACTACTTTTGCAGGTGAGTATTTTTGTTTTAACTGGGATAACCGTCCAAGTAGCCGATTGATCTAAGGCGTTATGCCTACTTGGAACTGGGAGGTAATGGGTTCGAATCCGGACATCGGCAGTTTGTCAATTATTAAGAACTAAGAAAAACAAAGGGGCGGTTAATTGGCTAAACTGTCCGCGTATGGACAAGAATGAAGTAACCGGCTATGTTTGAGAAGGTTTTCTGCAGTTTCCTTCACGAACTCCAGATGAATATCGGCATAGTTCTTATCAGAGTTGGCTGCAGCCGCTCATCCAACGAATTCTTAGTCTAAACGTAAAAATTCCTTCCACTTCACTCACATCTTTACATTCTTACACAATGGACTTTTTGGTCGAAGTGTAGCCCGTCTAGGGCAGCCGCTACAATCTATCTATCTATCTTTAGCTTGGATATAACTAGATATTAGATTATCAAATGATAATTAATGAGAACTCTAGGTTTTTAAAATAAAATTCCAAGTTTTTCACCCCAATACCTAGCTCAGTTTTTGTATTATAAATACGTATTTCGACTACAAAGTAGTTATCACAGTATAAATTAACTAGTCGTAATTTACTCTTTGACAATTAGAAATAGATAGAAAATAGAGATCAATAAAGGGCTGTTTTCGCTTTCGCGAATTTAGTAAATAAAAAAAGAAGTTACGAGGCAACCGCTCCAAAATTGGTGAGCTTATTTATTGTACCACTATATGTTGTAAAAAAAATTCCATCCGATCCTGATGGGCCGTTTCTGAGAAACAACCTTTTAAAGTGTTCAAAGAATTTTTTAAACAAAAATCGAAAAAAAAATTGTGAAAATTGTTTAAGTCGGTTGGCCTTCGAAATTTAAGCTCTAATAAGTGCATGAAATTGTGTGTATCAATGCCATCCGGTTTTGATAAAATTCCCCCTCCTCCCTCGTCCATATGGGGTCCATTCGAACGGTACGGCGGCGGGGGTTCAGATTACTTCAAGACCCAGATTACCACTCGCCATCCGGTTGCCAATCCATCAAAATTTGACATTCCATTGCCTTGAAAAATAGCGATAATTAATACTTGACCCAATTGCTTAAGCTATAAAAGCATCCATTTACTATCCTTTAAGGATCTTAATGAATTATTGTACAATTCGGTCTTGATTTCTATAGTGTTTAATATATCTTCAGACAATATGATTTAATATTAATTAATATTTGTGTCAAATAATTATATTTTAGGTGAAGAAACTAGTGTGGTGTATACTGTTTGTTAAAATCAATAATGTTATATGATAACCGAATTTGTCCCATATATATTTTGTCCATCGTCTACGAATTCATATTTAATTAAGACCAACATAAATAATTTATATTAGTGATGCGGCGAAAGACGGGAGAAACCAGACAAGACGAGAGTACGTCAGTGGGAGACGAGACAAAATTTAGAATTCTCATTATCGATAAATATTCGATTGATAGTAATCTTTTTCAGTTTCTATAGATATTTTATCAGTAAAAATGTACTAAATACAAAACAGAAAATCATTTGGCAATGATTAAATTTTTTTAATAGTTTTTATTGTTTCAATTAAAACATTAAACAATTAAATAAACTAGAAAAAAAATTTTTATTTTATTAGTATTTTTTCAAGAAATTCTTGAACTGTAAAAATGAAACGAGACAAAAAGTTAGAAAAAAAAGTCAATACAATACAAGAGACACGCTTCTCTCGTCTCGCGTCATCACAATTATATAAATGCATTAATAAAACTAAAATAACAAAATCGTATACACCTTTTGCTAATGAAAGAGATTTCTATTAAATTTTCACTAGATTGTATTTAACTAATTGGGCAGTATCTATAAATGAACCATTTAGTTAAAATTCTGGACCTATATGTCTTGTTTTCATAATTATTCTTATAAATACTGAATTATTTTTATGATTTGCCTGCAAAAATTTTGTAAAGCCCTTATAACCAAGTAACATAATATTTTCTCCCATCAAGGACTGATTTCTTGAAACGCTGCTACACGTATTTATTTAGTTACACACCTAAACCTTTTTCATGAATCATTCCGCCCGTTGGTGAAAACCGTTTGAAAATTCGTTCGGTAATTTTCGAGTTTACCGCGTAAAGACAGTCAGACGCGGCGGGAAGACTTTCTTTTGTAATATGTAAGGATGAGTGACACATGTTTAATCTAAATCTTTAATATAAATTTACTATAAAAGTTCCAGACATGTAAAGCGTAAACTTTGAAATTGACGCTTCTAAAATTGTGATTCTTTCACATTACCATTCATTCTTTAATTATTATTCATTTATTTTGCTATTAAAAAAAACTTTATGTTTTAAACATTCTATTTATAAATTATTAAAATTGACGAATACGTTTTTCACATATACCCGCGTATATACAAAGTTTGACAACTGCTGTTCATACATAATAAAATTGAATCTGTGTACAATATACGTCAGTTAAATTAGAAAGAAAAAAGGAACAATGCATAAATCTTGGATTTGGGTGTAGAGCTTCTATTTTACACGGTTTAGATCTTGGACTTTAATATCTACATGCCTTTAGTGTAATACTTATAGAGCCGAGATATACGACGTTACCACCAACATTGTTAAATATTCAGGCAAATCAAATATTGGTTTAATGTTCAAGAATTTTCTTTTTATTTAATTCTAATTTTCTTTGGTTTAAGATAGAATATCCTAGGATATGTTGGTGTATTGTGTACTTGGCTTGGTGAAACCCACTCTTCAGATTAATGTTCCAAACAACATACAAAAATCGCGAGCAAAATCGTATACGCTAAATAAGTTACGCAGGAAGAACGGTTATAAAAATGGTAATCGTGTAATTTAAGCCCTTTGTTTGCAGTTTGAAAGCCATTTTATGACATTTATAATACTCTAACTACCACAAAACGAAGATGTCAAATATCTTTAACTTCAATTCAATAAAAAACAATTAAGTTCAATAAAAAACAATATTCAGTTCAATAAATATTTTTGGTTGCTTAATCATTCTAAACTAAAACTATCAAACTATCTAAACTATCAAACTCTAAACTATCACTCGAACATAAGTTATTAGTGTATAAAAGTATTTTGAAACCGAGTGTTAGCAACATTGAGATTTTACATTTTCAGTCTAAAGTGCTGCGTGCGACATGTGACTCACCATGGTACGTTTGAAACGATGACCGACATCGTGGTTTAAATGTGCCTACAGTGCGTGAAAAAATAGTACGATTTAGTGAAAACTATATGTACCGTTTAGAAATGCATCCAAATGTGTATATGCTTAATCTTTTTGACAAGAAATAGTAAGACCTTAAACAGGCTAAATAAACTTACTAGATCTTAGAACTAAAATATAGATTTATTTGACATTTTAGTGATAAGTGTACTTAAATAATTTCAGTATGTAATTCTTCATTTTTGTGCCTTCCATTGGGTAGATACAATTCACGATTTTTATCCAGTAATCTAACTCTATTCATAGTTCTTATTAGGCCTGATAATTGTTAAAATTAGGACGGTTAAAAAAAAAAAATAATACTCTAAAAATTGATAGCTATATTTATATAAGTAATTGACACTCATTGAAGGCATGGTCAAAAAAAATTGAAAATGAAGAATCAGTTGAAGAAGAAAATATGATAATAATAAAGAATAATTATGGTTTACGAACGAAAACTAGTGCACACCTGCCTTTTGAAACAAACATCGGAACTACTCAAATACAACTTTCTGCAAAAATCCAAATTACTTCGCTTTATTTTATTTTATGTAAACGAGTCGTTGCCTGTATATACATTATACAGTTCGAACAGTACATCTTTCAACGAAAGTTTACAGTAAATTTTTTCCAAAACAGCCAGTCGAATATTAACATTACATACGACCTTTTTTGTACAAGCATAAACTAAAAAATAACTTTATTTCTATGAAAAAATCAAGAAAAACTATTTTCGGGGTTAACCTTGGAACATGCCTGTAGGATCACACCAAACTAAATATCCTTACAAAAATCAATCTACCTGAAGTTTATTTCGTTTAATTTGCCTGGCGTAATGTAGTTAATGTGACGGTAGGTGGATATATTATAGAAAGATATACATGAATGTATATGAACGAATTATAAAGAAGATTGAGTATATTATAAAATGTTTTGAATTAATTATAACGCTAGGGAATATTAGAATAGTGGAAAAATAATAATAAAACGACTGAATCGTCTATTCATAAAATATAATTGTATAATAACAAATATAGAAAATTATGTTTTACAAGTACAAATATTTGAATCTTGATAGTGGCGCTTCAAATAATAATATTGTATACATCTCCCAATACTCGCACTATTCTAGTGCGAGCTATGTAGCTGTATAATACGGCATAGTCTCATTTATTTAGGACAAAAGAATGGCATTTATATACAATACAGATGGAGACACATAATAACCAATCACTACATTTCTATTCTAAAACCTGCATCTTACCGAAAATAAAATAAATACAGATATTTTAACTGACTATAGTATTCTAGGCTCAAAACGAGCGATATAATGTGCTTGAACTTTCAAACGAAGCAACCAATTTGAATGTCTTTATCTCAGAAAGAAACAACTCCCACAAATAATATCATCATATATACGTTTTCTTTGATTTAACCGAGAATAATTGGTACTTAAATTTCCTTCTAAAGGGATTAGGAAAATATTTGTTTAAATAGAATTAATTATAAGTACAAAATTAAAACATAAGTATGCACCGAGTGAATTTTATGGTTTTGGTGTTAACAAAAACTAATGAGAAAATGAATATTGAAATGACTATTGAGAAATAATAAAACTTATTTTGACAAAATGGAAACCCGACTTAATAAAAGAAGCACTAAAAAGTAAAAAAATAATTGCATATTCTTGTGCCAATTTTAGTTCACCAAAGCAAAAATTTTTAAATATATATGTACAATTATTGTTATTTTTGGAGGCGGTGTCAACATAGATAAATTCACATAACTTTTGGACACCGCCTCCAAAAATAACAATAATTGTACATATATATTTAAAAATTTTTGCTTTGGTGAACTAAAATTAGCACAAGAATATGCAATTATTTTTTTACTTTTTAGTGCTTCTTTTATTAAGTCGGGTTTCCATTTTGTCAAAATAAGTTTTATTTCTCGCTTTTTAGTGACTTTGAAGTTCTATAACTGATTTTATTTGTCTAAATATGGGTAGACCTACTAAACGACCAACTAATTTTTAGTGAATTTTTTTATAACACTTTTTTTTTACCCGTTTTTTTTTTTTTTTTTAAATTTTTAATGCAATTTTTTATAACAGATTTTCAGTTTTCTTTACAAGGAATTTGGTTTTTTTTTGTAAAATTTTTTTTTTTTGGGGTCGGTTTTTTTTTTAAGGAAAAATTTTTTTTGAAGTCGGTTTTTAAAAAAATTTTCTTATTTTCCCATTATGAATGAGTATACTTTTTCAAAAAAAAAAAAAAATTTCGCAGAAATCGGTTATCACATATAAAATGAGGATTTTCCTCGATTTTCCGGAGATCCCCTCATCAGAATGCGATTTGGTGACAATGGGACCAATCGGGAATCAAACCCTTTAAAACAAAAAAACAAAATTCAAAATCGGTTCATAAATGACGGAGATCTGAGGTAACAAACATAAAAAAAAAAATAAAAAAAAAAAAATAAAAAAAAAAATACAGACGAATTGAGAACCATCCTCCTTTTTTGAAGTCGGGTTAAAAACAAAGAATTAAAATGATAGACCTAAAAAAATATTTATATCATGTCCTATGTCATTTGATTTTAGTATAAAATATAAGTACGAAGGCCAAATGCCTCTTAAACTCGGCCTTGCGCACTTCCGTGATCTAGATTATTATTGTAATAAAAAATTTACATTTTACTATATTTTACTGAAATAAGGTCTCTACAATTTTTTTTCTGTATAATTAATTATATTTGTTTGAAAATCATTATAATTTCTGGCTGGAAAAAATTGATATAAAATTTTCAAATCATGGACTCATTTAAATTCATATTTATCATATTTATCATATTCATTTATGTTATATATATCCCGATTCCAAGGTCGAATAATTTCGGTATTCGATAGGTATTTGATATTACATCCGACGCCCGCTATCCTTGCCTATGGTTTTGCATAATTTCCCGTAGTAGAAGTCTTATTCTGGAATACGAACTCAGCAACAGCTGCATAATTTACTTCTCCTTTATTGGCTCAATCCTAATAGTAAGATGTATTACGTACACCCCCTTTCATAACAATTGTACCAATTGAAACATTCCAAGTGTTGCTGTAGGTAATATTATACATATATTTAATAATATATTTACTTAGAATGTGACTAACTTATTTAATTTTTATGAAGGAGGAATGTTCCTTCCTACACTGTTCCTTCCAACTTTAATAGAAACATTATCATATATTTCCGAAGAAGGAACAGTGCTTTTCCGAAGCTAGTCAAAATAAAATTATTGTTACAAAAATCTCAAATATTTGTTTTATTTAATAATTATAATGGTTTATTTTTATAAGTAGTTAGGACAGCCTGTAGTATATATATATATATATATATATATATATATATATATATATATATATATATATATATATATATATACATATTTATATATATATATATATATATCACAAACGTATAAAAGTTGTACACCTATAAGTATAATATAAATGGGTTTGATACTTTTCTCTTTTCCATTGTATCAAAAAAGTTTTTCTTGAACAATATATTATTAATTCTTATACGGTTACAAGTATAAATTGAATACTTTTGTATTAGAGTATTAAATCATAAAATTACTACTCAACTTCTATTCTACAAGGAACTGGGAAGATATTTTAATATTAATTTATGATGAGGTATTATATTCGGTATATATACTCGTATTACATGTGCTATACTATATTTGTATTATTATAATTCTACTGTGCGGTATAAAATATGTAAACGTATAATTTTAATGAAGAAAACGGATTTTATTTTTTATTAAAGAAAATTTTTAGTGCTTGGTCAAAGTGTTGCGACCTGAAAAATTTTGAAATGCCCGGGAATTTTGAGATTTTATATTAATAAGTGAATTTATTTCTCAACCAGAAAAAAAGATAAAAATACTTGCATATTCTGAATATTTCTGTTTGAATTAATGTTTTAAGCTCATACATGTCTTTATTTCTTGCACGAAATAATTGAATTCATTATAATTTGAATATATTTTTCGTGTATTTTGGGTCCAAATCCTAAATGAAGAATTTCATTCAAATTTAGAACCAAAGGTATTGTTTTATTTTCAGCGATTTTTTCAAGGTACACTTTGAAAAAATCACAAAAAGCCATCGATTTGTAAAAAATTTGTTTGCATGAGACACAAAACCCATAAGACACAAAAATCTATTTGGTCATTATGTTCTCATAGCAATCGGGTTCTTGAAATACTGACTATCTTGATTTTGTATATAATAAATTGTGAAAGAGATGATTATATCGCAAATCACGGGCTAGCCCTTACTATGTACTCGATTCAAACACTATAACTCCTTATTCTTCAATATTTACATACCCGTATGTACATTACCTATTTTCTTGAGTTTCCTTGTAACTACCAACAAACTAATAAATTATTATTGAAGTTCACGCAAAAATATAAACTTTAGTAAGACGATAATAATTTATGAGTTTGGTGGTAGTTACAATGTAACTCAGGAAATTATGTACCTACTGTACTGATAGAATCAGTACTATCTAAATATTGAATTAACATTAGATTTAGAAACGAGTACATTACAGCTTCTTTAAATTGATCTGGAAATTTGAAATTTGGTATTTTAGTAAACAAATATAGGGAAAAATTAATTTCAAATTTTGTCTAATTGTTAGCCACTCCTCACAGTTATTTTTATGCATAGTCAATGAACTTAGTAACTCTGCAGTTTTAGAACTAAACCGATACTAGTAATTCCATAGTCGATAATTATAATTTAAAGTGGCAAATTTTTCTAATACGTGTTATAGCATCTGCAAGATCAAGTAAAATATAAAAAAAATGTTTGCTAAGGATAAATTTATACCATAACTTGACTTTCACAAAGGTCTGACAGTCTAAACACATTTTTTTTTCGAACAGCTTACATAGGGTAAGAAAATATATACTTGCTTCATAAAGTATATTATTTAAACTATTTCGTGGTAATATTAAATTTACATTCATTTAAAGTTATAGTTTCTAAGTAGTTTATAAAGCATATAAAACAGATTTTCTTTTTCGTAAACTTTAAATAAATATTCTTTCATTAAAATATGTTTTTCAGTTACACAAAAACCTAGTTTTGTATTCAAAACTCATAAACACATATACTGAAAAATTATATATTCGTTATTTAAAGTAACTACCAAGTCATGATGAGATATACACATATATATATATTAGAGTAGGTAAAAAAAATATTTAATTTATTTTGGTATATCGAATAAATGATTGTTGGGCACCAAAAACGGTGCCTCTTCAAATTTGATCTCTTAATATTAATATTAAGGGTCTCCTCATCGCACTTTTCCATTTTCACTTCAGTCATATGAGCAAAATTTCATATCGTGCCGATAAAGTTTATCGAGTTATAAAAATTTTCCCATGAGAAGGCCTCTCAAATTTTGAATAGCCCCATTTAATGTACCCAGCAATCAATTTTTCCATAAGCCAATTTAAAAACAAAAATCTTTTTGACCCACCCTAATATATATATATATATATACATAAATATTTTCTTTGCCATATCACCAGTCAGTCCAGTGGACTGCGCTGGTGTATTTTTTAAACATAAATAAGTGTATTTTATTTTTGTAATGTATTCATGGACTTGTAAATTTTAATATGTGCGCTTTGAGTTGTACGAAACCACATCTAAAAAGTTTATGCTATACAATACATACCATAAAATTTCTATATGATCAGTTTGTACCTCCATATACACATAGCATGCAAATATCATGTATTTGGGTTTCAAAACGAGTGTTCATACTGGATACTAATTTTGGCTAGATGTCTATTTATGTGGTGTGTTACCACATTGCGTTAAGGCTGAAAGCGTAATACTACTTATGTTTAACATAAAATTTGGTATACGCTAGTAAAGATTATTTGACGGGCGACCTCTCGTGTTTTTTATTTTAAATTTTGGTTCTGTCAAAACCATAGGAGTCATTATTACAAATGCATTTTAATTATTTAAGAAAAATAAATATAATGATAAATATAATATTTTATTAGTTATTTTATTTTATTAGTTATTGAATAAAATGGGAAAAAAACTATCAAATCGGAAGTGTTGTGTTGTTGATTGTGAAAATACACTAACTTTTCTATGTAAGCAATCAGAAAAGCATTTTGATACTTAGTTGATATTTGTTTATTTCTTGTAGTTGATATTTGTTTTAAACTTACCTCAATTATAACGTTATAATAATTAGTATAATTTTTTAAGCTATTTTGGCCTGGTGTTTTTCTTAAAACTGTACCAAAAATTCGCCGAGAATCATTGACGTCAATCTCTTCATACACATTAGAAACGTGAAAACTATTACATAATTTTATGCCTTTAGAAATAATTTTTTTCTGTAAAAATATCTAATTGCACTTCTTGAAAACCGCTCATAAATTTTTTTACCAACATTGTATGTAATTACTACTTTATCGTTAAAATTAAAGTTGATGTTTTACATATCTATCCGTATTTTTGCTAGTTTTGACAGAACCAAAATATAAATTAAAAAACACGAAACGGCGCAGAGGTCGCCCGCCAAAAATACTTTAAATGCGTATATAGATACCATTGATGCCAAACTTATTAATTTGTATTTTAATGTTGTTTAATAATAACAAATTATGATGTGAATTGCTACACAATATCTAAACTGACGATTGTATTGTTTCAAACGTGTGTATTCTGAAACAATTGCTATATTCTTACCTTTGTTTGTAGAGGTTATATAGGTGCTCATTACAAATTTTTTGTAAGCTCATCTCATTACAGTTAATGTTTTATTTTTTATTTATTATGTAGAAAAATCAGTTGAACAATTTCCAATGTCTATTCGCTTATTTGAGTCATATCAATAGAATAAAAGCTAACGATTTAAAAAGTTCAATTCCAAAATGAATTTTAGTGAGAGCTGTGGGAAAGTCTTAAAGCAAACAGTTAACCGGACACAAAGAGTGATATTGTTTATTTTCAAACAAAATTATTGACATGAGTGTTTGTAGTAATTAACTCTTATTTGAACATTTCTTCAAACACGATCGGAAATTTCGATTATATTTTGAGTCAAATCGTATTCACTGAAGATAAAACTGAAAATTATACCAAATAACAGTCAATTGTAAACATGTTTATCAAAACCTTATTTTTATCAAGTTTTTGAAATACGAGATATACCACAAAGTATATTGTTCTACTTTTTAAAATTTTTTATATATACTTCAAATGAAAGCTTTTTTTTTCGTTTTATTTTTAGATAAATAAGGAAGTAATATTTCATTTAACTGTTAGAAGCTTAAAGCATGTTTCTAACGAAAAGTTAATGTAAGAATATTAAGAAGAATAAAAATTGGGTATATGGTTCTTTGTTCAATTTAATGACCTGGTATAGAGTGATTTACGACGATTATAAAAAACTTTTTGTTGTTGTTTATTTAGATTTTTAGAATATAATTTACAAAAAAATTTGATAAACAACGATAAAAAGTTTTTTATTAGTTTTGTAATAAATTTGTCATATATACCTAATAACATACTTGCGTATAAATAAATTTATAGTACTAATCTCGAACTGCTACCACTTTTTTCATGTCAAATTTTGCTGTACCAAAATCTGATCAGAAAAGATTTGACATGAAAAATGTCGTATAATGTAACATGTAAAATGTAAAAGTTCGACAAAGGTGGTAGATAAATTTTACGAATGGTATCAAAAGTCGAGCTTATGATTTCAAACTCTTATAATTAATTTGTGCCTTATTTATAAGGTTTTTTCGGAAAAAAAATGTTCATTACAACTATACTTACAACTTTTATTAGAAACATTTTTCCGAAATCCGATCAAATAACGCACAAAAAAATTATAAATTTTAGCAAAAATTGCTCAGCTTTTGACGCCATGTATATAAACTTGGAGATTGAAAGATACATGAACTCGACACGAAGTCTCTTAGTTCGCGTGAAAATCTTATTTTTAATAAATGTCAAAAATATTTTTCGAAACTTCACAGGCTCCCATAGGTGTAATTACCGGCCAACACGAACAACCTCGAGTTTTGACGTTAGAATTAAATATTACACGTATAATTTTACAAGTCAGAACATTGAATATAGAGTTTTGAAAATAAGACAGAATCCAATTAAAATTGATAAGTAGAAAAATTCTGTTTACAAAAATGACCCACATCTTCGTCCATTGGTTCGTATAAATGTATGCATACATGCAGACACGCTACACAACAAAATTGTCGATTTATTTATTATCGATTAGTTATCTAACATAATAAAACAGAGTAAATCTAATTTGTAAATATAAAATGAGTCCATGTGAATTAATTTTTGAATAAACTGTATCAACTTATTTTGATTCATTAGAAAGTAACAAAAATCCATTAGGAGCACTCATACGATGCGACAAAAACGAAATTGTTCTCATAACAAGTAGAAATTTTCTCTTGGACCAATTATTACACCACAACAATTTAATAATTTGATAGTTCGACACAAGTGTCGATATCAAAATTATTACATTTCACTTATTAAGTAATACCACAAATAAAGTCAACACCAACAACAACAAAAAGAACTTCTTCAACTTGTGTTTTCTCTCACAAACTCCATAGAGATGAGAGAATACTTTAAAATTAAACTGTATTTTAAAGTTTCTTCTCTGTAACATAAATGTAATCTACGTACGTACATACGAGTTACATCACATTGTATTTTCTCTATGACACAATTGGCTATGGTGGTAGAAAGTAATAGGGAATTGGTAAAACAAAAGAACCAAAACTATTACAGTAAATAACTATAGTAAACGTATGTGTAGTATGTAAGTGATGTAACTAACGTATGTGTAAGAACTTTGTTTCGAAAATGGTTCATACCATGTTCATACAGGATGTTGCAAACATGTATTGGAAAATTTTACCAATGATCAACCAAAATGGCATCGTACTCTACTAACATGTAAGTAAAATAATTTATTCTGGAAAAAAGAGTCCAATTTTAACAAGCGCGCACACACCATCAGATGAAAATGACAGAATTACCCGTTAAATAGAGTATATTTTTTTAGTATTAGATGGCACTATTATGCAAAATAAAATAGTATTTTGATTTATTGATCGTATCCATAGTGAATAGTAAAATGAATCTTGGGAAGTTGGAAAGTATGTCAATGAGTTATTTTAAATAATTTGGACGTTTCGTCATTTCTTTATGACTTATTCAGCAACTGTAATACATTAATACTGGGCAATACTGTTCAATTCATTAGTTTGTACAGATTAAACTATTGAGTTAAATAATAACGTAAAATAACCTAATTTTTTGTTTTATTACTGTGTTTTACGGAGATTTAATTATTGAATTTTATAATAACGTCTGTTAGTTAAAGCAACGGCACGTCAAACTATATAAATAGGGTGTAAACTTAAAACCAACCGCATTTTCATCCGGTTGCCTCGTCAAAAACGTTTTTAATAAGAGGTTTAATAGGACAATATTGCTTTAATGTACATAAAGCATATTCAGAAATTCCCATGAAGTAACAGAATACCATTTTGAATGCTGGCTATAATCAATTTCTTTGATTATTACTTTTATGAAATATAACGCTTTAACACAATCATTTTTATCATATGACTGTCAAAACTTAACGGCAAATGAAGAGTATAATGTATTTCCTGACAGTCGGCAACATATTCAATATCAGCTACCTGAAGACATGTACTCAGAACTTTGAAACACCTTGTACTTCTATATCTCTGTACCATGTATGTACAAAACAACAAGTAACTAAAGTGCTGATTTGAAATGTCTAGCTTTGACACCTGCAACTATATTTTCTATATCCATCTACACTCCATATATGTGTGATGTGTAGGCGAGTTGAGTTGTTCAGACAGCTGAAGTCAATTAGACCTCATTAAAGACTACAAGGCATGTCACTAAACTTTTAAGTGCCCTCCTCTTCTTCTCTTAAAGTTTACTTTAACCAGTAATATAGTTTTTAGAAAAGGGGGTTGGATGTACACACACATTTTACTACTTAAACAGAAAACTTGTGCAATAAAATTGTTTAGTAAATTAAGCAAAAACATTTACAGTTACAAGCCATTTTGCACCTACTTTTGTTTAGTAATTTATGTTTTTTTTTAAAGAAAAAAAACAATTTTTCATTTATTACTACATGTATATAGGACTATATTTATACATGTGTGTATGTATGTATGTCTGTAGGGTTGCTGTTGACTTTTCATAATATTTCTTTACCTTTTTGCTAAAATAAACTTTCACATGTGTGTTATAAATTAAACGGTATATCATTTTTCATTTTACATTTAATTCCGCATAAATGTATATCAAAAGCGAGCATTGTATGTCGTATGTGAGGTGGTGTTTTACTTTTTACTTTAATTTAAAATTTATTGTCTTGAGTGGTTTGACTAATAAAATTTTGTTAAGTACGGTAATCGCGACAATTTCTCTTGTATTCTAAAACAGTGCAAGATATTTGCAGAGTTATTTTTTTATAAAGGACATTTTATTTGGATGGCAAAAATTTCCATCCAAGTTTTTCTCTGTGCAAGATATTTCCCTATGGAAGAGAAAAAAATGGTATACAAACAAAATATTGTACATGCACTTTTGAAGCTCTTAAAATAATTACTTTTTATATTATCGAGAATCTATATTTTTCTAAATATACGTGGTCTAATTTGTATGCGAGACTCATGTGCTTATACAGAAGCAACGAAAATACCAGAAATGGTATATTTTCGTAAATAAGAGAGATTGTGAGTAAAAAATTTTCGAAAAAATGTAGGCTTAAATTAATAAATCAAAGTTTTTACATAAATAAAATGTTTTTAATAAACGTTTTTTTTATTTAGATTTTTCGTCAACGAATAAATCATATATTTTCGTAAATAAGAGAAATTTTCAGTATTTTTGTTTCCCAAATAATATAATTTTCGAAAAAATGTACCCTTAAATTAACAAAAATCAAAGATGTTTCTACATTAACGTTTTTTTTTAATGTTTGTTCTATTTTCTTTAATCTTCTAAAGAGAATTTCAACGTATAATTAAGATATAAATATGTATATAAACAATCTCTTTCGTAAATTTACGTACAATTTAACCTGTCTGTTTGATTATTCGTTGTAGAATTGCTGGGATCATTTGCATATAGGCTCACATACACTTTTATAGCCGGTTTATAATATATACCAAGGTATATTAAGTTTAATTCATTTTTAGTAACGGTTGAAAATATTGATAGCAGAAAAAAAATTTTGTTCATGAAATGACGCAATTAGTTTAATTCCGTAAATGTGTCCGCCCGTCCGCCCGTTTACGCGATAAATCAAAAACGAAAAGACATAATGAGCTCAAAGATCTAAAAATTAATAAATAAATCGGACAAAATGTGCTAAACTTCCTATCTTTGAGACCGTAAAAGATAGAACAAAAGTTTAATGACAAAAAGTGTTCCTATATTAAAAATAAACAATTTTTGTCAGAAACTTTTATTCATAAATTCAGTATATACCGGGTATTTAAGCAATTAATTCAGTTAGTTGTTATTGTCCCTTTGTTTTTAAATATAAATAAAAAAAGCAAGGTTTTTCATTACATTGTCGAAAAACCCAGACTATGTGGCCACGGCGCTGTAATAGGCGCAACGTTTGGCACTGGCAGGTTGCGAATTCGAATCCCAACGCTGGCAATTAGTCAATTAAATTATACCAAAAATATGGGACGGTTAGTTGACTGTTGGCATATTACGTATTTTCTGCAATTTCCTTTGTGTCCATAAAATTATCCTTCTGTTACTATTTTCAGGTTGAATATGTACCAACCTCTTTTATTATCATGTAATAAAAATTATGACCACCAACATCTTACGTACAACTAAAGGTCAATGATAGATAGATTGATAGATACATCTTGGGGTCTAAAAAGAATTGCACTTCGACCTTATGGTCTATTGTGCTACTCCTTCTACTTCAGTCAGACGAGATTCGCTTCCTGGCTATATGTTGACAATAGCCAGGAGCTTTCTTATCATGTCTTCCAGAACGTTCAGGTAGCCTAGTGGTTTGCACTGAAAGATAATGTGGCTGGATGTTTCTTCCTCCTCGCAACACAATCTGCACATAATGGGCCCGTTATGAAGTCCCATTGTGTACAGATGCTTCCGCAGGGGATAATGCCCAGTGATGAATCCGGTAACCCTCCGCAGTTGCATCCTGTTCAGCCTCAGTGCATCGAAAAATAGCCTCTTGGTTGCACTCTGAAGCAGTACCTTCGCGAGCTCCTGCCGCGGTACTTTTTCCCAGTGATAAGATCAATGATTCTGCTCTTATACGCACAAAGTACATTAAAGTATACTGTACACTCAGGTATATTTTATCCTGTGTATATACAACTTTATTAGGCCTCTATAACACGGCAGTAATGTGAGTATTTAACATTATAAACTGAGTTTTTTTTTTCAATTATGTTCGCTTAAAGTAAGTATATACGAGATGAAAACACGAAAGATTTTTTTTTTATATTCTTGTTAAATAAGACATTAAACGCTTTTATTTTTTGGGGGTGTATTGCCGTCTAGATAAATTGAGTTAGTTATACGTGTCTTTGTGATTTTAAGTTTATTTTATAACAGTATTTGTATATATCAAGGCACGAAAAATTCAAATTGGATGTATGGTGATATAATCAATAAGGATAAATACGACAGTTCAATCAAATTTTAAATTGAAAAATTCTCTTAAGAATTGTTTATAATTTAAATAAAAAAACATTGTCATTGTATAATTTCCGCGTAAATGTCAAGGCCTGGAAAAATTGTAAAACTACCTTCAAAGTAAACTGTATTCATTTTATGTAATTCTATATATCTTGAAAATAATTAAAAGGGTTATAGTCCACAGTACAGCACAGTTTTTTTTAATGATCAGTAACAGGCTAAATTTTTGTCAGTAGCTTCCTTTTGACGAGACGCCCAACTTTTCTCTCGCAAAATTATCGACGATAGTGACTAACGAAGCGCGTAAGAGAGTAACTTGTTTGACGATAGCAAAAATTTTATCAGTAACAGTTAAATTGAGAGATAATGTAATTAAGACTGCAAAAAAACTTGTGTCCTACAAAATGGATGGTGTAAAAGGAAGGTCCCCCATCCCCAACATGTTCGGGGGTGAACATCGTTAAATGACAAAAATTAAAATCTGTTTAAATTTATTCAAATGACGAAAACTGCTTTGTTTTTAAGATAAAGCTTCGAGAGATGGTGGCAAAAAAATCCCTTTTAAGTAATCATTATTAAAAACTAGCACAATTTCTACTGAACAATATTACGTCTGATAACATTTTATGCAAGAAACATGTTTTATATTTTAAATGAACTCTCGTATATTTTTATATCAAAAGTATATGTTTCCAGTTACTTATATTTTCATATTTTTATATCGGAAATAAACTGTCTATATTTTCACAAATATGCGGGCAACACTGTTTGTGATGATAAAAATTTATAAACAGTAAAAAAAAAGAAGAAAAAATATCGAAGTACTATAGAAATGAACAACTTATATAGTAGTTGAGTCAACAATTTTTCCATTTCATCTATAAACAAAAATATATAAATAAATTCTAGAAATATATATTTATTTATATAATATCATATTGTACTTTAAATGTACACAGTGTTTTATACATATGTGAAGAAGTATTTTTTCGGGACGATTCCTTATCCTATGTCCATATCGGATTGTTGTTAGCGTTAGACAATATTGGAGGTTTGTTAATTTTTTTTAAAATGTTTCCACTTGTCTTAGAGATATCAATCATTCTGTTACATAAAACAATTCTTCACAATAGTCATATCATATGAATCACCATTTTATAGATATGTAGAGACTAATCCAAATTTCGATAAAGCAAACAAGATACATATTACCAATAAACAAGTTTTGAACAGTTTATTAATTTCTAAACTGTGAGAAGGACAAATTTTTCACATACAAAAAGTAGTGACATCAGAGCAAAAATAAAAATCTTTGCCTTCAAAAGTCGTGAAATATATGCAAGGACCAAGTTTTTTAACAAAAATGAGAAAAGGATTGGAATATAATTGTGTATTGTGTAAGTCTCTCAGGCCATTTTATATGTTACAAGATATTTACTTGGCAGATGTATGTATAAAATTTATTAGTATCTAAACTATAGTCCCTAGCCTAAGCTTAACCTATAAATTGACATCAATGGATGTCAGATTTTATATCATCTAATATACAAAGAAAATAAAGGGGTGTGGCTGTGTCGTTGGCACGACTGCATGTTTTACGTGATACGTGTACGAAACGGGTAACGTAACGGGGTATCACTGGATTGCTCTCGATTTTTATATTTTAATTTGGCTTTTCGACGAGTATAGGCCGACATTGCATAATATATTTTAATTTTTTACTTCAACACCATATATATTCACTGTAACTATTTCAAATAAATGTCTTGTAGACGCAATCGATAGATCTTGACGAGAGCTGTCCTCACACAACTTAACGAATTCTTTGATCTTATAGCTATCGAGTGGTGTAATTATATTTTGAATGTAAATGATAGATATGTGGCTGCAACACCAAACTGTATCTCCCGATTTTGTTATCATCAGTTTTCTGAATTGCCACCCACTATGGAAGCAAATTTAAAGACATATTCAGGTCAAAGTTTGTCAAGTAAAATATGAAATGCACCAGAGAAACTTACACAATAAATATATACCATTGATTTTCTCATTTTTGTTAAAAAACTTGGCCCTACCATGCCATGTCAAAGTTTTTATTTGAAATTTTTTCTACATAGGGCTTGTAAATGGCTTAACTAATTAGTGATGTACGATTATATACAATGTAAAATTTATCAGTCTCTGGTCGACATCTGAAAATACTAGGGATGAAGCAGGAAATTATTTTGTCTTAGCATCTCAAATACGACAAGGTTTATGGCAAACATTGTACAAAATTACATTGAATTTTTTAAGAAAAATGATTTTTTATCCAAAAGTCAATAGTTGTCTACCAAACTTTGTTATATTCAGGTTCTTTTCTTATTTGAAACGATTGTGCAAAATGTTTGACACTATTAAAACGTATGTGAAGATAACCCGTATTATATCAAATGACTATAACGTGTATTGTCTGTTGTATAATAAACATTCATTGTTATTATTACTTGTATATAATTGTATATAGGGGAATCCAGGTGAAAATCGTATAAACAATAACAAAAATTATAAAATATTATGAAATATTATGAAATACGGCTACAATTATATCTTATTTTGACCATTGATGTCAAAATAATGTTACAAATTTTCAGACACATTACTTAAAAGTCAAATTACGTAGACACTAGTTACTTCGGTTAGTATAACATAACCGAGAGGCAACCATACTAACAATGGATGGATAGATACAAAAATAATTATATATAAGCAAATAGTCAAATAACAGTGATATCTGTTTAAAGATATTTATCCATTTCTTAAGAGGCATAAATCAAAGATATATTAGTTATATCTTGATTTTAAATTTTATTAAACTGACACTGTTCTGTGCTTTTCAACTGGGATACGACTTTAATTATATAAATTTTTAACAATTGACACATCCTTAACGCATCCTCAATTTTCCAGGATGCATATTTTTTTATTTCAATTACAAATTTGTAAACCTCTCTCCACAGGTATCCTATCCATATTTTAGTACTAAGGTAAATACCGGGTTAGTACACCAAAGTCGGTCATAACAAGCATTACCCACACGATCTTCACTTTACTCTGTCCAATTTCCAAAATTTGACTTGTTCTCCAAGATATTGGTATTATTGAATGTAACCAGTACATAAATCATTTATTTATTTATAGCATTTACTATTATTTTGCGTTTTATTCAATAACTTGCCTTGAGACTAAAAATGAATTTAATTAACCAACGCTTCCACTTTTTCTATAGCTGTCACCAAATTTTAATTTCGGTGAATACTTTCAATATATGAACATACCTTATAAGCACTAACTTTCATTCAGAACTTGACATATATAGACCTTCCAAAGACCGGAGATGTTTAATTATTTACGAATTTAATTAACAAATTTAAATTATTTAATAAGGTATATAATACGCATATGGTTTATACCCAGATAAATGGTTTCATACGAAATTCCCCTACAATAGATTTATACTAGTAGATTTTTCAAATAAATGTTTCTTAATCTTAATCGTTTCTCAAATATATATGTATATATATTAAAAACGTGAGTTTATATTATATGTTCTAATTAAATTAAATTACAATTAAAATTTTCATTAATAGATATTTATTTTATATTATTAAATAGAAAATGTTGTTTTTTTAATTAAAAATAAAAATAAACGTTGTTATGAATCATTAACGAACTCAAGACTCGTGTCTTTGAAGTTATAGAATTTTATTATAATTTTCATAAATATATATATCTCTGCCTTAATATAATTCATCATTTTATATGGTATATCTCCAAAACATTTTCCTTTTATCCATGTTGGTTTCACTTTCTTTTATGTGGTAAATATATTATTAGTATGTATAAAAATTTTTATTGTCATGTAAAATGGTTAAATTTTAAAAGTGTTTTTATTTTTTGAAAAGTCGTATAAAATAAGTTGGTATAAAAAATGGTTCTTCATCAGTAAAATATCCATTGCGGATTATACAATTAAACTAATAAAGTTTAGGTGAAAATACGTCGTCTTTTATTTTGATGCCCGGTGTATAATATATACCTGGGTATAATAATTTTCAACTTTGTTACGGCTGTTTGTCTGTCAACACGGTAAGTCAATAACGAAAAGGGATAGAGAGCTAAAAGGTTGTACAAGTGTTTTAGAGCTAAATAGTAAGGTCAAGTTCGTGAATAGGAAAAAATCGGACCATGTTTGGGCAAAATGGGCAAAACTGTTTATCTTTGAAACTGTAAGAGATATAACAAAAATATAAAAAATTTCCCTTTTTTAAAAATAAACAACTCTTGTTCCAAACTTTTTTCCATAAATTCAGGATAGATACAAAATTATCGGGTATTAAACAATTAACTCAGTTAGTTGTGATTTTCACTTGTTTTAAATTAATATTCCCAATGAATCAAATTTGATGAAAGAAAATTTGTAATTTCAGCTTGACTCTTGAAAAGAAATGGTGTAGAGACTGCTCTTCGCTTTTACTCGCAAGTAAGCCCACAATTGAAAGAAGTATCGGATAATCATTATGAGTCTATGAAACTGCGTACAATGATGTTTTCCACGTGTGTTCTATACAGTAGGATTACGGCTGAATTCGTTTTTTTATACCCAGTATATTTGTAAATATACAAGGTATATTAAGTTTAGTCCCGACTTTGTAACGCTTGAAAATATTAATCCTTGAAAAAAATGCTTCAAAAAGGTATTAATAAAATGGCCTAATTCGGCCATTTTCACATGTCCGTCCGTCCGTCCGTCCGTCCGTCCGTCTGTGAAGCCGATAACTCAAGAACGAAAAGAGATAACGAGCTGAAAATTTTTGTGTGTGTTCTAGAGCAAAAAAGTAAGGTCAAGTTCGTTAATGGGCAAAATCGGAACATGTTTCCCCCCGCTATGAGGGTGGAAATATTCGTCTTTGAAACTGTAAGAGATAGAAAAAAAATTTTGAAACAAAAAATCTTCTTCTTTTTAAAATAATCATCTTTTGTTTGAAAAATTTTTCCATAAACTCAATAGTTTTCTCATAATTTGTGCAGAAAGAGCAAATAAAAGGGGGGAATTACACATCTTTGAAACCGTAAGAGTCAGAAAATAAATTTGTTAACAAAAAATCTTCTTCTCTTTATAATAAACAACTTTTGTTTGAAACACTTTTTCATAAACGCAATAGTTTTCTCAAAATCTGTCCTCAAAATTGAAAAAAATGATAAATACAATTGATAAGCGAATGAAGGCATGGTCTCCATGTACAAACGGGAACATGACAAACATAACATACATCAAATAGTATTGTTTTTATGTTTATTTCAGTTTTTTAAACCATAAGGTCAAGGATTAAGTGATTTTCCTTTTCAAAGAAGTAGTTGGTCTCGTACAGATGTCAAAATTTTATTCAAAGGTCCATCGATCCTATCAAAAATCATCAAAAAAATTTATATTGATATACATATATATATATATATATATATATATATATATATATATATATACATATAAATATATATATATATATATATGTATATTTATATATATATATATATACATATATGTATATATATATATATATAAATATACATTTATATATATGTATATTTATATATATATATATATATATATACATATATTTATATATATATATATATATATATATATATATATATATATATATATATATATACATATATAAATATATATATATATATATATATATATATATATATATATATTAGCGTTGAATAACTAACGTCGCTTAGCTTAACAACTCGCTAAGCTTAACAACGCTTAGCGTTGAGTTGCCTACGCTTCGCGTTAACTTTCTCTTCGCGTTAACTAGTGCTTCGTGTTGATTGACGCTACGCGTGAAATCACGCTTCGCGTTGAATCACTGACGCTTCGCGTTCATTAACTAACGCTTCGTGTTGACCTAACGCTTCCTATTGACCAACGCTTCACGTTGGGTGCCTAACGGTTCGCTTTAGCTTGCGTGATGCGACGGTTAACGCTTTGCGTTTACCAAGGCAATGGGTTGATTTACTAACGCTTTGCGTTGGCTTACTTATAGTTCGCTTTAGCTTACGTTTCGAGTTGGTTCACGCTTTTCGTTGGTTACCGATTCGAGTTAAATCACGCTTCGCGATATCACTGGCGATTCGCTTTGCATAACTAACGCTTTTCATTGGCCAACGCTTCGCGTTGGCTGACTATCTGTTCGCTTTTGCTTACGTTTCGCGTTAGTAAACGCTAAGCGTTTACCACCACTTTGCGTTTAATTACTAACGCTTCTCGTTGACAAAACGCTTCCAATTGAAAACCTCTTCTCATAGACCAACGCTTCACATTGGCTGACTAACGGTTCGCTTTAGCTTGCGTTTCGCGTGGGTTTACGCCTTACGTTTACTAACGCTTCGCGTTGACCTTACACTTCCTATTGACTAACGCTTCTCATTGACCAACGCTTTGCGTTGGCTGCCATACGGCTCGCTTTAGCTTACAGTTCGCGTTGGTTTACGCTTTGCGTTGTTTAACGATTCGCGTGAAATCACGTTTCGCGAATCACCGACGCTTCGCTTTGAATAACTAACGCTTCTCAATAACCAACGCTTCGCGTTGGCTGACTTGCGGTTCGCTTTAGCTTTCGTTTCGCGTTGTTAAACGCTTTGTCTTTAACAAGCTCACGGTTCCCGTTGATTAACGCATTGCGTTGTTTAACGATTCGCGTGAAGTGACGCTAATCACCGACACTTCGCTTTGAATAACTAACGCTTTGCATTAACCAACGCTTCGCGTTGGATGACTTACGGTTTATTTTAGCTTACATCTCGTGTTTGTAAACGTTTTGCGTTTACCAATGCTTTGCGTTGATTAGCTAGTGCTTTGCGTTGACATAACGCTTCTTATTGACTAGCGCTTCTCATTGACCAACGCTTCGCGTTGGCTGACTGACGCCTCGCTTAATCTTATGGGTCACATTGGTAAACGCCTTGCGTTAACCAACGCTATGCTAACGCTTCGCATTGGCTATTTACTAACGCTTCGCGTTGGCTAACTTATGGCTAGCTTAAGATTACGTTTTGCGTAGGTTCAAGCTTTTCGTTGATTAACGATTCCGAACACTGATGCTTAGCTTTGGATAACTAACGCTTCTCATTGGCCAACGCTTCGCGTTGGCTGACTTGCGGTTCACTTTAGCTTTCGTTTTGCGTCGGTAAACGCTTTGCGTTGATTACCATAGCCGCTTCGCGAATCACCGGCGCTTCGCTTTGACAACTAACGCTTCTCATTAACCAACGCTTCGCGTTGGCTGACTTTCAGTTCACTTTAGCTTACGTTTCATGTTGGTTAGCTCTTTGCGTTTAACAACGCTTCGCGTTGACCTTACACTTCCTATTGACTAACGCTTCTAATTGACCAACGCTTCGCGTTGGCTAACTTAAGGCCCGCTTAAGATTACGCTTTGCGTTGGTTAACGCTTTGCGTTGTTTAATGATTCGCGTGAAATCACGCTTCGCGAATCATGGACGCTTCGGATTTGAATAACTAACGCTTCTCATTAACCAACGCTTCGCGTTGGCTGACTAACGGTTTATTTTAGCTTACGTTTCGCGTCGGCTAACTCTTCACGTTGTATAACTCACGCGTGCGTTCGCTTCGCGTTAACTATCGTTAAGATTTGACTAGCTTTTCACGCTTACTTTAATCATTATCGATTCGCGTGAAATCACGCTTCGCGTTGAATCAGCGACGATTCGTTGTCACGTAGTTCACGGCTTTGTGTTGACCTAACGCTTCCTATTCACAAGCGCTACTCATTGACCAACACTTCGCGTTGGCTAACTTACGGCTCACTTAATCTTACGGTTCGCGTTGGTTAACGCTTTGCGTTGATTAACGATTCGCGTGAAATCACGCTTCGTGGATCACCGATGCTTCGCTTTGAATAACTAACGCTTTGCATTGACCAACGCTTCGCGTTATCTGACAAACGGCTGGCTTAAGCTTACGGTTCGCGTTGGTAAACGCTTTGCGTTGTTTAACGATTTGAATGAATTCACGCTTCGCGAATCACCAACGCTTCGCTTTGAATAACTTACGCTTCTCATTAACTGCTGACTTATGGTTCGCTTTAGCTTTCGTTTCGCGTCGGTAAACGCTTTGCGTTTACCAACGCTTCACGTTGACCTAACGCTTCATATTGACTAACGCTTTCCATTGCGCCAACGCGTCGCGTTGGCTGATTTACGGGTCGCTTAATCTTACGGTTCGCCTTGGTTAATGCTTTGCGTTGTTTAATGATTCGCGTGAAATCACGCATCGCAAATCACGGCTTCGCTTTGAATAACTAATGCTTCTCATTAACCAACGCTTCGCGTTGGCAGATTTACAGTTTGTTTTACGTTTGTCGTTTGTAAACGCTTTGCATTGATTAACTAACACTTTGTGTTGACCTAACGCTTCCTATTGACTAGCGCTTCTCATTGACCAACGCTTCGCGTTGGCTGATTTACGGCTCGCTTAATCTGACGGGTCACTTTGGTAATCGCCTTGCGTTAACCAACGCTATGCAAACGCTTCGCGTTGGCTAACTTTTGGCTAGCATAAGATTACGATTTGCGTTGGTTCAAGCTTTTCGTTGATTAACGATTCCGAACACTGACGCTTCGCTTTGGATAACTAACTTCTCATTGGCCAACGCTTCGCGTTGGCTGACTTACGGTTCACTTTAGCTTATGTTTCGAGTTAAACTAACACTTCCTATAGACTAACGCTTTTCATTGACCAACGCTTCGCGTTGGCTGACTTACGTTTCGCTTTAGCTTTCGTTTCGCGTTGACCTAACGCTTCTTATTGACTAACGCTTTCCATTGCGCCAACGCGTCGCATTGGCTGATTTACGGGTCGCTTAAGCTTACGGTTCGCCTTGGTTAACGCTTTGCGTTGTTTAATGATTCGCGTGAAATCACACTTCGCAAATCACGGACGCTTCGCTTCGAATAACTAATGCTTCTCATTAACCAACGCTTCGCGTTGGCAGATTTACAGTTTGTTTTAGCTTACGTTTGGCATTTGTAAACGCTTTGCGTTAATTAACTAACACTTTGCGTTGACCTAACGCTTCCTATTGACTAGCGCTTCTCATTGACCAACGCTTCGCGTTGGCTGATTTACGGCTCGCTTAATCTGACGGTCTGCGTTGGTTAACGCTTTGCGTTGATAAACGTTTCGCGTGGCGTCAAGCTTCGCGAATCACCGATACTTCGCTTTGAATAACTAACGCTTCTCATTAACCAACGCTTCGCATTGACTGACTTACGGATCGCTTTAGCTTACGTTTTGCGGTTAGCGCTTTGCGTTTACCAACGCTTTACGTTTACCAACGCTTTCCGTTGATTTACTAAAGCTTCGCGTTGACTAACTTTTCGCGTCGCCTAACGGCTCGTTTTAAACAACGCTTAGCGTTAATAGCCGCTTCGCGTTGATTTACTCAATTATATAACTCAATATTTAAATATATAAAAATCGCAAGAACATTAATATAAATTTTTTTAAATGCAAGAACATTTTTACTGTCTCAAGAAAAATTATTAACACAAAACAAACATTTACAAATAATTCATATTTTATAAACATTGAATAGGCAGAAATATTCACAATTCAAACATTGATATACAACTCAGTATATACTGGGTATTCAAACAATTAACTCAGTTAGTTGTTACATTACTTGTTAAGTCTAAAAATAGGATCATGATAATATAATTACGAATGAAATATAAAATGAAGCACAAAAAAGTAATAATTAATTAATTCTACTTTTATATTCTACCTATTATGGCATGAATATAAACCTTACCTCTTCTAGGAAAATACTACCTTGTATGTCCGTGACAGTCTAGTCTAAAAAAGCATTTTCATATATACGTTGTCTGTGACATCAGTAGTGATGTATTGCATAATTTTCGTAGATGTTGTACTTAATACTGAGACATTGCGTGTATACATACACTCGTTTACATATACATATATTTTATTAATGTTTATATATTTTCAACAAATAGTGCAAAAACCGTTTTCTTGGTTACAAAAAATTCGTTATAAATTTAATGTAACAATAAGTTTTGAAAAAAATCTACATAAAAGTTTTTAATTCATGTTACTTACAGTCAATTGGTACATTTAATACATGCAAAAAGTTCCAACTTTGATAGTGAATAACTCTTTTATTAGATGGGCAAAAAATTTTATATATAGGGAGTATTTCAATTAATGCAGTATATTTTGAGGCCTTAAAATAATTAACTAACATTATTTAAACATCGTTTTCCACAAACGTACTTCACGTACAAAATCTCGTTCTTCACGAACAAAACTATTATCGATTCAAACCCTAGGTTAAATGACTTTTTTTTTATTTCACGCGAATGTTTTAAATTACTTTTCGGGTCTGTATTTACATATTTTTTGCATTAACTGTTTTTAGCGAATTTCCTCCAAAGGAAATGCAGCTACTGTTTTTGCACCAAGGTTGGAATTTCGTAAAAATTTCTTCAAATGTCCATCGATCCCACCAATTAGTTGTGAAAAATCATTACCGCTAAATTATATATATATATATATATATATATAAATATATACATATATATATATATATATATATATATATACATATAAGTTATAAACTCGGTAGAAGTTTATGTTTAAAAAAAAAATTGAGAAAAAAAAAGAGTGATAATGGCAGTTTTCGCGACATCATAATCGTGTACGGGAATTTGATAATAAGCTCTTTTTAAATCAACTTTAGAAAAGATCTTTTTATCATTTAATTTCACATTGAAATCATATAAATGAGGAATTGGATATCTGTCAGGTACCGTAATCGAATTCAGTCGACGATAATCACCACATGCACGAAAAGAACCGTCCGGTTTCTTTTTCATGCGTTGAAGTGATCTCACTTCAAAATCAATTTACGGAAATCTTAAATTCTTTTCCAAATTTAACCAAATCAGAAAAATTCAATCTTAATGCTAAACATAATACTCGACATCGCATTGTGACAAACTCTTATCCGATATTTTCTAAATATCGCAGACTATGTCCTGAAGAGTTGTCAGCTGCTAAAAAACATTTTCAGGAACTTGTAGATTTGGGTATTTGTAGACCTTCGGATTCTGAATGGTCATCACCTCTTCTCATGAAAAGGAAACCGGACGGTTCTTTTCGTGCATGTGGTGATTATCGTCGACTGAATTCGATTACGGTACCTGACAGATATCCAATTCCTCATTTATATGATTTCAATGTGAGATTAAATGATAAAAAGATCTTTTCTAAAGTTGATTTAAAAAGAGCTTATTATCAAATTCCCGTACACGATTATGATGTCGCGAAAACTGCCATTATCACTCCTTTTGGTCTATTTGAATTTTTGAGAATACCTTTTGGTTTACGCAATGCAGCTCAAACCTTTTCTAGATTTATGGCAGATTTATTTAGAAATGTAGATTTTGTTTTCACTTATCTTGATGATCTTTTAATCGCGAGTGAAAACGAAGAAAAACACACTCAAGATCTCAAAACTGTTTTCAACATTCTCAATGAAGCTGGAATTTTAATAAATTCTTCGAAATCTATTTTTGGTGTAACAAAATTAGATTTTTTAGGACATCACGTAGATTCTGATGGAATCACCCCTATTCCTTCCAAAGTTGAATCTATTTCAAATTTTCCTATTCCGAACGATCAAAAATCACTCCGAAATTTTCTTGGGATGATTAATTTTTATAATCGCTTTATTCGGAATTGTGGTGACATTTTAGCTCCATTGAATAAACTTGTTGAACACGGTAAAACTTCAACGAAGTCAGTTATTCTTGATGAACGTGCAATTTCAGCTTTTAATTTAGCTAAACAAAAATTAATTGATGTTGTTAAATTAGCACATCCTGTTTCGAACGCTGAAACTTGCATTCTCACTGATTCCTCCGGTACTGGCATTGGTGCAGTTTTGCAACAAAAAATTCATAACGTCTGGAAGCCACTCGCTTTCACATCAAGAAAACTGACAGACACTGAAAGACGATATAGTACATTTTCAAGAGAATTATTAGCTATTGTTTTTGGCATAAAAAAGTTTCGTCATTTCATTTCAAATCGAAATTTTTTCATTCAGACTGACCACAAACCTTTAATAAATGCTATTAATTCTCGTAATGAAAATTTATTAAATCGTGATATACGTCATTTAAACTTTGTCAGTCAATATACAACTGATCTTAGATACATTAAAGGTAGTGAAAACATTCCGGCTGATTGTTTATCTCGAATTAATACAATTTCACTACCTTCAGGTATTGATTTGATTGATATTAAGAAGATTTCTGATCACCAGAAATGTGATCCTCTTCTTATTAATTTGTTAAAAAATCCAAAATATTCTTTAGAAATACGTACTCCTCCGAATTCTCTTTTTAAGGTTTATGTGGAGACTTCTTTGAAAATTCCCAGAATCTTCGTACCTGACATTGATATAGAAGATGTATGGAAAGCTGTCCACAATCTTGGTCATCCATCAATTAGACAAACCATGAAAAAAGTACGCACATTCTTTTTTAACCCTAATCTTATTTCACGAATCAAAAATTTGACACGATCATGTCCGATCTGCCAATTAAATAAAATCACTCGTCACACTAAAAGTGATTTTATGCCAATTGAAGAACCAAGTATCAAATTTTCTTTCTTACATTTAGATATTGTTGGACCTCTTCCTCCTAGTGAAGGATATCGGTATATCTTCACTATCATTGATCGTGAAATGATATGAAATGCGATACCGCTACATACTCTTTATTTTTTGTATCGATTTTTGTGTCTTTACGTAAACATTGTGTCATAGGTTTAGTTATCTTTGCAAAGTCCTTTATGAATTTTCGGTAGTAGCCTAAAAGTCCGAGAAATGACTTGATTTCTGTCACAGTCTTTGGTAATGGGAATTTTTTAATTGCTTCAATTTTTGCAGGGTAAGGTTTTATACCGTCTGTGGTCACTACATGTCCTAAAAATTCGATTTCTTTATGTAAGAACTCGCATTTGTCCAGTTGCGTTTTGAAGTTATGTTTTCTTAATTTGTCAAAAACTTTCCGTAACATTTCGACATGTTCGGTCAGAGATGTTGAAAAGATTATGATGTCATCCATATAAACTAATACGTTTTTACCGATGAATTCTCTCAACATATTGTCCATGACGCGTTGAAATGTAGCGGGGGCATTTTTAAGTCCAAAAGTCATTCTTGTATACTCGTAATGTCCATTGTCTACTGTAAATGCCGTCTTTGCAATGTTCTTAGGGTCCATTTCGATCTGATGATATCCTGACGCGAGATCTAGCGTTGAAAAGTAGCAACACTTGCCCAATTTGTCTAGTATGTCAGATATGTTAGGTAAAGGGTATCTGTCGTATATTGTCTTTTCATTTAGTTTCCTATAATCGACTACTAATCTCCATTTCTTTTTGCCCGAAGCGTCAGCTTTCTTCGCGACAATCCAAATTGGTGATGACCATGGAGAATTAGAAGGTCTAATTATATTTTTCTCTAAGAGCTCGTTAATTTGTCGTGTCACTTCTTCTTTGTGGCAATGGGGGTATAGGTATGAGCGCGTGTATATCGGTAATTCATCTTTTGTTACAATAGAATGTTTAACATCAGATGTAAACGTCATATCTTGGTCGGAAGTGTAAAATATGTCTCTGTAGTCAGTACAAGTATTTATTAGAGCGTCTTGTTCCTCTTTATTTAGATGTTTCATTCGGATATTTTTCATAACAAAATCGTAATTATCTGAATATTCAACTTCCATTGAATTTGAATGAATGTTGTATAATTCGTGGTAATTAGTGAGCGATTCACTGTTTAACGGTTGTGAAATTATTATTGTTTGTGGTGAATCTATTTCATTTGTTATAAAAACTTTTGCGAATGAGTCCTTTGCTTGGTATATACCACTTACTGTATGTACGTTCTGGTTGAGTTTAATTTGTGGTATGAGTATGTCGCCATTTTTAATAAGAGTGGGGACTGTTATAAATTTTTGTTCGTATGCTTCTAAAGTATGTATCTGTGGGGTCATACAAGGTTTATAGTATAATTTGTTTGTTACGTTTCCGAAATTAATTAAATGGTTGTTATAGTTAATGTTAGCTTGAAGGTCTGGTAGTGTCTGACTCCCTATGATTCCGTCAAAGTAGTAATGGAATTTAAATACTAAAAATTCTAAAGGTACATGGTTATTTAATTCCTTTAGATATTTTACTTTTACTTTATGTGAAATCTTGTGAGTCTGTAATGCAGTTTTAACGTTAGTGTTCGTAGGTATTAATTTTAAGTCGGTTACGTGTTTTGGGTCGATAAAATTATTGTCTGCTCCAGTGTCAATAAGAAATTTCAATTTATGGAATCCGTTTTGAATCATTATGTAAGGTAGGGCTCCGTTTGATCGGTGTGAGTTAAGCTCTACGATGCCGGCGGATTCGAGGCTGTAGCCAGAAAATCCTGATCTTCAACGTATTCGATTTCATTTAGATCAGGTTGATTAAATTCAACTTGATCAGGTGGGTCATAGAATTGAAAATCATTTTGATTTGAGTAATACGAGCTGTCTGTTGTTCCTGTATCGTGTATGGTATTGTCTTGGTCATAGTTGTTTTCAACGTTAAACAATTCTTTAGATACAAAGTTAGGAGGTCCTGTTGATCTAAACATATTGTTATTATACTGTCTAGTATTTCCCGAGGACGTGTCCATAGGTTCCGGTCTAAATCTGTTAGGTTGATTGTTAGGTTGTTGCGGTCTATTATGAATTTGATTAGTGCTAAAATTAGGTTTATTTGGATGATTATTGCTTTGTTGGTTGTTATATTGCGGTGGTCTATAATGTAATCGTTGATGGTTACCAAATGGGTTTTGCCATTGTTGATTAGCAGTTGGAGAAGGTCTATTGTTAAAATTTGGTGGTATGTGTCGTATTATTTGTCTAGGTTGTTGTATTTGTTGTGTCGGGACTATTTTCTGAATAGGTTTACCTTGGTGCTGTGTTTGTTTATAGAAAACATTTTGCTCCGTCTGCACGCGTTGCCATGCTTCTCCCAAGTCTTTGGGTTGGAATGCTCTGACAATATTACCTATATTTCTATTAAGCCCTGTGAGGAAACAATCCAGTGCTACCTTTCTATAGTAAATAATTTTAGAATTCTTAGATGCTTCGTCTCCAGGTTGAAGTGAAACATTATTAATGAGGCTAGCTAAAATTTCATTAACTTTACTAAAGAATAGTTCGGCTGGTTGATTGCTTTGTTGTAATGAATATAAATCGCGCGTCAAACTAAATTCGTCCCTCTTGTCTGCATAGTGTGAAATGAGAGTTGATTTAATTGTATCCCAATCCCTAATCCTGCCGTACTGGTTTAGTACGTCGTTCGCTTGTCCTATAACTTTTTTCCTAATTTCATTGCAATATATGTTTTTGATATTTTCATCCACTAATTTAAATAGTAAATTAACAACTACATCTACACTATCAATAAAGTTATATAAATTATTTTTATTTCCGTCAAATGGAATAATAGTTTTTATTACATCGGGAATTTGAAAATGTTTGATTACTGTTTCTATGGATGGAGTTGATTGCATGATAGATTCTGGTGGACTCATTTTTAAATTATTTATTAAATTAAATGACTTATTACTACTATTATTACCTTCGCTGTCCGATATGCCCTCAGACGTGTAATTTCTATTTAGAAACGATAAACCGTCGTTTCTTTTAGATTTATTAATATTTCTCCTAATAGGATATGGTGATCTAGGCATAGAATATGAAAATAATTAAAGAAAGTATGTACTTACAACAGAATTATGAACAATTTCCACATATTAGTTGAACCAATGTGCTCTTGATTCCAAATCTTCACGAGTTAATGCTGAAGTCGAAAATTACAATATGCCCTTGTTAGTTTCGATGATTAACCATAAGTTTTCGATGAACGTCGAAAATGTGTTGACTTGAGTTAAATGTTGCCGTTACCAATTTCCAAAATTTTTTTTTTTTTCAAAACAATTTCCAGTAAATTTTCCAAAATTTTCCAATAAATTTTCCAGATTATTTTACAAAATTTTCCAGTTCGTCGAGTGTATAACAAATTTGTTTGGTTCGTAGGATCGTCCCAAAATCTTGAAAGATACTCGTAATACTTAACAACACTGATTCTAATGTTAACGTTAAAGTTTTACGATGGACGCTAATTAGTAAGGTATTTTCCAAACTAATCCTAGCGGCTGCGCCAGTTATAAACTCGGTAGAAGTTTATGTTAAAAAAAAAATTATTTATTTAAAAAAATTAATTGTTACAAATATTTAATTGTTACAATTGTTAATTGTTGAAAATATTAATTATTACAAAAAATATTAATTATTACAACGAAGTTTAAAATAATAGTCAAAACGTTAATTAACAGCGATTATGTACATGAAAGTAATAAGTGTTCAATCAATCAAAATGTTCGGTTTATATACAATAATTTTGGATTAGTAAGTGTTTTTACAATAAATTTGGTCACGTTGATCGATGTTTGACAGGAAATGCTGATCCACATGTACACGAGTTTTATTATTTAGTATTGGGTGTCCCATACTAGAATCTATAACTTATATATACATATATATACATATATATACATATATATACATATATATACATATATATACATATATATACATATATATACATATATATATACATATATATACATATATATACATATATATACATATATATACATATATATACATATATATACATATATATACATATATATACATATATATACATATATATACATATATATACATATATATACATATATATACATATATATACATATATATACATATATATACATATATATACATATATATACATATATATACATATATATATATATATATGTCGGAATCGTACGTTTGTCAAAGGAATAAATGTGTTTTTTTATTTATGGATACGTCTGTTCGAACATTTCTCTACATTTATATGTTTACAGTTTTACACTTACATTTATAAGTACAAAGAAACTATTTTTTAAGAAAAGGTTTATTTTATTACAGTATGTCCGATATAAAGAATCCTCCAGACATAGAGGTCCGGAAATTAGATATTATCAATACTTATATATTCTTAGAATAAAATAAATTGTCTAAAAGTGCAATAAAGAATAATTGCTTTAAGATTTATCAATTAACACAGTAGGTAAGGGTTCAGCTGAAGGGGCATGTTTGACCTCTACTTAGACGCAAATTGTACGGTACGGATGTTAATAAACCTATTTTTGTGATATACCAGAGATGGTACATAAATATAATGTAGTAATAGAATGACCCCTTTCCAATATTTTTACAAACATCAAGGAAGGGGGATGAGTTTCAAAAAGGAATCAGGATGGTCAGTTATGAGAGGACAGCACCCAAGTACAGACCGTATCGTGCAGTTGCGTATTAGTATCAACTGAACTCTGCTGAAAGTTACATGAAAATAGCATCACATGGAAATAGCGTTTGGATTGTTGGTAGCCCTTTTGGACTAGTATAATTAATTATGTTTATTGATGAGATAACCGTGGTATGGCATTTGTTAGTATTATTCGTGTTGTATCTGTATTGTTAACTGGAGCCAACTTACTGTGTCGTAGGTTGAACTATTTGTAATTACTGATTGTGATAGTGCGGGACACCGGGTAATATTGTAGACTAGTGAGTGTTTGTGAAAATGCAGTTTTCAGTGTGTTATTATAAATTGGTAAGTGTTTGTATTTTATAAAAACAACAATGCCTGACAACATATATACTGGTTCAAACGACCATGCTCCCAAATATACATTTCCGGCATCAGAAGTGGGATCAGTGCCTGGTATATCATTGCAAGATAAACATGAGAAAATACGCCAAAAGTAATATCTGTTCTAACAAAAGAACTCGTATCAATTATCTTTGATTCTAATTACACTATTAAGTTCCATACTGACGCTAGCTATAATGGGTTTAGGGCTATGTTAAGGCAAAAGATCGAAGTAAAGATCATTCTTATGAACTATAAACTTTAGCTGTAGTAAACTCATTAAAACATTTTCGACATTATTTACACGGGCGGAAATTTGTGGTCATTACAGATTGTAACTCATTAAAAGTATCTCAAAATATAGCAAATTTAAATGATCAAGTCCACAGATAATGGGCTTTCTTGTAGTCCTTTACTTTTGAAATTGTATATCGTGCGGGTAAACGAATGACTCTTGTAGATTTCCTTTGACGAAATCCAATAGATGTTAATAATAAAATAGTAAATAAAAGAAAAGAAAAGGAAATTAATCTAGCTGAGAGTCGGAAGATTCGTTATTAACCGAACAACGTCGCGATCGTCAAATCTAGAAAATTGTTACCGGGTTACAGAACGATGTGATTGCGGAAGACATCGCGAAAAACATACGAGTTGCGATCTTGTATCCTTTTCCGCAAAACTCGGAGAAATGTAAAAAGCTTATTGTTTGCCATCGCTTCAAGGGGTTTCGTTGGTCCGTTATTAGGGTGTGCATCAGTCAATTATGCACTTGGACTGAGATAAAGCGCTTGAGGGACTTTATGAGTAATTTTGATTTGAAGGAATGGCGAAATATCTGTATAAACCATTGCACGGTCGTAGAAAGACGCGAGAGGAGAAACAGAATTGAGTTTTAATATTACTATCAATCGTGTAACTAAATCCAGTCCTTTAGAGTTATAAATTCGTAATGTAGCGAGACCTCACGATATCTCCAAGGTGACACAGCAGGCCGTAGATAATATAAAAGCTAATGCTAGATACGATTAAAAAAAAAAAAAGATTCGATAAAACTAAAGCAAAAATAATTAAATTCAATATTGGTGATTTTGTATTGTTAAAAAGAGAAGAAAGAAACCAAACTAAATTAGAACCGAAATTTAGGGGCCCATTTGTAGTGGCAGAGGTTTTAGAAGGAGATAGATACACTTAAAAAAAAACAGTAAAAGGTAAAAGGACTTACAAATACAGTCATGATAAATTGAGATGCAGGCCGGAGGGTTACATTCCTAGAGAGTTAGATGTCTGTGATTCTGATAACGATGTTGAAAACGATTCAGTAGAGAGGTCTGATGAGCACTGACAATCGTTTTGTAAAATGAATTAAGCCTTACACGGTTACCATGATTTTCCCACACACCATACATATGGTAACGGGGTCTAAAGAAATTTAGATGTGATTATGTGTAAGCGTTTTGTAAAATGAATTAAGCCTTACACGATGTATTCAGTAATGGGGTTCCCATGATTTTCCCACACACCATACATATGGTAACGGGGTCTAAAGAAATTTAGATGTGATTATGTGTAAGCGTTTTGTAAAATGAATTAAGCCTTACACGATGTATTCAGTAATGGGGTTCCCATGATTTTCCCACACACCATACATATGGTAACGGGGTCTAAAGAAATTTAGATGTGATTATGTGTAAGCGTTTTGTAAAATGAATTAAGCCTTACACGATGTATTCAGTAATGGGGTTCCCATGATTTTCCCACACACCATACATATGGTAACGGGGTCTAAAGAAATTTAGATGTGATTATGTGTAAGCATTTTGTAAAATGAATTAAGCCTTACACGAAGTATTCAGTAACGGGGTCTAAAGAAATTTAGATGTGATTATGTGTAAGCATTTTGTAAAATGAATTAAGCCTTACACGAAGTATTCAGTAACGGGGTCTAAAGAATTAAGGTGTGATTATGTGTAAGCATGAGAGTAACAGTTTCATTACATTAGATTGATAGCTCATAGGATGTAACTGGCACTTGAGATAATAAAAATAAAATAAAAATTAATTTCATTAAACAAACTCTATCATCCTCTGCCGCTGGACTGGACTACTAAGTTTATGGATTATGATTTAAGTGAAATGTAGTATCTATAATACCAAATCTAACGTCAAGCAAAACTAAAATTTTAGATACACCCGGGGACGTGTGATCGTCAGAATGGCCGTGTCGGAATCGTACGTTTGTCAAAGGAATAAATGTGTTTTTTTATTTATGAATACGTCTGTTCGAACATTTCTCTACATTTATATGTTTACAGTTTTACACTTACATTTATAAGTACAAAGAAACTATTTTTTAAGAAAAGGTTTATTTTATTACAGTATGTCCGATATAAAGAATCCTCCAGACATAGAGGTCCGGAAATTAGATATTATCAATACTTATATATTCTTAGAATAAAATAAATTGTCTAAAAGTGCAATAAAGAATAATTGCTTTAAGATTTATCAATTAACACAGTAGGTAAGGGTTCAGCTGAAGGGGCATGTTTGACCTCTACTTAGACGCAAATTGTACGGTACGGATGTTAATAAACCTATTTTTGTGATATACCAGAGATGGTACATAAATATAATGTAGTAATAGAATGACCCCTTTCCAATATTTTTACAAACATCAAGGAAGGGGGATGAGTTTCAAAAAGGAATCAGGATGGTCAGTTCTGAGAGGACAGCACCCGAGTACAGACCGTATCGTGCAGTTGCGTATTAGTATCAACTGAACTCTGCTGAAAGTTACATGAAAATAGCATCACATGGAAATAGCGTTTGGATTGTTGGTAGCCCTTTTGGACTAGTATAATTAATTATGTTTATTGATGAGATAACCGTGGTATGGCATTTGTTAGTATTATTCGTGTTGTATCTGTATTGTTAACTAAAGCCAACTTACTGTGTCGTAGGTTGAACTATTTGTAATTACTGATTGTGATAGTGCGGGACACCGGGTATTATTGTAGACTAGTGAGTGTTTGTGAAAATGCAGTTTTCAGTGTGCTATTATAAATTGGTAAGTGTTTGTATTTTATAAAAACAACAATGCCTGACAACATATATACTGGTTCAAACGACCATGCTCCCAAATATACATTTCCGACATATATATACAACATATGTACTTTTTTGAAATGTCTGTGGACTCTCTAGTGGTCGCAGTTTTATTCCGATTGGAATGAAATTGGGTATTTAAGTCGCTTTTGGTATTCTTAAGGTCAAGTTCGTTAATGGGTAAAATCGGACGAGGGGAAATGGGGTTTAGAGGGAAGGGAAAAAACAAAATTTGACTATCTCCCTTAATATTTGAAAAATAGAAAAATTTATCAGGAGTTAAGTTGTAGGTACTAAGTTTTACTGCAATTTTGTTTCATATCATTTTTCTGTTACACTTATATTTACAGAAATATTTACAAGTAAAGATTGATAGTTAAAATTCTACATATCTCAGTTCACATTAGAGTTTGAGAAAAATGATCAAGTAATGAATTGTAGCAAACTTGATTTTATACAACTTTACTTCTTATACATTTTTCGATTATTTTAATATTAAGACATATAGTAGATATTTTGTGTTTGTTTGACACAAATTCATGAAATATATTTTATTGTAAACATTTTGATTGTCGTTTCCATAGTAACTAACATCGATTTATTTTGGCTATTAATAAATTTAATTTTTGCAAATACTCAAGTCATATCAGATATTTTATTTCATGTTGATCACACTAAAATTATGACCGCTAGAGAGTGATTTATGTATTCTAAGGAAATTCGCTAAGTTGACGCAGCTCCTGCGTAACGAATTTTTTGTGTGTTTTGTTTTGTCTAGTGTGAAAAGAGTATTCGTGGTTGTTGCCATTGATGTCATCTAATATCGGCTCGAAATGCTTGACAGTGGAAAGAGTTCAGAGATAATTTTCTAGGTTGTGAGATGAAGACGTGAAATAATGCTCCAAATTTCAATAGAACGTTTCCTTGTTTCTTGACGAGACAATTTTTACTATCAACATGCGTCACAAGGCAATAGACAAGGCAGAAGGCAAGGTAACATACGCCTTGTCACGTGACGTGACAACACTTATCAAAATTCTTCGAAATAGTTTTTCTTCCTATACTTTAATTTTCTTTGAAAATAATCAATAGAAGAAGTTTTTCAGAAAAAAAATTTAATATTCTATAGAGATATCATATGAATTTGTTATATTTTTCAAAGTTTTCAAGCTCTTATGTCAAAACTTTAACTGTAGTACAAGTATTTTAAAAGGGCCAATATTTTATATAATCTAAATATAATATACACCATACAAGTACTAATTATTATGAATGTAGAATAATAAAATAGATTTATAATTCAAAATTCACATGTTCTATGATTGCGTTAGGAACACAGAAAACATGTAAATGTTATCACGTTTAAGTTTTGTAAAGAATATACATACTTATGTAATATATAACATACATACGTACTTTATTTGAGTTGTGTAAATATATATATTTAAAAAGCTTATATAGATGATTCAAAAATAATGAGTCGCATCAATAAAATGAAGCAGTTCGGGGTTGAACGCACATAATTTTCTATTGACTTTAAAATTTGATTCATTTATGTATTGCATGAATAATGTATTTTTAATAACTTAATAATTGATAAAAAAATTGACGAATTTGAAATGGCACTTACATGTGTTTTATCAATTAGACATATGACGTCACTTCTATAGATCAACTAACAATTATCCAATTTACATTTGTTATCATTATGAAAAGGAAAGACAAAGATATAAACAAGTATACTGTTTGAATGTACATATATATTTGTATGTATTAAAAAGAGCTAACTAGAGATGTTACATTAAAAATATATACATCGTGTAAATTCGGATTGTGATCGGAGATTTTTTTATTTAATACTATTGATATCTTTATAAGAAGGGAAAAATAAAATTACAAAAAATTAAGAACCTGCCAAAGAAGTATGGTAAGATCTATGTTTAATTGTAAGCTTACTAAAAGAATTAAATCTAATAGTATTAGATCTATAACAAAGGTTAAAGAAGTACCTGTATTAAAAAATTGAAGTGGAAATGGGCTGGGCATGTTGCGATGCTAAGGGGTCGACATGGTGGAGAGATGACATTGCTAGGTCTGCAAGTTTCCAGTGGACAAGGACACCTGTTAATAGAAAGGTATGAAATGCACTGGGGAAGGCATTTGCCCAAAAGAGCTAGATCAGGCTAAATCAATATGAAGGAAAGCCAAAGAAATAGATAATGAATGATACTCTGTTTGAATGCACATATATATGTACGTATATATAAAATAACTAACTAGAGATGTGACGTTAATATAATTTACAATGTAAACTCGTATTATGAAGGGCTATATTTGATTTATATGCCTTTCAATAATTTCAAATAAATTGATGTCTGAATGAATATGTAGTAAGTAAGATCTTTGAAAAAGGACTATTGAGTCCAGCAGTTCTTAAAATACTTTATATACACAGTGTTGTGTCATTAATTAAAGAGTTGATGGAATACACGTTCGTATAAAATTATATTCAAATTTATCAAGTTTGAGTATTTATCCCACCCATTATTATGTACGTACTAGATATATAGATACTGTTATAAAACTCTCTCTAAAATTCCACGCGTATTAATAAACAACACATGAAGTTAAAGTTTCCAATATAATAAATACACAAGAATGAAATTTTCCACTTTTGTTTTTCACACATTGTGTGTCTATGTATGTATGTATGTATGAATGTGTGTTTATAATACAAGTACAAAAGATTTGAAATACTAAGCTTAAAAAAAAATAAAACAACGTGTAATACAAAAATTTTAAGATAAAGAATGATTCATAAAAATTAAGAGACATTTATTTTTTCAAAACATAGATTTTTTTCTGAAGGAGGAACTGTCATTAAATTAAAATGGATTTTCGTCGGGTAATGAAAGTAATGACCCATTCAATCAAATAAAAAAAAACAATTATATATTTTAATGTAATTTTATGGTTTACAAAATCGGTACAAAAACAAAAAAGCTATCTCTAAATTTTATTTTTAGTCTTAAAACAAAATTATTTTTGTGTTGCAGTTTTTCAATACTTTCCCCACAAGTGATTGAATGATTCCAATTCTTACCAAAAAGCAGTGTAAATCTCGTTTAACATAGGAAATTTATATCAAATCATTATTTTTTTATATTTCAATTTCAACTTACCAATTGAAAATGTCATTTCAGTTTTTATTCAAATTTTATTCAAATTTTTATTCAAATTTTGTTGATGACATTTCAGTAGAAACTATAAACTATACCATCATACTATAATCGTTATAATAAATTTAAAGTTTTTCGTTTAATTTTTTTAATATTATTACATTGTCATTGGTTCCTAATACGTCTGCAAAATTTCATATGAATCAGACGTCCGGAAGTGGCTGAAACTGACATAAAAAATCCATTATATTTATAAAGGATGTTTTTTAAAGAGGTTCACAACTTTGAGTAATACTGCATTATATGACAATCGATTTAACAGCTGATAGTTGCTTTTTGTTTAGTTTGATTTGCCATTTCATCACGGATAGACTTTCACCAAAGCAACGCTTGAAAATTGTTGAAATTTTCATAAATTTATAATTGCAAATTGTTGAAATTTTCAATAATTTCACGTAATGGTCCTGTTAATTGGCCACCAAGATCGTGTGATTTAACCCCATTGGATTATTTTCTTTGGGGTTATGTAAAGTCACTTGTCTACGCCGATGAACCAGAAACAATTGAACACCTGGAAATTAACATTCAACGCGAAAAGCGTGTGGAAATTGGAGTTCAAGATTGCACCATGTGAGCGCCAGCCGTGGTGGCCACATGGCTGAAATCATATTTAAACATTAATGGCATACAATTATTTATCCCATAAAGCCGGTTTAATTGAGATTAAAAATATTTTTCTTTGTTTTATTTTATTTTAAAGATGTGTAACTCTTAAAAAAACACCTTTACATATATACATAAATCGATAGATATATAGATAAAATAAAAATAGATATAATAAAAATTAAAAAACTTACAATCATAAAGCTATTTCTTACATTGGGAGAAATACTTATTGTCTAAATACTGTTTCTCTAAGAAAATATATCAATCGAACGCTATTGAATTTTTCTATCCTGATAATTTAGGTTGAAACTACACCCATCTATACGGTTCACAGTACAACCTGTAAGTATGTGTCGTCATGATTTTATGCGCATCTATTTTGGTGGACCAACCTGTAAATATCTCATTTTAGAAATCAAGTTCAAATAAATTGTTAACAAAGTAAATTGTTTATATAAGAAAAATATTTAATTAAATATTATCGTTGAGTTAATATTCAATCTGAATTCATATCATGATATTTTTAATCAAATTTATATTGTAAAATTCATTGTATCATATTGTTTTCGTTGTTTTTAGAAAGATTGTTAAGGAAAACATTCATTTTGTAAGTACATTTACCCCTTTTAGAAGATAGTTCAATCGCTAATCGTTGGAAAAATCGTAAAATGTTTAACAGGTAAAGTTATAGATAATTAATTTGACTATAATTTTGGCGCTTAACATTTTTTCTGTTAATATTGACAGCTTGACAAAACATCTCTGTACACATTAGAGTTTGAGAAAAAATGACCAGGTAATGAATTGTAGCAAACATAATTTTCTACAACTTTACTGCTTATACATTTTTCGATTTTTTTCTTTCTTCTTTCTCTACGTCCCGCTTCCCCAAAATCTATGCTAATTATTTAAAACATTGAACTTGCAAAAACCAAAATCATATCAAATACGACATTTTATTTTGATCAGACTAAAATTGTGACCGCTAGATAGTGATTTATGTATTCTAAGGAAATTCGCTAAGTTGACGCAGCTTATGCGTAACGAATTTTTTTAAACTTTAATCATTTTATTTATTATTCACCACCTTGATGAAATCAATCTGATGGCAATCTAAAAACCATGGCGATTCTAGAGTTTCAGTTTCTTAGCGAATTGTAACTTTTTTAAACGTGGCATTATTTTCTTACTCAATTGGAATAAAACCACCAAATAGTGAAGTGAGATTGAGATTAACTTTAATATGAATCAAGAGCGACGAATATGAAGTTATTCTGTTCTAGAAACTAAACTTATTCTTAAGCTTTCAGAAAAACGAAAATGTTGAAATGGCTGCAAAAATACCGTTCTTTTTTCAAGATTTTATTGTTGTTTTGTACCATATTCATTCGGTTTCTGGAACTGAATGTTGCGAATAAAAATTGTTAGTATATTTAAATGGAACAACTTTTATCTATAACACTTTTTCGAAAACTGAATGACTGAGGCAAAAATCAAATATAATAATTTGAGAAAGGAACGCTACTATTGTTGGCCATGTGTACACAGATAAAACACTCCGATTATCATTGAAATTAACACTTCGATCGTGTGATAATTGAATCTAATAGAAATTATTTGAAATTCAATCTTTAAAAAATCCATTCCAATGTTCTAGACGTTTGATAAATCTGAGTGGATTTTATTTTAGACTAAAATACAGTACGAGTAGATACTTTATATTCAAACCCATATCATTTACTATCTGAGCTATATGTAAAATAGAAAATGAATTTAACACAGTTTTTTTCATTTTATTTTTGTACAAAATGAGACATTGTAATAAATATATTTCAATCAAATAATACATCGAGTTTTAACTTTTTTCATTTTCATATTATTATTTTACAAGTAATAAAAAATATTTGAAAGTCTCACGTACAGAAAAGCGCAACATACTCATATCGAATACAAACAATTTCATTTGTTGAGAGGAAAAATTTCTTCGAATATATTTACCATACATATTCTCAAGTAGTATATATATATATATATATATATATATATATATATATATATATATATATATATATATATATAAATATACCGATTGTACTTTACTTAGAGAATAGTTTCAATTTCTTTCAGTAGTGTGTTGATATTTTCACAAAGTATAAGTATGTACCGATATATGTAGTATATAGATATATATAGATATAGTATATAGATATATATCGTAGAACCAACCTATCGACAACATACAATCGTCGTCGGTTTGAGTGATATTATATAATATATATAAAATTGTAATTTCATGAGCTTTTTCTGTTATATTTTATTATATTCTCTGTATTCTATGTGTAAAATACATATCTTCAAATCCATTTCATTTCAATTTCAATTTTAGATACACATTATTACATTTCGTTTCAAACGTACCCACGGTAAGGTGTTACAACAACTGTATGTGAAACAGGTCATTGGGCATCCACATTAATTTAACCACCCACATTAAGTTAATTGTTATATATTCGGGTTTTAATACTTTGCTAGTCAATTAGAGGAAAGTCTTAATTTAATTAAAAAATTATTACATGAACCGATTGTTGCACCGTATAATCATACTATTTACTGTCAGCGTAAAATATGCACAGAGAGTTTCTAATTTTTTGATATATATATATTATTGATATATTAAAATATATTATTGATATATGTTTTCAATTATAATGTTGCATATATGTTTTCATTGTTATCTATTCGGAGCCTATTCATTGAATAGGCTCCGAAACTACTGGACCGATTTAAAAATTATTTCACCGTTGGGAAGCTACACTATCCCCGGGTGACATAGGCTATATTAAATTTTTCAAAAAAATTAGGGATCATTACTAAAACTCTAATAATGTAACCCGAGGTGTAAAACATTGACCTAAAAAGTTCCTAACATCGCGTGCGCTGCGAAAACGGTTGATGATAAAATAAAATAATGTACTACGACTTTGCAGAACATATCATTATCTACAAAAAGCTATTGTAGTTATGTCACAATAAGTGTTCTTTTATTTAAAAAATTTCTTTTAATTGAAATGCCCGCGATAGAAAAGGCTCTTTATTTGTCCCTTGGTATCAATCCTTATCAAAATACCTCATATTCAAGACAGCTTCAATACCTTTATATTACTTTTTGAATTATTCAATTTGGACATTCCATTCGAAAGATATCACGATTTTAAAAATGTAAGTATTAGAAAAAAGTCGCGTGGTCGCCGCTCATCCCGCTTGGCATCACTGGGGTACGGGAGGGGAGTCAATGTCAAGAAATAAAGTGTCGCGTGACTCATTCGCGCGGACGGCTCCCTACGCAGCGGTCGAGTGCGGAATGGAATATTTCGCTTGAATAGATTATAATAGATTGAATAGATATTTTGAATTCGCTTTAATTTCGTTTGGTAGGTAATAAACCCAACAAAAAAAAAGTTTTTTTTAAAACTAAACAAAAGTTCTTTTCAGAACTAAACCCATTTTTTATATTTTTTTCAGTAAATACTACCTGATAATGAATATATATTGTACATCTATCTATCCAAACAGCTTAGTGACTTAGTAGTTCTTATAATTTTTCAATTACATTTTTATATTATATAGGTAATTCCTGTTCAACAGTTAAGCAAATATCAAAATTATAACTTTCTTTATAATTTTGTTCTTTTTTAACCTGACGTTAAAAGAAGGGTGTATGTGTGGAAGGATGGCATTTCCATAGAAGTTATAAACCATTCTAGTCCAAATGGTCGAGCGTTCTAAGGCGTTATGTCTGTACAGTATGCCCACTTAGAAACTGAGAGGTTATGGGTTCGAATCCCGACATCGGCAGTTTGTCAATTATTAAGAAAAAGAAAAAAAAGGACGACTAATTGACTAAACTGTCGGCGTATGGACAAGAATGAAGTAACCGGCTATGCTTGAGAAGGTTTTCTGCAGTTTCCTTCACGAACTCCAGATGAATATCGGCATAGTTCCTATCATAGTCGGCTGCAGCCACATATCCTACCAATGCCTATTCTATACACAAAAAATTCCTGCAACTCCACTCATAATTCCCAATAACACACCCTGTATAAAAGTGTTCATCATCTTCATCTATGATGTTACACACATCGTAAATACTTTGAAGTTATTTTACCCCGTGTGTATGTAAATAATATTTGAAGAAACGTTTTTTTTCTTCACACGTTTGTTCTCGTGTAAATTGTAATAAATTAACTGAATTTCAATTGATTTCTTCTTTTTTTTTTCCATACTTTTGTGTTACAATTGTGTTTTTCTATGTCTATTTTTATTATTATTATTTCTGTTGGAAGGTTTTATGTAAATTGAAAAGTGAATGTCCTATATCAAATATATATTCGACTTTCCTATTTTTCGATACTAGTGTTGATTTTATAGATGCGATAAAAATAAATATAAAAAAATCTGACTATTGAAAACTATACTTTTATTATAATAATACACTGGTGGAGAAAATTTTTTTTTTCGTAATTGAAAATTATGGTAATAAAACACAACTGTATCTAATAACCATAATCCGGAAAAAAAATTTTATCGATAGTCGCACTTATAATCAAATATACATTTTATTGATTTGTTTTAGAAATTATATAGAGTTTTTTCACACAAAATATATCAAAAATCAAATTTAACATGCTTGTATTAGCTTGCCTTGTATCTATCTATCTATCTATCTATCTACGTAACGGGATTTTGAAGGTAAGTATTCGCACATTTCCGGACGTCTGTACAATCTAAAATTTTGCACGTATTAAGAACAAATGACAACACAATAATATTAAAAAAAATTAATTAAAAAAAATTTTGACAAAATGGAAACCAGACTTCAAAAATCAAATATTCTAAAACAAAAAATTCACTAAAAAGTAAAAATGTAATTGCCTATTCTTGTGTCAACTTTAGTTCACCTAAGCGAAAATTTTTAAATATATATGTACAATTATTGTTATTTTTGGAGTCGGTATCAGCATAGAGAAATTCACATAAAATTTGGACACCGCCTCCAAAAATAACAATAATTGTACATATACATTAAAAAATTTTTGCTTAAGTAAACTAAACTAAAAGATAATAATAAAAGCATGTTAAAAATAAATAGTTATGACTCTGGACTCATGCATGAGGTGAAAAAATAAACGAGAATGTCGTATTTATTAAGAGCAATGTGATTGGTTGACAAACACGAATGTGTATGTCCAATCTTAACAATGCCGATGATTACCGAATGTCACATAGCCGATCGTTACAAAAAACGTCACATTGTATAATTGTATATATCATTTCACTCTTAAAGTATACTACTGTACAAATATCATTTGTTTATCTTCAGTAGTTGCGACTACGTGATGATAAATCGTTCATTTTAAGCTTCTCTCTATATTTATAGAGAGATTTGTATAATTCTTATCATTTAATTAAGAAAAAAATAAATAATAAAGACGTTGGTTGTTATCTTAATATTTCTAGCATATTATGTTATCAAAAATAACTGTCATTTAACAAACTCGAAAACTTTGCTTTTATTTTTGATAACAAATTGAAATCATTAAATTGATAACATATTAAAAAATATGAACTTTTCATACCATATTTATTGAGTAACAGAGATAAAACAACCATACTACCCACCACGATTCTATATACAATATAATAATATATAGAATTGATATTTCACAATATATTATATAATTTAAAGTAACATTATTTGTTAAAATATATAGAAAAATACTACACCAAACAACATTGATATTGATATTGTACGCTGAGCTGTATCTGCTTTAAGGTTGTTCGATTAGTATCGAATTTACATAAAATTACCAATATAAATTTTCATTTTCATTTGTTGTTGGTTTCGTTCATGTTATAATATAAATATTATAATATTTGGATAGTAAATTTGGATATTTGGATAGTAAAAAAATTATATGTTTGATTTAAAAAGTGCAACGTTTGATGGATTATATTTCCACTTCAACAGGCAAACTTCAATGGACTACACATTATTTAATTTTATTATTACTATAATGTTTAAACGTAAACATTAATTAATGTTATTCATTGTATTTTATTAACGGCATTGTTTTATAGTTTGCCTGATAAAGTTGAAATATAATCAATGAAACGTTGCAATTTTTAAATCAAACATCTAATTTTTTCTTGTCCAAGTACCCAATAAAATTTTTTTCATTTTACGTTTGTATATTGTAGACCACAAACGACCATCGTTGGGAATCGAACTTAAACCACCCAGCTTCAAGCAGAGCGCATTCAACGGCACGGCCACTTGGATAAGTGATATCTCGGAAACTATCCGTCAAATCGTCAATTTTCATTAGAATCGATGACCAAATATATTTAATTTTTTGTGATTCTTCAAATTTTCTAAGATATGCCCGTCAAATAGACGGTTTCTAAAAGCCGTCAAACCAACAATTATTTTACTGTGGTTTTTGGGTCCAATTATTTTTGGAAACTATTTTGCATTCAAATTGATTAATCAAAAATTGTATATGATTTTTGCAATTTTTTCCAGCTACATGCAAAAACACGAAAATCTTTAACAATTTGGTGTGCTGTTTGCGAGATATAGGCAAAGATCGTTGATTCATTGATCACAAGTTCAAGCAAAGATGACGATAAATACAATCACAACAAGTTTCATGCTTCTGCTAATAAGCAGTTAATAGGGCAGCCATTGTTTTAATCTTTTTAAATTTTCTGGCTTTTAACTGTCCATTTAGAATAGACACGATAATTGTATTGCTTTTTTGTGTCTATTCAGAGTACGTACTATAAAGTAATAAAATTCAGGAAAATGGAAAATTCAAAGTCAAAAATAATAATCATTATAAAAACAAATATGGATCTACCCTACTTTTTCTCAAGCCAAATATATGAACCTTCAGGAGGACCTGATCCGCAAGCTTTTGCCTATTGTCAAGATATGGGAGAAGCGTATCTCGTCAGACTAAAGTAGAAGGGGGAGCACAATGGTCCATAAGGTCCAAGTGCAGTACTTTTTAGACCCCTATCTATCTATCTATCTATCTATCTACCCTACTTTGCACTCATGAACAGAGGATTGAAATTCAAAGTGAATATATCAATCGCCATTCTTGATAAAACTTGTGTTGTTGTATACAGAACTTAATATATTATAAATAAAATATAATGCGTATTTCCAATAATTTTATAAACACACTAAAATTATATACTTAACGTTGTGGAAATCGAATAACCTTTAGTTGAAAACAACTCGAATATGATGTAACTGTTATAACGTATACCTCTATAGAAGACATATATACCTCGTCGACAACACTAGTAGTTGCTTTGGGGCGGCATAAATGATAGAGCACGATTTTTATTTATTTTTCTTTGATTTCATTGTAAAACTTCTTAACATCAAATATATTATTATTTTCTTCGAGATATTCTTCTTTTAACATCGAATAACCAATCGTATACCTTGCACATTGTGTGTGCTCATTGTGAAAATACAATTTCATTTAATGTGTTTTCTTCATTGTTATTGTAAGTACAAGGTATACTCACTGTGAGTTGTAACTGCAAACGCCGAAGACTACTGCAAGTTTTTATTTGTTTTGTGTAAATGTTTAAAAATATTATTACATGGATAGTTTTTTAAATGTTAATTGAACTTAGTAGTTTTTTAAATTGATTATTTTTATCTATATACGATTCGAATTCGTTGATTTTCGATTATTTGTATTGAATTTAATGTTTTACTATCCACTCTAAAAGTGGCGTATCTTTTTCAAAATTTTACACAGTTTATTTGGTGCCGTGACTTGTTGCTCTAGGACAAAATAACTTCGACAAAAATACCCCGACAAAATAACCTCTACTAAAATAACCTCGTAACAAGATAACCTCGACGAAGTTATTTTAGTTGAGATTATATCGTCGAGGATTTTGTGTCGAGAATATTTTACGGAACCGTTTATATGTACCGAATCCATTCAAAACGAACATTTGAAACAAATATTTTTACTGAAATAATTTTTTGTTTTAATTTTTCAAAAACAGAACGACCCAAAAATAGTGTTCTTTAATCAAAATTTTATTGTTGGTTTGTTGCGTCTTGTTCATTCGCTTTGGGTTTCGGGATAATGGTTTAAATTAAAGTTTGTATATTTATTCGAAGTATATTTTCGAAAATGGAATGAATAAGGCACAATTCAATGATAAAATTTTTGAAAAAGACGGCGTCTTCTTTTTGCCAAGCGTACAATGGTGAACACATTTATCAAATATTCAATTCGACTGTTTTAACGCTGTTTTCTAAAACAAGAAACATTTAAACTAAAAAACATAACCAATATGAAGTTAAACTTATAATTCCAACTAAATTCAAAAATAAGAAATATATTATTCGATTTTGTATCAAATTAAATTCTTTCGCCGATACTCAGTCAGTAATTTAAAAAACAGAACCTTTTGTTCATTTTTAATCTACCGATTGTTCTAAATAAGTTTGAAATTGTTGTCATCATAAAGTATATTATTATTAAGGACGTTCCAGCACTGTGATATACAATCAAAACAAAAAACCGGTTTGATTTTATTATAGCACAAATACATAAACAGGCATATACAACACATAGACAAAAACACTGTTCACATATACAAAATAACATTATTTTGAAGAAAAATAATAATTTTAAACTTTTATATTTCGGATACAAAACGGTAACACACGATTTTTTTTTAAAATTTATATAATAAATACTTAGCTTTACTCTTCTAGTTTTTTTTAAAATTTTGTCGAGTATTGTTTCCAATACAACAGATTTTAATGAGAGAGAGAGTGAGAGAGAATGATAACTTTGATATTAATTATCTCGCGTTCTGAACGGTCAAAAATTATGAAATTTCGGGATTTATTAAAAAACGTTATTTTTAGCCTGTGAACAAAAAATGAGAAAAATATGTCGAAAAATGGTGGTATGCTGGAACATCCTTCAACAAAACGCTAGAGACAATTAGTTATAACCTAGATTTCCCATTACATGCGTTGATAATTTTCCTGGCTTAAATTTTAAGTGATTTAAAGAGGAGAAAATAGAGAATTCTTCAAATATACCGAGTTGTGGCTATTAAATATTTTCTTCCCAAGCTTTATATAGTTTAAAAATAAATTTTAATCATTTTACTTACTATATTGGTAGCAACTCAAAAAATTTATATTTGACAAACTACAATATACAAAAAAAAACAATCTTATTGTTTGTGTGGCATTGAAAGGGAAATAGGATAAAGAATATAAGAGAGTTAAAATAAAAATGATCATTTGATGTTACAGCATCAAAGATTTCTTTTTAAACATATATACACAGGTGAACCATAAGTAGTCGCGTTCCTTAAGAGGGTAGGTAAAGGGTACGATTTTGGAACGAAAAGTCCTGAGACATTTTTTTATTAGACGTATCGTTAATTAATTGTTAAGTAATTAAGGAAACTAGGTTGAATCCTGAGTTGCAAAAAGTGCATTTTTTTGATAATTCATTTTTGATTTAATAATCAATTTTTGGAAAATTGTGTGCTTAAATTTTTCAAATTATTAATTCCTTGAAAAGTGCATTAATCAATTTTTTGTAATTTTTTTTGAAAAATGTAATAAATAAATTGTTTTACTATATATATTATCGGCTGTACATATGACCATAGTTGTTCGCAAATGCGCAAATTAAATTCGTCAAATAAGAAAGTTTTCTCAACAGCGCATTAATATAATTATTTTATTTATTAATTTTTTTAATAATGCAATAATTAAATTTTTCGAATAATCAATTTTTAGATCATCGCAAGACATGTACCCCTATAAAACAAAGATTCCACCCCTTAAATTTTACTTTCCTGTTTCTGTGGATACGAGCGACAGATAAAATTTATGAATTGATTAATTAGTTTTATTAATTAATAAATTAGTTTCCATAATTAATTAATAATTAATTAACTAATAAAAAAATCTCAGGTCTCAGGACTTTTCGTTCCAAAATCGTACCCGCTACCTAGCCTCTTATGGAACTCGACTAGTTATGGGCCACCCTATATATATATATATATATATAGATATAGATATATATATATATATATATATATATATATTTTATAAATAAATATATTTATATATATATATATATATATATATATATATATATTTATATATATATTTATATAAATATAGATAATCAAACCTTATAACCAATATACTTTGTGTATAATCATGTCACGAATTTTTCTTTCATTTCGCTCAATTGATTTTATTTGTTCAAATTTTTTTTCATTCTTTTTTCTCTGATTTATTTTGAATTATCATATTCGATGAACAAAAATATGATACAATTGCTATTGTCAATATTTTAACTTCTTCTAAAATCTTTTGTTATATTAAAATTTGTCATGTCAGATCAACGTAGAATAGCGAATTTTCGCAGAACTGGATTTCATAATGGCATCAGTAATATTTATTATTCCTAGTATTTAAATATTTTAGCTTTAAATATGTCTGCAAATATAACAGTTCCAAGAATTATGATTAAATAATAATTTGTAAAGTAAAATATGTTTTCTATCATACGTGATATATTTTTTCATTAAATTAATATTAGAAGAGATTTCTAACATTCTAATTATTATTAACTAGAATTAAAATTAATTTCTCTGGATTTCTAATTAATATTAGAATATATTCCAAATTTAGTGTTTTTCCTATTTCAAACCCTTCCTATCTCTTTGACTGATGTTGGCGTTTAACGAACTTTTAAATACCAAAAGCACGCTGCATAGCAAATTTCACTCGAATCCGACCAAATTTGTTATCACTAGAATACGTACCATAGGCCACAAAAATAGTGTTCTTTTTCTATTATTATTTTACAGTTGATTAGTGCCTTACTCATTCATTTATTGGAAACAAATTTTAATTGAAGTATTTTTGCGAAAACCTAATGAGTAAAGCACAAATAAACTGAAAAATTTTTAAAAAAGAATGCCACTACTTTTTTGGACATATTCAAACAAGCCACAAATTTGGTTCGATTCGAATAAAATTTGGAATGCAGGCAGTGTGCTTTTCATATTTGTGGCCATGTGAACATATATACAAGGTTAATCTTTAATATTTTGTCTAAAAATTAGAGATATCTACGTGACGGCAAAGCCAGTACAAATTTAGCTGCTTAATATTATATTTGCTACTCAGGGAAAACTTGAAACGACTCAGCCATTATTGTAAGTTTTATCTCATGGCATCATGCATGTTTCATCGTTTTTAGAAACGACATTTAAAATTCTATTTAATAAACATTTAAAAATATTCCTTACATATAGATCGGGGACAACATGGTAATTATAATTTATTGGTAAAATATTTCCGCTTAACATTTCCGTTTATGTAATTTTTTAAATATATTACCGGATATTAAATACTGTTTTGTATATACTTACACTTATTATTATAAGCACATAAAAAACAAAATAATATTTACAAGTAAACTATTTTATACCTGTACATGTAATTTATCATCATAATTCAAAATAACAAGCAAAAAATTTACACTGCCGTTCATAAAAATTGAACCAGCAAGTCACATTCTAAGCGTACATATTACTACATAAAGTGGTGAAGTATCTGAGAGAGTATTTCCAAAATCGATCACATTCCCATTTCTTTAACTAACTGAAATATGTATTTCTATGGATATATGCATACTTGGCCAAAGTATGGCCAAGTGCACATATTAAAATTAATTTGTTTATACATATAAAAATTAATTAAAAAATTGATTTGATCCTTATTTATTCGGTTTTCGAAAAATTTTCGATTCAAAGTTGTTACCATATTTATAGTCAACAACTTTTATTCGAAGCATTTTTTCGAAAAACTAATAAATAAGGCACAAGTCAAATCGAAATTTTTTTTTAATAATGCCAATGGGTTCGTAGTACCATGATTTCAAAGGCAGAACATCTTTAAAAGATTGATCGACTAAGCACTCGAGTCTCGCTTTCACCAATTTCACTCAAAAGTGTATGTTTCTAGCTACCTAAGATTGATTATAAAATTTTAATGATCTAACTCTTTTAATTCTATATAAATGCTCACGTAAATCGGCGAATGATATTATTGGTGTAAGAAGCTCTCAGAATTTGAACTCCGAAAACTATTTATATCGAAAATGAACCTTAACAAGCGCGGCTACTTGGCTGGTTTTTGTATTATTGCGTTGGGAGTTTTTTAATCTTATAATTTTACTTGTACCACCTGTTTTTAATGTAATTGAAAACTTTCATCAAAACTTGTACGTGTAAAAAGAGGCTAACATATTATGTCAAACACGTCTTAATATTTTTCAAACGTCTATGCAAAAAAAAAAAAAATCTTGAATAAAATTTTTTTATTATTATTATTATTATTATTATTATTTTTTGAAATGCGTACTCAAAATTTATCATCATTTATAAAAAAATAATAATACTTTTACGTTTTTATTTTTTCATCATAATCATGAATAATGTATTATCAATTTATGTGAAGACAATGGAATAATAAATGAACGGCATTTTCATTTTCTTAGGTATTATATTTAAATTTAAAAATTTATACTCAGTTTTCTTCCTTGATATGTTGTATATATTATGTGTATAAGTTATTTTTGTGTGTGATTATATATATATATATATACATTATATATATATATATATATATACATATATATATATATACATATATATATATATATATATATATATATATATATATATATATATATATATATATATATATATATATATAGGCTCCACTTTGTACAACTAATAGATATATATTCTTTTTTGTCTATTAAATTTATTTTGTTGTTTTTGATTATTTCTATTTATTTATATTGTTTATACTACTAAAAAACCTATAAAAATAGTCGAAATAAAAATAGAATAATAAAATGTTGTGATTAATTTATAACGGGGGGTAGATGTATTTCAATAAGGAAATTTTACTATGCGTGAGGGATTCAAATCATTTAAAATATAATTGTATTGTTTTTATACCTGTTATTGGGATCTCTAGCACTCGGATATGTCATCTAGTGGCGAAATTTTACAACTAACCCAGTGGGTTAAACGTTGACTGCCGAAATATTTCAATCTAAATAGTATATATTTAATAGTATTTTTAAATAATATAGTTATTGTGATTTTTAAAATAGATCAAACCGAATTGTTTTTGCTCATGGAATTTCCTGCGCATAAAAGTAAAAGTGTGTTGATATGTGTTTGGCTATCATAACAAAGCATGAGAAATTCATCTTTTTCAATTTTCCACATCCCAAACAAAACTTTGTTAATAGAATTCGACCTATTTCATTTAGTTCATATTTTTACCGCAACATTATATAAAAGGCTATATTAAGTTTAGTCATGACTCTGTAACGGTTGAAAAGATTGATCACAAAAAAATATTTTTTAAGTGAAACTTCTTAGGCGGCGTATAAGTGGACAAGAGCTATATATTTTGTATTATTAAAATTTTGTTGATGGTCATTTCCACAGAAACTATATTTCTAAAAAATAACTATAAAATTATTTTATTAAAATTTTGTTTCAATTTTAAAATGTCAATTTTGATTGTCATTTCCATAAAAACTATAAACTATACTAAAAAACTCAACTTTAATTAAATGTCATTTGAATGGCAGTAGTTTATCAAGGTAGGAACAAAATTTATTATTTGGTTAAAATAAATGTCCGGTAAGGTCCTGCATGCGCCTTTGGTATAGTTTTCATAAAATTATTCCAAATCCACATGCCTTTTTGTCCTTTTGTTTGAAACTTTTTTTTTCTCCATAAACTGATACAGTCTGTCTAAGATTTGATATTGTCTAAGATTTGTGCCACATATATTTAAATAATAATTTGCAAAAATTCAGTTAGAAAACTTATAAAGAAAAACTAATATCCATCACTTTGAATCTTTCATACGTTTGAAGTTGGTTTAAAAAAACAAACAGTCACAATTACTATCTTTCTTGATTTATTTCTTCTTTTATTAAGTTCTTTCTTTTGTATGTGAATGGTGTAGAAAGAATTGAAAATACTACTGTGGACTATGCATGGTATAGAAACTTTCTTCAAAGAATAATTGGGAATCTTGGTAAAGATCACGATATATATAGTGATATACCACGAGTCACCCTGACACTAAAATAACAAGATTTATTTCGTCTTGACAATATCAACAAGAAAACTTACTAGAGAGTAATGATATTTATAGAAAATTGTACGGACGATGATCAAATTGAAGTTTTACAAACAAAATATTTGTTCTATTTTTGAAAACAAATTGAAAAATGTTAATTCTTAATTGGGTTCGTTTGTTTTAACTGCTTCAAGAGTAGGGTTATGTTTTTCAAGTATATATATGTATGTATGTATGTATGTATGTATTGGTGTATGTATGTATGTTTGTATCTATGCATGTATGTATGGCTATTTCTTTGGCATGTTCCTTAGCCTAAACGGTTTGATGGATTTTAACATATGATGTGTTAGATTCGTCTTAATTGTGGAAGGGGCATGGATATATAACTATATAAATATATATAAAAATATATATATATATATATATATATATATATATATATATATATATATATATATATATATATATACATATATATATATATATATATATATATATATAAATCTATATATACATATAATATAATATTTAAATATGGCGTCTGCGAATCAAAAAAAAGAAAGGGGAAAAGTGTATTTGTCCGAATTGTTTGGAGAAAATTATAGATAAGTAAAATAATGATGAATTTTTTCTTACGATTACAGAAAATTTATCCAGAAAGTTCGATATTCCAAACGGTTCCCAAAGTTATAGCAGTATACTGCCCGTTTCATTAAGAAAATTATGGAAATAAATGATTTTAAGATAAAATATATAAAATTAGAGAGCTTTTCGAGCAGTCAAAATTTAGTAAAAAATAATTATATTTTTAATACGTTTTGGATATCCTAATGCGGCAGTCAAATTAAGATAATACTATGGGCCACAAAAGTGTTAGCATTATAAATTGTTTGTTAGTATATTTATAATGAACTAGTTTTATTCGAAGTATTATTTTCAAAAACCTGAATACGGTACAAGACAACATAGAAAATTTCGAAAATGAGCGCTACTTTTGTGGCAGTTAGATCAGGATTTTTATGTTGTTAGCCACTTATATAAAGGCTCGTAGATTTGTTGTCTCTTTATTTTTTAGAATTTTGGACTTGGAGATACGTATTGAAATTTTTTTTTGGACTCCAATATTATGGTTTAATCCATGATCGAAATCTTGATGAAAGCTTTAAAATTTCTATTTCTTAATTTTATACAAATAGATCAATCATTTTATTTAATTTATTTTTCGTTTTTTTCTATTCAAATTATTATCTAAATATAGGGTGGGCATTTTCACATTACCTCTATACATAGACTATAATCTGTGCATAGAAGTTGATTAGTGTTCACACCTGATTTTATTTAATTACATTTTTGCTTTCATTATTCCCAGAACTGTTTTCTTTTGTGAGATGGATGAATAATTTATGTTTTATTTTTGTTAATGTAGACAACATTATTAATGAACAGGTATCCTGAGTATGATGATTACACGTAACGGTAGGTACTGTTTATGTTACTTCATTAGTGATTAATACATACGTTCTGTTTACATAACCTGGAATATAACCTATATACTCGTATTTCAATTCAATAGATATGTATACGCTTCAGGTTATTTTCGTTTCAAGTAGGCAGTTCAGCAATATAAGCTAAATCGACTGTTCATATTTCCTGGGAATTGAATATTATTAATACCTTAGACCTATTACTGTATAAGTATATACACTTGCAAAATCCAATATAGGTATACTATATTAATATTTCAGATATATAAGAAGTGCGTTTATTAATCAAATATCTATAAGCTAAATCCAAATAAAGTGTGGGATATCTGTTTAATCATAAGTTAATACATCTAAATGGGTTAATTGTATAAATACCCGGTAAAATTGATTACACATGTTTGAATTCTACTTGCGGTAAAACCAATCAAAATGTGAAAAAAGTTTCAAATTTTTTTATTAAAAATAATCTATTTTATTCAAAAACTTTTATTTTTGTATTCCTTACTTTTTCAATGATGGATATTTTACACCCTAACAGGAGGAAGGAGTCGTAAACTATGCCCAAACAACATATTTCAGCTCGGTATCTCTTTTCCTTTTTGAGTTATCATATTCTTATTATGGCGGGTGGAGGATATGCGGAAATTTACTAACTAGGTAATTTTAAAATTTGCTATTTTCAACATTCTAAACACTGGATCAAAAATCTCATATAATCACGTTGCCGCGTCTTAAGTCTTTAGAGCATCAAATTTTGTATAATTTGTAACATGGTCATTTTTTCAAATCACCAACCGAATTTGAAATATCGGAGCATGAATGGGGATATATTGAACTGCTTATTGAGGTCACGTTGTGAATGGATGTGACATGCGCTATTTAAGAAAAGGTATATTGAAAATTATATAAATGTAAAAAAAACTTCCAGACTTGTACAATGAACAGCAAAAGTTGCGTTCGTTTTTTCATAATTTTAAAGTCGATTTATATCTTACTTATTTGGTTTTCGAAAAAATACATCGAATTAAATGTATTTATATAATTAACCACTTTTATTTTAAACCTTCTTTCGAAAACCGAATGGATACGGCACAAACCAGTTACAAAATTTAAAAAAAATAGCCCCATGTTTACCTTTAGAATACACTAAGATGACGCCACGCGATTGTATTTTTATTTAAGGGTCAGTTTTTAAAATGTCAAAAGAAACGTCTGTGCACATTTTCAGCTGATCAGATCTCATTCTGAGGTGGAATCCTTATACTGATGTCCTGAGTACATCAGTACATCCATAGTAATCCTTATGCACTGAGAACTGGTCTGAGGGAGGAGATTAAAAAACACCGCTGTTAATTGTGTGCGACCGACAGAGTAATCCATTATGTGTGTTTTTATTTATATCAAATAATAATATTTTTCTAAATTTTTACAGTTTGAAATGTCAATTTTATTATATTTTGAATTGATTGAGAAATAATTTATTTACAAAATTTTGTGAATGTAAACATTTCTATAGAAACTAAACTATATTAGAGATCTGGACCGGCTATAACTATGGAACGGTAAGAAAATAGTTATTACTTTCGGATCGGTTTGGAATTTTGAACTTGATAGTTTGTCTGGAGTCGTAAATAAAATTGAGCTATGGTCTTATCCTTATCTTATTATCTATAATTTTCTCCAAACAGTTTGGACATTAATTCTTTTATAAAGTAAAGAAGAAAATACTTCACACTAAATTTGGTTTATGTCTTTGCTACCAGGCGTCGGAACCAAAATGATCACAGTTATATATATGTGATCAGTGTTGCCAGATCTCCCGTTTAACGGTAGATTTACCGCTTTTTTAGTATTTCTACCGCTCTACCGTTTTTCTTCTTAATCTACCGTTTTTTAGAAATTTTGTGAGTAAATAAAAAAATTTTTGAATTTGTGTCGTTTTTTCAATTTTTTTACAATAATAATTAGTTAGAAACGAATAGTTAGTCGTACAAATACAAAATCAGTAATTACGGATCATATTCCATTATTTGAAATAATATAGTATGGTTCTGTAATTACTAATTTTGCCATGAATGTGTGTCTAAATTTTAGAATGGAATATGGTTCTGTAATTACTGATTTTGTCATGAGCGTGTCGTACGTTACAGTTAACAGACGTACATGTTAACAGTTTTCAAACTGACTAGGTTTTTTATGCATGTAATTGGTAAAGTAATATATATTCTATATCAAAATACAATTTTTTGAATCTACCGCTTTTTTTCTTAATCTACCGCTTTATTTTGGTGGATCTACCGCTTTTTAAGAAATCGGGTCTGGCCACACTGTATGTGATGGTAGCGTTAATATTTAAACGTGTTTCATAGCGTTCATACCGTATGAAAGTTGATCTACACAATACTTTATTATGCCTTCAACTAACTCCACATATATATTAAATTATAAATTTGAACAAAAATAAATAATTTAATTATTTATGTATGATCACATGGTGAGAGAGAGAGGAGCAACACGGCGTAGTATTTTATTTATTATATTGTTCCGTAAATTATTTTGTACTTTTTTTTTTGCTATAGAAAATAATAATAATAATTTGATAGAAGATATATTTTATTTGTTTGAACATAATACGTGCTTCAATTAATTATAAAAGTTCTTGAAGGTTTATACAAACGTACTTGTTACGAGTTGGATATCGTACAAACATATATTATTATAGGAAGGACAGACAATCTGTGTGTATAGTATGTCTCAAAAACTGATGTCACAACAAATAAAAGAAAGCATCATGCATTGCAACGTTTATGCAACTGATTAAATGAATTCACGCACGTATGACAATTACATTCAATATATGTATACAGGCTGACATTGCCAAGATTAGCCATTGTTTTAACCAAATTTACAACAGTGTTGAAGACAGACATACAGACATGTAAATAGAAAAGGATATTATAATATTCTCAATTCTTAGAACCAATTATATGTATATGCCTGTCTCGTTTTAGCGAATTTCCTCCAAAGGAAATGCAGCTATTGTTTTTGCACCAATGTTGGAATTTCGTAAAAATTTCTTCAAATGTCCATCGATCCTACCTATTAGATATTAAAAATCACTATCGCATACATATGTAAATATATATATATATATATATATATATATATATGTACTTTTTTTAAATGTCTGTGGACTCTCTAGCGGTCACAGTTTTATTCCGATTGGAATGAAATTGAGTATTTGGGTCGCTTTTGGTATTCTAAAGTCAAGTTCGTTAATGGGTAAAATCGGACCAGGGGAAAGGGGGTTTAGTGGGAGGAAAAAATTTGACTCCCTTAATATTTGAAAAATCCAAAAATTTATCAGGAGTTAAGTTGAAGGTACTAAGTTTTACTGTAATTTTGTATCTTATCATTTTTCTGCTACACTAATATTTACAGAAATATTTACAATTAAAGATTGCAAGTTAAAATTCTAAATATCTCTGTTCACATTCGAGTTTGATAAAAATGATCAATTGTAATGAATTGTAGCAAACTTGATTTTCAACAACTGTACTCCTTATACATTTTTCGATTATTCTAATATTAAGAGAGATATTTAATATTTTGTGTTTGTTTGACACGAATACATAAGAGATATTTTTTTGTAAACAATTTTGATTGTCGTTTCCATAGTAACAATAAACTATAATCATTATACCGTTTTTTTTTTGGCTATTATTAAATTCAATTTTTGCAAATACTAAAGTCATATCAAATATTATATTTCATTTTGATCACACTAATATGATGACCGCTAGAGGGTGATTTATGTATTCTAAGGAAATTCGCTAAAATTATATCTATAAATTTATGTCTCGTTTTCAACTCTCGTTTGCAAATTTCGTCTTGACGATGACAACCCTATAAATAATATACAGGTGTCCCTAAAAGCTTTACAACGCTTTACCACATATACTATGACTTAAAGCAAGACGATTGAGCTAAATTTGCTAGTAAAAGTTGAGCAGTTTGGGCGCTGTATGCTCTTGAAGTTGCAAATTTTATTTTTTTTAATTAGATTGCGCGACCTTGATAAAAATTGGTATGGTGATGCTGTTTTATCACACAAAACAGCCCATATGCAAATTTTGGTTGCATCAATTCATGGGTATAGAACGTGGGGATTTTGATAAGAAAACCCCACTCAATTTCTACGCTCATGGAAACAAAGGATTTTAGGTGATGAATTTAGATGTTGTTTGGGTGAAGGTGGTGAAGTATATTGTTTATTACAAAAAATATACTCTTTATAAAAGTTGATTACTTTAAAGGTTTACTCAAAATTTACAATGCCCAAACGAAACTTTTATTGGGGCAAATTTAGCTGTCTTGTTTTAAGCCATAGTATATGTGGTAAAGCGTTGTAAGGACCTTTTAAAGACACTTATAAGTTTTGTATTGACTTTATAAAGGATAGGAATTAGGCTCGTAGAAAAAAATTTTGGGACAGATATTAATTTCATTATTTCTTAAAATATGGGAATCAAATAATTTTTGAAGTCTTTTTTTTTGCCAAAATTTATGTTTCATGAGGTGTTATACAAGAGTTAGATTCTCCACAATCTTACAAATAACTTTTTTATTATGAGTTAAATTTTGAAAAATAAAGTTTTGTAGCCTATTTTTGTAACTAACAAAAAATATTATTCACTACCCCTTTTTTACAATTCCAATCAATAAACGTATTTTGCAATCAATAAACTACAGTACTTTACTTTTAAGACATATTGTATAAAATTTATATTTTATATACATACATATATACAAACTTGTTTTAATGATCTATTGGGAATAACAAAAGCACATATAATGGCTAAAAGCAAAGATCATTGATTTATAACATACACATGATATTCCTATCTTAATGTATGTTAATGTATATTAAAAGTAAATTTACCTATTCAAGGTAGATATTGAGAAAACGAACGGAAACAAGCCATTGAGCTGATATGGTGTTGATCCCAGGATAATACCAAAAAAACAGAAAATATTTTTCTACCTGATCTAAAAATGGGTTCTATAAATTTTTCTATAAATTATTTTATTTGTATACATGTTCATCGTTAAAATTAACCACAACGTAGCAATTTTTTTGATGTGTGGCCATGGAAAGTATATAAATGAGATGTCGACAAATACGAAAAAATTTGTTTTCGATTAATCCTGGTTACCAGTCCAATTGGCCGAGCGGTCTAAGGCGTTATGTCTGCGCAGTATGCCTTCTTGGAAACTGGGAGGTTATGGGTTCTAATCCCGATATCGGCAGTTTGTCAATTATTAAGAGAAAAAAACAGGGCGGTTAATTGACTAAACTGTCGGCGTATGGACAAGAACGAAGTAACCGCCAAGAATGAGTAAACCTTCAGAAGGTTTTCTGCAGTTTCCTTCACGAACTCCAGATGAATTTCGGCTTAGTTCCTATCATAATCGGCTGCAGCCGCATATCCTACAAATTTCTAGTCTATACACAAAAATTCCTTCCACTCCTGACTCTACTCACATCCTCACATACTTAGGCATCACAATGGACCTTATGGTTGAAGAGTAGCCCGTTCAGGGCATCCTCTACAATTTATCTATCTAACCCTGGTTACGTTTAGAATTACAAAAGTCTGGTACATATGCCATTCAAAAAGGGGAAAGTAAATAATGCAAATTATGGTTTTGTTAAAATAGCAAATAAACACCATTATTTATTTCGACCGGCTAACGTTTTTTTGATACTATAGACCAAAAAAGTACCGCTCAATTTTCAATATGTTTTACAGTTGATTTTCACTTTATTCATTCGGTTTTTCAGAAATTGTTTCGAATTAAAGTTGTTTGTATATTTATAATGATCAACTTTTATCCGAAGGATTTTTCCGAACAAATAAGGTAGAAATTACAGGTAAAATTTTGAAAAATATGTGCAACTTTTAAGGCCAGGATGGTACCTTGAAGTAGTTGCGTATTTTCGATAGTGATTTTAATATATCCCAATTCCAACTAAAGAGTGCTCAATTTCACTCAACCGAAGTGAAAATTTGTATGACAGCAGTAACCGATTCTTGGATATGTACGCATGAATGTTATTATAGATGTTATTTCTTAGCCGAGTATGGAACAAGTCATTAATTACAGTTATAAATATTTTCTAATAAGAGATATAGTATAGAGTTAAGCAACATCTGTAAAATTGTTGTAATTTCATAAAATGGGTAATAAATTCTTTTTTTATCTTATCTTACCTACGTTATACAGTAAGTGCGTCATTTTTCGAACTAAAAATGCAAATATTTTACAGTGACGCAACGCATAAGCAAACAGTTTTTGTCGTATTTAAAATTATATAAAATAGAGGTACAAGCGTTGCCATCAGCATCTTAACTATAAAACGGAGAAAAATCAGGCAGTCAACGTACTTTTCATACTATATGTTCCAATATAATATGCACTTTGTATCAATAAAATGTATATTGAAACGGTTTCCCGAGTTAATCCGAATGTTTCATTTCCGAACAAAATTTATCAGACAGGGGATTTAAATTTTATATTGAATGGATCGTTACTTGACGAAAATCCATTATAATTATTAAACAAAACAAATATCTGAAATTTTCGTAAAATCACTTTATGTGACTTGTTTCGGAACACAGTTCCTTCGCGGTATTTTTCATTTTTTATTTCTGAGGAAGGAATTGAGTACCTCCTTCTTTTCGTCGGTAAATAAAACCTTTTTTCATATTTTTTCAATTCATCAAATATAACATTGAATACCTTCAACTTATCGCTTTTTCTAAGCATTGGATGAACCCATTGCATCCTATTTTTCGGTTTTTTAAACGTCTACAATACAAAATAAAAGCTAGTAATTGATCCCGCTCCATGTTCGTAAGCGACCGAAGATAATTGAAAAAATGTGAAGATAGTCGAGTCGGTCTGACATACCGGGCTGCTAGTCGGGTATATGTTAATGTATCTAGAAGTTAAGTGTCGTGGTCGGCTAAATGTCGTTTATACGACTGTCGGATTGGTATGGAATAAGCCTTAGATTATAAAACCTATTTTGACAAAATGAAAACCCGACTTCTAAAATCAAATATTCTATAACAAAAGATGCACTAAAAATTAAAAAAAATAATTGCATATTATTGTGCCAATTTTAGTTCACCAGAGCAAAAATTTTTAAACATATATGAACAATTATTGTTATTTTTGGAGGCGGTGTCAGCATAGAGAAATTCACATAACTTTTGGACACCGCCTCCAAAAATAACAATAATTGTACATATATATTTAAAAATTTTTGCTTAGGTGAACTAAAATTGGCACAAAAATATGCAATTATTTTTTTACTTTTTAGTGCCTCTTTTGTTATAGAATATTTGATTTTAGAGTCGGGTTTCCATTTTGTCAAAATAGGTTTTATTTCTCGCTTTTTAGTGACTTTGAAGGTCTATAACTGATTTTATTTGTCTAAATATGGGTAGACCTACTAAACGACCAACTAATTTGTAGTGAATTTTTTTATAACACTTTTTTTTTTATCCGTTTTTTTTTTTTTTTATAATTTTTAGTGCATTTTTTTATAACAGATTTTTAGTTTTTTTTTTGTAAAAATTTTTTTTTTGGGGGTCGGTTTTTTGTTTTTGAAAAAAATTTTTTTGATGTCCGTTTTTAAACAAATTTTCTTATATTCCCATTATGAATGAGTATACCCTTTCAAAAAAAAAAATTTTGGAGAAATCGGTTATCACATATAAAATGAGGATTTTCCTCGATTTCCCGGAGATCCCCTCATCAGAATGCCATTTGGTGACAATGGGATCAATGGGAAACCAAACCCTTTAAAACAAAAAACAAAAATTCAAAATCGGTTCATAAATGACGGAGTTCTGAGGTGACACGCATTAAAAAAAATAAAATAAAATAAAATACAGACGAATTGAGAACCATCCTCCTTTTTTGAAGTCGGGTTAATAAAAGAAGATGAATGTCATTTAAAATATTATATTTCTATGATCAAAAAAAGAAAAAATCATTTACTGTTTATTGAAAAATATCTCATTATTTTCCATTATAGAATCTTTCAAATAAAAAAAGTCTATGAGCTTTGAACTAAGAAGTTAAAATCGAATAATTGAGCTTAGTTAATTCAAAAATTTTCCGTTTTATTAAATATACTAATAATGTCATTGAAGTGATATGTATTAGAAGGAACATTATGTTACCGAACAAAATATCGTATCCGGTACTTCTGTGACAGGTTCCACCGAACAGGATACAAGAGACTAAAGAACTTGTTACGATCAAATGATCATCATTTAATCATTATTGTAAAGATATTGATAGTACATACGGTATTTCTACACGGTTTCCTTAGTTAACGATATAATGTTACCATTGACTGGCTATTTCTACGTTGAGGTTTGAATATTATAGGTCTTTGAACTGAAAATCTATTGCAATTATATTCAATCTTCAACGCAGTGGAAATAAAAATAAAGGAAACATTTTCTTGCAAGTGAAATTTTGTTTAAAAAAAACTACTTGTGTTTAATCGACAGTTTGATATTCTCACAATTTGTTTAAGGTTGTATCGACATGAGGTTTAGTTTCACAATGAGGGAGTGCTATTTTAATATACGAGTATATCCAATAAAATTTCTATTAGTAAGATTATTTATATACTAGGCTTTGATTAGTGAATTATTTATTAAAATTTGTTAGGACATTGTCCTAGTTAGTTTTCCGACATACTAAATAAAATAAAATACAAATATCTACATGTATTTTCCATGTATTTTCACTTATATCACTTTGGCGATCAATTCTCAGTAGCCAGATTTTTTTATGTGAAAGTTCGTTTAGTGTTTATTCAATGATTTGTTTTTTTCGAATTTTTTTCCATTCAAAATTTTTTTAAATGTTCCAATATGGGAAAATGTTTCTCTTTTTAATTTTAACCCGAGACTCCAGTCGTAACTTATCTAGTCCAATTCTGGAACCTATATACTGTATGCTGTATGTCCGATGATATTTGCAACAATAGTTTATGTTTTTTAAGCAGCCCACGAAAATAGGAAAACATTTTTGTATTTGTGAACGGGATATCCCAAAGCCGTAAAAGTGCTAGAAATTTCTAAATTTGGTTAATTAAATTTCACCCCAATTTCGGTTTAAAAAATTACTCTCTGTTGGGTACATTATTTAGATTCCTTTAAAAACGACTAGAATGAATTTGGGTCATTTATGAACGGTATCTTTTCAAATTCCACTTTTTGTGAAGAAATAGGGCCTAAAAATAGGGCCTAAACGAAAACTGCATTTAGTTGCGAGTATATTATTCCTAAGTAGAATCGAATTTATTTCATTTTCGGAAAAATGTTTCATAATTCATAGTCGATTTCCACGCAAAAACAAGAGTTTCGTAAACTATTAATTTTGTTTTGTCTTTTAAAATGGAATATTTTATTATGTTTTATTCAATTTTCTGTTTCATAGCTCAAAAGTCGTAATTTTCAAATCTGTTTTTTATTGAAATATTTTGTATATGACAAAATTGAATAAAATTTCCAAACTGTTATTCTCATACTAAAGTATTGCTATTGCATGTGCAACTTTTGTATGAAACATTTTTTTCTAAAATGCATATTTAAAAAAATATATCACTTGTAACTTCTTATATGAACACACGGTATATACTGGTTGTAGACGTGGTGCAGGGTCCAAGCAGATTATTTTTGTCGAAATGATCCACTCACATATTGATGAAAATTATGTAAAGATATGAAATTATTTCGGAACAATTCATAATAAGAGCTCAATAGGAAGGAGAAATTAAACACAGGAAAAAAATCGTTTGTAAAACAATGAACATTTTAATGGTATTTATAAGGGTTATTTAATAAGGGTTTTTTTTTAAAGAGAAATTTTGCTTATATGTGCACTTTTATCAATGATTTTTTTTTATTATATGTTGTGTGTTTGTTATCATGTTACGTATTAACCTTTTGCTAAATGATGCTCAATATTTAAACCCCTTAAAAATGTTCAACACAGTTGTAAACAATGATAAAGTGTTATAGGATAATTGTCTACTTGTCTACTTCACATATATATATATATATATATATATATATATATATATATATATATATATATATATATATATATATATACATATATATATATATATATATATATATATATATATATATATATATATACAACGAAATATATGTCTCCAAGGTATCTTTCATAGGTAGAATGTTCTAAATATCAAGATGGAGTATCTTTGATAAGATTAAATTCTTGGTTGAAAATTTTTGTTTGTTTTTATTTTATATTTTGGTTTGCTGGTTATTTGAATTAGATGTTTGTTTACTTAAATTTCATAGATAGATGTTGGACTTTTTATAAAGCCAAAAATATTTTCTCTTTTATTTTTTTAAATAATGTAAATTTTAGACGAAAAATAGATGTCTCTAATCAAATCTGTTTTTTTTTTCAAGAATTATAGAGATACATCTGTCAAATCGTGAAATCAATGGACTTTGCTGTATTTTGGATCTATATACTATAAATTAATTTTCAATGAAATCGATTATTTGCTTCATGAAATTGTAAGTTTTTGTTCCATGTAAAAATCGCATTTAATCAAACATTGATTTATGAAAAATATTGAGGTTAAAGAAAATATCATTCTCGCATCCGTAGCGTTTACAAAACCGTCTTTTCAAAGCGGCTACAAAAATATTGTAATGGAAAGACATGTTTCATACAAAAGTTTTATAACCATAGTCTCGACAAACACATATATTATGTGTGAATACGTCCTCCATCGGTGAAGTCGTTCAAAAGTTACACGATCACAAAAGACGCACTAATGATTATATATATATATATATATTGTTACCTTGGCGTTAATTTTAGTATTTAATATTAATATATTAAAAATGTTAGTATTTTTGTAAATATTAGAGTTAATTTGCTACGACCTAACTACGAAATTTTTTCATTTAAACAATATTAAAAGAGATATTCCAAATTTTGTTCCCACCTTTTAACATCCCTTTCCCTTCTGTTTTGTCTATTACCGAAAATTGTGAGCTATTCTTAACTTTACCAGAAGAAAACAAGAATTTCAAATTTATTTGGCATTTCCAAATTTTGGCGGCTGTGATTACCCTGCATTTATTTGACATATATTATTAATATTTCTGGTTCCTTATTTAGATATATTTCATTATTTAGACACACAAAATTAAAAATCCAAAATCATATGATACATAAGATAATAGTTATAGCTAGTATTTAACCAAACAATAGGCTATGGAATGAAGAATCAACCCAAATATAGGAGCAAATAAAAAAAACATCCCCATATATGTTATTCATAGTGTGTGTTATACGGGAATAGATAATAAATAACATTGTTTCAAGACTATTTATTAAAATGTATTTTATACCCGACTTCAAAAAGGAGGATGGTTCTCAATTCGTCTGTTTTTTTTTTATATTGTTTGTTACCTCAGAACTCCGTCATTTATTAACCGATTTTGAATTTTTTTTTTTGTTTTAACGAGTGTGATTTCCGATTGGTCCCATTTTCACCAAATCGCATTCTGATGAAGGGATCCCCTGGAAATCGAGGAAAACCGTCATTTTATATGTGATAACCGATTTCTGCGAAATTTTTTTTTTAAAAGGATATACTCTTTCATAATGGGAAAATAAGAAAATTTTTTTAAAAACCGAGTTCAAAAAAATTTTGCAGAAAAAAAACCGACCCCAAGAAAAAAAATTTTTACAAAAAAACAAACAAAATGCTTGAAAAAAAATTGAAAATCTGTTATAAAAAAATGCCCTAAAAATTAGTTGGTCGTTTAGTAGGTCTACCCATATTTAGACAAATAAAATCAGTTATAGAACTTCAAAGTCACTAAAAAGCGAGAAATAAAACCTATTTTGACAAAATGGAAACTCGACTTCAAAAATCAAAAATTCTATAACAAAAAATGCACTAAAAAGTAAAAAAATAATTGCATATTCTTGTGTCAATTTTAGTTCACCTAAGCAAAAATTTTTAAATATATATGTACAATTATTGGCATTTTTGGAGGCGGTGTCCAAAAGTTATGTGAATTTGTCTATGCTGACACCGCCTCCAAAAATAACAATAATTGTACATATATATTTAAAAATTTTTGCTTAGGTGAACTAAAATTGACACAAGAATATGCAATTATTTTTTTACTTTTTAGTGCATTTTTTGTTATAGAATATTTGATTTTTGAAGTCGAGTTTCCATTTTGTCAAAATAGGTTTTATGTTAAAAATACTTTTTTTTTAAAAAAAAAAAGGTATATTATTATATACCACACATATTATATATTTCATAAATTTGAATAATGGTTTGTTATTGAATAACATGACATGTATTAAATATCACATAGGTTAAGGATGTGCCCTAGTTAGCACATTAATTTTCAAATATCACATTAAATTATGTATACAAAATTAATTTTGAATGTTAGATAAGTAAACACAACATAGAACATAGCCAGCCAACCAGCCAGAGTCAACCAGTAACGCTCGCTGCAGTATCGAGGTATTATTATACTATTATAGTACTCTCAATATACATGCATACATACATGTGGTCGTTGATTATAGTACCAAAGACTATGTGTGTATTATATAAGGTAGTTGGAGAACTACAGGCTCTTGCTTACAGGCATATTATATGCTAAATCAAGTTATTGACGGTATTATTAATAAAACCGGATATTTGTGGAAATTTCAAGCAATCCTTTTCAAATATGTATGCGCGTATACATCATATATGATGGCATCAGGAACATTAAAGTATCAGTATTATATATGTTTAAACATCTCGTTTTTAGTTTTCGATTCTTATGTGACATATTTACGTCACATACTCTAGTGACATTTAAATATTTTAATTTAATGATAAATCTATATACAAATAGAAGGTTTATTTCTCTGTATAGGCTCTATATCATGCAAAATATCCAATTGGTATGAAATTTACACAGTTATAGACTGTATTCCTGGAACCCACATTGTTTTTAATTCATTGCATTAGCACAAACGGTTCCGAAAATTGCACGCTTTCATTTAGTAAATGAGTCATGTTCCATAAAACATTCATCTTTTAAAATGGCACTTACTAGTGAATTATTTGTTCTGGTAGATAATAACAGATGGCAGCTGATTTTCTTTCTATATTTATCAATTTAACTTGCATATATCTGTTTAGTTTTAAGGCTACTTTAATTTGTTTATACAAAAGTTAGCAGTTTCTTTTTATGTGTCGATGGATTTTCAAAATATGTTAAGAGCTACTAATAATTTATATGGTAAACTAGCTGCGTTAAGCAGCTAACCTTAAATTTTTAACTTCCATTCTATAATGAATCGTTGGAATATACCAACATATCCAGGTGTGTTCTACCTAAAATCGAGGTTAATAAGAATTAAATAAAAAGGAAAAGTTTATTCTTGTTTTAAAACTTAATAATAAACATACATAAGTGTGTATTGGTGGTTACAACCTGTAACCAAAAACAAAGTAAAATAGTTTTTATACGCTTTTTATTAGTTTCACCTGTATGTATGTATGTATGTAACCGACCCTTTTGGGCTCGATTTTCTCCTACTTTGAACGATCAGATTTAATTCAAATTTTGCACACCTGTCAAAGACCGATGACAATGCAATAATTCGATTAAAATATACGATTATCCTGATTAGATTCGCCAGGATTCATCAATTTCTTTCCGCATCCTTTGCATGAGAGTAAGAGAGATAGAGCTAGTGTGCGAAGTTCTACTAAAAAATGAAAAATAAATAATAGTTTAAAGAAACTAAAAAAACACGTTTTTATAGAAAATCCAACTAAAAAATAGAAAATAAAATTTAATAAATTTGGATTAAGAAAAGTGTAAATAAGAAACAAATGTATATTAATGGAATAACTATTGACACTATGCACCCCACGCTTTTTTCCATTAATATACATTTGTTTCTTATTTACACTTTTCTTAATCCAAATTTATTAAATTTTATTTTCTATATTTTAGTTGGATTTTCTATAAAAGCGTGTTTTTTTAGTTTTTTTAAACTATTATTTATTTTAAATTATTTTATTTTCGTCGCTCGATCTCTAGGCATTTGCAACTGCAATATGGATTAATTATAATTGTTTTGCAAGCTGACATATTTCGACAAATTTGAGAGTCGTCATTATTCTTAGTTCATTATCAGATACTAAATTTTCCAATGTGTTGACGATATAAAATAGTTGATTTCTGGGAGCTAAGTACAACGGATGGTCTAGAGGACTATGAATCACCGTTGAATGACAAATACATATATAAGATAGTGGAGGCTGTTTTCAAAAGGTATTGGATGGTTATTTTTGTATGTTCTCAGCCGACATAGAATTACTTCTTCACGTCGATTTTCTCTTATTGATGTAGTTCAATTTTCTAGCTTGTTATTACCCGAAAGAGATTTTAATCATGATATTTTTAAAACGTAATATTTTAGTTTTACATAATGCCTATAGTTATATTATCGAATGATAATTAGTGAGAACTCTAGGTTTTTGAAATAAAATTTCAAATTCGTCCCCTTTACCTAGATCAGTTTTTTGTATTATAAATACGTATTTCGACTACAATGTAGTCATCATCAGTATAAATTAGCTAGTCGTACTTTACTCTTTGACAATTAGAGATAGTTATAAAGTCGAGATCAACAGACAAAAAATAAATAGAAAATTAACTAGATTTAAATATATACTAGATTTAAAATATAATAAATTTTAAATTATATTGAAATTGCTCTTGTTAAAATTTCTTCATTCACATTTGTTCCTGTTAATTTTACTCTTATTAAAATTACTCTTATATTGTCGCAGGATATGTTACTTGTACCTAATTTGGTGACGGTATCACGGTATCACTTGCACGGTATCACGGTATCAATTGTCAAAGAGTAAAGTACGACTAGCTAATTTATACTGATGATGACTACATTGTAGTCAAAATACGTATTTATAATACAAAAAACTGATCTAGGTAAAGGGGACGAATTTGAAATTTTAATGCCTATAGTGTTTATATAATATTTGTGAATCTATGTTTTCTATAGTATCTATGGTTAAAATTCAATATATGGTGGTTATCAATACTTTTATTATACAGAGTGTATGTAAAATCACAAAATGATTAAAGATAAATTCCCATAAACATGAAAAAATTTAAGCATGATTTGAGAAATCCTTAATTTATAAGATTGACGAATGGAAAATAGAATCCTTCAATGCAAGATTGAAAAAGAAAAACTTACTTTTAAACGGAACGTATGTATCTCTACTGGTCAATCAAACAAAATAAAATTATTCTTTATTAATATTAAATAAGATACTTTTTGTTCCAAGCCCAAAAGAAAATATGTGTGAATATATATATTGTACATAACATATTGTACATAACTTGATTACAGATTGTACCTATAACCAATAAATATTTAATTTTAAACCATAAATATTGAAGATTATAAAATATTATGTTACTCTAGTTAGTTTTAGAGCTGAGAGTTCGTATGTATGTTCCAGAACTAAAAGGTAAAGTTCGCAAAATCGGACAATGTTTGGGCAAAATGGGCAAAACTGTCTATCTTTGAAACCGTAAGAGATAGACAAAAATTAATGAACAAAAAATGTTCTTTTTTTAAAAATAAATAACTTTTGTTTGAAACTATTTTTCATTCAGTATATAACGCGTATTTAAGCAATTTACTCAGTTAATTGTTATTTTCAAGTTATTTAGAAATTTATTTCCGTTTGAAATTTGACATTTAAACTAAAAGCATCCTGTATATTATCAGAGTGTATCAGAATATTATGAATGTGTTTGTACTCGTTATTATGGATGTGCTCTAGTAATAACGTATTGGTTTATAAAATACTGTAATATATTTTAATCGAGTGGATGACATTTTCTCATGTACCATACCCACTTCTATTACAAGCTAACTATATATAATATAATATATATTGTATTATACTGTGTATGCGTGTGTGTTGTGTGTATGTGTGTATGTGTATTCATGATACCTAAAACTTATTCAACTATTAGTTCCATAAATTTTGTATACATAACTTTCGCTCTTTCGTCCAAGAATTTTCATGATAATGTAAATATTTTTGAACATCATTTTCAATACGATAATATCATATGATATCATTGACATGCACATAATAGTGTATGAAATAGTGTGTTGAATTCATTGAAGTTGTGAAGAGCCTTATAAACGTTTACAGGGTAATCTATTGTGTGTTTTCAACACAAAATACTACGAACTGTAGAATAGGACTCAGGTTTTATTTTACAGGCGTTCTAAAGTTTTGTTCGCATCTAAAGTGAAATATCTTTCACGAAATTTCTGTTTTAACCTCCAAATAAAAAGTACATATTTCTATTCTTATTTTAGAACAGTGTCTTTTCATAAATAAATTAACTTCTTTTAATTAGACGAGAGTTTTGACAGAAATTTATTTTATCCGAAAGTGTAGTATTTTTCAAAGTTTTACTATAGTTTCGTTAAAATATCAAATGGAAAATTACTGCTTAAACACAAACACAGAAGAAGGGAACATCTAGATGAAAGTCAACGACTTTCACTGATTATTGCATGAATACAGGAAAAATTAAAATACCACTTTTCAGGTAATTATGAAAACATATATGGATTTCTAATTTAAAAAAAAATCCTGACTGAGTAAAAAATTTTTTTTTCTTTCTAAATTTGACAGCTCGAAACGTGAGGTTTTTATATTTCAAATTTAAGATTTTTTAAAGTTCAAACGGTTTAGATTTTTGAACTGCCGATAGATGTCCTGGAGTCTTATCATTCGTTCGCTATCTTCTATAGTTCTCTTCTAACAATTCGGACAAATACACACACACTCTTTCCCCTTCCTTTTTAGATTCACTATATTCAAATATTATACCCTATGTTAGTCCTACAATAAAGACGAATTTAACGACATTTTATATGTTAAAATCCACCAAGACGTTTAGGCTACAGAGCGTGCTAAAAATAAACATATATACAGACATTCACTCGAAAAACAGTAACCTCATTCTGTGGTATTCGGAAAAATAAAACAAAACACTTCTAGAGAGATACAAATAATTCTGAAGATAAAAGAGATGACATCGTCTAATCGATTTTTCTAAAACGGTTTAAGACCAAAAAGAAAAATACGATAACGGTGCTTATTTAACGGATTGAAAATCAATTTACGAGATACATCCTGAAATCATAAAAATAGCCAAAATAGTTATAGCTAAAATAGTTATTATAATTATTCAGAAAAAAAAAACCTGAATTAATATTTTGCAAAAATACAAAGATCAAAACATTATTTCTAGGTTCTTTGAAAATTTAAAAAAAATGCACATAAATTATTGACCAAACTTTGAGTATATATTATAATGGACAGTAAATTAAAAGTTTATGTCAAATTTTCTTCGGCCTACGTTTGTAACTTTTATGACAAAAACAATTTCCTTTTTTAAAGAAAATTAACAAGAAAAATTGATATCAATTTTATAACAATTTATAAAAATATAAAAACAGATGTTACCTTATACCTTTGATACCATATATATTACGTAAGTATATATAAAATGAAAAGATTTACTCCCCCACAATCTTACTGACACACTAAACGAAAAATGTGATACCATTCATACATAGAGAAATGGTTATTTTACAATTCTAGAACATATATGGAATAATATATATATATATATATACATATATATACATACATGGTTAATTGGAGAATATTTGCAGGTGAAACGAAAACTCGTACAAAGGACACAAGAGTTATAAAGTATAATATGAAAAATCATATAATGGCCATACCATGTGTGACCAATGCATACACTTTTATTTTTGGGAGCATAAATTATTGATTATATATGAGAAAAATAAATGTGAATATAAATTCCTGGCGTGTGAAATACTCACACGATCTCCATACTCAAGTATTCAAACAAAAGTTTGTGGTTTATAAAATAAGCAATATTAATGTAAAAAAATTCATTACGCTGGAGCTGCGTAAACTTAGCGAATTTCCTTAGAATACATAAATCACTCAATTTTAGTCTGATCAAACTGAAATGTCGTGTCGGATATGATTATAGTATTTGCATTACTAAATATTATGCCCATTTTATTAATAAATGGCATAAGTCAAAGGGAAAGGGGGCAAATAGACAGAAGAAAACACAAAATATAATATATCTCTCCTAATATTAGAACAATTGAAGAATGTATAAGGAGTAAAGTTGTAGAAAATCATGTTTGCTACAATTCACCCAATGTATATGTATATTCATCATATTATTCAATGTATATTCATATAAATTTTACAGATGGTGATCTACTTGGTAGGCTCGATGGACATTTGAAAAAAATTTTGCAAAAAGTCGGTACGAGACCAATAGTTTTAAGGAAATTCGCTAAAAAGAAGAAAAGTGCTATCCGGGTCGGTTGCTGTAGATTTTTCGTGAAATCTTCCCACTATCCGGAGAAATTCGGATTTTCGCTGGCTGCCGTATGCCCGCCGAGTCAGCTACGTAATCCCATTGCACCGTTTTTTCACCTTTTCGACGTTGCCGTAGCTGTCGCATTAGTTCGGCGGTCGTCTTAAGCGTTTTCTTTAATTACAAATAATTTCAAAACGGAAAAGTTTGATTGTTTGATGGGCTCGTGTGCACTGGGCAGGAAAGAAAATTTAGAACATTTAGTTTAACCAAATAATTTTTTGTTTTTTGTTTCTGGATTATTTATTTTTTGATTTGTTGTATTTTATTTTTTATTAGCTTTGTTACTGTTAATGCTATTGTTTCGTTGCAAATAATGTAAAGAATATTTGTATCTTGATTTGCTAAATGTATGTCAATAAATGATATCATATCTATGATTACAAGCATATTTACGACTCATATGCGATCGGAACTAAACTTAATATACCCTGCTGTATATTATATACCGGGTATAAAAACTATTAACTATATGTCTATACTTAAGGAATATAATATATAGGGGCACAGAGGACCCCTTGATCTAGGTGCTAGGGACCCGTTTGCGGTACCCCTCTTTCTAATTATTATATATAGAGGTAAAATTTTTGTATAGTATCAACGTTTTTTTTTTCAAATTTATTTTTTTATAAAAAAAATTACATGAAAATGGTGGAATGGACGTGTTTTATATAAACTTGATCACAGAGATTTATATTTTATTGCAATAATATATTATCATTATTTTATCATAGAGAGTCAAATTAATATGCATAAACTTTACAGTGTGATTGGAGGATTTTCGAAATATTTTGTTAAAATCATACGTCATAAATTTATTTATTTTGTACATAGTTTTTTTCAAAGTATACAAACTGGTTTTATAACTGATCTTTTACTTGCGATTTGAATGTTTTGTGAATGAATCGGATAAAATAGAATACTTTTCGCTGTTTATAACGCGTAAGTTTGATGCATATATAATATAATCAGACTCGTAACGAGGCTTGTGCAAGCGGTGCGTTACTATGTGCCCCCAGTGTCCAAAACGGACAGATTGACATGCGGAAATAAACAAATTAGGTAATTTTATTAACACCTATAGCAAATTTTTTTTTTCATCGACATTTTCAATCGTTACATAGTCGGGACTAAACTTAATATACGCTGTATATTTACATAACACTGGGTATAAATACAAATGAAAGAAAGAAGTAAAAAACAGTTTGCTACCAATGATGAAAAGTTTAAATATTAAGATTTTACAGAGTGATTGGTACATTACTAATAAATACGGCTGTCCTTAAATATTTGCTGTCCAAACGAAAACACATTCAACTAAGAGTATTCTTGCATTTTTGTCTCTTGATGTTCAGCTTATATGTTGGATATTTCGAATTAATTCAACAATTATCATAACTAGGCTTTAGCAGGAGCCGAGCCTTATTACCGGGCAGTATTTTCTAAATTACTCATTGCGATAAGTGTCAAATTGAATAAACTAGAGAATTTTTCAGATTATTCGCATAAAACAGTGTACATTATATAGCCTTATTCCTTTAAACAAATATTTTTCGAATGAAAATAAATATACTTTTCAAAGATTGTAAAATCGTTTCTGAATGTACGTTTCTGTAAATTCAATGCATCAGTAATTATTTGCATTCTTTTAGATAGTTAAACAACATTGGGATTATTTACTACAAAATAATTGGATAAATTTTTTAAAATAATTAAATAAAAAATTCTACTTGCATTCATACACACAGATAGAAACTAATCGATTCACAGTCATCGAATCAACAATACTCAATAATTATTAAGTTCGTTTATGGGTTAGATTAAAAAGAAAGAAAAAATAAAAAATTTACTGATAAAGTACGTTTTATTTAATATAGTTGAATAAATATAGAAAAGTACCGTATTGCAAAAAAAAAAACAAAAAATAAGAGAAAAAATAATTCATTTCTACCGTTAACGAACTTTTCAATGAACAAACTATAGTCATGTGGAACTGAACTGAAAAGTTTGATATTGAAGTCGTATCACGTTTTATAAAAGTATAGTTGAGATAACCATATATACATATTATATAGCCTGACTATATATACCTACTCTCCCACTGAAAATAGTCAGAAAAGTTTGTTTCCTAAAACACCAGAAAAAGATCAAAGTTGTTTTTAAAGTAACTAATACTTGAGATGCTTGGAGTTTATACCTATAAATATATATATATACAGAGTGATCCAGATTTTAATCCGGAAAATTGAATAACACGACTGGTTTATTTGAACTTGGATGTTTTCGAGCTTCGTGTTTGAGATACAGGTTGTTAAAGTTTGAGATACAGGTTGTTAATAAAAAAAACAAATTCTTTTCAATTGTCTCAAAAACTACTTGGATGGCACGTTTTTAGTAATTAGTAAGTTTCTTACTTAGATGTAATTAGATTTAATTTAATAATTCCAGGGACGGAGCTTGAGCATCTTAACTAGATATTTAAAAATAAATAAATGTACGCTACTGTTGTTTTCTAAATTTATTTTTTCGATTGAGTAGCTAAAAATACAATTAATTTCTTACTAGCATTTTCTGTCTATCTTACTTACTTCTCGAGAAAATAAGAAAATTCCCAGGAAAAGTGAATTTACTTTAATTAATAAAATGAAATACTTAATAAAAATTAAACAATTTTATTAAAAGAAATTGCAATAATTACTTGATCCAGCTCCCCTAACATCAACAAATTTCCTATAACAGCAAACAACAGATCTACCTGTGCTGGAAATCAGGACCGGGAAATGCATTTTGGTTTCGACGAATCTCTGGTGTTAACAGTCAAACACCTTTCCTTTTATTACAGCCTATAAATAAAAATCCAAAGTGTTAATATTAAAGGACCCAGGGGCCCAGCTCCGTTCCTGGAATAATTAAATCAAATCAAACTAAGCCAATTACTTATTACTATAAACTTGTCAATTGTAATCGAAATCATCGAAGTTCAAATGAACTTTTCTTCTTATTTTTGTGAGATCTCAAATCTGAAGCATCCTGCATATATATATATATATATATATATATATATATATATATATATATATATATATGCAGGTATTATTAATACTATTTGTCTATTTGTGTAATGAATCTTTACACTGTAAAAAATTGGATAGCACTTAAGGTAAATATCTAACCATTGAAATAATGAAACTATTTTTGTTGAACCAACTACGCAAAGTAGTTGAGATTAAAAGTTATTAGCATCGAATTATGAGTTATCAAATAAATTTTGTTAAATTGTGTAAAATATTTTCTTAATGTTATGAAACTATTAGTAATCCGTAAAAATAACACAAAATTTTCTCTTCTCGCTTGTAACATGTTTAAATAGTGAGTGTTTGCGAACAACATGTATTCATAGGTAAAACTGCGTAACGTGTCTATATATGCGTAACGAATCTTTTGCGTATATTTAGTAAATTTCCTCTAAAGGAAGTGGAGCTATTGTTTTTGTACCTACCAATGTTGCAATTTCGTAAATATTTCTTCAAATGTCCATCGATCCTACCTACCACATGTTAAAAATCACTATAGCTAAAATTTGTATACATCTTTACGTTTATGTGTCTGTGTTCTCTCTAGCAGTCACAATTTTATTCCGATTGGAATGAAATTTGGTTTTTGAGGCGCTTTTGGCATTCAAAAGGTCAACTTCGTTAATGGGTAAAATCGGAAAAGGGGATAGGGTAGTTTAGAGGGAGGGGGAATCACAAAATTTTACATATCTCTCTTAATATTAAAAAAACCGAAAAATTTATAAGAAGTAAAGTTGTAGGTATTAAATTTTACTGTAATTTTGTTTCTTATCGTATTTTCTGTTGCACTAGTATTTACAGAAATATTTACACTTTAAGATTGAAAGTTAAAAATCGAAATATCTGTGTACACATTAGAGTTTGGATTAAATGATAAGGCAATGAATTGTAGCAAACTTGATTTTCTACAACTTTACTCCTTATACATTTTATATTTTGTGTTTCCTTCTTTCTTTATACCCCCCTTTACCCTTGACCTATGCCATTGTATTAATAAAATTGTGCTTGCAAATACCAAAATCATAGCCAATACAACATTTTATTTTGATTAAACTATAATTGTGGCCGCTAGAGAGTAATTTATGTATTCTGAGGAAATTCGCGAAAATTTGACGCGGCTCCTGTGTAACGAATTTTTTTACAACACGTATAGATATATAAATAAACAAAGGTTTGTTTTTTAAAATATATCCGCATATATGAATTTTCAAATTCTGATAGTAAATTTTTAATCTCAATACTGGAAAATGTTTTTGAGCGTATTTGTCATTCACGATCTACAAATGATACAAAAGTGAAATGAAATTAAAGCTTTCAATAGATACGATCATTTTGAAAGCAACATCGAGTTTGAAACGACATTGACTTGAAAGATGATACACCTAACGTTATAAATATATTTAACCAACATATTTTTGAACGAGATTTGATAATTCGATAACATTTAAGCCATCAATAAATACATACATAAACCAAAGGAAACCATAAAAATGTTATAATTTTAGATTGAATGAATTTCTATAGATTAACTTTATGAAATTGTTTATTAAATTTAATAGTGTTAAATGTCCATAAATCGATTAATAATATAAAAAGCATAAAGCGATGAATCAAATTTTCGTTACGATAAAATATATATTAATTGCCATTAAAATAAATGAAAATGACAAATAACATCAGGGAAAATGAAATGTGGATGTGCGGAGATTACATTCATAGCGTTCAACGAACGAGGGTAGTTTATAATATCCTTAATACAATACTTAAACAGCAATAAAAATTTTAGTACCGTAAATTCACATCAAAGTAAACCTTCTCTCATTGTCGTAAAATGTTAGCATCTAGTAAAAGAAATTATAGATAGATGATGTTCAGTATTCGACTAAAGCTATATGGGTTTAATAATGTACATTGCAATTTAAAATAGTTGAAACAATCGTAGTAACAGGTTTAGGTTTTTTTGATGAGAAATTATCATGGCAAACTCAATATTACATAAATTATTTTATTATAAAAGATGGTGAAATAGACTTTGATGGTCTAAATTGAACTTTAAATATGATCAGATCTGACTAGTCCCAGTGACCGAGCGGTCTAAGGTGATATGACTCGTTGTAGGGTATGAAGAGAAGTGCAGCGATTATTTATAAAATAATTGAAGAATGGCAGCTCAGGACAAGAAAAGTATCAATAATATGCAAAAAAGGAAAAGAAGACAAATTCGTGAGTCTTTGTCTCAATAGTTATATTTACAATCGCATCAAAACGTATTTTGATACGTATTTTGTATGTCTGCTTTTAAATTGGCAAAAAAATACCTAATGGATATATTTTTTAATATAAATGACACTCTTTTGTTGAGTTGAAACACTTCTATCTCAAATTATATTTTAGACTAGTTCGTTTTATTTGAGTGCACTTGTACGTACATATATGTAAGTAACTAAGTTAGTGTGTTGTGGTGACTGTGATAAAAGGTGAAATGTGAACCAATTTGTGTGCCTGTTTCTAATTAGTAGACAATGCATATAATGGGACATCAACTTTGATCCTTTTTATATGTATAAATGTAATTTATGTCTTGACTTTTACGTGATTCTTTTTTGTACTTTAATACATTGGATACTACACCATCAGGTCCGTAACGAGTCTTGTGGAGCTGATGTGGTGCACCGGATCCCCGGCTACGAAATGACCCAATGCTCAAGAACAAAACGATTTACTTAAAAATTTACATATTATTTAGAGATAAAAACTTTTTGTAAATGTATATAGTTTTGCAAACGGTAAACCGGTTTTTAGAAACGGTAAAACCCAATCCAGTTTTCGCAATAGATTCATTCGTTCAGTGTATATACATGTTAAATGTTAGACTCTGTAAGCTGAGTTGGGTAAAGTGGTGTTTCTGTGATTTTAGTCTCCTAAATTTATAATTTGTGGTAGAAATATAACGTGTTGTTAGGTTCTCCTTAGTGAATTCGAACTGTTTTCGACAGGAGGGATCTCCGAGTATTTTTTCACCGACACATTCAGGACTGTCGATACGGACCTGTACACAATACACCAAAGATAATCTCTCGCAATAGGGATCAAGTTAAAATTATTCTTTCTTTAAACATGGAACACAACAATATCATACAAAATACATAGATTGTAAACGATGATGTACAACGCTTCAAACTATAACAGTTTCCCTTACGTTGTTAATTCACAGTAGATAATGATTTCTTGGATATTACTTCTAAAATCAGTACACCTACACATATCCGATACTTTATATTTTTTGGTTTTCGATTTATTCATGTGTAAGTTTGACTAAAGTATCCATACTCGACGTTTTCTAGGAAAATGTATATATTAAAAAATCTAGCAACTTACTTTCAACTCAATAAGTGGTTTTTGAAACAATATTCGTTGAAAACTTTTTCGTTATAAAAATACTAACAAATTTTTTTGAAACGTTATTTTGAATTTTTTTTGACAGTTCGAAATGTCAATTTATATATTAAATTTATTGACAAATAAATGACATGAAATATTGACATGAAAATTAATAGTTTGGCTATTAATAATAAACAAGGAAATATGTGATACAATGTTTTTCGAAAATCAAATCCTAAGGGTGTTAAAATCCACGGCGAAAGATTGTATTGAGGTCCTGTTTTTATTTAAAGCTAGAGGTATGAAATTTGGTGTTTATAATTAAACAAATAAACACATGTAAGTCAATTTTTGCGGGCGAATGCGCAACGGATACTACTAATATATATATATATATATATATATATATATATATATATATATATATATATATATGAAAAAATGTTTGAAATATTCATAGTATATTGATTTAATATAAGCGATGCCCTAATAACTTAATAATATTTAATTTTTTTGTACAAAAGTACAAATATATTATGTTATTGTCGCTAAAAATGGGAAACTTATATTTATTATAAATATTTGATAAAATCATTACCTTGAAAGAAGTATTATGTTTAGTTTTCTCTTTTAGCTTATTTTCTATGTATGTCTTAAATAGTGAAAAATTTAACAATACTTTCCGAATCAAAATACAAAAATGTGTAGCTAAATTAAATCCTGTTTTATCCTACATTCTCTATATTTCATACACACGTTATTTTTTTTCGAAAAAAAAAAGGATAAAAAAGGATCTGTTTGTAAATATATTGTTGCAACGAATGTTTTATGAATAAATTTTTATACAATGAAAATTATTTACATATAAACCGTATAGTCCACCGTCAATATGTTATATTCTTATGATAAAACGGTAAAATGTACAGTTGAATCGAAAAAAAACTAAACAGATTTGAAATAAATAGTTATTTGGGGCCTCCGCTATTTTCATTACATCAATGTGAAATAAAAAAATTGGAAACATTTTAAAAAAACAGCAGCTGCGTCAACGAATTTTGTCCCAATAAATCACTTTTCCTTTGAAAGAAGCTCTTAATTGACTTTAATCGTATTAATTAATATTCATGGCGACCTGTGACCCCTAGAGTGGTGCACATTTGTATACTTTTCTTTTGTATTCAATTCAAATTCCTTGTTTGATTTAGTATTTCATTTTATTGAGATTTACAAGTCATTCAAGTTGATTAGTATTTAAACCGATAAAAGTTTGAGGCTATCGAAATTCAATAATGAATATTTAAAAAAATTAGTATATTAAAAATTCAAAATAATAGGTCTCTCTTGAACCAGTGAATTTGTAGGACAAGGTGACCATCAAATTATGCATACCATTATTAATTAACAGCATAAAAATCAGCTTGTTACTAATAACTATGTATACCCCTATAAATAAGGATTATTAAAATAATCAAAGAGAACTCTATTTTTTTTTGAAATTACATTACATACCCCGTTATTTGAACACGTTGGGGGTGGGTACACCATCCATTTTGTAGAACAAAATTTTGTTGTTGTCTTTATTACATTATTTCTCAATTTAACTAACAAATTAACTGTTACTGATCAAATTTTTGCTATAGTCAAACAAACAAGTTACTCTCTTACTCGCTTCGCTAGTCACTATCATCGAGAATTTTCGCGAGAGAAAAGTGGGGCGTCTCGTCAAAAGAAAGCTACTGACAAAAATTTAGCCTGTTAATCATTTTAAAAAAACCGTGCTGTACTGTGGACTAGTACAAATCAATTATAAAATTTTTGTAAATGACATCAAATTTTGTGATCCATAGTACGTCCTTGATAAAATATATGTTTAATATTATAATATAATAAATAATATGCTTAGATTGCTCGTCCACAGTCTTGTACCTAAGTGTATCTACGCTCTTGAAAAGTAATATCTTTGTACCCAAGTATATTATTATCAATGTAAACAGACAGCTATGGGAGAAGAAGTAAAATATTTTAGTTAATATCTTCTCAAAATTTTGTCTACTATAAACTTTTGATTTGCAAATAAACTGTCAATATTAAACTTTGACAAGGGTATATATTTATATACAGCGTAGTCATTTCTTTTTTATATATATTTTTGTCATACTTCAATAGTAATTGTCGTCAGGTTTGAAGTTAGTGGAGTCGTGTGGAGAAGGTCGGTATACCTACCTTAGCCTTATCCATTTGTGTATTGGACCAATAAAAAAAGGTTTATATTTATATTAAATTGAAGTTTCTTTCTTTTTTTTTGTTGTTGTTGGTATTTACGTGTCAATTTTGTTGTTTGCTGTAGGTTACATATGGTTATGAGCTTTTATGATGATGAACTGTTTGTTCATGGACAATTGATAAACTTTAGTGAAATTTTCTGTTGTCATTTTTCAAGTTTTTTATATTCAAATTAACTGAATATTAAAATATGGGCTAGTAGATCAAGAAAGGAAGGGTAGCTCCAGAATGCTGTCAGATATAATGTATAAACATAGCCGTACGGTGGATTTATTTCTCAGTGTGAAAAATACGACCCACAAGATCCACACGATCAACTTCCCTGTATTAATTTTTCATGGCGGAACACTTTAGTTTTTCAAACGCAACCTCTCCGAAAATGGGAAACTCCCCCCCAAAAATTACCTATTTTACTTCATGCTAGAAGGGTTTGGTTTTTTGCATTATGTCAACGACGCCGAGCCAAGGCCAAATGCCACCTCGGGGGTCAAGTGAGATGCAATCCCCCCTTCTGAGCAAAGTGAAATGCAATGTATATTGTCGAATGAAACAATGACAGATTATTGTATTATGGGCCACAAAAGTCGTGTACTTTTTTCAAAATTGTATAGTCATGTGTCTTATTCATTCGGTTTTTGGGAATATGTTTCGAGTAAAAGTTGTTCATCATAAATATACTAACAAATTTTTATCGAAAGATTTCCCCAAAAACCGAATGAAGACTATACAAAAATTGACTAGACAATTTTGAAAAAAGGAAGCGACTTTTGTATATTACCTACACATAGCCAAAAAATAAGTTTCTATTAAAAAAACATTTTTAAAACTAAGCTTTGTATAGTTAAACTAATTTTCTGTAACTTTACCTCCTATGTGTTTTTCGATTTGTTCAATATTAAGAAAGATATACCAAATTTTGTGTTTCCTCTGCCTCTAAACCCCCATTTCTCCTTGTCGATTCTTGTCATGCTTACCATAAAAATGCATTGCCATCGGAACTGATCCAAGGAGTAAAAATTCAATTTCGTAGGATAAGAGGAAGTGATTCTAATTCAGATTGCATGATTTGACCCGAACATACATATACTCCCTTTCAATAAAATTGAACAGACCTGAAATGTTAATTTTCTTACTTTTTATAAAACTCCTCACTTATAATTCTCTGTATAATGATTCATTTATAAACAAAGATAAGTAGTATATATTTTAAGTGTGAAAAAAGAAATGGAAGTACAGTAAAAAACATTTACTACAAGAATAATCAAAATTGTGAGAGACTGATTAGGTTCAGATCTGTTCAATTTTATTGAACGGGAGTGTACATATATACATACATTACAAGTTAAATAAAAGCTTGTAAAATAGCGTTGATTTTTCATTTGGTTTTCGAAAAAATTCTTCGGATTTTCATTCGAAACATTTTTCCAAAATCCGAATGAATAAATTACAAACCAACGAAATTTTTTTGAAGAATTAGCGCTTATATTGTGGCACATATAGTAGTACTTGACTCCATTTGATTTCATCTTTAAACAGTTGGACGATTAGGAGAGTCGGGTTTACTTTTTTAAAGGTTTTGTTTTGGTAGTTTTATTTATTCAGCTGAATAATGTAACTCACTTCTATTATCCATATAATATAATTTTTGTACCAAATTTGTACATGCGGAAACGCACAAAAAGTTAAAGAATTTGAATTAGTTAAATTGTGATAGGTGTATTTCTTGTAGATATAAATAACTCCATTTATTTTTCCTGTATGTTTATTCTGATTCATATCTTTCGGATACATATAAAAAAAAGAAAGAAAGTATAATATAGTTTTCGTATAGTTCACGCTATTCAGGACCACGTTTCCTGATTTATTATTTATTTTGATAAATGTGTTAAAAAGTTGTGAGAGACTACTTACATAAAACTTACAGTTCTATGTTACTAATATCATAACAATAAAAACAAACGCCATGTTGTACCAATAGCAAAAGTTATCAGGATTCCATATATCAATAGAAATTCTTCGTCCATAAAGTGGTATTCTTCTAAAGAAATAGTTCAATGATTTTCGAATGACCTTATTTTACGAATGCGCATAGTTTTTAGTTACATAATTAGCGTCGTATAATACTAACTGGTTGTTTTCGCATTATAACGTAATTTGCTTGAGTATTATCAACAGAAATACGTCAATTTTCATACGGAAGTATGATAATTGAGACACACTGGGCATTTTTATACCCGGTTTATAATATATACCAGGATATATTAAATTTAGTTCCGACTTTGAATCGCATGGAAATATTTTTCGCAGAAAAAAAGTTTTGATATAGGTATTCAAAAAATGACCTAATTAGTCCATTTCCGCGAAGTTGTCCGCCTGTCCGTAAATACGACAACTCAAAACCGAAAAGAGACAGCGACCAGTAATTTCGTATGTGTGTTCTAGAACTAAAATTTAAGGTTAAGTTCGTGAATAGGCAAAATCAAATCATGTTTGGGCAAAACTCTTTATCGTTAAAACCGTAAGAGATAGAGCAAAAATTAAAAAAAAAATGTTCCTTTTTTAAAAATAAACCACTTTTATTTGAAATTTTTTCATTTATTCAATATATGCCGGGTATTTACAAAAATTAACTGAGTTAGTTGTTATTTTCACTTGTTCCTTACAGCTCTGAGTTGATTGATTTTTATCATAAATACACTTTTGTCAGACTTCGTATGGAAATTTCTAAACAAATGTAGGAAAACAACTATAACCCACTTCTAATTGCTGTGCTCAATCCATAATGATCGGGTACTATCGATATAGTCTCCTGATAAGAGTTACGTCGTTTCAGAAGAGAGTAATGTTTAACAGAATCAATTTAAAGTTGAGTAGACGGAAAATATTATTACTTAAACGCCTTTTGATTGATGAGATGAAAGATAGTTTTCCAACTTAGCAAATAGCAATCTCATCTTATATATTAATTCATTGACCCTTTGATTCTTGTAGGCCGCATGTGACGGATGGCATAGTGAGAGATTATTTGCCAATTACCAGAGAATAATTGCATCATCCGCCTGAGAAAACGAAGGAGTCATTCATCAGAAACAACAAAACAAAACAAAAAATCCTCACAACAAAAATCGTTAACGACTGAAGATTATATTCACCTTACATAGATAGATAGATTGAGGCTGCCCTGGACGGGCGACACTTCGACCATAAGGTCCATTGTGATGTCTAAGCATGCGAGGATGTGAGTGGAGCGGAAGGAATTTGAGTTTAGATTAAGAATTGGTAGGATATGCGGCTGCAGCCGACTATGTTGGGAACTATGCTGATATTCATCTGGAGTTCGTGTAGGAAACTGCAAGAAACCTTCTCAAGCATTGCCGGTTATTTCGTTCTTGTCCATACACCGACAGTTTAGTCAATTAACCGGCCCTTTTTTTCTTTCTTAATAATTGACAAACTGCCGATGTCGGGATTCGAACCCATAACTTCCCAGTTTCCAAGTAGACATACTGCGCAGATATAACGCCTTCGGCCGCTTGGACTGGATATTCACCTTTCTGGCTTCACATTTTATCAAAGATACAAAATAAATAGTAGATACAAAATATAGAACAAAAATTGTATATGTATATGCACTATTTTGTAAAATAATAATTATATTTTTCATTTATTTTAATAATTGATTACAATTACTCGTATATAAATAAATACTAGCGCAATACAATTATTATTTATTATGCAAAAATAAAATTTTGTGATTGATTTCATAATTAATGGTTTTCATTACTTTGTTTTTCATGTTTTATAAAATTCTATGTTATTTCGCATATGTGAGTGACGCCACATGACGTCCGTATAGAAACCACAATGTCACATTTATATGTGAGGAAAAAGGTAGTTAGGTTATTATACCCGGTACATAAAAATATACAAGGGTATATTAAGTTTAGTCCCGTTTGGAATAGGTGTTAAAAAATTGGCCTAATTTGACCATTTTCGCTTGTCCGTTTGCCTGTGGACACGATAACTGAAAAACGAAAGAGATAACGAGCTGAAATTTTGTGTGTGTATTCTACAGCTAAAAAGTAAGATTCTTGAATGGGCAAAATCTGACCATGTTTGGGAAAAATAGGATATACTGGGTATTTAAGCAATTAACTCAGTTAGTTGATATTTCGTTTTTTCTCTGATCCATTACACATTATATTTAAAAGTATTACAGATATTTCAACTTAAGTTGCGGTGAAAATAATGAGTTTATTACACACAGATTCAGAGAAAAGTTGTACAATTTTCAAAAAGGAATAATTTTTGACTATAAATTTTTTCTATATCTTACGGTTTCATAAATAACCCCCCCCCCCTTCTGGGGGCATGTCATTCAAATTTTTCCAATTCACGAGCTTGATCTTACTTTTAAGCTTTAGAACACACACACAAAATTTCAGTTCGTTATCACTTTTCGATTTTGATATATTGTGCTTACTACAGACGGATAGACAGGCTGATCCATTGTACATTATATTTAAAAGTATTACAGATATTTGAACTAAAGTTGCGGCGAAAATAATGAGTTTATTGCACAAAGATTCAGACAAAAGTTGTACCATTTTCAAAAAGAAATAATTTTTGACTATAAACTTTTTCTATATCTTGCGGTTTCATAAATAACCCTCCCCCCCCTCCTGGGGGCATGTCCATTCAAATTTTTCCCATTCACGAGCTTGATCTTACTTCTAAGAATTAGAACACACACACAAAATTTCAGTTCGTTATCACTTTTCGATTTTGATATATTGTGCTTACTACAGACGGATAGACTGGCAGACAGACAGACGAACGGACATTTCACGAGCAATATTTACAGCCGTTATGAAGTAGGGACTGAACATAATATATCTTTACATATATTATGCAGGACTGCAGGACTGCCAGTCTTGAATATTCAAAGTAAATTTCACATAGACGAATCTCAAAACGAAAAGATGCTGTGAATATATAGATTGTCGATTCTTACAAGTTGTAGGGTATATTATATGGAGGTAAAATACAATTTTTTAAACACAAACACAACGTAAACATATGTTTTGAAAATATAATATTTATTTTTAGTTTTTCGTATATCAAAAATATTAAAATAAATATTTGTATTTCAATAGTAGTTTTAGTAATTTAATAAATTATTTACCCTAATTATTATTGAGAGCCGACTTGCCATAATTTTAACAATACATTTGTATGATTTGCTACATATTTCAAATATTAGTGTACCTAATTGTAATTTGATTTGTAAGTTTTTGTTTTATTTTCATTTAGGTATCAACAAAATGTATCCATGGTAACAGGCTACCTCATACTAGAGTGAATTCATTCTCTTGCTGGTTAATCTTACCATCGAAATTCACTCGACAGTGCTTGTAAAAATTGCTTGTCTCTTGCTAAAGCTATTCTTGCTAAAGCTTCTTATAACATAAATTAATCAGTTTTTAGCGAATTACCTCCAAAGGAAATGCAACTATTGTTTTTGCACCAATGTTCGAATTTCGTAAAAATTTCTTCAAATGTATATATATATATATATATACATATATATATATATGCAACATATGTACTTTTTTTAAATGTCTGTGGACTCTCTAGCGGTCACAGTTTTATTCTGATTGCAATGAAATTGGGTATTTGGGTCGCTTTTGGTATTCTAAAGGTCAAGTTCGTTAATGGGTAAAATCAGACGAGGGCAAATGGGGTTTAGAGGGAGGGGAAAAAACAAAATTTGACTATCTACCTTAATATTTGAAGAATCCATTTATCAGGAGTTAAGTTGTAGGTACTAAGTTTTACTGTAAATTTGTTTCTTATCATTTTTCTGTTACACTAATATTTACAGAAATATTTACAATTAAAGATTGAAAGTTAAAATTGTAAATATCTCTCTTCACACTAGAGTTTGAGAAAAATGATTATGTAATGAATTGTAGCAAACTTGGTTTTCTACAACTTTACTCCTTATACATTTTTCGATTATTCTAATATTAAGAGAGATATTATATATTTTATGTTTGTTTGACACAAATATATGAAATATATTTTATTGTAAAAAATTTTGATTGTCGTTTCCATAGCAACTATAAACTATTATCGTTATACATCGATTTATTTTGGCTATTAATAAATTTAATTTTTTTCGAATTTCCTCCAAAAGAAATGCAGCTATTGTTGCAAATACTAAAGTCATATCAGATATTATATTTCATTTTGATCACACTAAAATTATGACCGCTAGAGAGTGATTTATGTATTCTAAGGAATTTCGCTAACGCAGCTCCTGTAGTTTCCCTTAATTTTTTCAGTTACTATAAAATTTAAATGAATATTTACAATTAAAATCCCTGCTGAAAAGCTGAAAAGTGTATGAAAACTTTATAATCCAAAAATTCTGTGCCTAATTTTCGAGACAGTTGGTTTTAAAAACAGTTTTTTTAAACAGACAATTCCTATATTTTTTTTATGGCTTGGCTTGTTTACACGAAATCACATGTCTTTTCATTTGCATTGCCTTGAGGCCAAGAGAAGTTTGTATAACATCCAGTCTGAAATACATTTAATTTTTTTGTAAACTAGCGTCTATCCATGCATGGATCGATCACTGGTCTGAAATGGTGAAGGTCGTGGGATTCGATTCCCATTCAAAATATATATGATTTTTCATAACAAATATTTATGTCATAGAATGTTAAATATTAAAATTTTCAAAACTGATTAAAAAAATACACTGAATAATAATAATAATAATACTGTTAATGTAAAGTATATACTGAATAACTCCTGGCAAAAACAGTGGGATAACTCCTTGAGATTTATAAAACCTACGATTATTGGAAAACCATCGAGCAAATTCTTATCCAGAAAAGAAGAACTGGTACTGACCAGACTGCGTACGGGTCACATCACATAACACACCAGTATTGTTGTGCTTAACAAAGACACAACAGACAATATCTGTGAAACATGTGTAGCACAGTTCTTAATGAATGTTACCAAGGTGTGCCTTTGTTGAGAGGAGTTGGTGTTGCGGATTGTAAGCTCAGACATTTGGTGGATCTGAATGGTGTTTATGTAAAAAAAAATTTTTTTTAAGAAGTTTCTAAACTATATTTAATCTGTTTCCATCGTTATATTCTAGATTCTAAAATTATTAATTTGTAAGTATAAATAGCCTTAGCAGCTAAAACAACTCTTAATATTACAAACAAAACAAAAACTGACTAACAGCTTTATGTACGAGTTGTAACCCATCATATATAATTATATCGAATACTCCAAACACATTTAAATGGGCAAAAACGTACCTCAAATATTAATTATAATTAGTATTTGTCCCAAAAGTTAATTAACAAATTTCTCCAGTGTTATTGCATAGAAATATTTACATTATTATTTTCCAAAAAGCATTTATAATATTCACCAACAAACACATTTGTAAATATGCTAATTAAATACATATTAATAATACTATGTACCACAAAACTATTATTATTACAGAAAGAGTATCAAAGTTCCTATTATTATTATTGTTGAATTCATAATACAAAACTATAATAATTACCATGATAAATCTAGAGCATGGTAGTGCGACAAGCCGAGTTTCAGTTATATATTTAATTTAAAAAAAAAAAAAACTTTTTAGACTATAACAAAACTTTTTAAAGTAAAACGACTTTAAAAATAAAAGAAAGTACATTAAGGTAGTTTTCGTGCTGATGGGCATAATTATAGAATGTTCCAAATTTTTGCACACTTATTAAGGATAGTATTATTATACACTCACACTTAAAATTTGAAATTGATTGACCGTCTCAAACTCGAGAAAAACTTAATTGAAGTTCGAATTAACATGGGAAGCAATGGAGAGTATTCATTTTAAGCAGTAATTCTACCAATTTTTTATTTTTAATCCACACTTAAGAATCTTTTAAAAAAATAGCTATAAAAAAAACTGAGAATTATTGACTCTCTCATTAATTAGTTATATTTTATAAATAAATATACGTGTCGGCATGCTGAACAGATACAACACTTTACGTCACTATACGATGTACTATCCGTTGCACTATATTTTAACAAACAGTATATCTACTGGCGAAGTATAAGCCGGATTGCAAAAATGTTAGGTAATATTTGTATAAACGTGTCAACCGGTACAGTCTTGAACAAGAATTATGGCTTATTATGCTATATGATCCTTCACTCTTACTATACGCATACGCTCCACAACTTCGTCACAGTCAAAGCGAGCGTATAGTCAAACCTATAAAATTCAAATAAGAAAACTAATGTCACAATACCAGAATCTAAAGGCCATAATATACTCGAACTGTTTGTTTCGCGTATTGTGGTATAAGTTTTTTTTTTAAATCAAGTCTAGTCAAATCCATGATTATCTCGCACAAATAATCGGCCCAAAATGTATATTAAATTAAATAAAGGACATTGGGACTAATGTGATATTTCAATTTCATCAAATTCTAAAAAAAAATCAGTTTAATTTGCTCTATGGCCTCTTTTTTATTTTATGGTCCTTCGTCCAAACGAATCTTATACTTACATCTTCAAATTTAAATGGTTTAATACTTACTATTATTAACTACTGTATTACATTACTGTAAATTTGAAATTTAAACTTTTTTTGTCGGAAATAAAATTTATGTAATTGATTTATCTCTTAGAGAATATTCAAATTAATTTTTATAACCTTTAGAATATTCAAAAAAAAACTCAAGTAGAGATTTTAATAATTGTAATGGAATCCATTCAATCATCCTGACCCCTGGTGTGCTATGAGAAGAACATCGAGTTCAAAGCATAATCTATCTCCCTTGGTTTAACATTTTCTAACAGGTAATTATTATTACAAAATAGTTTGAAAGCATCAGTATCGAAAAAAATAAATAAAGCTCTTATATCATTTGTTACTGTAATTAGACACCGAAACAAGAATATCTACAACAGCGTACACAAATTGGACTCAAAACCTCTCGGGGTCAAGAGATTTAAAAAAAAGAGTTATTTTATGTTTTATTTCAAATCACTCCCGTTTATATACGAGTCTCAATTGAGAACCTCCATGTTTTTGAAGTCTGATATACAAAAGTATACTAACATATGTGTTTTTGTGTTATTAATATGATAACTAATTAAAAATCAATAATATGTAAAATATTATATTTTTATTCAGATTATTTTAATATAATTATTTATGAATACAATTTATCAATTTTGTAATAATAATTAATCATAAATAGAAATAAATACTACATATATATGGGCTTAAACATATATAAAAATTCATATCATATATATTTAATATAATATAAAATATAAAATATGAAACTCGTTGAAGAAAATCGCAATCACATGTTTTCATAAAAAAACCACAAGTCTGCAATTTTTAATTTTTACACATTTTCTATCTGCTGTTTAATTTATTTACATGGCAAATTTTAGTTGCAAAGATCAAATTCAACTTTCTGGTAATTTTTTCATAAAAATGCAAATTTCGTACTAATTTTTTCTTTTCAAAATGTCAAAAACAATGTATCAAACTTTTTATTGTCTCGTAAAATAATTTCAAGATTTTCTAAACATTTAATTTGTAAGACATTTTTCTAACATAAATATGTCATTTGCTTTTGTCTTATTTGTATAATGTCTGAGAGTATTGTAAAAATATTTGTCTTATTCATCAGTAAACTATGACAAAAAGGGCTATTCCTTCAAGGGCGCAAGCTAACGTCTTGGATGAGCATTCACACGACCCAGCTCTGAAACATAACTCCAGGGCGAAGATCAACTAAGCTCTTCGTAGACCACTCGTCGAGAAAGGCTTAGATGATCTAAAATGAACTAAAGTGAACTAAAATTGGCACAAGAATATGCAATTATTTTTTTACTTTTTAGTGCATTTTTTGTTATAGAATATTTGATTTTTGAAGACGGGTTTCCATTTTGTCAAAATAGGTTTTATTTCATCCTTTTTAGTGACTTTGAAGTTCTATAACTTATTTTATTTGTCTTAATATGGGTAGACCTACTAACTTTTAGTGCATTTCTTTATAACACATTTTTTTTTATCCGTTTTTTTTTTTTTTTTTTAAATTTTTAGTGCATTTTTTCATGACAGATTTTCAGTTTTTTGCATTTTGTTTTTTTTTTTGTAAAAATTTTATTTTTGGGTCGGTTTTTTTTGTAAAAAATTTTTTTGAAATCGGTTTTAAAAAAAAATTTTCTTATTTTCCCATTATGAATGAGTATACCCTTTCAAAAAAAAAAAATATTCGCAGAAATTGGTTATCACATATAAAATGAGGATTTTCCTCGATTCCCCGGGGATTCACTCATCAGAATGCGATTTGCTGCCAATGGGACCAATGGGAAACCAAACCCTTAAAAACAAAAAAACAAAAATTCAAAATCGGTTCATAAATGACGGAGTTCTGAGGTGACACACATTAAAAAAAATATTTTAAAAAAATTAAAAAAATACAGACGAATTGAGAACCATCCTCCTTTTTGAAGTCGGGTTGAACTGAGGTATCATCTTAAGAAGCTGCGAGGATGTTCCTAGGGAGAGCTTCCCCATACTAAGTGTAGGGTAGCAACTAATCCCAGGTTAATTCTCAGATTTTATCAAGGACCTGAATCAGGTCTGGTGATCCTAATAAGAAGGGAATTGTCACAAAAAAATCTTTCAAGTTGTCGTGACGAGAGACTTTGCTTCGTCACCCTACCAATCATATCTTATACTATCCTCTCATAAAATCTTTTTCAAAAACATGTAATTTCCTCTTAAGAGGTTTTGTTTTTTTGAAATTTTGAAAGCAGTAGCTCTTTTCTTGAAGAGTGTATCGTGTAAAAAATATCCGACACATCTTTTTAAGTTACTATGCCTACATGCCAAATATCAAATCCATTAGTTCATTTACTTTTTAAAATATTTTAAAAAAATATCAGGCAGCGGACACAGTATTATGAAGAAAATTAAACATACATATGTATAATATAGTATCTACAGGGAATAGAAAATATTTACTACAAAAGAAAAATATATATAATATAAAATCTCTACCGTAGACTAAAAAACTATATTTTGTTGTTTGTTAAAAATTGTTAATGGGAATCTTTCAAAAGAACCCATTTTTTCAATTGATACAATTATTTTCTAAACCTTGAAGAACTTTCATTACTTTAACAAGTGGCGATGTGCCTAAATCTACAATCGGTGTCACATGTTATAATAATTCCTTCCTACAACTTTGCTATATACAAGTTCCTCAATAGAAATTATCTAATAAATATTTCCAACCGCCCACTAAACTTTGGCGTCATTTTTACGTATCAATGGTTTTTTTCGATATTTGATGAGAAATGATATTTGACTATTTCTTGTTGATTCATGACAATCCGAGATGAAAATATGGAGACAGAATTAAGAGACAAGACGCAGAACATTTTTGTCTCATCTCGTTTCGTGGAAACAATACAACGTGAAGTTTTATAGAAATATTTTCATGTGATAGATATATAAACTTAACAATCTTAAATACTTGCATTTACAATAATTTCATGTAAGTAATTAGTTGTTGTCGGTTCATAGTAAGTAATACACTTGTCAATTTGTCATAAAGTTATATAGTCTGTTGGTATTATTACATTTCTAAAGTTTTAATTACATTTCACTCCAATCTGAATATCACAAACTCCATCCTTCTATTAAGTTACAACTCAAATTCCATTCTTAAGTTATTAAAGCATCTTCCATACCTAAGATATTATTATATTATCTATAAATATTATGTAGAACATTAGTTGATATTAAGGTAGTTGGTGGAATAATATATAATAGCTTCACAAAACTCAACAAAATATCATAAATTAATGTTTATTTGTTGTAAATTTGTGTTAAAAATTCATTATTTTAAAATTTTTTTCACGAAGTTGATTTTGAAACATTTTACCGAAAAAAGTTTTGAAAATTTTGAATAGTAAGTAATATCTACGTGAGCCATTGTAATTTTTCCCTTAGCAGCTGTTTAATATTTTACTTGACAAGTGTAAATTAAAACAAATGAAATAACAGATAATTGAGTGAATTGTTTATATACCCGATATATACTGAGTTCATTATCAATGCCTGAATGTTGATTTCGGTTTTGAGCTGGAATTTTGGCAAAACCATTCAGTTTATTTAAAAAAGTTTCAATCAAAAGTTGTTTATTTTATAAAAAATGGCATTTTTTGTGTTTGAGATTTTCTTCTAACTCTTACGTTTTCAATGATGAATACACTCCTCCCCCCACCCATATTTGTAGGATACACGATCTGATTTTGTCCATTCACGAACATGATCTCACTTTTTAGCTCTAGAACACACATATAAACTTTAAGCTCGTTATCTCTTTTCTTATTTGAGTTTTGGTGTCTACGGACAAACGGGAAGGCGGAACTTAACTTAATGAACTCTAGTATATATTTTATATATACCGGATTTATTATATGTTCCGAAATCGAGAAAGTATGAATATCGTATCTTAATATAATAATAATAACTAACAATTCGCAGTTACAAACAAGAAAATCCTTGTACCAAAAATAGTTTTGAAACCTTCATCCAAATTCCCTAAATTTGGATCAAAGCATGATACACACAAAAAAATTACTTGTTTACGTGGTAGCTTTGACCTATCATAGTCATATTTTAAGCGGTTTAGATTTCGATAAGTTTTGTTGACAAAAATCATCTAATGAATCTTCTTTATCTTCTTTATAAAAAGTTTATCTCCTTTGCAGATGTGGCCAATCATTTACACTTTCAAGAAAACATTCGTCACATTAATTAATTAATTAGTACATGTTTGATAAGAAATTTGCATAAATCTTTCATGAAAACTAAAATTTGGTTTATTGTAGTCGTATAGCGAGCGGCTGGCGGTGGTAGGATGTCTGCGGGCAAGAGTTGGGGACCCTGCTCTTAATCCTAACCAGAGCCTACTATTCGTATAAGTGATTCACGAGATATAAGCACCCTAACGTAAAGATATGAATTCATATTCAATAGACTTTTTACTTAATACAGTAAAATGTCTGTATTCTGCAATAATATTATATATTTCTCTAGATTTATAAATACTCATATATTTAAATTTATACAAACAGAAAAAGTACATTATATTTAAAAACATTTTACACCATCACCTACCAGGAGGAACCATGTGAATTGAATGAAATAAATTTAACCGACATATAACTGCGTCAACTGTGTGTGTGTGTGTGTGTGTGTGTGTGTGTGTGTGTGTGTGTGTGTGTATGATAACTAGGTTGCAACTGGATATTTCATTTATATATTATTTTTAAACTATTTTATAGAAATACCAAATATCAATTTCAATATTTCATTAACTGGCATAATTATCCACTTTTTTAAATACAAATTTTTGAGCCCGTGACTCAAGCATGATGTGAAAACATAGATAGATAGATTGTAGAGGCTGCCCTGGACGGGCTACACTTCGACCGACTTCGTGAAAACATATCCTACTAGTTGAAAAAGATGGCAAAATTTTATTGATGCAGATATTTTTAATAGAAACTTAGAAAACGTTAAAGTCATATACAATGTTATATTCCCATTTAAAACACGAATGCCGAGGATTGCCGATTGCTTCATAGCCGATCATTAACAAGAAACGTTAGATTGTATAGTCTGAAATTACATTAAATTATAGATGTTTTCACATCAAAAATTCGTTAGGGAAAAGCTGCGAGTTTTTTGAGAACAAATACTAAATAAATTTACTATCGATCGTATTAAATCTGTGATCGTTAGAGTAGTAACAGGCACATATAGATGGATAAATATATTTTTCATGTATTAGTATACTCTTTAACAGTCACAATTTCAGTTTGTTCAAAATGAAATTTTGTATCTACTATGCTTTTGGCATGACAACACAAAATGTACATTACAGAATATCTCTCTTAGCATGAGAAAATTTGAAAATTGTGTATGTAGTAAAGTTGTAGACAATCAACTTTACTATTTTTATTTTATCATTTATGTTCTCCATCTTCAACCATACAACCCGTCACCTTACAGCTGAGAACTGATTAAATTTTTCCATTTGATGTATAAATATCTCCAGATAAAATGTCTACATTTGGCCATTATCGCTAGTCACCACAATTTTGCACCTAGCCAACAGTCTTTTTATAACATTGCCGAATTCCTCTTACACCTAAACAGAATATGTATATAGACCATACATCAAAAAAAAAAGAACTTACCACGAACACCAGTGATAACAATCAATGACATATATCACTAGTCGTAGTATTTTTTCCAGTTGTTTTTATTTTTCTTATATTTTTTTATTATTGTTATATTTGTTTATCATATTATATCTTTATATTTTCCCTCCTTGTTTATATTTTTTCATTCGTTTCCCATTCCGATAGTCCGTTCGTTTACTCACTTTTAGTATTTGTGTGTGTTAACAATAGACTAAAAAATGCTTAACAAACAAAAAAAAAAAAATTTTCGTTTATTATTAAATTCATGTGTGTATATATAAATATCTCATAGCGCCATAGGTGATACTATGGGCCACAAAAGTAGTGTTCATTTTTCACTATTCTTTACGTGATTCCTACGTTATTCATTCGGTTTTGGGGAAAATGTTTCGAATAAAAATTGTTAGTATATTTACTATGAACAACTTTTATACGAAACATTTTCCCAACAACCGAATGAACAAGGTACAAATCAACTATACGATTTTGACAAATGACCGTTACTTTTTTGTCCATGTGTATATTGTTCGGTTTTGGATAAATATGAATTTTTCGTTATTTATTATTTATTTATTTATTAAATTGAAATATGTGTATTATTTTTGTTCCTTTTTCTGTTTTTGCTCCAGAAATTTTGTGTGTGGGTTTTTTTTTTTGTCTATTTCGTGGTTCATTTCATTCTTTATTATGACAATATTATTTTGGGAAAGAAAACGAATACTACTAAAGTGTCATAAATTGAAATATTTTTATATAATTCTCAACGATGACACAGAAAATGTTACCTTATTTGTGATTTACTGGCAGTAAGTCAGAAAAAAATGCCAATATGTTGATTAAAACAGGATGTGAAGTACTCTTATATGTCAGTAGAATCATTTAGGTCAATAATCATTGTCTGATTTATTGCTTTAATGCTGTTAAAGTAGTTCAGATTAAATCATTAGTTCCAAGAATATGCTACAAACTTTCTATCGTAATAAAAAAGCGTAATAAAACATCTTACTAAAAATTAGTTTGGATATGATTTCGATCAAAGATAATTTGTTGGCATGTTGATTGGATAAAGGCATCTAATTGATTAATGCCAATTGATTAGTCAAATGTCTTCGAATAATTTAAGAATAGCTAAACATAATTAATTATTCTGAAGAACAAGATTTTTTTTAAATGAAGGGTATAAGCCGTAAATGACTGAGCTTAGCAATTCAATTATTTGCAAGAATTTTAATAAAACCGTTTACAACGGGCATATCTCGATAACTATCTATCACACCATAAAAGCAACTTGAACTGCTTTTTGGGCCCAATTTACTTTATAAGCTAATTTTCCTTCACATCGATTACAAAAATTTGTTGTGTTTTTTTCTTCGGCTTGAAATTAATCATAATTTATGTATCTGATTTGGATTAAATTTACTAAATATGGTAATTTGGATCCAAAAAAGCTAAAATCGTATTTATGTGTAGATTTTGTGATCGGTTTCCAAGATATCGTTCCTATCGAGAGAACATTTCTCTAAACCTATTCGGTAAATCGGTAAACCAACTGGATTTTTGTGTTTTTTAGATCCAATTTGCATATAAACTTATTTTCTTTAAAATCGATGACTAAAATTTTTTTTGTATTTTTTGTATTATTCGTAAGTAGTCCAGTACATAAGCCGGAAAATCAAGAAGAATAGTGGAACAGCACCGATTTAAAAAAATATTTTTTCCTGAAGGTCTAAGAAATCCAGGAAAAAAAGGATTTCTAAAATCGGTGCTGTTCCACCACTTTTCCAGATTGTACAGATTATACATTTTCCGGCTTATTTACTGGAGTAAAGGGGAGTATTACCTGGGTAATATCGTAGAAAATTAAAAAATTATTTGTGTTCTCGATGGATAAGCTTCAACATATAAGTTAATTTGGACCCAAAAAAAGCTAAAATTTCATTTTTCGATTTGTTCATTTGACGATTTGTTGATTGGTTTGCGAAATATCGTCTGAAATAGTATAGAAGGGGACATAAAATCGTATTGAGAGATTATATTTCGGAAGCTATTCAGCAAATCGTTCACAACTGGATTTTTGTGTTTTTTAAATCAAGTTTACTTCATAACCCAAATTTTATTTAAATCGATGACTAAAAAATTTTTGTGTTTTTTTCAATTTTCGCTAATAAGGGACCTTGAAATTAAAAAAAAATTTTTGATCGCGATTTGGATGAAGTTCACTTTATAAAAGTAATTTGAACCCACAGAAGCGAAAACCATGATAATTTGACGATTTATTGATCAGATTACGAGAAAACCAATATATAAGATAGAAAGGAACTCGAAATTGTCTGAAATCTATAAGCAGGAACAAAAAAAAATGTATTGAATCATTTCCAATAAATAATGATTAAACATTAAATTATTTAGAAACTTTTAGATTTTGAAGGTAGATATTGTTGTCATTATGCGTGACCGACAATTCAGAGTTGCTGAACATGTCATCACTCTATAAGTGGGCAGGGTTTGACTTTACAAGCTCTGAGTGAGAGGTATGAGGTATGAGAGATAGAATAAATACAGGGTGTCCTACCAATTATTATTATTTTCTTTTTTAATTAAAATATTTTCTGAAAAAAATATAATAATACCAACCCTTTTTTATGGTCACTACATATAATAAAATATACATTGAATACATACTCTGGAATTTTGGGCATAAAATGTACCTTTTTAATATGTTTGTGTATGAATAAAATATAAATCTTTTTATCTTTTACGTTTACCGCTAGACAATTGTAAACCGCTTGTAAATTTTTTGATGGTTTAGCTTTAGATTTTCGAATAAGGTTTTCGGAAATTCCGAATAATTTAGGAAAAGTATTCATATCGGAGAACTAATAAAAGCTGGGTGGGGGTGGGGGATAATTTGTTACTAATTTCTAAATGGTTAAATTTTACATAAAGTGGGAATTTTATGATAGCTTACTAGAGTTGTTTTGATTTAGTCTACTTTGATGTAAAAAAATGAAAAGTATTATTTGTGCTATTGAAAATTATTTTTCGCATAATTTCTTTTTTCAAAAAACATAAAAGTAGTGATTTTAATAATGGAGAATACATCGCAAGCAGTCTTGGATAAGTTCGGCATTGGAGGTGCGGCGCCGTCTGCGAAGAAAAGCAAGATATTTTTTGGCATCAACGAGTGATAGGTAGTATCATTTTGGTATATTTAACAAAACTGATAAAGAGGTAATTTGCCTAATTTGTGGTAAAACGTTTATTTGTTTAAAAAGAAGTAATTTTCAACGTCATTATACCGCGAAACATTCTGCCGAGTTTGATAAATTCGAAATAGGGACAGCAGAACGCGATCGCGTAATTGCTGTTTTTAAAAATAATTATTTTGATTCATCGTCCGCCAAAAAATTATATACTAATAATGATGCATTAGTAGGACAACCTGTATTGAAACATCGTTCCGTCTTACTTCAAAACATACCTTGCTTACCTACTCTCACTTTCTTATGAGGAGTCCCGTGGCTCCGGAGAGCCGTCTACGCCAACTTCTGTACTATTTATAAGACCTTAATAATGTACGTTATTCGACCTAAATAAGTCTTATTTAATATTATTCAGTATGCAATGACATGAACATATGTTTAAATAAATATTTCGCAAATATATCTAACCATATGGGGGTTAGTTAAAAAATATTAACAGTTAAATAAAGATATATATTTCATTCATTAAATAAAACATTAATGGTGTTAGGTAAACATACACTTTTACATAAGAGGATTTACAGTATCATGCATTAAAACTAATTAATATTTTACATGTACGAAAAAAAGGCTTTGTCAGTAGTCAGTTCGATTACAATGTGTTTAACAAAAAAAAAAGAGGTTTGGTCATTATATTAACCATGCACATATATATACAAACACACCTAAATTTGCACCTGTACTCATTTATTTTAGTCGAAGATTTAATATTTTATTACGTGTGATGAAAATATCAAGGGCATTATTATTGTTGCCTATATCAAACGTTCGTGCATGCAGTGATGAATTACATCTTAATAAAAAATTGCGTAGAATATTATGTTTTGAGGTAAAAAATCCTATAAAAATATTCATATATAGAAAAATAAATCCCACAAAAAAAAAACTGATATGTAGAACTAACCATAATGTTTTTTCTACTTATTTTTCATCACTATGGGACATTCATTCAGACGATGGCTATGAGAGACGAACATGTATAGTCTTTATAGATACAGTAACGTTCTGTCTTTTTTTGATGCATTTGATGAAGCTGTCTATAAATTATAAAATTGTTATTTTCTAATTAAATATCCACAGATTTTATCCCGCTTTATTTATACCATATTGCTTGGAAAATTGTTTTGAGTTTATAGTTAGATATAGGTAAATGTTTAAGCTTTCGGGGACTTAATTTTTAATGATATCTAAAATTTGGCACATTACTTTTTTTAACATATAAACGTTATACGTTGCCATAGTTAAAAAAAATTAAGTAATGATTTTAATTTAAAATTTTTTGCGAACCGAAAATTTAATGAACCGATTTTGACGTTTATGGGCTTATTTATTTTGTTTTTTATATAAAATATAATATTATTCTATGGCATTTTTAAAATTTTTAGTTTTAAAAAAGATATTAAGAAAAAACTATTTTTTGTTATAAACAAATTCCGTTTCGACCCTGTTCCGTCTCGAGTCGGAACGTAAAACTTAGGATCATATTCAGGATTTCCAAACGCGTCGATTAAAAAAATTTAGTTTCACCAACACCCTGTCTGAAAAATGGTTATTTGATTCTACTAAATATCCACAATATTACAGTGTTTGAAAAATGACCGTAAAGGACAGGAACATATGTCACACATATTTTTATTAGTAATTAATATAAATAAATAAATAATAGGTGGAATCGTATTGTGCTTTAATTTTTGAATTAAATTTATAAACCCACAATATTAAATAAACTCTGTCACCTTGCATAGTCATTACTACAATTAATTATCAATGGTTAGATAATTAATTGTTGTAAAATTTTTTCTATAATCTACTTATTGTTAGCTCGAAAGTACAAATATCCATAAAGAAAAATAGATAATTGATATCCGAAAATTTTGTATCGTAGTATAAGAAAGAAAAATACCTTTTCACTGCATTGGATGTGTTGTATGTGTATTGGATTTTTTATTAATATTATTTCTATTAACTTGAAATGTATCAAGCAAAAGAAATAAGAAAGAAAAAAACGAAAAATAACATAACAAAAACAAAAATAACAAAAGTTACGAGTGTTAAGTAGATTAAAACGTGCAAATCTACTTTAATTTACTTGTGTCTTTTACTTTTCTTGACAAGTGACATATTTTTCTTTTTATATAAAAAGAAACAAACCAATTATATTTGTTTTTTTCCTCGTTCATAAATCATTAAAAATAAAGGATACAACGAATTTTTCAGAGAAATTTTGTTTAAAAATAAAAATCATGTATTTTTAGACAGAAGACTTTTTTATTGTAGCTTGATCCTAAAAGATCAGTCGCTAAGGCCTAGAAAGTATACCGTAAAGTTTTCAGTATACATATTGAAAAAAACTATGCGTGTTTATAACAATTTTGTATTTATTGCGCTATAAATCAGGAGACATTTATATTTTATTTCATACTGATGTTTAATACAAAATATTTCTATTTATAAAACTAAAATAAAGGTCCGTTATCCTCAGTGAGGCTAGCGCGATGATCACCGTTGAGCACTATTTTCCTATGGAGCTTTTGTGATTCGAGCAACTACCGTTTGTAAACGACGCTCATATGCCTTGAACTGTTGTTCTGCAGTAGGATAAATATAATCGTCAGTCGCTACCGGTATTTGTTGCGAGAAAATCGCCTGGCATCACGAGGAAATGGCGAATCACCCCTCACTAAGGCATCTGTCTCATGCGTACCAGCAGAATCAAAAAGTCATGTACAATGTATGGACAGAGATTGTCAATAAAGTTGGAAAACCTTCTCAATTAAAAGGCATTTTAGTAATAAATAATCTTTAACGATTACTCAACTTAAAACTCATTATGCTAAACAGAAGCTTCCTTTAAAACAATCTGTCTGCTAATAAAATTTGCGACTAGTGAAAAATCCACAAATCAAAGGTGTGATAAAAATGATAATCAACGATTATCATTTAGCATTTAATCGATTTAACTTATCGCGAAAACTGCAACTAGGAAACATTTAAAAAACTGAAAGACCCTTAATGTTGAAATTAAACCATCACAGTCTTCTCAACATAACTTTTTCTTTCGTTACCTACTAATAGTACTAGTAGTAGCGGAAGAGAGATCGCAGATCTTTAAAGAACAAGGAATTTTTGTGTAGACTAGGAATTGGTGCTAATGCAGATGTTCGTTACCTACTAATTAAAACCTGTCTATGTGACCTTTACCCTAATAATAATAATAATAATTTATTTATTCTTTTGACAATTACAAAGATTGTATAGAACACGTCATTCGAAAAAAATAAATAAAATTGTATTAGGGTGGATTAAATGTCCACGTGCAGTCATGGCCCTAAATATCTTGGCTTGAGAACAAAAGATTGTAAGAGACTATTTAATCAGTCTTGAGAATGTCTCATCCTGACTTTCATTCCGGGTTTTAACCTTTTATCGCCTTCTATGACTGTATCAATTCTTCTTATTGCCTCTTCTACCAATTAGAATGATAGATTATTAAATAATGACAAATATTAAAATAGAAAATCAATAAAAACAGGAAAAAAACTCTTTTCAAGATATTGTCGATTTAAAAGAGCATAAATCTAGTTGAATATTCCTACAACTACCTTAATAAATAACCGTTTTTTAATTAAATACTGATATGAAAAAATTAACTCGTCAACCAGAAACATTGGTCTATAAAGTACACGCTAGACTTCTAGAATTTGTCTTACGTAACCTAAATGGAATTTGGACAAACATTATATTGTTGAAGCTTAAGTAAACACAAATAAATATATGAATAATAATTTCGACAGAAATAATACTGTCAAAATAAAAATAAGAATGATATAAAGCAGTTGGCTCTTACGTCAGAGTCGTCTTTGGTGTAGCGGTTAGCATGCTGGACTAGATACCCAGAGACCGAAGGTTCGTTTCCTGGTTGACGAATTAATTTTTTCATATCAATATTTAATTAAAAATCCAATGAAATTGGTCTATAAAGTATACGCTAGTCTTCTAGAATTTATCTTATGTAACCTAAATGGAATTTGGACAAACATTGTATTGTTGACGCTTAAGTATACACAAATAAATATATGAATAAGAACAGTTTATTTATTTTACAGTTGAAAAAAAAGAATTACTTTATAATCCTACAAACTGAGTATGAAATAATTTGAACCAGAAAATATTCTTCGTCCCATAAAACTTCTATAATTATTATATTTAACCTCAAATAATTATATTTATTATATTAATAAAACAATCCTCATTAAAAATTATTTAACGATTCCATTCAAATACTGCACAGAACAAAGCTAACAACCGTACCAGACCGACAACAAACTCTTAGTCGGAATATAATATACGTACAAATAATCTCTAGTACATAATAATTTGGTCATAAATGTAATTTTATGTGTTATTTAGTTTGTTTCTGTGTCTTCGAGAGACCAAAAATATATCCTCATACATGATGTAATACAGAATGTCCTCAAAAACTATGTCTAAACTTGATGAATGGGATGTTCTTGAATTATATACGTGAGCCTCGGAAATAATTCGGTTTCGAGATATAAAACGGTATAAAACCAGTACAATAACTCTGTACTATTATTTATCAGTGATTGTTTTTTTAAATAAACAGAATACGGACATTTTATTGTATCAAAAAATATTCTGAATAATTTGATATAGGTTTTTATTTTTTAAAGCTGATCTAGCCGCAAAGATTGTTAGTCAGACTTGGGGATAATCACGTTTTTTAGCAGGTATATATGATATATACAAGGTTATATTAACTTTTATACCCGGTTTATATGACATATGCAAAGATATAATAAGTTAAGTTCTGACTTTGTGCTAGAAAATATTGATCGCCGAAATAAATGTTTGGCATAGGTGTTAAAAAAATGGCCTAATTCGTTCATTTCCGCATATCCGTCCATCTGTTTGTCTATGGACACTTGGACTGTCTATGGAATGAGCAAAATCGGACCATGTTTGGGCAAAATGGGCGAAACTGTCCATTTATGAAACCATCAGAGATACGATAAAAATATAGACAAAAAAAGATCCTTGCTCGTTTTTTAAAAACTTTTGTTTCCTAAATTCAGTATATACCGTGTATTTAAGCAACTAACTCAGTTAGTTGTTATTTTCACTTGGTTGTAATGGAGTTTGATTTAAATTTTAAAAACAGTGTTTGTAAGCTTTTTGTGTCTATCCCTCTATTGTGAGAAATTAGGTTATGTTATACTATGGGAGGTAACTAGCGTTTATTTTATTTGACATTTAAGTAAGTAATATGTCTCAACATTTTGAACATTATTTTGACATCAATCACGTTCTACCATGCATCTGTGTAGGTCAGTTGGAAAAGTACCGGTCTCGAATCCCAGAGATCTTGGGTTCAATCCCCAACCAAGATGTGTAAGATTTTTTATATCAAAACATTGGTTGTAATATTGTTGAAATTTAAAAAAAAATCTAAATTTATTATGACCTGCATCAATTATGATAAAACCACCACTCCCTGGATAGAAATTTATTTTATTATTAAGATCTATGACTTCTAAAGTTTAAGAATATAGTTACTTAAAGAGATGACATCCTGTGTGTAGTAATCAGCAGAGAACAAACATGGATATAATAATATTAAAAAGTTATTTATAAACTTAGTCCTTTTACATATTAACTTTTAACATAATATAATAGTAATAATTATTATTATGGTTGCATATGGCCTTTTTTGATATGATTTCGTGAATATTATTAACAAAATAATAATAATAATAATGCGTGGTGGTCAGTTCACAACAACACAGTTTGTTTTTGTTTAGTTTGTTATTCAGTCAACTCCCTTGTGCAATATGACACAATGTCGAGTAAACCATAAATATTACGGTACCCACTAATATTTTATACATGCTACTCGACTATGTTATCCAAAGTATCCTGCTATGCAATTGTATGTTCTTTACAGAATGGTTCAAAATAAAGTAAACGTAAGCGAAATTTTGATTGTAATATAATTGTTTATGACAGAACTTTTGCTTTAAAAAAAGCCATAGTTCATAGTTTATTATTGTAGAATTCCGTTCTTTAAGGTAATATTCTTTATTGATTTAAGGGAAAAATTTAATTTGTCAGGTTATTGATTGAGGTTTAAAAATTTGATTTTCCAGATTATTAGAAAAAAAACATTAAGACAACGGGTATATTTTGTAACAAATATAGAACAGAAATAGATATACTGCAGGAAGCTAAAAATGAATACAGGATCTAATTTGGCTACTATTACTACTGCGAGAAATCACCCATAAACGATCGGCTCGAGCCATTTGAGCCATAAAAACCTTCGTTGCAGTAGATTTGGGTCAAATCTATTTTGTTTTTGAAAAAGTTGCTCTTTATAACAATACCTACAGCTTTTGCTTAGTAAATGAGTGTTGTTTTATTTCGGTACAAATCAACTGCAAAAATTTGCAAGGAAAATAACTTTTAGTGTGGATATTACACATGATATTACAACAAATGTACCGCTGATTTTTCAAAATTTTCTAACTTACATAAGCCATTATTCCGGTTTTCGAAAAAATGCTTCGTATAAATGTTGTTCTTTACAAATATACTAACAACTTTCATTCGAAACATTTTCCACAAATTCCGAATGAATAAAGTACAAATCAACTAAAAACTATTGAAAAATGAGAGCTACTTTTGTGGTCCATAGTACAAAGATGACCTTATATGTGATATGCTTCTGGTTAAATGTCACGCTCAAATTTGTATAAAATAAATTTGTATTAGAATCAATCCGATGATAGATAGATAGATACATCTTGGGGTATCTATCTTGGGGTAAGTATTGAAATTCGACTTAATGGTCTGACGAGATTCGCTTCTCCCATATGTTGGAAATAGCCAGGAGCTTGCTTGCCAGGTCTTCCTGAAGGTTCATATATTCGGGTTGAGATGCACCGAATATGCTGTTATCTGCTGTAACCTAGAGGTTCGCAGTCAAAGATAATATAGGTGGATGTTTCTTCCTCCTCGCCACACGATCTGCACATAATGGACCCGTTATGGAGTCACATTGTGTGCAGATTGTGTGATTCTTTCGCAGGGGATAATGCCCGGTAATGAATCCGGTAACCCTCCGCAGTTGATTGTGTTCAGTTTCAGTGAATCGAGCGAACGCCTCTTGGTTGCACTCTGAAGCAGTACTTTCTCGACCTCTTGCCTCGGTACTTTTTCCCAGTGATCACGGTGTTAAGCATTTGATCACTCGTTCATCACCCGTATATTATATATTTGAAATGATGATTAGAATATATGGGCATTTAATATGTGTACCAACCTGTTTTAACATATGGTACTTTTTATTTATTGTTATATTTAAATTTATGTACATTTTGTGTTTTTTTTTCCTGGTAGGTATATTATTATGATTATTTTTAATTCGGTTTAAATATATAACGCCTAGTGATTAAATTCATTATTTATGTGTGTTAAGTTAATAATGGCATGTATATATACTCTGGTTTGTACGATATAACGATATATATTATATTTTACATGTTTTTGATATGATTTGAATTATTATTAGGCATAAAAACTTACCCCGCATGCCGCTCAATTATTACCTTCGTATACATATTTAGTGTGTATCAATTTTAATTCCAGCCACACTAAAAATGGATACGATTGACACAAGTTTACAAAAACAATTTTAAAAAATATGTAAATAGAGTAAAATTAATAATACATTATCAAGATAGTGAGAAATCATATGAATAAACCACCAACATAGCCTCTTGTACCTCAGAGGCAGAGAGAGCATTGGTCTATAATAACAATTTAAAAAAAAACATGTAAATAAACTAAAATTAATAATACGATATTAAGATAGTGAAAAATTATATGTATAAACCACCAACATAGCGTCTCCTGCCAGAGGTCGTCGGATCGATTCCCATCCTAGATGTGTATGATTTTTCATATAAAGCATTTAATGACAAAGAATACTACAAATTGTGTTTAATGAAATTTTTGTAACAAAAATATTTAATAAAATTCGTTTCGCGGCAGTTTTGTCAACTTCAAGCGAATGTCCTCAGAATAAATACGGAATAAAGATTAATTTGACTCCGATTCAGCAGAAGATTTAAATAGTTCCCCATAAATTGAGTGTAAGACAATATTGAAATTTTAAGCCATTATTAAATTTTATGACGCTTTTGGGAAAAACGTGCATATTAAAAATAATCATTCTCTGAAATTGGGTTAACTCTCTACAAATTTTCTTTGTTTTCTCAAATAAACAACAAAGAAAAGAAAAAAAAATTAGAAAATATAATCATATTCGAGGTAAAAGTGAAAAACAAGAAAAGAAAAAGGAACCTTCTTCGCTCTTTACCTTTCCTCAAAGATCTTTACCATGCTAACCTCGTCCAAACAAAGCCCTGAAGTCAATTTTGGCATCCCAAACACAACATCCATTTTACACATTCTAGAATCCAATGCCTGGACTAAAATAATACAATATTTACCTAAAATGGTCCTTATTAATGGTAAAATTTTAAACCTTATTAATGGTTTAAAATTTTAAAAGTTTTTATTTAACTTCACTTCCGTGTTTACATTTTGGTGGAAGCACCGTGAAAAAAGGTTTTCAGTTTTGAAAAAAATTAAGTAGAAGTACTTTTTAGAGTTAACGGATTTTATTGTACAATCGATAATGAAGCTAGAAAATAATACTGTGGATCAATGTGGGACTTAACTATAAATATTTGGAAAAAATTGATTTCGAATAAAGGAAACTTTTATAATAAAAGCACCTCACAATTTTATTTGAATCTAAACTCCCACATCAATCCATATTATGCGTAGATTGCCATTGGTGTCTGTAGATTATTCTGGTAGTCTACGGTAATTCAAGAAATAAACCAATCGAGAATGATTGTATTGTACATGTGACACTGACACGATAAAGATAGCAAGCGATTCAAAGCAATCTAATTAATTATAATTGTTAAATTGTTACTGGCAGGTATAATTAAAAGAACCTTGGGTGTAGACAGGTTACGCCCTAAAACGCTGCTTTATTTTTTTCTAACTTTTAGTATGTCGTAGTGATTGCACAATAAAACCGTTTAACTTAAAAAGTATTTTTACTTACTTTTAAGCGAATTTTCATAAGAACTTAGTCATGTGCCATGTATTTTTTTCAAATATACCTAATTTCGTTAAAAAATAAATAAAATGAAAACCATGAAATTTAATCAATTACTTTTTTATTAATTAATATTAATAATAATTTCTATAAAAAAATAATATAATTAAAAATTATAATTTTACTAAAAATTTACTACCATGCTCCAAATATAAATAACGCCCATAAAAATGACATAATACTACCGTTAAGGTTATAATTTTTAAATCAACATACAATTAATAAAATTTAATGATGCTTTTATTTAGTTGAGTTAGACCAGAGGCAGCTGCTTTATTTCAACTACCATTGTACAAAACTAACTATATACAAACATAACTTATAATTACTATTAATTATATGTAAAAGTTTCCGCGCAATGTTATTTGGGTGCTTCTAGCTATATACAAATAAACATATATGTAAAGCATTTCTATGAGTGTAATAACAATATTATGTGCTACACGTGTAAGGGAAGAGTCTGGTGGGGGGGGGGGGGTTATGGAAAGTCGACTAGAATAGCATAGATTTGTAGTAGCTCGTAAGGTCGACTATGCTACTATACATAAATGTGTGGTTTGTATATAAATGTAATGATATTAAGTGTATGTATCTGGGATAAAGCACGTAGATTTTGGTTCCAGATTGTTCTAGACTATCACAAAACTAAAATTATAGCTCTTGAATTTCCGAAAACTACATTGGATTCGATTATTTAGTTTCTATTTTGTACGATATATTTTAGGTTTGAATTATACAATTTGTTGTTATAAACTGTGTGACTATCAACATGGGCAGCTGATTCTAATGAAACTTTGCATACGTTTTTAATTCTCATCACTAAACATCATCGAAATTGAATAAAATGTACTTGATATGGACTATAAACACTTGTGTGAATATTGGTGACGTCACTAGATCAATTTTATGACTAGCACAAATATATTTTGTTCGATTTTAATGGAATTTTTGTTGATACACGCTATTTATTTTTGGGTTGAATTTTTCATCAATATATATTTTTTTATAGATTTTGAGAAACGAAATGCATGCATGCAGACATATCTCAAAAACTACTAAATAAAACTCGGATAAACTATGTCTGAGATGGGTCAAAAAAGATTTTTGTTTTCATTATTTTAAAGTTATAATTTTTTTTTCCACAACCTACAATTTTATTGATGAGACACTCTCTACACAAATTTATAATCTCCAGCAATAGTGGTTTATTCAACAAATATTATAAACTGAAGTATGATAACATTTGTTTGCTGATTATTTTTACTGGTTTACTAGTTTATTTAATTATTATTATAATTATTAATATTATAGGCAATGTGTTTGAATTTACAATATTTAGTTTGTTTTATTTTTTAGAAATTATTATAAATTAATAATAATATCTCATCATAATATATCCCTGTATAGATGAAGAGCTGCAATTTAATGAAATTGCTATAGTAATAGTAGCGGAGGAGAGACCAAAGCCTGGCAAGTAAGCCTTTCCAGGCCTTATTTTTGAACTCCTAATTTTCCTATCCCCTCAATCTCTTCTATTCTCTACCACACCTTGTTCTTTTCCTCTAGCCCTGTCCTCTTTACGAACAACAGAACAGAGCTCCACTGGAGATGTTTAACCTCACCTTCACACATTTCGATTGAACCAAAGGCTGTGTTCCTTATTCTGGCTCTGTAAGAACATTCTGCTAGATGGTGGAAGCCTGTTTCCTCTGTGACATTACAGTCCGGGCAGATTAGACTGTCTTCAAATCTTATAAGTGGTAGATGCGTTTTGAGCCTGCAGTGACCAGTAGGCACTCAACTTAAACATTCATCATGCAACCAAACAATAATAAAGACATAACTGGCGTTCAATTTTCGGTAAATAGTTTTCAGTGATAACATCCTATTAATGCTAGATAATTTTGTACACAACGTTTATGAGAAAATACTTTTTCCATCACAAACCCAAACTACCATTTTCATCACATACACTAAAATTCTTACGAGTAAAATACAAATTTTTTTAAACCACTAACGCAATAATATGAAACAATAGCTAATGCCGACTCCCGTCATATCTGAATCACTTCGACTACTTCAAATATTTATCGACACTCCCATCAAATTAATATTCCAGCGAATATTGTCGAATTCTATCTCTAGTAGCGAGATACAATTCATACCAGTTTTTAAATCTAATCGTAACCTTTTATACAAAAAAGTTTCATCAAAATCGCTGCAGTCTTTTATGCGTTATGCTCGAACAAACAAATATACAATCATTTACAATGTTTAATAGTAGAGATAGTAAGAACTTCCCGTTGCCTCCACCAAACTTATATGTAAAAAAAAATCAACTTTTTCTATACATCATCGTGGGAAAGTGATAATAATCTTCACACGACTATACTTTATCAAATATGGCTAAGAACCACCGTCAGATATCTAATTTAATAAATCGCATTCAAATCGGTCCACGCGTTAGAGAGTTATGATGCCACAGACAAACAGACATACTTGGACTTTGGACACCCATCTTTTTGCGACAGGAGTTAAAGACAAACTTTCAGCATTTTTACCAGAGTCAATTAGGAAGGACTTTTATCTGGATGATAGCATTTTGTTGCCAATAGCTCTTCATTTATGAAACTATATACTCTAAATATTTAATCATAGATGTGTCTGATCATTTTACTAAAATGCATATCACATTTTGAAAGCTGTCAATACCATTTACATCCAATTTTATATGTAATATGATTGTTGTAAACGATTTGATTTTATTTGTAAATTGACATGAATGTTGCTTTTGTTTAATTATTCAAACAGTAATTAATAATGTTTATAGCAAGGTAAAATACAATGGTTTTCTACTAACAAAAAAAATTTAGTTTATATTCAATCAATTTCTGTTTGAACTAAAATTAATAATTATTTTCTGGTAACAAGCAAAAAAAAAACATCGAGTTAATCCTGTGAATTCGTGATCACGTCTAGGGTTTGTTATGAACTTATGCGTAGTGAAACAAGAAGGTAACAATGTATCAACGAATATCCAACTTTTTTGGTTCATTTTTCTGATATAGAGGATAAGGATTCTCATGAGCATTTCTCTGCTATAGAACCGATACATCCATTAAAATAAAAAATGTTGTCGTTTTCGTTATCAAACCTCAACTGACGTCATAAATACAGAATTATTAATAAGTAATATTTACGACACAAACCCAATTAAAGATCAGTGCCGGATTACCAAATAGGCCCAGAGTAGCATATTTTCGGGAGTGGTATAGAAATAATACCGCCAACAAAATATAAAATTATGGTAAATTGAGGATTAGACCCAAGCGGTCCAGGTTTTGGGCAGAAAAATTTTAAAGGTGCAAAAGATAAAAATTGGCTAAACAACCGATAATTTAAGTTAACAATTGCAAAATCTTACACGAGTTAGTCATGTCAAAATGAGTCTAGGCCGACATTGAACTAAAAATCCTGCACAGTTTTACCATACCAAATCAAATAAATATGGAATAACTTATTAATTAATTCAACAGTTTTCCAATTTTTTTAAATGCTCTCAACTGCTGGCAAACTGTTTCTCCTTTTGTCTCCATTTTAGTCGATTGAAAAATTCTTAACTTTGGCTTATACCGATAATATCGTTTCTTGCAATTTAATTTCTCCAAATTTTTATGTTATTTTAAAACATTGTGCTGGTGAGCTATTTTATTAAAATTGTGTTTCAAATCAAATGTTAATCATTAAATTAGGAAAAATATTACTGTTTAATTATTATTATACGTATTTTTGACTACCCAGTTAACTCTCAAGTCCTTCGAATTTACATCCAACAAAACAAGATTTCTTGGAAAACCAATTCATTAAAAAATAATAAGCATAAACAAATATATATTTTTGCACAAAAACAATATTTTAATTAGCGATCTAATTTTAGGAATTTCATTTTTCGTATATAGAGATTAACTTTGTTTATACTTTCCGCGTAACTCCTTTTATAAACATAATTGTACTAAATCAAGGGAAACATACATTAATTAAATAATATATTAATTTTAACGAATACAAACATTTTCGTACATTCATTTTTTATAATTAGAAATTCGTTTAAAAAAATATATATTTTAGGTTATTTAGGTTATTCTCCCTTTATAAATGTAATTTGTACTACACCTTCCGTCGGGTGAAATTCGTTGACAACTGAGTCGGGCGCAATGTACTTTGCAGGCACACATTAGATATTAGATTATCAAATGATAATTAATGAGAACTCTAGGTTTTTGAAATAAAATTTCAAATTCGACCAATACCTAGATAAGTTTTTATATTATAAATACGTATTTCGACTACAAAGTCATCATCAGTATAAATTAGCTAGTCGTAATTTACTCTTTTGTACAAATGCGTTCGACGAAAGGTTAATCAAGGGTCACTTTCAGCTCTTTAAAAGTGGTTTTTTTTCATTAAATTTTTTGTTCACTTCAAACTGAGACATTTAAATATCATAATTGCAAAACAAAATAATACAATACATAACACAAACAGCGATAATACAGTCATTATGGATTACATGCAACCACCGTCAGTAGCTAAACTACCGTATTATACATGGAAAAAAATACAATCGACTCTTCGTCAGGTTTTTTACGGATGTCTAAGTTTGTTAAAAACTACTAACTTAATGAAATTTACAGACCGCCAAAGGTTGAAAATAGAAAAACCTCGAACTACATGATAATTTTACAAACTTTGCTTATATCAACGAAATATGTATGCATTCACTTGTTTCAAGTATTTAAATTTTGTTTCTAGTACTATACGTGCCACAAAAGTATCGTTACACAGGCCACAAAAGTATAGGGCCGTTCAAAGTACAATCGGCCACAAAAGTAGCAATATTTTATAAAATTCTCACAAATCTATTAGTTTGCACATAGAGCGCAGATTTTGTGGTCATGTGTACTATACTGGTATTGGGATCTCTAGCACTCAGATGTGCCATCTAGCGACGAAATTGAATAACTAACCGAAGATCTTATATTTCAATCTAAATAATATTAATATATCTTAATTATTATTGTGATTTTTAAAAGAAAAAGTCGATATAAGTTCATTGTTTTTGCTCATGGAATTTCCTACTCGTAAAAGTTAAACTAAAGTGTGTTACTATGTGTTGGGCTGTCATAGCAAAGCTTGTGATGAAATCATAACGTTTTTCAATTTTCCACATCCCAAACCAAATTTAGTTCATAGAATCATTAAATTTGGTGATAAGGAAAGTATTGATAGACGTCTAGCGTGGTTCAGAGTATTGAAATTTCGACAAAAAGTAATAGCTAGTTGGAGTGTCTGTTCAAAAAAATATACATTAACTTCAAATTTACAAAATTATAGCATTGAAAGTTTGACTTTATAGTTAAAATAAAAAGAAAGTTAAATGTTTTTAAATTCTTGATATCTAGAGCACGGTAGTGCGACAGGTCGATTCGGTGAACGAAAAGAGCTACAGTGGTGATTTTTCGAATATATTCTATTTAGGGAATTATAAAAGACTGTTTTTTCAATATATTTTAACACAGAAGGTTCAACCTATTTCATATAGTTCATATTTTTACCTGTAGGTGCAATTTTGTAAGCCACTCCTATTGCCAGAGATCCCAATAGGTTTTTGTAATTTTTAAATAACTGAAAAAATGACAAAATAGTAACTTAACGTGGGTAAAGTCGCGTGGAATGTCTATTAACTACTACAACAGATTAATTAATAGAAATTTCGACTAAAATTATCTAATAAGTAATGATAATTATATTTATCATTAAATAAATGATATTAGTAAATATATATATATATATATATATATATATATATATATATATATATATATATATATATATATATATATATACTAGACATATATTATTCCATATATACTACAACAATATTATTCCTTGAATTATCTGAACAATTTTATTACAATTGTTAATAACTAACTATATATAATATTACTTGATTACTGTATATAATAATTAGTGCTACACTAGTGGTAGAGGATATACATATTATGATAATCATAATTACTTACTGACTTAACTTAACAATATTTACTAGCATATAGTAATAATATGTTGGTTGGCTTTATAATGCCTGTTAAATATTACAATTAATTACTTATTTACGTGCAGCTTAAGATAATACACTTTAAATTAAACATTGTAATAGCTTTTATATAATGGTATAGGACGCTTGTTTATGTTTCATATAAAATATAATTCAATAGTCTATGCCAGGGATGTTGCGGATATTCGCATGTGCATCCTCAATTCGGAACTTTTACGGATGCGAATGTTGTTTGTTTTGTTTAGCATTTCTGATTTTAAATAAATTACGACGTGTTTAGACGTGTTAGCATATGGATATTTTTTTTTATTTCAACATTTTACATCGTTGTTTGAGTGTTTTGCCTTGGATGATCTACGTGACAAGTGAACCAACAATGCCACCACCGACGCAAAGTGTGATTTAATCTTATTTTAAACTAGATGAGCATGTTCGAGATTAATCTCAGTGTAAAATATGCCATAAAACATAATCTTACAAGAGATCTTAATATCCATGCACCCGGAGCAGTTTAGCCCATTTAGTGCGGGATTAATCATTGAAACTCTACGAAACAGGATGGAGCCTGAAAAGCACCACATTTTAAATTTTCATAGTTAAAATTTGATTATGATATAAAGATTATAATAAATTAATACCCTCTTTTTCCTTTTAAGTATCTTTTTAAAAAAAAACTTTACATATAAATCCGCATAAAATAGCTCCATCGGCATCTGCAACATCCCTGGTCTGTGCTTATGTGACGAAATTCTATCTATTTTGCATTATCACTGATCATTTAATAGTAATATTTAATACAAAAACCCATTTAAGCTCATTGTAAGATTATTCAATAGGACTTAGGGTAGCAGATTTGTGGACGTGGCACAGATATAATACCACAAAATATATAAAATTACTTTCATTATTTTACAGATAATACTGTTGTATACACTTGAAAATCGTAATTTGGTGAATCAGCAAGTTTCTTTAAACTAAATATATCAATTCTCATTTGGAAATAGATCTTAATTAACTTAGTAATGTTCATGGTGACCTGTAACCACTAAGGATACTCTCTAGCGGAGACAATTTTAGTGATTAGTCCGCCTAAACTGAAATTTCGTATGCTTTGATATTTGAAAGGTCTAGTTCGTTAATGAGTATAGTCGGTCAAGGGAAAAGGGAGGCCTTAAAGGAAGAAAAAACACAAATATAGAATATATTTGTCAAAATATAGAATGTCTCTCTTAATATATAATTAATTTAAAAAAAGTTAACAAATTTAAGTGACTGACAAAAAATATTACTTTGATGTTATTTTGGCGAGACGAAGAAATTACGATGTTTATATTTTATTAATTATATTCTCCCAACAGAAAATTTCTATTTATGGAAAATATATATTCAGTTTATTTTTTAATAATTTTTAGATCTATGATACAATATATTATATTATTATATATATTGATACAATATTTCGAAATCTTAAAGTGATTTACGTCATTCTTTTAAATACAGAAAATTTATTTTAATACATTATAAAAAATCAAATTATGGGTATTTTATTTAGATTGAAAATATTTCTGTAAATATGAGAGTTACAGAAAGTAATGAGTTGTAATAAAATTGATACTACAACTTGACTCATTCAAATGTTTCCAGTTTGCCAATATTAAGAAAGAAATGTAAGATTTATTTTTCTACATCCCTCTAAGCCCTTTTTCCGTTTGACCATTAAAGAACTTCAAATACAATAATCACGCGGCTTCCAGAGCGCTATAAATTTTTCGAAAATTCGCTAAAAACAGGGTTTTCTTTCCTTATTCCATAAAGATATTTTGCTTATTTCCATAAAGATAAAACACAAATGCATGTACAGCAAAAATGTGTGTAAATATCCAACCCCATTATTTGTTATTAACTGAAAACAATGTACCCATATTATTTAAAATCACTCGGTAATTAACATTAAATTATGACTGACATTATTATATTATTTCATCGTATGTTTGCAATTAAAACTAATTCACTAAATTGAATAAATAATAACGATATTATGAAAAAAAAAACAGTGGTTATGAACTAAGATTTCTCTTTCATAAAAAATTATACCGGACAGTTGACAATTAATTTTATTACCCAGAAATAAAAAAAGAGTTAAATAATAATAATAGTCTTTGCACTCAAGCCATGATTCTTAACTGTTTTTTTTTTTTAAATTTCGTTTTTAGGGAAAAACTGTATATTAAATAACTGAGATACGGATAATTCAATATGGTAGGGGTTTTTAACACTATAACCTTATACATATCAAACGAACAAATCGTTACGGAATCCTAATAAAAACATATTTAATCATTTTGACAAAGTATACGTAAGATTAAAAATGCATCTTGCATCAAATATTTAAGAATTTTATTTATTTATATTTTTAACAAATAATTTATTACATTCAAGAATGTGTACAAAATTCTGTACACAAAAATAAATAAATATCATCATAAATTTTAAATAATGACCATTTGAAACTCAGTATTTTTTTTCTCTATATTTTATATTTTAAATAAAAAGAATAATATATATATATATATATATACATATATATATATATATATATATATATATATATATATATATATATATATATATATATATATATATATATATATATATATATATATATATGTATGTATATATATTTTATTTTAAAACAAAAATCACTCACCAGACAAATTCGTTATTGTATAAATGTTGTATGAAATATTGGAAGTTAAATACGAACCTAAAAATAAACAAAAACACAAAATGTAAATAAACAGACATAAGCTTTTCTAAGTATATATATATTTACAAATAAACTTACCGATAAGAAAAATGTGCACACGTTTTCATAAACTATTCTTATCAATAGCTTTTGACAAGTAAATGTAAACCATTTATTCAAAAAAGAAAAACAAAAATTGTAATAGGCGTTTTAAAATATACATACATATATATATATATAGAGAATATATGTATATATATATATAGAATATATATATATATATATATATATATATATATATATATATATATATATATAGAATATATATATATATATATATATATATTCTATAGTTTATACAATATATATATATATATATATATATATATATATATATACATATATATATAGGAGTTACATACAGTCACCGTAGAAAAAACCATTTCAAATCTAAAATTATAAAAAAACACTAGCTAAAAAAGCCGGCGTTGCCAGGGGCTTCAAGAAATTCTTATAGAGATTGTAAACTTGTCTTGTATAGAGATATGTGAAATAAATATTTTTTCTAAATTTTATTATATTTTAAATTTATTGACAAGGAATTTATTTCCAAAATTTTGTTCATTCAGGTGTTTCTATAGAAACTACAAACTATAGGATATTTCTACCAAATATTAAACGGCTATAACGTTGTAAGAGTTTGGAATTTTTAGTTTTTCTGGAGTCGTAAGGGACAATTTACCTAGAGATTTACCTTCTAAATACGGACCAAGCAAAACTTGAAAAAACTGCTAAAAAATTTGTAATCCATTTTTCATGACAGTAATTTTACCCAAAGAATGAAAGAGAGTTCCTTAAAAAGGAGTAACAGACCTCTGATTTATAACAGCTCCTATAGATTCTAATACTTTTTTAAATAAGACGGTTTTATTGTACAATTGATAAAAGCTAGACAATAATATTATGGATCAATTTGGCACTTTCATCAGTCTCAAAAAAATGAAACCGAGGGATGTATAAGAAATGATATTACTAAAAGTATTAATAACTAGCTTCGTCTTCGATCGGATTTTATTGTTATAACTCCGGTTCTCGTCATCGTAGTGAGATAAAATACATTTAAGTTTAAACAACAAATTTCATCAAAATAGTCCCAATAGTTTTTGCGGGATGTTCGAAAAAACAAACAGACAACGGTTTTGTAATAGTAGAGAATAAGGAAGCCCCAGATGGATTAATAATATTATTTTCAAGCTTTTAGTACATCATCAATTATACAATAAACCCATTTAACTCAAAAAGTCTTTTTACTTAATTTATCTTGGTTTATTTTGAGCACCGAAAATAAATCTCGATAAAAATAGAATGGATATATATTAATTCGGACTCCTTCTCAAAACACAATTATATTCTCTCCCCTTTGTCATTCTCACAACTGACTAAACTAATTTAAACTTGAAAATATTTCGATGACGTCAACCATACTCAATATTCAATGTTTGGTATTTGATAAATAACTGAAATGTATATAATTTCATCCCACAGGATAAAAGTGGATCAAAAACAAATTAGAATTAAAGTATATTCATTTGTTCATTCAATGTATAAACTAGTATAGATAGGTACTTATAATATATATTATATTCCCTGGATTCACACTGAAGTATATATAAATATATGTAGTAACACTGAATGGATATATATATATATATATATATATATATATATATATATATTGGTTTTACACAGATCACAGATAAAAACTGCATAAATCTTTAGGCTTTTGTAATTTATTTTATGGCAAAAGATGAATGCCAATATTAAAACAGACAAGAAATGGTGTGTGAAAACAAATATAGAAAAGAAAGAGATAAGAATATATTTTTGTACGTGACTTGGATTAGTGAATTTGATTTAAAGACATCATTTATTTATTTTTTTTTGTAATCAAAAAAAAAAAATATTGAGTTTCATATCGTATAGAGCGGTACACAAAAAATTATGATATCAGCTCAGAGAATTTAATCGAATTAAAATAAGGGAAAAGATTTATTATAAATTTTATAAAGAGACTTGATCAATGAGAATACGTTCTAACATTCTAACTAGGTTTTAACCCATTATGTGCCAACAGTACCGCTTATTTGACCCTGTGTTGGACCACGTAGCAAATTAAGGACTATTTTGTATTTAGTAATTTACACGAAAATTTATTTACAATATGAATACAAGAACTTTTTTTTCCAATATTTGAAGAAAGAATATAATCAAAAATTATAAGTGAGTGTAAATTATGTACAGAACATTTTTGTACCAATCGATGCACATATACTTAAAACAATAGTCCAGAAATGTACCCTCGATTAATTGATTGATTCATTAATATCGGGGTAAAACTATTGCACTTCTACCTTATGGTCCAAAGAAATGTACCCTTAGCTTTCTATTTGTTGTTTTAGTAACTATATTATAAGAAATTGATTTTTAAATGGTGGTACTTGAAATCCGGCTGGCACATAAGTAAAGAAATAAGTTTGGAACCTAATGGGTTTGAAGGTAGTTTAGCCTTGTTGGCGTCCAGTTTTAAAGTTTTGGCCCAGAGCTCACATCAATGATATGAAAACTCGCCACGTAAGTGCTACCTAAAATAAGTAAGTTTTTGAATAAGTAAATTAATGAATACTGTAAATATTATATATTACTAGCGACCCTCGGCCTCGGTTTCGCACCTATAGCCACCAAAAATTTCAAAAATCTAATTTTGTATTAGTTTGTAGGAAAAACAATATAACAATATATACATATATGACTTTATATATATATATATATATATATATATATATATATATATATATATATATATATATATATATATATATTATATATATATATATATATACATCGATTTATTTACACTCAGATAATAAATTGTAGTAAAATTGATTTACTACATGTTTTTCCATATTACTAACATAAAGAGAGAAATTTTTTGTTTCCCCTTTCTCCGGGACCAATAATATCATTGAAGATGAGACGGCCAATGTGATAATCAAGATCAACATAAAATACCCCCCTTCTAACAAAACAACTTTTATTCCGGTAATTTTTTCCCAAATCACTTTCTTGAAGAAATGCACTTGAATGCATTGTTAAAAATAAGTGACTTAATTTGTAGTAATTAGGTTTAATTAAATTCAATTCCAAGGGTGGGGCATCCTAACAGACATGTTAAAGAAAAATTTGAGTACGCCACTGCTCTTTTCTAAGTTTCATAATAATTTAAGTTTGAGTAATATAAAATACAATTTTCTGTCTATCACGTTTACTTTTTGAGAAACAAATAATGTATATATATACATTCTTCGCTTTGGTTTTGCGTCGGTTTTGTAGCGATGAAAAAATATCAGAAAAGCTTCTTCAAATGTTCACCGAACCTACCTAGAAGATATCGAAAAAAAGCACCACTTAATTTTATATATATATATATATATATACATATATATACATATATACATATATATATATACACATATATATATATATATATATATATATATATATATATAAGATTTAGTGGTGCTTTTTTCGATATCTTCTAGGTAGGTTCGATGAACATTTGAAGAAGCTTTTCTGATATTTTTTCATCGCTATAAAACCGACGCAAAACCAAAGCGAAGAAAATAACTACATTTTCTTCGCTTAACTAAGTTACATTTTGTGGTATATAATTTTTTATACAATTTTGAACTAAATGATAGCAATAATCATAAATACAAAAAAATTATATTATTTATCCAAGGTGTGTACTCATGAGGAAAAATTGTTTAAAGCAAATAAATATGTTGACAATTTTGTATGAGATGATTTAATTGTATTGGAAAATTTATGTGTGATCATTGAGTTGAGAAAAATTGAACAGAGAAAAAGAATAAATTGTATATAGAGAGAAAAAAAAATGAATAAATTATCCATTTTCAAATGACGGACGATACATTTATTTTTTCATTATAATAATTTTTTTTGATTTGATTTTGTTTTCTTTCTACTACAATACTTTTTCATACAATTAATATACTTTTTATAGTATGCGTTATTAATGGTCCGTACCGAGAATTAATTTGAGGGTTATATCAGCGAACATATTATATCAGATAAAGAAGGGACACTGAAGTTCTTTCACAATACCTTAAAAAAGTATATATATATATATATATATATATATATATATATATATATTGTGTTTCGATACATCGATCAACAAATGGCAAGAATTTGTATTTAATTGGCATATAAATACTAATTTTTACTAAGTATTTGTAACTTGACAGAAGGTGGCACTTAAAGTTTCTATATATACGTACACTTTGCCACAAAATGAGTGCTCAGTTTTCGAAATTTAATAATTTTTTTGTAACTTGTTCCTTCGGTTTCGCAAAAGTGCTTCAAAAATACTATAAAAATTAACAGAAAAATTTTGAAAAATAAACGTATCAACATACCTAGTACACCTAGTACACTCAACAACACAAGTAGTGTCCTTTTTTAAAAACTTAATAATCCCCTTGTACCGACTCCATTTTGTTTTCGTATAAATGCTTAGAATAATAGATGTTAAAATTTTTGTGACCAACAACTTTTATTTGAGACATTTTGTTTCTACAAACAAATAGATTTGGCACTAATTCAACTCCAAAATTTATAAAAAAAGAACCCCACTGCGTGGCTGAGTGTACAAGGGTGTCAAAATGATAATTTTTAGCAGAGAAGTCTTAGATTTTAACCCTATTTTTTTCATCAATACGACGAGATGTTTTTGTCACTATTTATGGTATTATTGTAAATTAATATTATGGTTAGTTTTTTGTTTTTTTGCATTTGAATATATTGACATGTGAGAGGTTGGATGGACAATTGATTGTATTTTATAAAAGAAGAAAATTAACTGTGTAATTGGTTTTTTAAGCAATTTTGGTTGTTATCATGTTTACTGTTATGGGTTGCTGGCTAAAGCGATTAAACCGAATAACTGTAGTTGCAATAATTAATTTGATATTGACATATGTGTAAAACGTAGTAATTTGGTAATTATGCATTGTATTTTCACATATGATGTTTGATATATTTATTGTATACGAATGTTTATTTTATTTTGTAATTGTGTTCTCATTATTGTAAAGCCCTGGTGAAGTCAGCAACGACTGACGAAACGTTGGCAACAGAATAAAAAAGTTTTACATAAACGAATAGTTGTCCATATTTCCCTTCAAATAAATTAATTCATTATATGATGGACAGAAACAACAATAATTATTTATAGAGTTTAATAAAAATATTAAGAATATTTCCAGCATATATAGATGGAAAATTGGAAAATCATAGGTAGAATAATTATATTGTATATGATACGTTGCTCTTAAGGTAATAGTCAAACTCGCACTTGCCCGAGTTTTTTTTTATTACATTACTTGACAATCATCATCTATTAGCTGGAAAAAAAAACAAATGGAAAATTATACAAAAAAAAAAAAGAAGTTTTATCAATAAAATATGCATCTTATAAATTTTTTAACAATTTTTGTTTTTCCTGAAATACTGACATTATATTAAATATTTCATTCTTGTAACATTTGACAAACATTCTGGTTCAAAAGTTTCACAAAATAACATTAAAAAATTTATGTTTTTGAATTGTGAGAAGGTTATGGAAGATAGTCTGTAATTTTAACCTTATAGAGGCTAAATAGGTTGTCAAATTTTATGAAACTTGTAGTATGTTCGACACATTTTAAGATTTTTTAAAATCATTTCTGATACAAAAGTAGCACTCATTTTTCTTAGTTGATGTGTACCGTATTTATGCGTTTTTTGGGACATGTTTCGAATAAATTTTGTTAGTAAATTTATGAATGGCAATATTTAGTCGAAACATTTTTCGGAAACCGAATGAATAAGACAATTATCAATTATAAAATTTTGAAAAATCAGCACTAATTTTGTGGCCATATGTACAGGGAAACATTAAACCGTGGACTTTTTAATTGTAATGGTATTTTGGCCGTGAAACACAAATTATAATGGTCTAAAAATGGGATTTGAAATTAAATAAGATTTTTTGATACTTTTTAAATAATTTTTGTTTCTGTAGTCGAAAATTTCCGTGTGTAATAAAAGAATGCTGGTCTAAAATGGAATTTCATTTATAGTACCTACTAATAATATTTTGTATTATATCGAATAGAATATTTCCAAATGTAAATTTAATTAAACAATAAAAAAAATACCTACCAAAAATTCCATAAACACACCACAGATATATTCAATAATTTAAGGAATTTATAATATTGTAAATACCTACGTATTTTTTCTTCAAAATTGCGAATGGAAAAAACTTATATATTTTTTAATAACTGAAATACCCGGTGTTGCCCGGGTTTCAAAAAATTCGTATGGAGAGTGCATAGTTGTGTTGAAAATTATTTGGAATAATTTTTGGACCTAACACATATTTCTAAGTTCAAATTCTAAGTATAAAAGAAAATATTTAAGAGAAAATAAATTTCTCCATGGAGAAAGATTTTTTTTTAATAATTGCAAAAAGAAAACTATATCCAGTTTTGTTTTAAATTTTTTCTTTAAAAAAAATCATGAAATAAAATACAATTTAGTTTATAAAAATACAAGTAAGACTTTTGCTCAAAAACAAATACATAAACAAGTCAAACATAAGCAAGTTTGCTTACAAACAGTATTATGTTGTAAAATTTTGAACTAGAGATTTATCAATCATGGCCGCTTGGGCTAAGGCATCACAAAAAAGGTTTGTGTTGTGCTGGTTCGCATCCCAGGCGATCCATTATAATTTTTAATAAGTTTTATTATCAGTCCCTCTGATTGTACATTGTTGTATTAAAATGAGATAGAGACTTATTTAACTATGGAAATAAATAAAAAAATACAAATTCAGATTCTTTTTTTTTAAACCAAATCAATTCAGGTATGGATATCAGAAAGATATCCAAAGTTCCTGTTGTCCAATTGACATAAATTTAGTAATTTTTTACTAATATTTGTGTTTCTTTGTTTGAGTCGAGTATCGGAATCTGTTTTAAGTTCTACAGCGATCCTTAAGAAAGCTAAAAAGAGCAAAGAAACCGCGACAATATTTTAAATTTATTGACAAATAATTTATTTCCAAAATTTTGTTAATCCAGGTAGGTCCTTCTAGAAACTGCATAGAAACTATAAACTAGAGAGATATTTATATACTTTAGAGATATAAATCTTCAGAATTCGGCTATACCTTTAGAACAGTTTTAACTATTTTCTGGAGTCGTTACCCTGGGTAACGACTCTTCTCTCATCACTATTTCTCTATTTCTTATTGTTTTATCCAAACAATTCGGGCAAACACTCATACACACAACATATTTTTCGTTTATACAGAGAGATAGAAAATATTCATTGTAGAGAGCTTTAATATGTGGTATTCCATATTATTATACGAGTTTGCGAGTAAAATTTAAATAAAAATTTCAACTACTATTTTATTTCACAAAACCACTTTATTAACAACAAATTATGTTGTTGACTAGTTTCGGATTTGACTCCATTGTCTAAACTGTGATCGAATTAAAAAACTGCATCCTTTTTATACTGGAATTGAGGTAACCACAAAAATAGAACAATAGAATTGTCAACGTTATAGATAACAAACAACAATATACATATTGAAAACAATTATGTAAATTAAGTCGAATAATTAAAAATGGTTTGGTTCTAAAAAAACAATGAATATTAGAATTGTTAATACAATTAGTAGAGTCAACTTAGCATCATCAGCTTATGGCATCATTTTAGTAGACAAAGCATTTTATTGAAATTAGTTTTGAACAAAAATGTGTAATTAAAATAGCCGCGTTAGATCGATAGAATTCACCAAATATTTGAAAAATAAGTTGATATGTGCTCGGATTCATCATTACTAACTTTTTCGTATAATATGGACAAATTTTACTGTTGCACTCACTTACTAAATTTTGATCATAGCATCCAAACAATTTTTCTACTGTCTTCAAATTTCTCAACCTATTCAATAGTTTAAGAACAAATCAAAGTATGGATAATTCCATTGAAAGTTGGCGTTTGGCGTCCAACTTGCTCCTTAAAATACGGGCCTAATTGATAAAATTTTAGCGACCTTACCGAATGGCAGTCCAAGACAGTAAAATACGGTTAAGTCGAGAGGAGTCCAAATTGAGATTATGGGGTGAGTATATAAAATAAAAATAAAATCGTTGTAAGTCATTTACATCGTTTATATAAAAAGGCCGCATTTAAGGTAGAATGTTCGTAAACCCATTTTTCAGCAGAACGTAATAAAATTTTGAGTAGATGTTAAGAATAACCGTCCCGTTATAGCTAAATTTTAAATTCTATTTCCATCTAATAAAGAGATATTTACGAACAAAGCTGGAACTTTTTGCACGAGTTAAATGTACCAGTTAACTGAAAGTGATACGTTTTACATCATACATTAAAAACTTTTCCGTAAATTGTTTTGTCAAAAACAATTTATTGATACATTAATTTAGGACGAATTTTCAACCAATAAAATGGTTTTTGCCCGTTTTGTGTTTGTTGAAAAGACAAGCATTAATTAAATATGGACACAAATATCATTACTTTTACCTTATGAATATTTAGTTGTGTGTAAATGTATACATGCAATGTTTAAGTAATAAATCCAGTATCTACGAAAATTATGGAACGCATCACTACTGATGTCACAGACTTTATGTGTATAAAATAAAATGTGTTTTTAGACTGGACTGTCATGGACATACTACCTTAAAAGAATAAAAATTTTGTTATTTTTGTACATTAACTGTATACATACTTTTTATTTTTCAAAGGGTACATTTTTCCCTGTTTATATTAAATTGTTAATTAAAACCTTCCGAATTTCATTTATTTATTTACTTTAAAATACCTTATCAACAATTTTCGATACATAAACACAGCTTTATGGGTGAGTAAATATTTGCGAGCTTTTTTTTAACTCCAGGTGTAAGAGCTAACTAACCAATTTATTAATTGAGATTGTTCGAGGTACGTTTGTACATAAAACATGCATATAGTCGATAATAAAAGTACAAGTCATTCACTTATAATCATATATATATATATATATATATATATATATATATATATATATATATATATATATATATACATATATATATATATATATATATACATATAAATATACAGAGTGTACAGTTTAAAAATTTTACTTCTAGTCAGTTCTAGAAATCAGCAATCAATATATAAAATTTCAAATTCGCCCCTATACCTAGATCAGTTTTTCTATTATAAATACGTATTTCGACTACAAAGTAAACTTGAATAAAAGAAATTTTAACAAGAGTAATTTAATAAAGTGTATTATATTTTAATTTATTTTAATTTTTTTTTTGTCAATTGGTTTACATTTTCTATTTCTAAATGTCAAAAAGTAAATTACGACTAGCTAAGTTATACTGATGATGACTACTTTGTAGTCGAAATACGTATTTATAATACAAAAACTGATCAAGGTATAGGGGCGAATATGAAATTTTATTTAAAAAACAAGAGTTCTAATTAATTATCATTTGATAATCTAATATTCAATCAATATATAATTTACTTTGTTTTATTTCATCAATCAATCATATGCGTTTTTTGCATGAAAAGGTACACAATACAGTTCGATTTGAAAAATCGAATTTTTTACGTTAGGTAGCCCGTTTATTGAGGAAGGTTACAGGTAACAGATTTTAAAGTTTGCATTTCATGCATCTGTGCCGTGTGTCAACTACGCTACATACCTAACTTTTAAACAGTTCGAATTAGAGAAAAATATAATTAATCTATTTATCTTATATGTTGTCATATAACAAATAGTTTAGGTACTATTTCAGTGCGAAACATGTGCGGCAAGTAAGTCTGTTAAAACCAATTTGTACAATTTTTTAATGATTGCTCATCAAAACTCTTTATAAAAAACATATGGTATATTTTGTTCATTATACTTTATAATAACTATTAATTAAATGTAATATTGTAACTGGTAAGCCGTATGCTATATTAAAGTTTGTAGACTAAAGACTAACCATAATGTATTTTAATTTAGGTGGTGTGTCAGGAGACATTTTACAAATATATATATATATATACATAAATATATATATATATATATATATATATATATATATATATATATATATATATATAAATGTCATTCATATATCAAACTATAGTCATACACGCACGCGAACTAAAAATATCAAATACTGTTTTATTCAGTCTCTAAGGCAAATACTACAAACATCCCTTATTACTGTATATCATTCAATATAATCATAATATTATTTCTTCTACCCCTAACACATATAATTTTATTACTTAAATATTACAGTTTGTGTGATATTTGTGCTATCGGAAATATGATCGCTGGTACGTGGATTACATCGATTAGTTTCATCACAAAAAATAACATTCTATTATCGGTAAGGTTTGGTGTCAATTATAGTCTTTATACGTGTACAAAAGGTCACAAAAGTAAAGATCATTTGTCAATATTTTATGTTGGGTTAGAGCCAAAAATGCTTCGGATAAAAGTTGTTTTTTAAAAATATACTAACAACCTTTATACGAAATATTTTCCCAGAAACCGAATAAATAAGCCACAAATCAAAAAGTACAATTTTCATAGCACGTCAGTGAAAGCACGTCAGTGAAATTATAAAAATATCGTTGGTAACTAATGTAAAAAACACCGAACTGATACTAAGAACTCACTGATTACATACTGACAACACTAACAGTGAACAGCGCCAGATGAGTAGGGATACCCTCTCTTAAATTCCACAGAAAAGCACTGAACAGACACTGTACTGACACTGTACGGACCTGTGTAGATTGACTTTGTCGCGGTATCTTGGCTCTCTTTTTAAGTTTTAAAAAAAAGGAGCACTGTTGAATCTACTACAGATTCGAATACTCGAAACAAAAAAAATAAACAAAATGTTTAATTTTCATCAACAATTTTTTAATTCAAACAATACTAATTTTTAACAATGATTAATTCAACAATGGTAACATCAAACCGCACTACTGTTCCTTTCGGACTGAATTTTAGAACTGACTTAAATTGGGTTAGGCACCGGCTTTATATACCGTCGCAACAACATGTTTCGACGATTCAAAAAAAACATTTAAAAAAAATCTTGTTTATCTCAATAAAGTTAGTAACCCAATTTAAAACTTACATAAGTTATACAATAATAAGCGTTTATGTTAATTAAAAAATAATAATAGTTTGCTATAAAACAAATTATATATATATATATATATATATATATATATATATATATATATATATATATATATATATATATTTATATATATTTTATAAATAGTTTTAGATCTAGAACTATTTTTCTGATTATTTTCTTTTTGCAATTAGATTGTGTGCTGAGGTCTTAAAAATTATTTCACTAATTTATATTACAACAACTTTAAAGAGATCTTCTTCTAACAACTGTGCAATTAAAGATCGTCTTTTGGGTAAATATATTTATCATGAAGAGTGTGAAAATAATTTAATAGCTACAGATAAAAGTCAATATTTATTTTACTAATTAGTATTAGTATTTTTTTAGTTAAAGAAGCATTATTATTGATATGTGCTACATGTTACGCGCCTGTGTAACATGTGGCATATATATTTTATGAAATACATATATTTTATAAAATACAAGATAAAATACAATTAAGTATTTATATTATATTTTATTCTCGTGAGATATGTTCATCGAAAATAATTTCGAAATTGATGATGTTTTCTGGCTTTATATAATAAACTAACGTAATACGTATATGGTTTTGGTAATATTTTATTATTCATGAAACATCATTATCATTTGTAGATAAACCAAACAATATATAGGATGATCCATAATTTATAGATAAACTCCAGGCATATCGCAAATTTCTACGAATTTCTTGAAAATTTAACTCTAGAACAAATACGAAAATTGTATAGTACAATTCAATGTTACTTATTAAGCTCATAATACAGTTTCGAAATAGGCTAAGACTGTCTCGATAAATAGATAGATACGTCTTGAGGTCTAAAAGGTATTGCACTTTGACCTTATGGTCCATTGTGCCCCCCTTCTACTTCAGTCCGAGGAGACTCGCTTCTTCCATATGTTGGCAATAGCCAGGAGCTTGCTTATCAGGTCTACCTGAAGGTTCATATATTCGGGGTGAGATGCACCGAGTATCCTATATCTGCTGTAACCCAGAGGTTCGTAGTCAAAAACAATGTGGCTCTAAGTTTCCTCCTTCTTGCCACACAATCTGCCCACAATGGACCCGTTATGAAGTTCCATTGTCCGATTGCCCGATAATGAATCCAGTAACCTTCCGTAGTTGGATCCTGTTTATCTTCAGGGCATTGAGAGACAGTCTCTTGGTTGCACATCGAAGCAGTATTTTCCCGAGCTCCTGCCGCGGTACATTTTCCCAGTGATCACGGTTTTTAGCATTTGACCACTCGTTGATCACCTGTTTACATGCAGTCCTTGGAATTCATAAAATAGGCTCTGGGTCTGAAGACTGTCTAATAGTCCGCTTTTTTCAAAGTTGCGCTTTAAATTGAATCGGTTTCTTTAAGCATTTGTCGCAAATATGGGATATATTTTTAACTAATTGAAGCTTGTTGACAGTTTGTCACACAAATTCCAGTTTTTGTCTCCACAAGAAGAAATTTTGTATTTTTTCATAGATCTATCTATATAAAGCTATAAGCTTTATCGAATAAAATCGTTTCATTTATGCGGTAAAGTCATAATTGGTGTCTAGTTTTCGAAATAGCTTCAAAAGCTGTTTGAACAAATTAACTGTAAGGAAGTCATGTTTTTAGTAGTTTTAAGTTTTTCAAAAAAAGTTTCGCATAAAAGTTGTTCGTTATAAAAATACTTACAACTTTTTCGTAAATTTAATAAACAGACACAAATTCACTGTAAAATATTAAAAAAGGAATGCCAAATTTGTAGCTGATAGAATTTATAAACGACATATATATTAATTTACATTGTGTTTAGCCAACATCATAATAATGCTTTGTATTGAATGGGTCGTTATTACAACAAGTGTAGAAATTAATAAATTCAAAAATTGCGATTTAATTGCAAAACTCTCCACTTCTTAATCATTTTGTAGATAGCTAATTTTCGCCATAGTGTGTTCTGAAATCACTTTTTATATATATGAACAATCCCGCCTCTTTACATGGTAATTTGCTGTATAATGTTTTGATGTAAAAACTCATTTATAAAACTTTTTTTATATTTATTATATAGCAAAATTACGACCATAGTTTTTACGTGAGGGATATTGTTATGGGGACAAAATTTGTAATGGTATTATGGTAAACACTAGGTAACTGTTGTCGAAAACAAAAGTAAAGTTTTCAATTTCGATTTCTGCGTTAGTAATCATATTTATAATTAACGCTAAAAAAACAAAAAAGACGCCTCAAAGGACTTGATGCCTTATACCGCTTACATTCAGGACACTAACTGATCCAAGACACATATTGGTTCATAACTTCTGTATCATCCTGTTATAAAAGATAGGTACATTAATAAAGTAATATTCACCACTTCTCTTATTTATCGTTGTAATTAATATATGAAAATAATTTTCAAATTCTCATATAATGGTACACATTCTAAAATATCAATTAAGATTCATTTGTTAAACATTATACACATATCACACATACATGGTACGGTACCACCATCATGTATGTGGATGATAAAATAGACATGTTTTTCATTTGTTGCTATTGTTATTTAAATAACATTTTAATTAAAATTATTTTATAAATTGTTTAATAATATTCATAAACAATTAATACAAACAATATTTTAATTTGTACCGAAATATTAAATTGGGATGCATAATATTAAAAAATTTGTTTTTTTTATACCCGGTAGATATTATATATATGCCAGGGTTTATTGAGTTTAGTATAGTTGTTCATTTTTGGTATAGTTGTTCATAAAATGACCTAATTAGTCCATTTCCGCATGTCCGTCCTTCTGTCTGTCAGCCTACCAGTAAACAAGATAACTCAAAAACGAAAAAGAGATAACGAGTGAATTTGTGTGAAATCGTAAGAGATTTTTAAGCCAATCGTCTCTTTTTTATATATAAACAACTTTTGTTTGAAACTGTTGTTCATAATGTTATTAACTTCGTTGAAATTTCAGTTCCATCATCTGAAATTATTCTTACTGGGTATTTAAACAACTCTGGTATGAAATTTAAAGATACAATAAAATCATACCAAGAATCATACCATGTGAACCAGCTTTCAAACAAACAACTACCGCAAAGAAATATGTTCATTCGTTTAGGAGGTATGGTACAAACAAAATCGCTGAGATTTATTTACTTCCCAACGCTTCCACTTGTACGGCCGAGATAATTTCGGCCATTTGATGAAAATCTGATTTGAAATTGGCCTATCCGTTTAGGAGTTACAATGCCACAGATGTTTACACAAGCAGTTACAAGCTTACAAGTCCAATATTTTTTTTGTCGGGGCTTAAAACAAATTGATAAGTCTGAATGTGCAAAAATTTAAAAAGAAGATAATTTTAATTATAGCCATTCGTGTTAGCCCTACATGGTAAATAATTGTGGGCAAAGCCAACACATCCACAGGGACAAGCAAATTTGTTACAACTGATCTCAAGAAATTAACTTAAACATTAATTTGCTTTATTAAACCCAAAATTCATCCGATGTACATAAATTTGGTATCAAATTATTCTAAATTAAACCATATTTTTCAGATTTTATATAAAATTACATTTTGAACTGAACAATGTCATCGATTTTTCTCTATCCGATTTAAGTAAACTTGGCATGCAATTATATTACTTTTGAGCCATATTTTTTTTAATTTTATGGAAAATTTAATGTATACGTTATATATTTGAGAATATTACGTCATGTACCGTAAATAAGAGAATTAGTGGAATATGAAATGAAAAATTCAATAAAATATGAATTAAATAATCGGAAAAAATATAATTGGATAAAGTCGTCGGTCTCTTTTCCCTCAACCCAAATCCAAATTTCATCCGATTTTGATATAATCATCCAAAACAAATCTACAAAAAATAGATTTTTATAAACTACATATATACACATCTGGTTTTTTTTAAAGCATTATTTAACGGTAACAGATTATACTGATACAGTACAACCTTGATATAACAAATCTAAAGGAGATTAGAAAATATTCGTTATACCATGTAATTTGTAACAATGAGGTTTGTTATATAGAGGTTTGGTTGGTCTAAGGTTCGTTTTAGCAAGGAAAGCAAACTAAAAAAAAAACACATTGTAATGAATGCACTTTAATATTTATTTAACAACACAATATGAAAAATTGGCACAAAAGCATATATATAACGATTTCCTCGATTTAACAATTTCTTAGAAATCCCCTAGAACAAGCCGTAAAGGTTAATGCAAAATATGCCTTTACATTACGAATAACTTTTGTAAAAACCTCTTCATAACATAAATAGAAAGTATAATTAACCTCTGCATAAAGTATTCTACTTTATGCACAGATTAATTATACATTCAATTTTTGTTTTGCAATGATTGAAAAATCGTTATAAAATGATTTTTACAAAAGTTATTGGTAATTTAAAGGTATATTTTGCATTAACTCATACGGCTAGTTCTAGAGGATTTCTAAAAATTTGTTAAATCGAGGAAATCGTTATATTGAGGTACGTTATACTAAGGTTATACTGTAGTATATTTTATAGTAAATAAAATGAAATTAAAACGTTAATATAATGAAATCACGTTTAGTTTATATTAGGTGTAAAATTCTTTTATTTATAATAACATAATCTTTATAGTCTCTATAAAAATAATAAATAGAATAAAAAATATGTAGCAATTGAAAAAACATCACTATAACAATATTACTTCCATTATTATATCCTGTACATGTGTCAAAGAATATCAGGGTGTTATATATTTTTAACCCGACTTCAAAAAGAAGGATGGTTCTCAATACGTCTGTATTTTTTTTTTTTAATGTGTGTCACCTCTGAACTCCGTCATTTATAAACCGATTTGGAATTATTTTTTTGTTTTAAAGGATTTGGATTCCCATTGGACCCATTGACACCAAATCGCATTCTGATGAGGGGACCCCCGGGAAATCGAGGAAAATCCTCATTTTATATGTGATAACCGATTTCTCCAAAATTTTTTTTTTTTGAAAGGGTATACTCATTCATAATGGGAATATAAGAAAATTTTTTTGAAAACCGACTTCAAAAAAATTTTTACAAAAAAAACCGACCCAAAAAAAAAAGCAAAATGTATGTAAAAAAAATGAAAATCTGTTACGAAAAAATGCACTAAAAAAAACGGATAGAAAAAAAATGTGACAAAGTGGAAACCCGGCTTCAAAAATCAAATATTCTAAAACAAAAAATGCACTTAAAACTAAAAAAATAATTGCATATTCTTGTGCCAATTTTAGTTCACCTAAGCAAAAATTTTTTAACATATATGTACAATTATTGTTATTTTTGAAGGCGATGTCCAAAAGTTATATGAATTTCTCTATGCTGACTCCAAAAATAACAATAATTGTACAAATATATTTAAAAATTTTTGCATAGGTGAACTAAAATTGACACAACAATATGCAATTATTTTTTTACTTTTTAGTGCATTTTTTGTTTTAGAATATTTGATTTTTGAAGTCGGGTTTCCATTTTGTCAAAATATTTTTTATGTTGTCCCAAGTTTTTAACAATACACTTGCACAAACTTGAACGCACTGAAATTGTTCCTGTTTGTTGTATGAAAAAAAGTTTCATACAAAACTGAGTTTGTTTTTATTAAATAAACATTTTGTATATTTAAAGATTTTCTCTATCTCGCAATGGTTAAAAGATTATTAAGTAGCTGCCACGCGGCACAGATGCATGAGATGCTTCTTCAATAAAACAGGCTAATCTAAATAGAATTTTTCAAATTGGACTGGTTGTTCCTGAGATTATAGCGTTCATATAAAACCTCCAGCTTTATAATGATAAAATATCGTTTTTAGATATTTAAACAAGAGTGCTATTTTACAGCTGGTGCCATCGAGTTCTGCATTATTTATGTTTTAAATAAACTTTGAAACAAAAACATTTATACAATTTTTGGTTTCTAATTTGGTAATTCAAAGCTCTTGTAGTACTTTATGTTTATCGCACATCAGCATGGAGGTTGATTAAAAAAAGCACACACACATACGAGTAAACATAACCAACATGTACAAATTAAATATGCACTAGATCAGAATATTTGATAAAAAAAAAAAAACAGAACTTTTTCTACTCTGTATACACAAACACATCACATGTTGTACACAAATATCACGTATACAGGATGAGGGAGTCTTAACGAATCTATTCAAGCCTGGAAAAGACAAAATGATTTATAGCTGATGCAACTCAAGATCTTATTTCAAATTTTGTCCCTATTCCTAGAACATTTGTTTATATTTTATAAATACGTATTTCGACTACAATGTAGTCATCATCCAGTATGAATTAGCTAATCGTAACTATCTTTGGGATATGGATTCAGAGATAGTTACGATTAGCTTATTCATACTGATGATGACTACATTGTAGTCGAAATACGTATTTATAAAATACAAACAAATGTTCTAGGAATAGGGGCAAAATTTAAAATATAATTTCAAAAAAACCTAGAGTTCTCTTTGATTATTTTAATAATCTTTAGCAACTCAAGATATTTAGGAACAGATTGAATGATGTTTCATTTACTAGTGTTTCACCGAGTCTACGAGGTATGTTCGAAAAAAACCTTTAAGTATATTTATATTGAACAATTTTTATCTGAAGCATTTTTTCGAACCAAATAAATCAATTAAAAAATTTGAAAAATATGTGCTATTTCTGTTACTATCTATACAAGATATTAAAGAAAATATCATCTTATATTTTCCAATAGGTTACATCGTTAGTCGATAGGTTATATTTAAAAAGTCAAAACAAGAAGTCGAGCTTGCCCTAATCAAATACAAAAAAAAAATATTGAATATAATGACGATCAAAGATAAGTAGGTTTTTGAAATTAATTTCAAAATTTTCCGCAAGTCCTAGATCAATTATTTGTGAGACACGCAGCAAATCTTATATTCCATATCTCGGAAGTAATTAGCTATTCTTACTGATGATGACTACATTGTAGTAGAAATACGTATTTAGAAAATAGAAATAAATGATCAAAATGAATTGGAGCAAATTTTAATATGGTGTGTTCCTCCTGATTCACCAGTCCAAGTGACCGAGTGTTCTAAGGCGTTATTTCAACGTAGTATGCCTACTTGGAAACTGGGAGGTTATGGGTTCGAATCCCGACATCGGCAGTTTGTCAAATATTCAGAAAAAAAAGGGGTGGTTGATTGACTAAACTGTCGGCGTATGGATAAGAACGAAGTAACCGGCTATGCTTGAGAAGGTTTTCTGCAGTTTCCGTCACGAACTCCAGATTATTATCGGCATAGTTCCTATCATAGTCGGCAGCAGCTTCATATCCTACCAATTCCTAGTCTATATACACAAAAATCCCTTCCTCTACACTCACATCCTCACTTCCTTAGGCATCACAATGGTCCAAGGTAAGGGTTCAGCCTGTACAATCTATCTATCTATCCTCCTGACTCATTCTGTATATATTTTAGTATTTTAGAAAAAAATTATATATATATATATATATATATATATATATATTCATATATTGTATGTTTATTATTGTTTTTTATTTATTAACTCAAATATGTATCATATGAGTTTTTTATGAGTGTTATATTTTATCTTTTATTTTTAATGGTTTACGACTATCAATAAATAATAACTCAAAAATATTATTATGAATAATGTTTTTTAATTTGCGTTTTATTTTTTGTAATTTGTATAAAATCATGTTTTTATTTATTGAACGTTGTTCCATTGTTGCAGACTGTTTGATCTGTTCTATACCTACCAACAATTATTTCTGAAGGATAACAATAAAAGGTGCATTGTATATATTACGATGAAATTTTAATAATACAATTTTTCTAACGAAAAGAGGTTAGAATGTCATTGGGTTTATGTTAGATCAGAATTGCATAGAGTAGTTGGTGTAGAATAGTCAGTGGTTTTGAATATTTCTTGTAATGGACAACGGGGATATATTTAAACACGGTGTAACGATACAATGTAAACGATGTGTACACCACTAGTTTTTTTCCATTTCTTTTGTTACAGATTAATTTTGTTTGTTTTTTTATGTTATTAAAATAAAATACATTTTTTGTAGTTAATTTTTATTATATTCACTGACAATAATTATATCAATTTTTAATACAACAATATCTTCATAGTTCATCATAATTCTGTCCTAATTTCATGTCCACTAATGTCTATCGTTAGTTTCTTTATCATTCGCTTTTTTTGCGTCTTAACTAATTCATATATGTTTGACTCCAAATATCTGACTCCCTCGAGTGACACAGCTAATTAATCTTCACACCCGACAGAAGGAGACAACAAGATTCACAATACACATTCAAGGACATTTTTTTACTATGCCTAATCAAAACACAGCTTTGATTCATGTTCGCATATATAAAAACAAAACAAAACATGGCCACTCATTTTTAAAAGAACAAATATGCAAAAATTAAATTAATCAAACATGCTACACTAGATCAAATTGCATTTAAATTTTACTTTAATGAGTGGAATTTAAAACTAAAAATTATTTTCAATAAGCCACTTCACCCATCAATACTTTAAAACAAATTTGCATTTTTGATAATAATTTACATCGTATGGTACCCTAAGATGTAGGCAATACTCTTACAACGGTCAATAATTATATGTTTTATATTATTTGGTAAAGTACTAAATACTTAATATAAATAGCGAATTATAAAATCGATAAGTATTTTGTGCTGAAGTTCAACCTTATACATTTGTCTAAAAGAAATTTCACTTGCATGCTCCTTACAGTTTTACAACTAGTAATTATTTTTACTGTTAGTGTGTTACTAATTAAAAAGTATTCTTAAATAATTCTGAAACTTTGTTTTAGTATTTTTTCAATTTTTAATGCTTTCTTCAAATTTTCAATTCTGTCACAAAAACTTTTGCTGTAAATTCCACCATTTAATTTATTAATAATATCATCAGAATTGAACCCTGTGTACTGGTTTGTAGTGCTATTATTTGTAGTCTTGTGTTCAATCCCCAACCAAGATGTGTAAGATTTTGAACAAAAAACAAACATTGATGTCAAAATAATGTGCTAAAAGTCTTAAAACACAATTTTTGTTATTAAATTTCAAATTTTGCCCCAATTCCTAGAACAATTATTTGTATTTTATAAATACGTATTTCGACTACAAAGTAGTCATCATTATTCATCAGTCATTTTTTTAATATTATTGTGAGACACGCAACAAAATAGCAACGAGCAACATATCTCTGACTCCATATCCCAGAGACAGTTACGATTAGCTAATTCATACTGATGATGGCTACTTGGTAGTCCGAATACGTATTTATAAAATACAAATAATTGTTCTAGAAATCGGGGCAAAATTTGAAATTTAATTTAAGAAAGCCTAGAGTTCCCTTTGATTATTTTAATAATCTTTATAAAAATTTTTGTCCTTTATTTAGTATCGTCCAGTTTGTTTTGAAAAATAGTGTCGTAAATCACATTTCCATTCTCCGTGTGTGTTTCATTTTCATAAACCACGTATCATAAAAATCGTGTGCATATTATAATTTTGTTTGAAGATAAATACCACGCAATTATATAAACAAACATACATACACACACAGATATATATATGTATACCGTGAGTTCCATTTTAATTTCTAAGGCTACTAGAGAGTCAAATAACTGTAATCTTGAATGTGACCTTCAAACCTGCTTTCAAGGCTAAACCAAAGTCAACTTAAATTTTTTAAATAGAAAACTTAAAAATTATCGATTTTTAATGATTTTTCAATCATTTAACCATCATTTCTGATGAACAATTTTTTTTCAAACAACGCATTTCTCATGGTACACATTGATTTACCCTAATGTTGACGGTAACTAAATCAGTCTAAAAAAATTTTTCATCAATGACATTAGCGTTACGCAATGTGCACCACGAGGAGGTTGGTCGTCTGAATTGACTAAAAAATCATTAAAAATCAATTATTCTAAAGTTTAAAACCTGCCTGAATATCCTTCATAAATTTAAGTGCTAAAAAGTTTTTTTTCATACAAAACATATATATTTATATATATATATATATATATATATATATATATATATATATATATATATATATATATATATACATATATATATATATATATATATATATATATGTATATACATATATATATATATATATATCAAGAAAAAAAATATATATATACTTATATATACATATGTACATACATATATATATAATATATATATATATATTTTTTTTTTCTTGTTAAATACAAATTTGCAATAAAATAGTATAGGTTTCAATTCGGTGTGGACTGGAAAATCGAAAGTGATAGTTATTTGACTCTCACAAACCTTTAAACATTTGTCTGAAACATTAATCACTATCTTACATAGTTCTCGAGATATTACCCTGGAGAAATTAAAATAGAACAACTTATATGAATATATAAATATATATATATATATATATATATATATATATATATATATATATATATATATATATATATATATATATATATATATATATATATATATATATATATATATTGTGGATTTAAATAATTATAATAATTATAAATAATATAATAAGCTAACTTATATGATATTTATGACTTATGACATAAGTTCTCAAGTCAACAGTTTTTAAATCTTTTAATAATTAACTTCTATATATCATAACTATATACATATTTGTTAATAAACAGAGATAAGTGTATTGTTATTGTTGTTGTTTATGTAACAAAACCAAACTGGAACTTTTAATCACTATAATCCATTTATTTATCAAGATGTTTATAAGGTAATAATATAACTAAAACAAACTACCATTAATACTTTATACGCTACTGTCCAAAAATATTGCACATCAACTTCAATAATTACTCAAAAATAGTAGAAAACTATCGAAACAACAATTTCATTTCATTGTAAAAAGTACTTAGAATTGTACCGGTAGAAACTGAAAAAGATAGCGATTTGATAGAGAAGAGAAGTTTCAGATATAGTATAACTCAAAATCGCAATTTTTTGTCACTTCCGTTGGTATAATATAACCGAAAGGCAACCATATTAACAATAGATGTAAATAGACGTTAGTTTTCAAAAAAACAATTAAACATAAAAAGTATTTAAAGAAATTAATAATACATCCACATAAAAATTAAAAAGATAGTGGGAGATCGTATGCATTCCAATACCATAACATCTCAAGTAGCTCAGAGGCAGAGCATTGGTCTAGAATGCCAGAGGTCGTGGGTTCGATTCCCGTCCTAGATGTGTATGACCCGTATTTATAGTCAGCCCGGTCTTAAGCGTAAGTTAAGCATGATCTTAAGGCAGCGTGTTTACTTAAAAGTTTGATCTTCGCTAAGATATGTGTGGTTGGACAAATATTCATAACTATAGATTAAACCGATATTAAGAATTGAAAACTGTTGATATATTCACAGTCAAATAAGACCACCTTATTATAACATTACTCTTATTAAAAAAAGGATTTTCTTTAAGTCAGCATTTTTGTAGACTAAGGACAAGCTTAATAACTTTGCAGTGAAAAAATTAGTGAAGATAATGAATTTTTGGAGTTTATATAATAACAATATTGATCATAATATTGATAACAAGTTTGATTCTGACGATGAAGACATAATGATACATATTTCTAAACGCTACATTCGTGACGTACAAGATCCTTTTCATTTTTATTTAGACATCGAATTTAAAAAAAAATTTTCGATTCGACAAAATCAGTATTTTATTGGGAATATTACCACTAATAGAACATAATTTAGATAAAGCCAATCGTCGCGTATTACCTATTCCACTAGTGTATTACATGAGAGTATCGCTTCAAAATTTTAAGAAAATACTTTTTTTCTACTGAAGTATAATTTTTAACCCGACTTCAAAAAGGAGGATGGTTCTCAATTCGTCTGTATTTTTTTTTTTTTACTTTTATATTTGCCCGTTATTTTTTTATTTTTTATTTTCAAAAATAATTTGTTTAGCTCGCTACTTTTCTGTACGGTTTTATGAAGTCTGTTTGTTTAAATTTGTAGAATAATGTTCAGCATCACTGAAAATAATATGATACATTTCTCAGCCAATCAGATTATCGGATACATGATAATTATTACGGAAATTGACGCACAAAGTAAGATGATCTCAAGATTTTTCTTACTAAAGTTAATCTTAAACCGAATAAGAACATGCTTGAAACCATCGTCGATGATCTAAATGTATATCTATGTATATCTATGAAATTCATCATGTTTTAAAGCCAATAAGACGGTCTTCATGAAGGTAAGCTTAAGCTCAACAGTGGACTATGAATACGGGCCTATGATTTTCCATATCAAGCATTTGATTTCAAAGATTGAAATTAAAGTATATTTAAATTTTTACACCAGTAGTGTAGATTTAACACATTATCAGTGTGAAAGGTTAAACAATGAGAGGTATGAGGTTAAATTTCATTGTTTATTGTAGATATTGTATATATTGTTGCATTTTAAAATGTTTACGTGCATAAAACTAAAATGTTTTAATATCAAACACACATATAAATGTCACAATATTAGATTTTCCTGTTTAAATTCATACCGCACACAATACGATATATATATATATATATATATATATATATATATATATATATATATATATATATATATATAACCATGCATTACTCACCACTATTGTTCACCTTAAAAAAGGTACGTAAATTTTGATATCATACCTTACCTGATAGCTTTTAGTTATACCTAATAAATAGTTAGTTAAAGTTGTTCATGTTTCATTGTATAGATACTAAGCCTACTATCATTTATTCAAATCATTATTGTGTGGTTTATTTATAGTTGTAAGTATACAGTAAAACCCGTTTATATCTCGAGAATGTCAAAATATATTTAACTAGTTATATTGACTGCATTCCAAAGTTTCTCTTTCTAATCTCTTTTCAAATAATCTCATTGGTTATGTATGAACAACAGATGCATCTACTGTACTGCCGTGATTAGGTAAAATGCAGTAAACTTCTATTAATGTATTTTATTAATTTTGATTCTAATAGATTTTTCCGATGATTCACTATATATCAATTAAAAAATGATTCATTAACAACGTTATTTCAACAAGCTAATAATTTTGTCAAATATTTCCAATTCGTTACATATCTATACTAATATAATAAAGCTGAAGAGTTTTTTGTTTTTTTGAACGCGATAATCTCTGGAACTGCCATGAACTGTCTGATTTGAAAAATTCTTTTTGTGTATGATAGCCACATTGATGAGGAAAAATAGGCAATCTAGCATTACGCTACAACTCTTAGTTAGCGTTAAATATTGGTATTTGTAAAGTAAGTCGGAAGAAAAATTATATTCAAAAATTTTTGTTGATTTTGTCATTTCCACAGAAACTTAAAACTTTGTTTCAATTTTGAATTGTCAACTTTGATTGTCGATAGTAAATATAAAATATAATAGCACAATATGAATCGTTATATAATGCGGACGAAGTCGCGGCGGATAGCTGTCTTAAATATAAAAGCAGTCAATTGATTTAAATAAAAAAGGAGTAGTTTTCAAACTGTACTGATTTTAAGCACTGAAAAATAGAAGTTCTGCTTTTATGCTCTTCATTAACTGTTGGGATTGTAGTTTTTCCAAATAATAATATTAGTGGTAAATATACTTATGTTTAAAATAAAAATTTTATTTCTTAATTTTAGCGATTATAATTCAATTTATCGTAGTTTGCGCCCTTTGTAATCTTTAAGTGTTTACTTCTTTCTGCATTACTGCATTTTCCCTTTGACAAAATAATACATATAAATAATAAAAACAATGAAAAATTTCATGACTTAACTATAATATCAAAAGAGCTTAAGCAAAAATTAAATTTAGATAACTCGTCCGAAAATGGGAATTAACGCTAGTCCTTTTTTCGATTTCTTTAAATTTTTCGATTAATGACTCTTAACATGGTTTTTTTTTTGGTAAAATTTTGCGTTCCTTAAGAATTATAAAGCTACGTATAGAAAATGCAAAACCAAATCGATCAAACGTACGCTCCTGGTAAAAAAAAATGAATAGTGAAATATAAACGTTCGCCCTTACCCATATAAACTCATAGCTTATGTGGGTTTATAGAAGCACACCAAATTGTAAGAAAAAATGAATACGATTAATATCCAAACCTGTTTCCATATTTGCATTATTGAAATCTGGTGTTGCTGGATTTTGTATACATTTTTGTATATTATTCGAATAAAAATAAAACAAAAATCGTATTTATTTATAACTCTTGCATTGGATTGTTGACTTTATGAACAAAAAGTATGAAATAACAGTAAGTTAGTAATTTTCTTCCTAAACTTTTCATTCAAAATAATTATACTTCTATAAAATTTAAAAAAGATAGTTTTTAAATTGGTATCGATAAGTATTCAAATACATTTAATATTCAAAGTATAGATGTTAATTAAAAATTTTTATTATTTCTATTAAATAAACTCGACTATAAAGAAACTTCTCCGTATGAAACAAATATTATTTTAAATATATCTATCTACTTAGTACCTGTAAAGTTCATTTTTTATATTCATAATAATTTATAGCATTATTTTATAATCTCATTTTAAAAGTTTCGTATACCTTCAAAGTAAAATAAGTTTTAAATATTAACTCTAGTTATTAAATATACGTAAAACGAACGATATAAAAATGGATTTTTCAATTATTATTTTTGTAGGCATTGAATGTTTGTAGGTATTTTTTATTTACATGTGAAGTGTTCGACTGACCATGGAGTCAGGGTAGCGTTTGCTACCCGAGCCTGCGCTTGCGTGATCCTTCAAGGCTTACTACATACACGTAAGATAGTTTAAACACGGTGAAGGAGGAAGGAAGAAGAGCAGAAATAGATCGACGAAGATGGTTTATATCAAACAACAAAGAACGCTATCAGTTTATCTCAAAGGGATTCGTATGCCTGCAAAGTTCCGAGCAGCTCGATCACGCGAACAGTACCAAGCTCGACTAGATACTAAAGCTCAAGATCAAGTGCTTATGCAAAATAATCGAACAGAAAATAGGGAATTTTCGGAAAAAGTCGTGATATAAAGCCAATATTCTCAAACATGTATCTATATTTATAATTTTTTACTGTTATATAGCCGAGAACCTAGGTTCTTGGAAGGCTATTGTTGAAGAGCTATTGTAATTGTTTAAGTTTATCCAACAACATCCAGTTTAACAATTAACCTAAGTAAAGAAATATTATTGAAATGATATAGTTACTATTAACTCTTTATTGAATAATTTTCCCGATTAATTTTGTATGTGTAGCTATACTAAACTACAACAAATGAAACATATATAACAAGCCTCTCAACTGATTGGATACTTTTTTTACATAATTTTATTTTACGACGCTCGACTCCTGGCTCATTTGTGACTACAATATGGATTAATTATAATTGTTTCAAAAATTGACATGTTTCCACAAATTTGAGGGTGGTCATTATTTTCTGTTCCTTATCTGATAAAAATTCTTCCAAGGTATTGATGTTATAGAATAGTTGGTTTCTAGGCATCAAGTACAATGGACAAGTCTAGAAGAATATGAATCACGGTTAGCTGACAATTAAAAATATAACATTTTGGGAGATGTTACTTTTTCAAAAGGTATTGGTGGGTCATTTTTGTATGTCCTGTCCTAATACGAAATAGAATTACTTCTTCGCGTCGAGTTTCTTAACGATGTAGTCTAGTTTTCTAAAATTATCTTGTTGTGATGATATCCGATGTAATTTGATTTATATGGCTCTGATCCATGCTGTTAGTGCGGCGGCGCGCCGCTTGGTCAACGTGTTCATTTCCCCTTATTTCAAAGTGACCTTGGATCCACATAAATTGGACAACTGGATACTGTATGTTATAATTTACTCTGTATACATTATTATATGGTAGCAAGCCATTATACTATGAATACAAAAACTATACAGTAGCAAATTTTAAAGATAATCATATTCTATTAAATATTTTCGATCAATATTAATAATTAAAAATCGTAATTACATACAACCTTTACTTTAGAATTTACCTTTATGTACCTATATATTAATGTCAATATTTTGCCACTGAAAGTAAAGTAAGCTTTTATATGAATTCATCCATTTTGTTTGTTTAAATGTTATGTCTCATCATGGTAAATTAGTATAATTTCTACAGTTTATAATTACTATTTGTTTTATTGCGTAAAATATATCCTTTCAAATTGAGTACTAGCTATAAGACTTATTTAAATAAAACAACAAGAAAATTAAACAAGTGAAAATAACAACTGCACTGAATGCTAGTCCGGTTTCACCCATTCACGTCCATTGTTTAATCAGGAGGTTGCTGATTCGATTCCCAACGGCAGTAGTTTGTCAATTAAATTAATTTAAAAACAAAAGTTAATGGGGCGGTTAATTAACTCAACTGTCGGTATGAAGGTTTTCGGCATTTTCCTTACACAAACGCCAGATGATATCTGCTTAGTTCCTTTCTATCAAAGTCGACTGCAATCGTACAATCGACCAAATCCTAGATAGCCTAGAAAGGCCTCCTTGCCAGGCTTTTACCTTCCCTTTGCTAATAGTACTACTACTAGCTCTGGAACGCACATGCAAAATGTCAGCCCATTATCTCTTTTCGTTTTTCGTATTTCGTTTTGAGTTTTTGTGTTACCAGATAGACAAACGAACGAACGGGCACGCGGATATGCGGAAATGGATTAATTAGGGTTTTATTCATTCGATTCTTGGGGAAATATTTCGATTCAGAAATGGTTAGTTTATCTACCATGAACATCTCTTATCCGAAACATTTGTTCGAAGACCGAAAGAATAAGGCACTAATCAATAATATAAGTTTGAAAAAGAACGATACGTTTATGGTCATGTGAAACCAGTCCAAGTGGCCGAACGGTCTAAGGCGCTATGTCTACGCAGTATGCCTACTTGGAAACTGGAAGGTTATGGGTTTAAATCCCTACATTGGCAGTTTGTCAATTATTAAGAAAAAAATGGGGCTGAATAGTTGCAGCCTCATATCCTACCAATTTCTGGTCTATCCACAAAAATTCCTTTCATTCCAGTCACATCCTCACATCCTTAAGCATCACAATGGACCTTATGGTCGAAGTGTAGCTCGTCCAAGGCAGCCTCTACAATTTACCTATCAATCTATCTTTCTCTTTTTTAGTATACTAACGCTTCTTCTGTGGATCGTGCTTGTCATACCTCTCAGAAGGCTACGGGACATGTTCATAATTTTCTTCATACCAATAGTAAAACCATTTCAAAATTAGCTGGTCAAAAAAAAATCCGAAAGAATGAAATGAGATACTGAAATAATATCAATAAAGATTTATTCTCGAACTAGTAACGTTATTCGTAAGGATAATTACCTGTAACAAGCTTTAAAATATGATGGAAAAAGCTACATAACTATTACAAAATCATAAACTTTTTTATATCGTGACGTATCTAAAATGTTCGTGACGTAACTAAGTAAGACATGTATGTTTATAAACAAGGCCGTAATCATATTGGAGTGCTATGGGCTATTCCCTCACATTCTCTTTATAGAGTAACTTGGCATTTTGCTTAGGCCGATTTTGCAAGGTAGCATTGCACATTACATGCATAATCGTATCTGCACTCTTATATTATGCTTATCAAGATAGTGCAAGATCAAAATTTCTTCCTCAATTATCATAAATTTTCGACTAATTTCGACTAATAAAAGTTTCTTCAGTGAACTGCTCAGAGTAAAATCTTCGTTGCAATGAGTGCAACAATAATTATCTGTCTGGCGTTTGCATGCTGAGTTTACACAGGAAAGTATTAGGAAAACAAAAATATTATAGACCAGAGCCAAATCAAAGAGCAAAATCTGTCGAAAAGTGGTTTCATGCTGAACATAATACAAAAAATATTTTTTTTAATAGGGGAACTTGTCCCCACCCCCGCCCTGAAATATAATCTTGGCTACGTTCTTGTATATGCACGGTATACAAATGAGCTAAATAAACTATTGTTATGTTAATAAGTATTACTAACAGCAGTACATAATATTTATCGTACAAAATCTACGCGTATTCATAAATATTTTTTTAAAAATATTACTCTTTAAACAAAACGAAAAAAAAAAAGTTAATAAATAAATAAATAAATAACAAAAAGCACGATTTTCCTATGTACGAAACATCGTGTGCAAGCATAGGTAGATATAGGCAAACAGGTATGTATAATAATAATCAATTCAAAAATAATGTAAATGTGAAACAAAACTTTTTTTCTAATGATTGCGTGATTTAATTATTTAATTTATTGTTTAATAATAAAATTACAAATTCATTTATAATCATAATAATACAATAATTTCAATTCATTTTGTTAATGTGATTATATTTTTGTAAAGTTTTTTTTTTTTTATCGAATTGTTTATAGCCAATTGATTTACAAAAAAATAAATGCTATAAATTGAATATTAATTTGAACTTCGTTTTTTATTTTATTTTTTAATTACTTATAGTCTAGAAGAAATTAGCAAGTACCGGAATCTAATCGGGAAAATTTTTTCTACGTAATTCTATTCAATAAATTATGTGAACCGTGTTAGTTCGGTAAAATGAAAGAAATAGTTAATGAAAAGAGACAAATACGGGTAAGTAATAGTAAAAAAATCAGTGACTAATATAATAACTAGTCAAAATAACAACTAACTGAGCTAATTGCTTTTACACCCGGTATATACAGAGTTTAGGAAAAAATTTTGTATACAAGTTGTTTATTTTCAAAAAAGGAACATGTTTTGCCTTCAAATTTTTGTTCTATCTCTTACAGTTTTAAAGATAGCAAGTTTTGTCCATTTTGCCCAAACATGAACCAATTTTGCCCATTCAGAACTTGACCTTATTTTTTATCTCTAGAGCACATATAAACACATATCAGCTCGTTAACTTTTTCGTTTTTGAGTTATCGTGTCGACGGACAGACGGACAGACACATTTGTAGAAATTGACTAATTAGGTCATTTAATGAACAATAACCAAATTTTTTTTTCTGCGATCATGATTTTCAACTCTTACAAAAACGGACCCAAACTTAATATACCATGATACACCGGTTAGATAGATAGATAGTACCGTCTGCCCTGAACAGGCTACACTTCGACCATGTGCTCCATTGAGATGCCTAAAGATGTGAGGATGTGAGTGGAGTAGAAGGAATTTTTTTGTGTAGACTCGGAACTGGTAGGATGTGCGGATGCAGCCGACTCTGATAGGAACTATGCGGATATTCATCTGGAGTTCGTGAAGGAAACTGCAGAAAAAACCTTCACAAGCATAGCCGGTTACTTCGTTCTTGACCATACGCGGACAGATTAGTCAATTAACCGCCTCTTTTTTTTCTTAATACTTGACAAACTACCGATGTCGGGATTCAAACCCATAACCTCCCAGTTCCAAGTAGACATGATGATACACCGGTTATAAAAATTCTATTACTTTTGATATTTTATACAGTTTTGAACGTTTTGACTTACTTTTATTGACTCCAAATTATCAATATCGCGATTTTTCGAGCTTTAAAAATTCATATCTCGCAAAAATATTTTGCACAAAGTTATAAGATTGCTAGAACAATTTGCTTAAACAGTTTCCGGTACTCCTACGCTGATTCCTCCTAGACTAATAATTTTGAAAATTTAATGTTGCTTGAAAAGATAAATCGATATTCTACTAGTATTCAATACCGTATTGGAGTTTCAAACATGGGTATCGGCATTGAAAATTTTCCAATTACAGTTGTTTAATACCTTTAGATAGTAAGGAGCCAATTTAAATGCCACATAAAATACCACTCATTGTATACCAAAGTAATTGTCTCTTTTGAGATATTTTTTAATGGATATGGACTGATCCCTCTGTTTGAAGCTTTAGATTACATGATATATGGATTGCAACGAAACAAGATGGACGATTCATGACGTTTAATATTCATGTATGGATCTACGAGATTTCATTCTATATTCAGACCCTTTTTCAAATACGGATCATATATATTGAATTGAATAGAAATTGGATAAACATTTAATGCGATTACGATTCTTCATGTAAGATATAATTCTAGAAAGTTAACTATACAAAAAAACTTAAATACTGAAAATGAACAGATTATGTGTTTAAATAAGAAAAATAATAATTGTTTAAACTCATTTCACATGGTTTTATTGTAATCTAAGAATACTAAAATGGTATATTAAACGATACCGTTAGTAGTTGTTAGTTGAAATTGAAATCCAGTAATAATAATTCCTTAATGAGGGAATGATTAATTTAACAAGGAAGTAAATTAGTAGGAAGTTTTATGATAATCTGATTATAAAATGGTACGTCACGTAGTTTTACTCACCAATAAATAAATTTTGTGTGTAATTTATTATACAACGATAACTGAAAATTGTGCAACCGATAAATTATGTATTTAAAACCTTAAGGTATTTAAGTTAATGACCAATATAATTTTACCCTTTCTTCTCATACCATTTATTTTAGGATTATATTGGTTTGTGTTAAGTTTGTATTAAAAATCCTGTTTTTTTTTTTTATGTATGCAAAATTAATTATATAATTAATTTTAAAACAATTTCACTATGGCTTAATTTTTATATACCTACATAACATTTCATACTCAGTTTATCAAAAAACTTATGTAATATTTGTTTATTTGTGTATACTTTCGTGTCAACATAACTATGTTTGTCCAAATTCCTTTCGGTTACGTATGACAAACTGTAGAAGACTATAGCGTATACTCCGACAAATTTCATTGTCATTGAATTTATTAATTAAATTAAATACTGATATGAAAAATTAACTCGTCAACCAGGAATCGAACCTCGGGCCTCTGGATAACTCTGGATAATAAAAAACTTATGATTTTCTTCTTATGTTTGTAAAAATAATAAATTGTAGAAAAAACAAGTTAAAACAACAAACTGAATTAATTGCGCAAATACCCGACATAAAAGTTGTTTATTATTAAAAAAAAAACTTTTTGTTTCTTTTAACTTTTGTTCCATCTCTTGCGGTTTCAAAGAAAGTTTTGCCCATTTTGCCCATTCACAAACTTGATGTTAATGTTTAGTTCTAAAACACATTTACGAAATTTCAACTAGCTATCGTGTTTATGGATGGACAACTTTGTGTAAATGAACTAATTAGGTCATTTTATGAACACCTATCCCAAATTGTTTATATATATATATATATATATATATATATATATATATATATATATATATATATATATATATATACATATATATATATACATATCTAGCGGTTAAAGTTAATTAAGATCTGATTCCAGTATGTATTTGTTATGAGGAAATTCGCCAAAGAAATTTCTGGATAACATGTGTTAATATGTATCATTAAATATGTACTGACTAATTTGTCCGTTTTCTCGCAGCTATAGATTTATTTATCATTGTATAATAATTAGTTTAACACTATTAGAGGACAAATACTGCCTTTGTACACAAGTAAGTAGGTTTTAACTTTGCAGTAACCCTTAAGTATTAAGTTCAACATAATGTATAATAATAATTACATATTACATCAAAGTTCATGATGCATTATTAACTATTGATTATTTCAATTTCAATATGAATTATGTACGAGTTATATTATAGTTATATTATATGAAAATTTTAATATGAAATTTTAAAACTAAAATATAATTATTTATAATATACTAATGTAAATTATATGTGACTGGATAAAAGCTATTATTGAGCAATAAAATTTATATTTTAATATTATCCATCCATCCTTCTTCATATTTGTGACTATTTTATGTCAATATTAAATGTATATTATTATATACTGTATGAGTAATGAAACATTAGGCATCACTGTCTGTCAATGATAAAATAATATGTGACCTTTTGTATATTGTCCTATATTGGTCCAATTTCCTAGGTTTCATTAAGGCAAATTTTAAGAATACATAGTGTTACGAAAATGAAGTGAGATCATTGTTGAAATATAATTTATCAAAATTTTGCAATGTGTATACTGGAATATAGCACATATCGAGGATATTATAGGGGATAAATAGGGGATATTAAGTTTATATATTACTTTGTTACGGTTGAAAATATTTATCTAAAAAGAAGTTTTAGTTTAGGTGATTAATAAAGTGACCTAATTAGTTCATTTCTGCATGTCTGCCTGCCTGTCTGTTTCTGCACCTCTCCCGTACCAATGAACACGATGACTCAAAAACGAAACGAGATAACGAGCTTTAACGAAAAAATTGTTTGTATGTGCTCTAGATCTTAAAAGTAAGGTCAAATACATGAATGGGCAAAATCAGATCGAGCATTCTCCCGTCAGAAAAAAAAATCCATTTTTGAAAACGTAAAAGATATTCCTTTTCAAAAAGTAATAAATAATATCTTTTGTTTGAAACCATTTTTCATAAACAAAATAGTTTAAAACCAAAAAATGATCCTTTTTTTTAAAATAATAACTTTTTTGAAATTTTGTTTCATATACTAAATAAGTGTTGCCACAATTTCAGCTCTAAACTAAAAAAGACAGTTCACACATCAATAATCAACTACTCAATATATACCGTGCATTAAAGTAATTAACTGAAATACTTATTATTTTCACTTTCTCTTTCTAAGTTTACGTTTAGACAGTCTATTTGACCAGCTGATTTCCCAAAAAATCAGATTTTCCATTTTTTTCATCAACATATCCTTTACCTATTTTAAACCCTTGTGTTAATCCTGTGACAAAAATTAAATCTAACACGAATTTACACATTGATTAGTAGATAAATTCGATAAAAAACCGAAATAATATATTTAAAAATAACTTAAACAAAAAAATGTATAATGTGATTAACTAGTGATAAATCCATACTACTATATAAATGCGAAAGTATCTCTGTTTGCAACCTCATCACGTCTAAAGAGACGAACAGATCGTAATGAAATTTGGCAAGGCGATAGATTATATCCTGGGGAAGAACATAGGCTATCTTTTATCTCAAAAAATAATCTTGCAGGGGGTGAACAAAAATACATATAGTTAAACATAGAATCTGCTCCTTTTTTCGAATCGACTCCTTTGGAGTCGGATCGAAAATTTTTGTTGATTTTATCATTTACACAGAAACAATACTTCTAAAAAATAACTAAAATTATTTTATTAAAATTTTGTTTCAATTTTGAAATATCAACTTTGATTATCGTTTTTATAGTAACTATAAACTATAATAGCACACTTTAGGATTATTTTTATTATTTTCAATACATATATATTTAGCTTTCATATAAATGCGGACGAAGTCGTGGGAAACTCAAAAATAACAATATATGTACATATATATTTAAAAATTTTTGCTTAGGTGAACTTAAATTGACACAAGAATACGCAATTATTTTTTTATTTTTTAGTGCATTTTTTGTTTTAGAATATTTGATTTTTGAAGTCGGGTTTCCATTTGTCAAAATATTTTTGTCAAAATATAATCACTTAAACATTGATAAATTCAACCAATCACACTGAACGCATAGTGTAAGGAGGCGTGGCTTCAACAGTAGAGCGGGGCGCTTTACCTTTTAAAGGCTCGCAGGCGGTAAAAGGCCCCGTCTCATTACACTATGCGCTCTGTGATTGGTTGAATTTAGAAATGTTTAATGGATTATATCTTAAAAAATAAGCGTCAAATCGAAAAACTTTATTATACTTTTTGTTTGACTCTACACCGTGGTATATTTTTCTTGAATTAATTTGAGAACACCATATATATACAACGTTGTCAAATTAACAAAACAATACGAACTTTTAAAATAAATCTGTTTTTAATAAACATTATTCAACAGCAACAAACATGTCTGTAATGATCCAGGATCCTTAAATTGATCGCATACCATAACCGTAGTCTTACATATTGTAAACCTAAAATTTTAACACTAGTACCAAATTATCAAAGACACACTTTTTACATACAATATATATAATAACATAATATAAACTGTATTAAGTATATGCAGTATAATATTATACTATGTTATTTAATTATATAATTTATTTAAAAACTAATAATTTTGATAATATATAATAGACTATTGAGGTAGGTGAATAACATATAACTAGTGTACACTGTGTACAGTTAAACAGCGCATACATAGATTAAACAACCCTTCTTCACCCCCTATGGCTTCTACACTACAACAACCCAACCTAACATATAATAATAAATAAATTGAAAAAAGATAAATACATTTGTAATATTACTATATGATATTAAAACCACTTGAAAACCATTATTGAAAGTGACAGTAGGTTGGGCTTGTAATAAATTGATTCTCAGTCACGCACCCCTTTTAACTTGAATATTACTTTAATATATATACCAACCACCAATTTGTGTACTGTATGTCACAATAAACGATTACAAGACGTTAATAAGAGTAGGTTAAACGAATCCAAACAGCAATTACTGTCAATCAATGAAAATTATTTATGTCTCGTCATAGGTTTAAAAATCTAGCTTAAGATCATCATTTTAACATCTATATAAATCTTACATATTTTGGCTGCCGATTGAAGTCAAGACCTTTGGCATTCCTGAGCAGTGCTCTGCCAGCTGGGCTACTCGAATTATGTGGTAGAATGAATTATATAATTTCTCACTATCTGTAAGTTGAGGTTTGTTATATAAATATATGTGTTTAACTATATTTGTAAACGTTTGTTGCAATATAACCAATAACCATCCATTGTTCGTATAGTTGCCTTTCGGTTATATTATACTCTCGAAGGTGACTAACGTTTACTTAATTTGACATTTTAATACTATATCTGAACATTTGTAACATTATGATATGAAAAATCCTATACATCTTAGCTGGGATTGCGCCCAAGAACTCTGGCATTCCAAACCAGTTCTCTGGCAACTAAACTACGCAGATGCTAGGGTAGAGCGTGTATAATTTCTCACTATCTAGTAAATATGTGTTTTTATTACTTGTTATTGGTCTATTTACATATATTTAACTGATTTTGTAATGGACGACCACAAAAGTTTACAAACAAAGTTTGTAAACAAAAAGTTTACACTTTAATATATGTAAATAACTTCAGTTTAGATAATTATAATACAATTGTTTACGGACCTTTTGAGATACATGTTTTTTCGCTTTTTCAATGTCATATTCGCATGTACTCTTTGGCATGTATTATCCTTCTATTTCCTAAGTCTATTATTAGTTTAAAAATATTATGCAAGCACAAAATGGTCTGGAAAATGGTTTTATTCAACTAAGTATACATTCTGGAAAAACAAAAAACTATTGGTAAATTTTTTATTGGTATATATATATATATATATATATATATATATATATATATATATATATATATATATATATATATATATATATATATAAACCGGATGTGAAAAGAGGATACCATGTCTCTCCAAGATAATTATTAATATTTGTTTAAACCATTCTGTAAATAATCTATTATTTGGCTGGCATACATTATAATTACACGTATATTGGTAAATTTATTCAATTTACTAGATTTAACTAAAAATATTATATAATAAATTGTAAAAATATCAGAATATTTTAAATAAATACCCAAAAAAAAAACAACATTGTTATTATTATTTTATACACTCATATACGATATGTTAATAAATGGTTAATTTTCACTTGTAATAGATTATTGATAATATTTGTATTTAGTTTGTACTCAATTGTTTATGAATATATTTACCCGACATGGGATTAAATGTATTTTTGATATTTGCATAATATGCAGATGTAGTATTTTTTATATAATAATATTTTTTATTTCAATTATTTTTGTATAAAAAAAATAGACAATAATTTTTTATAAAAAAAAAGCTTTTATTTAATAAACTAAATAGTGCTAGTATTAATAGAATCGTATTAACGAGTCATCAAGCAAGGGCTAGTGAAAGCTTTTATATATAGTAACATTAGTGACTAGGAGAAAAATTTTATTTTCTACTTTTTAGTTGATTAAATCAAAAAGTGCTTCTTATTAGAAAAAAATTTTTACGTTATTTTCAACTTTTTACTCTATTAAATTTATTTGCTTTTGTTTTAAGACTAAATTACTTCCACTTTTACTTTATTGCCAATATTTTTCTATTCTTTCAATAAATTTCTATTGCACGGAATATTTTTCAGTTCCATCTATACGGAACCATTATATTAGATACTAGCTGTTACCCGCCTGCTTTGCTAACTCTGAGCGTAACTTAATAGTTTATTGAATTTAAAAAAATAAGAATTGAATAGCTAAATACAAATTTGCATATTTCAAACTTATGTATAACGATTTATTGTATAATAATATAGATTATAGATTTTAAAGAAATATCATGAACAAAATTATTTGATAATAAATTTTACCCTCGGCTTCGCTCGCGTTTATGGTTATGTTTCCCGTCATCGTATCAAGATAAAATATATACCAGTTTTTAAGTCTAATCATAAGCTTTTAAACAAAATAAGCACTAAAATCGACCGAGTCGTTTTTGCGTGATGCTCGAACAAATAAACAAACACATATTTACAATTTTTTAATAGTATTGATAATATACTCGCCTAGCATTATCACGATCATAAATTTTGTTTTTATTTTTATATTTTTATTACTTTTAATTATCCATTCAAATATGACCCTGCCCAACCACCTAATCAGATGTCTGATTGGCTTTCGCCAGGAATCATAGTTAATAAATTTGCTGTCATTTTCCACACAACTTGAATATTAAAAGATCTATGGCCCAAAAAGGTAGGGTTTTTATTTATTCATTACGTTTCTGAGAAAATGTTTCGAATAAAAGTTGTTAGTATGTTTATAATGAACAACTTTTAGCAGAAGCTTTTTTTTCGAAAACCGAATGAACACTCCCGTTCATAAAAATTGAACCAGTTGAAAACATTCTAAGTGTTGGTGTATGTAATATTATACATATTTTTAGTAATATATACGCTTAGATTGTGCTTTACTGGTTCAATACAAATCAATTATAAAATTTTGAAAAAAGAACGATACTTTTGTGGTCATATGTATCTGCGTCTTTTGGACATCACTTCACACATTTGTACATCAGATATGCAACAAAATTATGTATACACGAGAGCACTGTATTTAATTTGCATAACATTTCATTATGCAAATAACAAAATATATTTTGGATATATATTTTTGGTATTATTTGTCAAAACAAAATTCCACAAAGTGACAGCTCAACACGATTAGTTGAGCATCTACTTTGCATTTTTACATTTTTCTATAAAAATAAAATTTGTATATTTTTTCATATTTAAATATTTGTAAATATGTAATATAACTAACTACTTAGTATATTAACCGACAGATATCTAAATAGGTTAAGAGGTCATTTTAATTGAAAGGTTCAATTGCTATATTATATTTATAATACACCTATTTATTATTATATAGCCCATTTAATATATATCAAGTTTTTTATAGTAGCAAATAAATTTATTAGAATAGAAACGTAATTGAAATATTAGACACTATCATGAAATGGGATACCATTATATTATTACTATTTTATGTCATTTAAAACTATAAAAATATATTTTTTTACAACAATGTAGCAATATCTATCAATGTAGTATAATATCCGTCACCAACCAAGTAGCCGCGCTTGTAAAAGTGTTGTGTGTACTTGGAACTGGAAGGTTAAGGGTTTGAATCCCGACATCGGCAGTTTTTAATTATTTTAAAAAAAAAGGGGGGGGGGGAAGGGTTAATTGACTAAACTATCGGTGTATGGACAAGAACGAAGTAACTGGTTATGCTAGTGAAGGTTTTCTGCAGTTTCCTTCAGAGTATCGGCATAGTTCCTACCGAAGCCGGCTGCAGCCGCCAATCCTACCAATTCCTAGTCTATACAAAAAAATTCCTTGTCCTCCACTCACATCCTCCCTCACAACCTTAGGCATCACTATGGACATTGCGGCCGAAGTGTGTCCCGTTCAGGACAGCCTCTAAAATATATCTATCTATCTATTTATTTATCTTTAATATCCGTCCATTATTTTATCGAAAACTATTCGCTGTATAAAACAATTTTGCAAACAATTATAAATTTAGGAAAAATAATTATTTAACAAAACCACTATATTTTAAAAATATTATATTGTTTTAAACAGCATTTTTGAAACAGTAAATTGCGTATTAGTACAGTTTCAAAAATTAAAATACTTACTAAATTCACAATCATGAACTACCGCAAATTAACGCTCAATACAATTACAAGTTTTTTGTTTTTATTACAAGCTATCTTTTAAACTTCTTTGCTGTTTAGTTGTAAGCGAGAGAAAGATGTTGCAATAAAAAAACTCGAACACACCTGTGTAAATCACGTGACCATGCGATATGGTATATGTTATGATATATGTCGTTCTATACAGATGAAGTTCATATATGTACCAGTGTACATATACTTATTTGAATGAAATTTTGATTAATATTGGAACCAGTAAGTAATTAAATTAAGTTTTTAAATAAATTTTAAAAAAATTTTTATATAATAAATTAAAAAGTAGAAGATAATAGACATAATGTTTTTTAAACAAGGTGTTTTTTAATGTATTAAAATGTAGAAATGAAATGTTTTTATTTTTTATATTATAATAAAAGCTTGTAAAAAAACATTTTATATGTCTATTATTTTTTACAAAATAAACTTATTTTCATTTACAAGATAGTTAAATTTAAAGCATTCATTAACGGTCATTGCGCAGTAAAAAAAAAAGAGGTAAATGGAAAGCAACTGTAGTTGACTCAATTACGAAACGGGTTTAATACGGTGAACCGTAGGAATTAGTTCTCTGAACCATTTAGATATTATATCCTTTATTTGATATATTAATCATCATTTTATTTCATGTGGTTTTGCATCCATTTACCCGAATTACGAACAAATTCCCTATCAGTATGAGTTGCAACTTGAATTAGTCACATCTATCTCTTCCTACATAGTTCAATTTCACTATAAACTCTGTTACATGATGTTCGCATACACTCCACTCAATATATACTTTCAATAAAACCATAACTGATTGCTTTGGTTTGATAACTATTTATACCTATCACAATAGAACATGTCACAAGCGAGAAGTGCTATTTATTTGCCTGTAAGTAGTATCGGCCAAATTACCTGGATTAGAGTATTATATTTTTACAGTTTGATGCACCGTCCCGAATAAATGGAGCTCTATTGTATCGATTCACTCTAAAATTGTATACATTCATATGTCGGTCGTATTGACCCAGAAATAATATTAATAATAATGATATTGAATAAATCTGTTGAAATACAATATATAGATACAGATATATACATACAATAGGGATATTATTTAGTAAATAGTTTTCTTACACTACACGACCATACAATATGTAAAATGAAAATTTAATAATAATATAGGACACTTCTTCGTCTTGAACTACATATAACAACAACAATAACATTCTGATATCCTAAATTTAGCTTCTATATGTATAGTCAGTAACAAAAGTTCAGCTACCTGTGTATTTATTTCAAAAATTTATTAATTGATCTTGTGCCTTAGTTATTCGTTTTTCGAAAAAATCCTCGAGATAAAAGTTGTTCATTATTTCTATAACAACAACTTTTATTCGAAACATTTTTCCGAAATCCAAATAAATAAGGCACAAATCAATTATAACATTTTAAAATGATAGCTCAACTTTTGACGCCAAGTATACATATAGAAATTTAATACAATAAGATTTCTCTGTTCTTGTCTGGTTGTATTGCTCCAAAAGGAGTAAATTTATAATATTATCTCTTTGGTATGTATATTGTGTGCATTATATATTTGGTTTGATGGTAGAATTGTATACTCAGACTGAGAGCCTAGGCATTCATATCATGACAAGTACAATATAGGAGACAGGCGAGACAACAACACATATTCTGATGACAATATACCTTTCTTAAATGTGGGCCAAGTAAATTTGATAAAATAGTACTGAAATTGTGTTGTGTACTATATAACCGTTATATAAAGTGCACTATTACTGTTTATTGAAATATCAAAATTGAATTTTTTCTTTTAAACCGATTATATTCTATTAAATACAATAGAAAATTTTTATTAAAATATACTTTCAAATATTGTACTCGAGTTTTCAGACGTGACTTAAGTAGGTTACCCCTTTTTTCTAAGTAACTGAGTTTGTACCAGATTTCAGTAAAATTTATGAGTATAGATTTCCACAACTATCTTAATTAGGTTTTCTTAAAAAAGGCAAAATCAAAGTGGATGGTGGATTTGTATACTTGTATACGCGTTAACAGTTATACTACTTTGGTGTGATTAACTATTTTAGAGAATCAATTCTAGATTCAATTTAAATAGTAAATCAATTTTTATAAAGACATCTTTTTACTATTATTCGTACTAGAGAGAATTTAACTTTTAAATTAAAATCAATACACTAGCCTAACATAAACTGCTTAGATTTTCTTAAAAAAGGAAAATCAAAGAGGATGTGTATACTTGTGTACACGCGTTAACAGTTATACTACCTTGGCGTGATTAACGATATAAGAGAATCTATTCTAGATTCAATTTAAAAAAATTTTTAAAGAAATCTTTTTACTGTTATTCGTACTAGAGAGAACTTAACTTATAAATTAATATCAATACACTAGGCTAACATAAACTGTTTGAGAGACCCCATGACGTAGAAGTTGTTAGAGCATGGTAAAATAACACTAGAATCAAAAACATAAAATACGAAAAAGTTATATTTAAATACGATAAAATACAAAGTTTTCGAAATAAAGTTTAGGGGTAGATGTAGGAGGTATACATCCATGCTACCAGTGTAAATCTAAATTTTCTGTAAAGGCTAATTTTTGGCACATTACGGGCTGATATGTCCCTTCATTCGCAATTTTTTTCAATGATATTTTTATTAAATAATATTAATAAATTCATAAATTTGCCTGTTCTTTATCTCTGCAATATTTGAAGAAATAAAACGATACATGATATTCTTTCCTCCTATCTTAACTGAAACTCGTTATAAATATAATAAATACTTTTTACGTATTAAATTTAAAAAAATGTTGTTTTTTGTGGGAATTATATCCAAAAACAATAAAAAACCAAAACTTTCAATTTCAGGTGTTAAATGGTTTTTAGAAAACTGTACTACGGTATATTATAAAGATAGCTGAAACGTAACGTAATATAAATATTACGTCATTTTTGTGCTATAAAGATGAAATTTAGCAGGGTTGCACATATTTATAAAGCCTAGGTATTACGCCTACGTGTAAGTGGAAATGAATAGGACTTTTTAAATTATTAGGGGTATATTTTGTATATTTTTTCGATAAAAAGATTCGTTTACGAAAGTATAAGCAATAAAATTAATTTCTGAATTTTATGTCATACTTACAATTTCATGTCATGTTTGTTGGAATTACATGGCCTTACCCTTAACGGACTAAACCGCTGAAAATTTCACTGCGAAGTAGGCGTTGCTAATGTACGTCTAACAGTTGAGTCATATCAGTTTTGACATGAAGTTGGGTCTTTTTTAAAAGTTTTTATTTATCTTGCAACGTATGTATGTATGTATGTATGTTCGGGTCAAATCTTGCAAGCTGAATTAGAACCACTTCCTCTTATCCTACGGAGTTGAATTTTTACATGTTGGTTCATTTCCGATAATAATGCATCTTTATGGTAAGCATGACAATAATCATCAAGGGAAGGGGGGGGGGGGTTAGTGGTAGGGGGAAACACAAAATTTGGTATATCTCTCTTAATATTGAAAAAATCGAAAAACACATAAGAAGTAAACTGTAGAAAATTAGTTTTACTATAAATAACTTGTTTTTAAAAATGTTTTTTTTAAATAGAAACTTATTTTTACTAATATTATTGCACATTTTTTTAACAAATATACTATACATCAATTAAATATTGAAATGAAAAATTTACTCATCAACCAGGAATCAAAACGCGGACCTCTGGATGTCTAGCCCAGTGTGGTTACCGCTACACCAAAGATGATACTGACGTATGACCCAATCTTCTCATATCATTAATAATATTATTTTTTTGTCAAATATCAATTTATTATTCATATATTACTATTTGTGTATACTTAGGCGTCACAATGACATGTTTATCTATATAGTATACAACAGTACTCTCATACTATGTCTTTCTTAACCTTAAGAGAATTGCACATAAGTATTGTATTGTGACGCCTAAATTAAAAGTATATACATACTTTACTTACAATTCTTTGCTACAACTCAAGTTTACAAATTGTGTGTGACCTAGTAATAATGTAAATTATTCAAAACTTTCTGCACTATACAGATATTGTATACAAATAGCAAATGATCTCAACTCAAAGTAAACTAAACTATATTATTACTATTGGAAAATATAAATTAACCTACAAATCATAACACCAAATGAATTTTACAGGATAGAATATTTTCCGCTACTCCTTTCCAATTCACTTGATTCCTCTACTATATCATCATCATATTATTGAATATAATATCACAAATTACACAAACAAAACTCTAATAATTTAAACAAAGTTTGGTTTGTTGAAGTCTTTGTTCAAGAAGTAGATAAGTCGTCCGTCCTTCGTATACACATATTTCAATCCCTATCAAATTACTTGTTTATATTTGGAAACTTATATATATATATATTTGTTGAGGTTCGTACATACTTCTTCAAAATTTTAATTTGATTATTATTATGATGAGTCAGATAGGCTGGTAATACAAGATGTCATAAGAGTGTGTGCTTCATCTATCAAAAAAATTCGCTGCTTCAACTTCTGCGAATTTGCTTAGAATACATAAATCACTCTCTAGCGGTCATAATTTTAGTGAGATCAAAATGAAATATCATATCAGATATGATTTTAGTATTTGCTTGGCCAATTTTATTACTAATTGGCATAGGTAAAGGGGAAAGAGGGGCATAGAGAAAGAAGAAAATACCAAATATAAAATATCTTTCTTAATATTAGAAACTCGAAAAATGTATAAAGAGTAAAGTTGTAGAAAATTATGTTTGTTACAATTCACTTCCCGATCATGTTTCTCAAACTCTAATGTGAACAGAGATATTTATAATTTTAACTTTCAATTGTAAATATTTCTGTAAATGTTAGTGTAACAGAAAAAATGATAAGAAACAAAATTATAGTAAAACTAATTACCTACAACTTTACTTTATATAAATTTTTCGATTTTTCGAATATTAAGGGAGATATGCCAAATTTTGTTTTCCTCCCGCCCTTTAAACCTCTCTTTTCCCCTTGTTTGATTTTACCCATTAACGAACTTGACCTTTCAAATAGCAAAAGCAATCATTTGAACGACAGTTGAAACTATTTTTGTATAATTAATTACGGCAAAAAATAATTCACTTTATTGTGGATGTTGTAAAATTTTATAAATGGATGATATCGGATTTTGTAGAATTTTATGAAAGTACGATATTTAGCACGTGAACGTTCTCAAAAATATTTTTAAATTTGGTCATTGTTGTATCAGATCATTTAATGACGACTGTTTCGTTGAAAGCTTTCACACTAATAGTGTGAAAATTTAACCACAAGAGGGCTTCTAGAGTGTATAGAGCGTCCAACTTCCACCCACCACACTAGACTTTATAATGTGTAAAGTAGTTCATAAGTTTTTTAAATCTAATCCCAATAAAATGTTGACTGAAATCTCAAATTCCGCCAGATGGCAGACTTATGGATGCTATATAAACTGACATAATATCATCCCTAGATGTGTAACAATCTGTATATACGTATTCTATGAACAGCTATTAAAGAGTTTCGTAGAAAATTATGATCTATCTAAGCACACATATATTGTTTTCGTAAATGAAAATATTTTCCCCTAATTTTCCAATTCACCAAGTATACAATAACTTAAGAAAACTTTCCCTGTATACCAATAATATGTCTTATATATATATATATATATATATATATATACATATATATATATATATATATATATATATATATATATATATATATAAATATATTGAATATATGCGGTATTTAATCAGCCTTTTATAAAATATATTGAATCAAAGGACATTTTAAATGTCGGCACTTTTGAATTAGTTTACAATAATTGGTAATTATATAGAGAGGGTTATTCAAGCGCTTCAAAACTATAAAGAAATTTTAATGGCAATTTTTAGTGTATTATTAAAAAATTATAATGAAATTCGTTTAAAATGAAAGGGGATTGATACTAGTCGTTTTTAATTGACGTCTTAGAAATATAATAATTTTGTGAAACAATTTGAAACTAAAGCTATGTAGGAAAACTGATCTTTATATTATAGTAATGGAAAAAGGTATCGTCTGTATATTTATATATCATATCATAATAAACGAATTCTGCTATATTTTGAGACGTGAGATGTTTTAACGAATGTTAGAAGTAATTTTCTCAATAAATTATAATGGCAAATTTACAAAGGTTTTGTACGCTTATAATAATGAAAATATATGATTGAAAAACAAAATGTAACAGAATTTCATAAGAAAGCACTTTATGCTGATTAAAATAATTAAAAATTAATTCTAACATTCATTTTTTTTTTTAAATTGAATTAAATAAAATGTATTTATATATGTATTTGTATAACAGTGTCTAATTTTTTAGCATAGTTGTGACAAGTTTATTATATAAAAAATTATATTTTCTCATAAGACTATGTAAAAATTTGATTTTTAACTTGCCAAAAATCAAATTTTTATCTTATATCATAGTTTATCACGGATGAACGTCTTTAAACGGATACAATATTCGTTGGTGCAATAGCTGCTTTATTTTATTTAATCTTTAGTTCATCAATTATTGCCTGTTAAAATAAAATTACGAGAAAAATATAGAAGATTTGTGCAACATATTTGGAAGGATTTTTCAAAGTCAATAATTTGGAAATGGTTGCCTTCACAAGTTAGTATATCGTTTGATTCCAATTTTCATATTTTGAATAATTCTGATAAATTCTATAATTTTTCTAAGCAATTATACAAACTGAAATTAAGCTGTTATTTGTTTGAATATGAAATTTAGGTCAACTTTTTTTACGATAATTATCAACCATACAGAATAGCCTCCATATATGATAATTTATTTTCTTTTAACATGTGTATGTTGTACTAATTAGCGATATCAGTCGTATGTGTTTGCCTACATAATTATTTTCAAATAATATCGGTTTTGATATTATCTAAAAGTAAATATACGTATTATAATATGATATAATATATATATACCATCGTTACAAAATAATTTATGCCTAATTTCAATTCAGATTATCATGTCATTTACCTTTTTTCTGTTAAATATATTTTAATTACAATAACAATATTTGAAAAAAATTTTGAGACGCATTGTAATTAATAGTCGATTTATGACATAATGTGGAAAACATGTTATATTTTCATAAAAACTAAAATTTACGTTGTTATTAGTGAGTAACGCACCAACAAGCAAAAAAAATTGTTATTGGAGCTGCGTCAACTTTCCCTAAAATAAATCCAGAGTACAGAAAAAATTTGCTCCTGATCAGATTAATACCTATCAAAATGACATTTCTTATTTTATATGCTTTTGGTATTTGAGAATTGGTCAAGGAGAAACAGGGGCTAAGATAAAAAATAAAACACTAAATATAGAATATCTCCTTGAATATTAGAAAAATCGAAAAATGTATAAGATGTAAAGTTGTAGAAAATCAACTGAACTACAATACCATTTATTCTAAAACTGTAATACAGAGATATTCAGATTTTTATTTTTCAATCTAAAAAATATCTCTCGTATTACCTTTAGCTGCGTTTTTCGTATTGCATTTGAAGTAACTTTTTTTAAGTTAATTTAATTTTTTTATGTACATTTGGAGCGAGACAATTGTTGAACCAATACATACCTGATATACAACACTACAATTTGTTTGAATTAAGTTTTTAAGAGGGCGTAATTTTCTGTTAAAAACTTCCAAATTGCATTACAAACTTCAAAGTTAGTTCATTAACCAAACATTCTTTCAAAAAACTTAAATTTTTAATTTTTAACAATCTTGTATCATCTTTGCAACAAACTTTCACTTACTTCTAACGATAATATCAATTTAATATTTTCAAAAAAAAAAACATGCAATTCTGATGACGCCTAATGATGGCACTCGAAATTGTGCCAAAAAATATAATAGTACAAATTTGAAAGAAGCGTTGACAAAACTTAAGAAACTGAATTTATTTATTTAGCTTAGAAAAATTTATATTTACAAAAAAACCTACACGCTTTTATTAGACAAACCACGAAAAATTTCAGTAAATGAAAGCGTATTTTAATTAAGAACATTTTTGGTCATATTTATTCAATTTATAAACAATAAAAAAGTAAAAAGAAATTTTTATCATTTATTTTGTAATTATTTTTATGTTTTCGTCAAAAACAAAAAAAACTATGAACGACAACATGTCTTAAACAAATAAATTAAAATATCATACGTAAATTGATTAGATCAATAATTTTAATTTACAAATTAAATATATTTAACGGCAACAAAATTATTGCATCAATGTCTGACTATTCAAATTGAATATGTCTAAACTTTATACCCTCATATTTTAATATTGAACATAAAACAACACTAAAATGAATACCATGTAAATTAAATTGTACCATATAGCAAATACACACATCGAAATGATATCTTGGAAACTACCCATTACATTGTGAATCCAACGAAATTTGTGTGTGTTTTGTTTTTTGGGCCAATTTACTATATAAGCTAATAGAAGTTTATAAAATCTACACCAAAATTAAAAAAAAAAATACACAATGGTCCCTGGATTTAAGAAGTCTATTTGAAAAGCCCTAAAGTTGTATTGTTTTATTAATTGCAACAGTATATTCAATTATATACGATAGATGTTACTCCTGGCGGAACAATATCCTGGATAAAGTAATTGCCTGGCATAGATACAAACTTGTGGTATAATAGAATCGAAAGTTAGTTTTTTTAAACTAATTCACCTCCCGAATCACTGTTAAAATGTGTGTGCATATTTTATCAACCATGTTCATCTACTATGAAAAGTTTTACTTAGACTACCACCTTCATTGTGTTTCATACTTCCAAAAACGGGACACATAATGATTTAAGTTGTAATACACTGCATCCCGAATATGGAAATGAGGAAACGCAAGTTCAGCTTTACATAAAAACCTTTACACTAAGAGGATAGTAATTAAGAAAAATTTTGAGGATACGCAGGAAAACTTCCAGCGTAATCAATTGTTATCTATAATTTAATTGTTTTTAGTAAAGTTAAATTAATGTTTACAATTGTTAACAACGCAGCGTTAATTTAATGCAAGTTGCGTATTTTAATAACCGGATTTCCATCATTTTTTCACGGAACACTAATCAGCAAACATAGCTTGCTTGCACTTGGCTGATTTTTTACTGAATAATCAGTAAATAGTATATATTTCATTGCTTTTGTTTGTGAACTTAACGACTGTTCACACATGGTTAGTATTGTGACCTCACAGTTATGTTATTCCAACGGAGGTATATCAGTTATGTTATACTACATTTACGGAATTTGACATTTAGGTCATATGTCTGAACATTGTTCACTTTTGTGAGATCAATATTTGATAGTGATTATGGATTTTATTCCCCAACCAACTTCTTAAACGTCATGAATATTTAAATTATTTTTTAATGTTTATATCAACAGTATTTCATAGCTATCCCAACGTTCCAACAATTCAAATGTATGCCTTGCATCTAAATAAAAAAAACCAGACACATTCCCTTTCATATAAATGTATTTTCTATGTGCGTACTTGCTATATGATTTAATGTACCATACACACAAAAATACAAATGTCACTATCTTTTTAAAATGATCACATTTTACGACAAACAAACAAACAAAAAAAGCATAAATGAGTATGATTTCTATCTATTTATCATTTGATATGACATATTTGGTTTTTACATGAATGTTTAGTTATTAGTAGTAAGTACACGCATTTTGTTGTAATTTTGTCCTTTTTTTTTGTTAATGTTGAATATATATGGTGACCACACATATCAGAGGCAAGCACCCCTATTTTAATATATTTAATACTACAATATTTTATAAAATATTTTGATTTTATCAATATACGCGCGTTCGTTATTATTAATTCATATCATTTGTTAGTTAGGGTTCCGTTTAAAATAATTGATCATGTTATGAAGTATCATGTTACCATTATTGTGAAAAATGTTTATTGTGTTGTAGTTGTTATATAATTATAAGTATACCAAAATGATGCAATTGATTACGCAAAAAAGATTAGAATTTATATTTACCAATTGTAATATATTGCCGCATATTTTCAATATCATTTAGAATCTAATGTACTATGGGTCACAGTGGTAGGGATCATTTTTCAAAACTTTATAGTTGATTTGTGCCTTATTCATTCGGTTCTTTGGGAAAATGTTCCAACTAAAGGTGGTAGTTTTTCTAATGAACATCTTTTATCCGAAGCATTTTATCGATAATCAAATGGATAATACACAAATCAATTAAAACATTTTGAAAAAATGAGCACTACTTTTGTGGTCCGAAAAGGTTTTTCACATGAACAATAATTAATAATATTTATAATTACGAAAATCAATTATACATTTCCACTGTAAAATTGTTTTATTAATATCTATAATACAAAATGGATATCAAACAAAATAAATGAGTTTATAAACTGTCAATATTTATAGTACATCTGATAAAAATGTTCGCAACCACTTCCATACAAACCAAATTGAGTTGTCGAAGACCTCTTTATTTGAATTCTCCAATAAGTCAAAATAATTGTTTACACTTTTTTTCGATTTTAATGGATTCCTTTTTCGAAAGGTACTATTTGGATGGCATTGTTTTGACTATTACTGACAGTGCTATTTCCATATTTTCACCATTTATCCGATTCATAGCCTCAGGCGTTCCTTTGTCATAGCTAACTATCATAGCTACAAGTCCGAGAGACCAAAGGGTTTTTCAGGATGATGAGCATCAAGCTGGTACTTTGTAAGTAGCTTCGTTTTGACGGTTTAATTTGACCGTTCATCCAAAGTTTACGAGCATGAAGTTATTTTTAAATTTAATTATAAGATAATAATCAAGTGAAGAACGAGGAAAAATTTTCGTCCTACAATTTCAATGGAATAGACTCCGAGTCTCCCATCCTCAATATTCAATGGCTTCCAGAAAATTACGATACCGTTTTCCATAATTTTATAATTAAAAAAATTGGGCATGTGGTTCAAACGGAGTTACTGACAAAGTACCAGCTTGATGCTCATCATCCTGAAAAAAACCCTTTGGTCTCCCGAACCATACCTTAAATTTGATCTAAAAATTTGTCCTAAATTTTGTATTATTGCATACCAAATTATTATTGCATACAGTTGTTAGATATTTTTTCCGATATCTAAGAATTATATCCTATTTTAAATTGTACGATTTTATATGCACGACCAACCATTATACCGGTTTAAATTTGCATTCTATTATCGTTTTGTCACACTATTTTTTGTATTTTTTTTTTATATTCCAACAAATCCTAAAAAGTGCATCATAAAATCTTGAATGTCATTTCTTTCTTTAAATATCAAGATAAAATATATGACCAAAACGGGGACAGGTGTTTTTAATAAGCATGTAGGCGTTTTAATATTTTAATTTAATGATATTGATTTTATTATATTATGGCATGCATAACGGAAGTTATAATCAATTTTATTATACTTTATTAGGGTATTAAAATAAGAGGGAGGGCAATTTATACCTTTTGGACATATGAATTGATCATAGATAGATAGAGCATTTAATTGATATGTTTTAGAACTAAAAATATGAAAATAATAAAAATAACAAATTTTTATGTTTTTTGTTATAAAAAATTATTTTTTATTGGAATTATCTGCCGTTAAAATATGGAGAACGTTACAAAAGCTTGCTTGTATTATGCATTAAATCTAAGGATGTTCATGTGCTAGATATAGTATATTCCAATATATTATATTTATAAAATTCTACAACGTCCACAGTTAATTCTAACGTTCGATAACACTATTTTTTCAATTAAATAAATTGTATTGTTCATAGAATTTTGAACTATATAAACATAGAATGTATTATGTTTATCACAGTGTGTAATTTATTTGCATGTTTGTTAAAAGTTTAAATATAAAAATTGTACCTATGTTAAAAATTTGTATGTCCAATATTTCAAATGATCGATAAGAGTTTTTGAAGCTTTGAGGAAAACATAGTTACGTGATTAAACTTGCCAACTACCAACGATTAAAAATATTATCTTATATCAAGTCTCGCGTATGAATGTCCTTCAATAGTTAAATGTTTTTTTTTAATTTGATAAAATAACATCATAAAACGATAGATATTGTTTTTCTACCTTCAAATGAATTGTTTCACCTTTTTTGATGAACACCCTAAATATGTTATTATACCTTGCTGACATACACAGTTCAAACACTAATTATCGGTTTGGTAGGTGTGTTTGATTGACAAAACTGTTTGTTGACAGGTACTTATTAAGTATTCACAGCGATGACGGTACCATTCTAAGGTAGACGTAGAAAAGTTTTTATTAATACTGATTCCTACCATTATGAAACCATAAAATAACTGAAGGATGGTTGAAAACAAATTTATTTAACCACTACTTTATCTGTTTTAGCGAATTTTCTCCAAAGGAAATCAGGTATTATTTTTGTACCAATCTTGGAATTTCGTAAAAATTTATTCAAACATCCATCGATCCTACCTCAAAAATCACTATCGTTAAAATTTTTATATATGTATATATATATCAACATATACATACATATAAGTCTATTTGACTATGGACTCTCCCAGTAGTCACAGTTTCATTCCGATTGGAATGAAATTTGGTATTTGAGGCGCTTTTAGTATTCAAAAGGTTAATGGGTTAAATCGGATGAGGGGAAAGGGGGGTTTAAAGGTAGGGGGAAACACAAAATTTGACATATCTCCCTTAATGTTTAAAAATCGAAAAATTTATAAGATATTAAGTTGCAGGTACTAAGTTTTACTGTAATTTTGTTTCTTATTATTTTTCTGTTAAAGTAATATTTACAGAAGTATTAACAATTAAAGATTAAAAGTTAAAATTATAAATATCTCTGTTCACATGAGAGTTTAAGAAAAATGATAAGATTATGAATTGTAAGCACACTTGATTTTCTATAACTTTATTCCTTATACATTTTTCGATTGTTCTAATATTAAGAGAGATATTTTATATTTTGTGCTTTCTTCTATCTTTATGCCCCCCTTTCTCCTTGACGTATGCATTTATTAATAAAATTGGCCTTGAAAATACTAAAATGATATCAGATACGACATTTCATGTTGATCAGACTTAAATTGTTACTAGAGAGTGATTTATGTATTCGAAGGAAATTCGCTAAGTTGGCGCAGCTCCTGCGTAACACCTTTGTTTTTTAAATCTATTTAATAATTCTAAAAAAGCTCAACTCATATAAATCACATTGTACATACAACAAACTGTTTTAGTATTCCTTTCAACATTTTGTATTTTCAAAAACATAATCTTGTTACATATTTTCATTTACATTATTATTATGTGCGTTTGTATATACGTACATACCACATATATATGTAGATTAAATAACAATTTAAAACTGAAATGTTAAATAGTTTCATAAGGAATGTTTGTTCATAAAATTAGATTTATGAATAAATCTTAGTAACCATACATACACACATACATAATATACTCATACATATAAACCCGTGCACAAAAATAAGAAACCTATCTGAATTTGACTTTCAGAAAAGTCCAAGATTTTGATAGCGTGGGCAATTGTGGACAATTTAATATATTTATGTGATACACTAAGACCCGTTTGTCTACAAATGTAAACAAACAGACCTAAGTAGCGAAAATTGGTTTTTGAAATAAAAACTAAGAAAAATATGATGGCCAAAGGTAAAAATAAAAATTAAACGTCGGTAGAGCTTCTTCAAATTTTGAAGCAATACTCTCATGTGATAATAACTTATAATTACCTGAAAACTAGCAAATGCATAAAATCTCAAAAATATTCATAATTGAAACACTGGTGGAGTAGATAGTCCGCGACCATCTGTTCTATTTGGTAATATTGCAAATTTAATACTGATTTTGTCAAATCTAAATCTTTTTTTAAATTCAATGTCTGAATAACAAGTAATGTAACAACTAACTAAGTTAATTGTTTGAAGACCTAGTATATATTGAGTTGTATGGTAATGTTTTAATTGTTAACAATTCTGCCTATTCAATGTTTATAAAATATGAATTATTTCTAAAACGATGGGAATATTTTTCGCTTTCCGAGGAACTTTTGCGCACAAATTATGAGAAAACTATCGAGTTTATGGAAAAATTTTTCAAAAAAAGGTTGTCCATTTTAAAAAGAAGAAGATTTTTTGTTCTTAAATTTTTGTTATATCTCTTACGGTTTCGAAAATAGGCAGTTTTGCCCATTTTGCCCAAACATGGTCTAATTTTGTCCATTAATGAACTTGACCTTAATGAACTTGATCTCTTTTCGTTCTTGAGTTATCAGGTTCACAGACGGATAGAAGAACAGATAGATGGAATATGCAGAAATGGACCATTTTATGAACACAAATAGTAAATTTTTTTCTACGATCAATATTTTTAACCGTTACATAGACCGAACTAAACTTAATATGCCTTGGTATAATATGCCTTCATATATACCGGGTATAAAAATCAAAAGGATCCTGTATATCTCGAATGTAGCGGTGTATCGGTTACGAATACGTATAATTAAGTCTTCATCGTCAGAATTAATCGATATCTTCACTTTTTTATTCACTGTTAAGTTATTAAAGTTGTCTTAAGTTTGCTAAACTGCTGACTTAAAAAAAATCCTCCTTTTTTAATAAAAAGTAACGATAAGGTCTATAATAAGGTGATCTTAGCTTAGATTAAACTTTCAAGCTTGCTTCAAGATTAAAAAATCTATAAATCTAAACGCTGCCTTAAGAGCATGCTTAAGAAGAACTTACACTTAAGACGGGTCTAAATATATTTGATCTTAAAAAATATTTACTCTTTGTGTTATATACAAACCAACGCTATATAGCACAATAAATTTGTGCTATATAGGCATATTAAGTTTAGCTCGGTCTTTGTAACGGTTAAAAATATTGATCGAAGAAAAAAATTTTACTATTGGCGCATATTCCATCTATCTGTTCTTCTATCCGTCTGTGAACCTGATAACTCAAGAACGAAAAGAGATCAAGTTCATTAAGGTCAAGTTCATTAATGGGCATAATTAAACCATGTTTGGGCAAAATGGGCAAAATTACCTATTTTCGAAACCGTAAGAGATATAACAAAAATTTAAGAACCAAAAATCTTCTTTTTAAAATGAACAACCTTTTTTTGAAAAATTTTTCCATAAACTCGATAGTTTTCTCATAATTTGTGCGCAAAAGTTCCTCGGAAAGCGAAAAATATTCCCATCGTTTTAGAAATAATTTATTTTTTATAAACATTGAATATGAATACCTGTTTAAAATTTGATCATTGTCATATTCCTAAGAATTTTTACAGTAACCAATAAAAATATTTGGCACTTGTTAAATGCCGTTTGGTTCATTCTTATTGCCGTGGAGTGTACATACAGAAAATGCGTTCTTAATCTAACCCAACAACATTAATATTATGTGTATATAATAATAACTATCGTAAAAGTAATTTTAGAGATGGTACTTAAATAAACCCAAAAAGTTTATTTTCCACATTTTATTATGAAACAATTTAAATTTTAACCGAAATTAGTTATACTATTGCTACTATTACAACTAACTATATAGTAGAATGCTTTAGTTAAATTATATAACTAATTGATACAAATTGACCTAAATACCAATTTAATTATGTTGTAAATATGTGCATATATAATAGACCGGCGGATACAGATAATACGGCAGAACTTTTAATGCGGGGCCCAAAACCACGCAAAACCTGACCAACTCGGGGTATGACCGATGAAGTGAAAGATTGTAGAACTCGGTTGTAATAGTTACTTTATTTAATTTCAATAATTTTTGATATTATAACTCAAAAATATAGAACTTGTTAGAAAAAAGGTCCTTTAGAAAATGGGAATTCCATTAGCTCGTTTACAATAATTCTAAGCTATGAATTTAAGACTTAAACAATTAAGACTACTAGGTAATATAAACAGTAGTATTAATAATAACTAAAAATAATAATGATATAAACTAAAATCTACAATCTGACGTTTCATTTCACGCTGTTTTGCATAATGTCTAATAGTTGACCCGCTGCATTGATAAACGCAAAACGTTTAAGCAATATTACGTGTAAAAGTTCAGTAATTATGTAAAATAACTACCGGTTTTGTAAAATAGCGGATTCGACAATCTATCTGCGATATAAACGAAACATTTACAAATTTTGGACGTAAGCTGCAGGTCTATAATGTATGCATAGGTTTACCTATGGGTTTAAGTATATCTGAGTATTTTCATTAGTAGCATTTATGTAATACTGTATGTTTCAGATGTTGTCGAAGTTGTCAGAGAAAAATAATACGATTAAGGTTATTTAATTAAAATCCATTTGTCATATGTCATTAACATGCCATTCGTGTACCTTTGTTTCATGAAATTTAGCTTGGATAAAATTTGAGGACATATGAGTGTATATCCTTATGAAATTATAAATGGTATAAGGTAAAATTTGTGATTTAAATGGGACCATAATAAGTGCTTTAAATGAATCTAAATATGGCATTGGTAATTCTCATGATACACATAGCTAAAAAAATAGGACTGATTTTTCAAAATTTTATAATTTATTTGTGTTTTTAATCATTCAATTTACGAAAAATGCTTCGGCTAAAAGTTGTATATAATAAATATACTAACAATTTTTATTCGAAACATTTTCAACAAAAATTGAATGAATAAGCTAATTCATTAAAAATTTTGAAAATTGAGCGGTACTTTTGTGGCTATAATAGCAGTACTATTTTCCAAAATTTGAAAAAACTGTCGTACATATTGTCGGGCCAAATAATTGTCCTACTAGGAACATAATAAGAAGGAGAATAATTGTTGGTGTTGTTAACGATCTAGGATGATACAAGTGCCGTAAAATAAATTTTGCTAGGAACAATATTATGTGAAACATCAAAAATTGGCAATAATCAACAAAACATATGAAAATCTTTGTTTAAGTTTTGACATTTGTTTAACTTTTTGGAGTATCTCTCGTTATATTCTACGTACTTTACTTCATTCCGTTACCTTGTTACCTATTGAACATTGAACTTGTTACCTAATTGATTGATTTATTGATTTATATTGGGGTCTAAACCTGTTGCACTTCGACCTTATGGGTTATTGTGCTCACCCTTCCACTTCAGTCCGACGAGATTTGCTTCTCCCATATGTAGGCAATAGCCAGGAGCTTACTTATCAGGTCTTCCTGAAGATTCATATATTCGGAGTAATACGCACCGATTATCTTGTATCTGCTGTAACCTAGAGGTCCGCAATCAAAGATAATGTGGCTGGATGTTTCTTCCTCCTCGCCACACAATTTGCACATTGGACCTCGTCACACAATGGACCCGTTATGGAGTTCCATTGCGTTTCCGCAGGGGGTAATGTCCGATAATGAATCCGGTAACCCTCCGCAGTTGAATGTTGTTCAGCTTCAGTGCATCGAGAGATAGCCTCTTTGTTGCACTCTGAATCAGTACCTTCCCGAGCTCTTGCCGCGGTACTTTTTCCCAGTGATCACGACCACTCGTTGATCACCTGTTTACATGCAGTCCTTGGAATTCCTAAAATAGGCTCTGGGCCTATGAAGGGCATTCCGACTACCTTCTTTGCTAAAGTATCAACTTTTTCGTTTCTTTCAAAACCACTGTGACGGGGCATCCAGATCAACATCGGTCCATTTTACCAGTTTCAGAAAATCCTCCAGACAATCCTTGACTACTCTTGAGGTGACCTCAGTTCCAGGCAAGGCTTTTAAAGCATTTGTTACCTAATTAGTGAGTTATTAAATTTTCATATTTTATATTTCAGTTATATTTAATCTTTGAAATTAAAATATTTATATTTATATTATATTTTAGTTCGTTCTATTGAATTAAGTTACAAGAGAAATAAGTAAAATACGCAGTGCCCCATTTTAGACAATTTATAGAAGTTTCTACAAATTGTTAATCCTTTAAACTCCAAAATAATGTATATTATTGGCAACAATTAGAGAAAATTGGATATAATTTAACAAATTTATTTAAACTCTTAACTATTTTGTATATTCTAAATGATTCAACAATATATTCTAAATATACTGTGTTTAGTCTCGGAGGAATTGGCACACATGAATATGTTTTTGTATCATTTAGAGAGGTATGTTCTCAAAGTATACCAAACGGAATGTTGTTAGCATTTCCAATTTTTAATGCCATGTGTCAATAGCTTTTCTCTTTAAATATTCCACAAAACAAGTATTTTAAAACAAGTATTTATTATTCCAAATTGTCCGATAGATATTCTTCATAATAGGGAATATGCATGAAATTTTGTTTTCACTTGAATTGAAGCCTGTTTACTTGACAAATATCAAGGTAAAATTACTTTTTAAATAACTTTAAAAATAAGCGAGATATGAATGATTGAAATTCCCGATTAGACAAAGAGGGTGATAGCCCTCTTGATATGTTATGTGACGTCATATTACACTTTCACCATTTAAAATACACGTAAAACTCCGTTTTTAGTATTTTTGCAAGAAAGAGACAGATAATAATCTTTAAAAGCTTATGGTTTCCTTGATATTTGTCGGATTTTAATTTCGTTTTGAAATATTATTACAGTATTAACAGTATTTTCAAATTCTGAAAATAAATGTGAAAAAAAATTTCCATGCATATTCCCTATTATCATTATCGGAAAAGATTCTCCTACTATTTTTCGACTACGTTTTCAATAATACGTTTTCGCCTAATATTTTGTTGAACTAACAATGTTAATAACATGATCGTCCTAATATTTACCCATTATTACTTAATATTTTCAAAACTTTATTGATTTGCATACTATTAAAATTTGTTTTTTCCAACTCCAAATAACACACTGAAATTCACCTCCCAGAATCAAAATTGGAAATACGTGGAATAATTTTATAAAAAAGGCCGTATGAAACAGACGGAAGGACACTGAATTAATTCTCAAAGTTAAACTGTTTTTGTAAACTTTTTATTTCTATACATCCATTTAGTATGATTGCCTGTCGGTTATGTTATACTAACGGAGATGACTATTAATTTGACGTTTAAGTAATATGTTTGAACATTTTTAACATTATTTTGACATCAATGAATTGATGTGACAAAATATAATACAACTGACTGGGGATTGAACCCAAGACCTTGGCATTCCAGACCAGTGCTCTGTCAACTGAGCTTCTCAGATGCTGTGGTAGAACGTGTATATTTGTGATTTCCTAGGTATTCAGTTTCGCCAATGTCAATACGGAACACGAAAAATGTATCCATCTTTTTTTAACAAAAAAAAAAAACCATTTATTTGATTTATATTTTTAATGAAATTTTGAATGATCAGCGTTATCTGATCCTAGACTAATTGAAGCACAAAATAGATGTAAACTATATGTACCCACAATAGTAAACTAAAGTACAACAATAACTAAACATAATATAATACCAATAAGTTAAAGCATTAACTGAGTTGGATAACAATAATTGTGCATAATACACGTATCTAATGACAATGTCAAATGAGGTACAGTACTCGAACAGTACCAATAGTACTATACGGTATTCTATATACTATTGTAGTGTATTGTTGTATGTTCGAATACTTATTACACATTAGATACGTTCTATTACATTCAATTGTACATTAAATATGTTTTACTGTAATAATCATTATCATAATACCATGTATTTCAAAAATCATCAAAACCTAACAGTTCTAACCATTTCAATAAATTCTTCTGATCGAATAAATCACTTAGATTTTACAAAGATTTTTTACACAATACTCACGAAAAATTTCGAAAGCATTAATAATGCTTAGTGTGTCGTGAGAAGCCAGTATTTCGAGTTTCAGCCAACAAGCAAAGGAGACAATGAATTTTTAATAAAACTTCTTAATAAGAAGTTCTAAAAAAATCTCAACAAGAATCTTTTAGACCTTGAAGAGCTCACACACAGAAATTGCCCTTCGCAATATAATAGGTGTAGTAAAATGAAATCCATTATGCATAAGAACCTCCCTAGAACAGGAATTGTGGTTTATCAAGACATCGCCAGACCAAACACATCGATAGCGACTCGCCAGAAGCTCCGGGAGCTTGGTTGGGAGGTTCTTATGTATCCACCTTATATAAAATTACAAATTCTCCCCAATACCTAGATCAGTTTTTATATTATAAATACGTATTTCGACTAATTTACTCTTTTACAATTAAAAAATAAATAGAAAATAAAAATAGACAAAATTATAAAAAAATATAACAAAAATAAAATAAAACAAACTGTATTAAAATTATTCTTGTTGAAATTACTTTCATTAAATTTATTCTTGCTAATATTACTTTGATTAAAATTACTCTTATATTGTCTCTGGATATGTAACTTGTTGCTAATTTGGTGACAGTTTCACGACGGTTTTTGATTGTGCCTTGTTTATATATGTTTGGCAAATGTTAACCTGCTTCTATGATAAACAAGGCACAACCAAAAATCGTAGTGAAACTGTCACCAAATTAGCAATAAGTAACTTATCCAGAGACAATATAAGAGTCCATACTTATGGTTCCTTGAGTTTCAGTATTCCCATCGAATCAATCAACTAAAAGTAAAAATGTACATATTTTGTTAATGAGAAAAATCGATCATGGGGGAAATGGGATTTAAAAGCAATGGAAAAAACTTAAAATGTGGAATATCCACCTAATATGAGTATAATGGAAAAACTCTACATGGGTAAAGTTGTAGACAATATACATTTCACTATAGTTTATTATATCTGTAACTCAAATATTTACAGAAATAATTGTTACTTGCTTATCCCTGCAACTTGAATAAAATCTTGTTCCAGCCTCGAACGAAAAAAAAATTTATCGGTCACACCGTTTCCACTATTTCAAATATGTTTAGACACTTTTTCACCAACTTACTATTTCAGCGATTATATTCAAATTCTATCTTTCGTAGCGCGATAAAATATACATCCGTTTTTAAGTCTAATAATAAGGTTTTTAAAAAAAAATTTCATCAAAATCGGTCCAGTAGCTTCAGGTCATCACCATGGTACCTTGATTTAATATTCATTACGACTCTATTTTCTGAAAAAATTCGATAGTTTCCTTTGTAGAACTTTTACATGACAAATTATTTCGTTTTATCCCCCACACTTTTTGAAATATTTCTACCTGACATAGGGCATAAAATATATATTATAATAGTTCTTTCTGTCTTTGGAAAACTTTGGTTTGGACATTTAGATCAGATTGTATGAATTTAGAACCTTATGTTTGAAACACAAGTTGGCACTTAAGTGATATTTACTCTATTAATAGATATCTCACATCAATTACCCTATATTATGTTGATATTGGTCCCACAAATATATACATAATATATTATGTTCTATTTAAACTTGGCTTAACATTCCATATAATTGATATTACGTATAGTTAACATTTAACTTTAAGGTTATTATACATACGGGACTCTGATATTAAACAATTGAATTACGCTTGTGGATTGATTAATCGATGGCAATCAGATTTCTTTATTTATTAATAATTAAGCTAGATGGATATATGGCTTATGCTAGGCGTTCTATACATGTTACCGGACAGTTAGGTGAGTGATATATCAACTTCGATTTGTAATAAATTAATGTCTGACGAAGTTAGTGTATTTTTAGTATTATATTAACTATAATGGAATTAACTTCGTTTTGGCACTATGAAAACAGCTAAAATCTATATTAAATCAAATATATCGTAAACTATTTGTTTTATGTTAACGGAGGTTATTATCGTTACATAGTAAAAAATAAAGTCCCCCAGCCGCGCCTGTCTGCCTGTTCGCGATTTACTCAAAAACTACTGCACCGATTTTCAAGGAAGGTTCTCGAGGAAGGTTTTAGTATATAATTTGTATAAAGTTGTATAATTTATTGATGTATAGGTTTATAATTTGTAGTAACAGATGTACGTTGCTCTAGGTGCTGTGTGTTATACATTGTCTCCAAGGAGTGTGGATGTAGACATTTTGACTGTTTTTATACAAGCATGCAACAGACAGATGGCAGTATACACAACATGAGTACTTCAAAAATTTTGCTGCTGCACACAAATGTGTGAAAAGCTAACTTATTCTAGCCTATAACGAACGTTTCCCAATAAACGGGCTATGTAATGCAAAAATAATTGTTCAAATTGAATAGTTTCAGTAACGCTTCAGTTTTATAACATTAGGTATAGCAGTATAGATTTAAAATCTACCAGCAAGAAGTTTTTGTTTCGATATAAACTTCTTCAATAACTTCCTATGAATTGAACAAACACCAATCATCATATATCACACACATAAAATTGTTTATTCAAAATTATAATGAACTGATGTAAATTAGTTGAGCTTAAAACTGTTATTATAAAACCGTTTAAATAACATTTATAATCGACATTTAATATCAAATAATAATAATAGACATTTGTTAATAATGCTTTAGTGTGAATATTGAATACCATCCATATATATACAAATTCTATTTCCTCATTCTCACTATCATGTTTCGCTGATAAATTGAATTCCTAACCTCTCCTATTTATTATATAACAATTATAATTCTGCTGAATTTGCCGTGTACCATGATTCTAATAATTTTAGAATAAATATTATTAATTTACATGATAATTACTATTTGTAAATAATTATATTCATTCATTACGCAGTTTAGTGAATTTCTATCTAGTTATAGATTATCATAATAATAATTTCGACGTTATATATTTGTGATTATGTTCACATTTGATTAAACATAGCGGTCACAATCACTTTGGTAACCCCAACGACAAAATATTACTGTAACAAAATATAAATATTTAGGGCTAATAAAATTCACAAAAATTCGATATATACACTTTTTAATCTATTATTTAAATTCTAAGAGGTAGAGAGAAAGTTTGATCACAAAAAATATTCATCTTTTAGCGAACTGCTTTTGTACCGATGAAGGAATCACAAATTCTTGAACATATTAGACCTCTTTAAGTTGAACATCGATAAGTTGAAAACCTCCATTACTCGAAATCTCAACCCTCTATAGGTCGAAATAATCAGTGAGTCCTCTTCTACAAGCCATTTTGGTATATTTATAGGTACAATTTAGTATAGTATAATTTCCTTCTAAACTCGAAAAAATAAATTGGACCTCTGTATTTCGAAAATAGCAATGTTTGATTTTACAAAATAAGTTAGAATCATTACCTCTACAAATCGAATATTTCCTTTCAAAATCCGCCTATATATATATATATATATATATATATATATATATATATATATATATATATATATATATATATATAACCAGCCAAGTAGCCGCGATTGTTTCTATAAGGCGTTGTTTCTATTTGAGAGGTTATGGGTTCGAATCCCGACACCGGCAGTTTGTCAGGAAATATTCGACTTGTAGATGTGATGATTCATTCTAACTAATTTTGTAAAATCAAACATTTCTATGTTTGAAAAACAGACATTCAATTAATCAATTTTTTTCGAGTTATAGAAGGAAAATATGTACCGAAATTGGTTGTAGAAGAAACGAAGAAACTCACTGATTATTTCCACCTATAGAGGGTTGAGATTTCGAGTAATGGACTTATCGAGGTTCAGCTTAAAGAGGTTCTACTGTATATGTATATATATAAATATATAATGTATATATATACATATATATATATATATATATATATATATATATATATATATATATATATATATATATATATATATATATATATAGCTACTCTAGCGGTCACAGAAATTCGTTCATCGGTACAAAAGCAATAGCTAGACTGGGTGAGCCGGGATGGACAGACCAAAGTTCAAGAGTGTATTATACACGCAAAGTAATGCAAAAAATTTATTTGTTCTTATACGATTTTCATTTTTATTTTCTCATAAAGTTAAATAACTGTCACAATACATTATCAGAACATTATCAGATACATTATCAGAACAACACAATTAAAAATGGTTTTTTGAGTTCTGAATATAGCAGAACTGATTACAAGTGTTTTAAATCACATACTTTGAATGCTGTAGAACACAAGATAATATTTTTTAATTACCACACATCGAAAATAAATGAAAATCGGATAAGAGTATATGAGTTTTTTTGGTTTAATTTCATGTGTACAATACACTACTGGAGTTTGGTCCGTTTCTCCCGACTCACTCTGTATATTTCTAGAAAATTCCCTAAAACTTCTTGTAAAAATAAGACAACCTACAGTGTTTTCCAAGAAACAGTTTTTCAAGGAAACGCATTACTAACAAATGGAAAATTACGAAGACGATCTAATAAATTATATTAAAATATTTGAGTATTACTTGAAATTTTTCTACGAAAAAAATGAAAACATATTAAACGGTTTGTGTCTAATAAAACAAATTAAATACGACATTTGAAATATTTTATTAATGTTGAAATATGTAATGGGCATATGACATAACTTTATTTTGTCTTAATAAATTCTCGAAAACATTTGTCTTAGAAAATGAACAATGTTTGACAATTTAAGATAATTTAGAAAAGTTTTCATAAGTGAATATATATATATATATATATATATATATATATATATATATATATATATATATATAGCTTGTATTTTAAATTAGACCCAATCTAGAAAAGATGTAAAGATGTATCTATCGCTGTTTAAGCTCAGTACGCCATGATATAATGTACTTTGTTACACTCAAACGGCACTCTACAGGCAGTGGAATTAATAAGTCCCCACTAAAGACTGATCTAAGACAGTGCATAGTATATCAATACACAGTATACTTAGTATCATATCCGTATGGTTTCAACAAGTTGGCTGTCCTGTACATAATGCCATGATAGTAAGGTTATTCCTGGAGAAAAATTGCCAGAAACGTCTTGAGTGGTTTCGGAACCATCAAGTGCCAGCCAGGTCTCCAGATTTATCCCCAAACGACTTTTTTTTGTGGGGTTTTCTCAAAACAGAAATTTATTCGCCGAATAGACCTGAAAATTTTCAACAATTAAGGCAAAAAATTGTTGAAAAATTTGCGATTATTTCTCCTCAAGTGCTAAAAAATACCCGAGTAGAGTTTTCTAATCGACTAGGGTATTGTTTAGCAAATAATGGAAGAATATTCGAATAGTTGGTTTAACAATTTAGTTTGTATGAAAATTCTAGTTCTTTTTTTTTTGGGTATTCTTTTTCTTTTAATTTGTATGGCTTGTTGTTTTATGTTATACTGTTAATAGAATGCTATCATTTATTTTAAAACATTCCACATACAAATAATAATAAATATTGTTAAAAAAATTTTCAATAGGGAATATGCATGAAAATTTTTTTTACTTGAATTGAAGCATGTTTACTTGACAAATATCAAGGTAAAATTACTTTTTAAATAACTTTAAAAATAAACGAGATATGCATGATTGAAATTCCCGATTAGACAAAGAGGGTGATAGCCCTCTTGATATGTTATGTGACGTCATATTACACTTTCACCATTTAAAATACACGTAAAACTCCGTTTTTAGTATTTTTACAAGAAAGAGACAGATAATAATCTTTAAAAGCTTATAGCTTCCTTGATATTTGTCGGATTTTAATTTCGTTTTTAAATATTATTACAGTATTAACAGTATTTTCATATTCTGAAAATAAATGTGAAAAAAAATTTTCATGCATATTCCCTATTGTTGTAAATAATGCAATACCTTTATAATAGACGATGGATATAATACAACATCTCCTCTACATGTACAAATATGTACTGAGAACTATATGGACAAATGGTTGTGGTGAGATCATATCAACCCCGCCACCGATTATAATGCAATTTAAGTGTAACCAAGTACACCATATCATAGTACACTGCATACAGACAGCGATAGATACACCACTATACATTGTTTTCAGATTGGGTCTATTTTAAAATACAAGTTGTAAAATATAGCATTACTTATTTCGCATGTACTCGTATATCTATATAGTAAATAGTTAGTTTTATAAAGAGAATTCAATTCCATTGAGGTTTAAACCATATAAGTTATTTTTGAAATTGAATTCATATATATATATATATATATATATATATATGTTTTGTCTCATGCTTGTCTGTTTGAATACATTTAAACTATTTGTATTTTCAAAATTTGAAATTACTCTATCTGGTTAGGTATTTATACAGACTGCTCAAATTTTAATCTGGAAAATTAAATAGGCGATAGATCTCCTAAAAATTAGAAGAAACGTTCATATGAACTTGTCCATACATTAGAGAGATATTGGTCAAAAAGTCAATAAATAAATAGTAATAGTCGTATAAGTCGTAAACGGTAAGTGATACAAAAAAATTTACACATAAAAAAAGAAAGGAAATTCAACTATCTACAAGAAAGGTTATACACATTTTCGGCCTAAAGTGCACGGTAATGGAGGTATAGGCCGACTCAAAATTATTTAGGTATTTACATTGACTTGGACTAAAAAGGTTCTTTTTTATTTTTTGCTTTTCAGATCCTTTCTTTTTCCGAAGGTTCAATTTTTTGTTTAAAAGTTTTTTTTTTGCTTTTCAATTACTTGCTTCTTTCGTCGGTTCTGTTTTTTGTTAAAAAGTTTTTATAGAGGTTTAAAATATAAACTTACGTATTATAGCACTAGAGGATGCAAAAACCAGATTTTGATTGAAATCCAGAAACCGGAAGTGGCACTCCAGTCTTGGCTTTGTTTTTGGAAATTTCAAACAATACGTTTTAGTGCAAAAAATTTCAAAAACAATATTATTTCTAATAAAAATACGAACAACTTCAATTTCAAGCTTTATGTATAAATAAAATAAATACAGCTCAATAACTTTTTTGTTGGTTTTTAGTTTAGTTTTCGGTTTTTTGTTGGTTTAGTGATTTTCGTATACTTATCAATAGTTGTCGATAATTCAATGATATATGTTAAACTTTGCCACATGTTAAACTTTGTATATAGACGTCATGTGAGTGTTTCACACCATATTTGTAAGTACTATGGAAATTTACTTGCAATGAATACTCGAGTCTCTGTTTAACAATATGATACAGAGCTAATTTTGAAAAATATACCACATGTAAAACAAAACAAAGAATAAACACACAACATGTTGTGTTTAAGTAATATGAAAACTTTCTTTTCTCATAAATTTCTAAATACCTTTTTTTTTCCTTTTTCCAAAAACAAAAGCATATGTGTGTAGTATTTATTGTGTTGTTCTTATTCCCGGAAGGCATAAAAGTTATTATAACAAATATATTATTAATAAATTCAAATTAATATATATGACGTTTAGCATACATATATTATAGTGTTTGTTTTCTAACATGGGTCAAACTTTGTTTTTAGTGTTAAATTAGATTTAGATACATGTCACACCAGATGTAATTGTTTACCCCTTTTGTTTATTGGTGGCAATACCCTCATTAATTTTGATACATAATAATTTTGATAGAAGAAAATAATAATTCTAATATAATACATACAAATACTGTTTTAAGGTAATGAATCAATTTTTGTATTCAATATATAAATTATAAAATATTGTACTCAGGGGTGGATTAAGACAATTCATCGCCCTAGGTTGCTGTAAAATTTCCACCCCTTCCTTTAAAGGTACATTTTTATACTGACGTCTGGTATCAAAATAGACCACGTAATTGATCACGCAACAGGCTTTGGTGACACGTTGAAAACGCTATGTAGACTGCAAGTCGAGAAGATGCAGCGTTTGATAAAATAATTTAGAAAGATGATATCAATTCAGTGTAAAATTAGTTCAACACTATGGTCGGCCTCAAAACAAGTGTTTGCCCCAAAATACGCCAAAAAACGGCTCCATCGGTTCTCGACGCTGGTGTCGAAAACGCACCCATGAAAATACAATTTTATTAATCCAAATATAGTTCATTTTCAGTGATTGTAAGTGAATGTATCAGGTACATACTTTAAAATGGAAAATTATATTTCAGATCACCCAAGTAACGTTATACCTAGTGCAAAGGATCAAAGATTTGCTGCCCCAAGTAGCTGTCTCTCTTGCTTATCCGTAAATCCGCCACTGATTCTACATGAGACAGAGATTGACTTCTAGATAAAATTTCAGACAGATTTATAATATTCGGCACACTGTGGTTTTTAAGCTTATCAAAATAATGAAAATATCAGTTAAATAATAAATTTTTTTCAATAATGTTACAGTGAAACACTCTCATAAATAATTTTTCCGCGTAATAATGCATCTAAGAGTTAGCGAGACCACAGAAAATTTTTTCTAAAAAAACAACAAGTGCTCATTTCGACACTTTTATCAGCTATAAATAATTTTCACAAGAGTTTTATTTTGAAATTATTACAAATTTAAAAAAAATCATTTAAAAAAATTTTAAAAGAAACATTTTTACTTTTAAACACCCGCAAAATGTTGCAAAAATGCCATTTTTCTAATCGACTCTCGACAATGTGTTTCTCGTCTCATCTCTGCTGAAACTTTGTATGTGTATTGGCAAAATCGGACCGTGTTTGTATAAAATGGGCAAAACTGCCTATATATCAAACCGTAAGAATAGAACAAAAATTTAAAGATCAAAAATGTTCCTTCTTTAAAAATAAACAACTTTTGTTTGAAATGTTAGTTGTTAAATAACAACTAACTCAGTTAGTTGTTATTTACACTTTTCTTTTTACTTAGCGTTAGATAAAATACTTTTTTTATGTTGAATAAAATACTTAACCTGTCATCGCAAGGAAATTAGTTTAAAAATTTATTAATTTTAAAATCAAATATATGTATATATAAATCATATTTTTAATACCCCAATGTAAAATAATACTAATCGTTATTAAATTACAAGAAAAAAAATGCATTTTTTTGACATAAGTGTAGTCAATAAATTTTTTTTCTCCACAATTGGCTTCGTTCCATAATATGAAAAATGGTTAAAAAATTATGTGATTTTAAAATATTAATATATTAAATAAGTAATATTTTATTTATATCAGAAATTTATAGTTCAAACAAATCATGTAGACATCTTATGTGTCACACGTCAAAAATTTCTTATTAAAAAACCTTATTAAGTTTTTCTTTTTTTTTGGTATATGATCAAATTATAAACTTTAATACGTTTCTTAGATAAAAAGTTAAAGTTTATTTTGTAGATAACTTCTTTAATAGTAGATAAATAATAATATATTTTTAATTTAATTGATACAGTTGAACTGCGGCCAAGGCTTCAAACAAAAGATCAAATTTTATAAGCAAATACAGTCAAGTGGTATCCAATTCAAAAATCCAATAGGGCTATGTAGACTTGCAGTGCCGCGAAAGATTTTTGTCGATAAATGACTACGATAGTAAACGTTATATTTAAAAAATAATTTTTTATATTTAAACTTGTAACAGAGCTATGTAAATAAATTAGACATTGTCATAAACATTGTTTCAAAATATTATTCGAATTATAGTATTTGTAATATAATATTTGTAGTATTGAATTATAGTATTTGATTGAATAAAAAAAAATATTGTTATCGAAGCTAGAATTTATTACTCATGATTTTAATCAGTATAATTGATGATCTATTTTGGCACATTTTAAAACATGAGCAACAGCGCGCTAAAAAATATGCACAGTTAAATGACAAACTTTATTGTGAATTTGATAGCATTTTATGAATGTATTATATATCAAGCATAAGCGTCCTAAAAGCGTATATTCAAACCTTTTGGAAAAAATCAATTTTTTTAAATTAAATATTCATATTTTACAAACGCTTCCAATAAAGTTCCAATTTCTAGTTTGTATCAATTTTTCGACTTCCCTCATCATCAGCAGAAGGTTATATATTTTCAAACTTTGGATGGTGTGGGTGAAAAATGACTTGCAGGATTTGCACACATAAAACTTGCAGGTCAAGCTAATAGAATCTTAACAAAAAGATCATACGTTTTGTCAAATTTATGAAACACGATTCATAAAATAAACATTTTAAACTGATTTATCGAATAAAAATTATAATAATAATCAAAGAGAACTCTAGTTTTTTTGAAATAACATTTCAAATTTTACCCCAATTTCTAGAACATTTTTGTAGTCGAAAAACGTATTTATAAAATACAAACAAATGTTCTAGGAATTGGGGCAAAATTTGAAATGTAATTTGACTTATCGAAGTTTCACTGTAGTGGTTTTCTCAAAATTAATCTCGTTAATTTCACCATAGTTAAATGTCGATGTATTTAGTAGAAAGTTTTTCTAAAATATATGTTTAGGTTAAAAGAATACGATGTCTTCGTAGAGGATCTTATCAATTATATGTGATCAGTAAAATTAAACCTCTGCCAATCGAATTTTTATCACACAAAAATTGTCTAGAATATTGCCAGACTTCAAGGACAAATAACTTTTTTAATCGAACAACAAGTTTTTGTTATCAATTTTCTACAATCTCTTTGACATATTTTATAAACATCAAAAGTTTGTAATTCTAATTTTACTCAAAAGCAAAAAATTATTTATACCTCGTGTTATTTAAAAAATAAAGAAGCTTATTGTCTGGAATATAATTTGATTTTATTGCTAATTTGTCGAGTCATTAAAATAATTACAATATGAGATCATCATTTATGTCTTAATTTATTTAAATTAATGCTATTTAGTGGGTATTTATCTGTGTAATACTTAATTCTTATATAATTTAAATCATGTTTCAGGCAAAGTGGAATAGAGTACTTCCATTCATTTCAAAATAATGTGATTTAAAATTTTCTCTAGATACAAATTTTTTGTCTCTTGATTCTTTCAAAACAAAACATTTATGTCTAATTAATCCCATCCAATAATCGATTGTATTAGTAAACTTTCAAGTATAAATTGTGGGAAGAATTCTTTGAACGTTTTATAAAGTTTTTTAGGCAAAAAGTTTGCATTCCTCGAACGAAACTTTTTTATCATACCACCTCGAAATTTAAACCAACTTCAACGTTTCAAGGTACTATGGACCCGAAAAGTTGATGTTATTTTTTTAAATTTTATATGTGATTTGAGCCTTATTGATTCGGTTTTCGAAAAAATGCTTCGGATAAAAGTTACTCATTGTAAATATAGCAGCAACATTTATTCGAATTTTTTTTCGAAAACCGAATGAATAAGGTACAAATCACCTATAAAATTTTTTTAAATGACATCAAGTTTTGTTTCCGAAGTTTCTTTAGTTTCGAGGGAAAAACCGAAGTGATTCCATGGGTGTTGCATTTTTCCAATCTTGGTACGGAACACTAAAAACAGTGAATGCAATAAATTTTGCTTGAAAAACTATTAATTTTATATGAGTCCAAAAGACAAAATACTAATTTTATATTTTTGCGTCAGTAATCGATTTTATTATCAGAAGGGTTAAAAAAAATAAGTATTACAACCAAAGACAAATCTATAAACAAACATCTTTAAAAAAAAAAGTAATAGAAAAATTTTCCATAATTATACGTACCATCTCCAAGAGTATCAATCTTTTTGCAAAAGTTTACAGTCAACTTCTAACGAATCCATATGGATTTCGAAAATATGTTTCGAATAACAGTTTTGCATTATATAAATACAAGTAAATTTCATTTTTAACATTTTTCATCAAAACGCGAATAGATTCGTCATAAATCATCTGTAAAATTTTATAAAAAGGACGCCACTTTTGAAATCGGTAGTACACATGGCCACAAAAGTAGCGATCATTTTCTCAAAAGTTTATAATTGATTTCTACTTTATTAATTCGGGTTTTCGAAAAAAAACCTCTAATAAAATTTGTTCCTTATAAATATACTAACAACTTTTAATCAAAATTTTTTTCCCACGAACCAAATGATAGGTATAATTCAACTATATTCAATTTTGAATAAAGATAGGTATAATTAAACTTTTTGTATAGACCGCGGCACAGTGATTCTCAACCACTGTGCCGCGGCACTTTTGTGTAACGCCAAATTCTTAAAGTGTACCCCCAAATTTTAGAAATGTATATAGTAAAGTATTAACCAACATAAAAACGAAAAAACGATCGAGAATGTTAATAGAAGATGATATGAGAGTAGCATTGCCATTTTTACGACCAAATATAAATTATCAAAAAAACATCAAGCTCAAATTTTTCATTAAAAATATTCTTATTATTAACTTGTAATTAACCCCTTAATAAACGTACTGTTGTTTTTGTAATAGATATTATTTTATTTTACATTCAAAATTATTATCATTAACTATTTTACACAGTGTATTATAGGTAAGTAAACAATTTTAAAATTATCTTTTTCTTTGTGTGCCGTTAAATTTTAAAATCGTTGAAATTGTGCCGCGACAAAAAAAAAGATTGAGAATCACTGGTATAGACAAAGTATAGACCACAAAAGTAGCACTCTTTTTCAAAATTTTTTAAGTTGATTAAGACACAAATCAATATCTTTAGAAATTCATTCGGTTTTCTAAAAAATACGTCGGATAAAAGTAATTTTATACAAATACAACTATTTTTTGTAAATTTTTTCCCAAAAATCAATAATAACATGGAACAAATCAATATTTGTAATACAAGGACAATACTCTTGGTATTAATAGTACTATGGCCCACAAAAAAAGGGCTTATTTTTCAAAATGAGCATCTTATTCATTGGGTTTTCAAAAAAAAAGATTCAGATAAAAGTTGCGCATTACAAATATACTAAAAACTTTTATTCGAAACATTTTCCCAAAAACCGAATGAATAAAATACAAATCAACTAAAAAATTTTGAAAATGAGCGCCACTTTTGTGATCTTGTAGTACTATGGACCACAAAAGTTGATGTCATTTAAAAAAAATTATTAATTGATTTGATTCGGTTTTCGAAGAAAAATGTTTCGGATAAAAGTTACTATATTTCTAATGAACAACTTTTATCCGAAACATTTTTTTTCGAAAACCGAATCAAGGCACAAATTAACTATAAAATTTAAAAAAAATGACATCAACATTTGTGGCCAAGTGTACCACCTATAATTAATTAATAACAAAACACTAAACAATAATACACTCATTAATCAAATAATACCACCTATATATATATAATAATAATAATTATAATAATTTATATATATACATATCTGACTAATAATAATAACAATTATATATCAAGCATAAGCGTCCTAAAAGCGTATATTCAAACCTTTTGGAAAAAATCAATTTTTTTAAATTAAATATTCATATTTTACAAACGCTTCCAATAAAGTTCCAATTTCTAGTTTGTATCAATTTTTCGACTTCCCTCATCATCAGCAGAAGGTTATATATTTTCAAACTTTGGATGGTGTGGGTGAAAAATGACTTGCAGGATTTGCACACATAAAACTTGCAGGTCAAGCTAATAGAACAAATTAACTATAAAATTTAAAAAAAATGACATCAACATTTGTGGCCAAGTGTACCACCTATAATTAATTAATAACAAAACACTAAACAATAATACACTCATTAATCAAATAATACCACCTATATATATATAATAATAATAATTATAATAATTTATATATATACATATCTGACTAATAATAATAACCAGCGTAGCACCCACCTGTTAACAGTAGCAATAATATCATTGTAATTGTAGTATAAAGCGGAATCGTACTGGCAACAATCATGAAACGTTGTTGATTATTTAAACACATTTTATAAGTTTCTTGATTCATTGTTATCAAAACAAAAATTCAACTCTTCAAATTATTTAAGTTTTACAAAATCACCTCAAAAAAACAACAACCAACTCAATTCACACAAAATGTTAACTATATATATATAGGTTTTTCCACAAAGTTTTTTCTCTATTTTTTTTTTTTATAGAAAAACACTTTCTTTTTTTGAAAACTAAACAAAACTATACCAAAAAATAAAAACTAACAGATAAAACCACAGAAAAAATATATTTTCTAAACAAATCACATAACGTGTAGAAAGCTGTTTTTAGACAAGTTATTGAATTTAAATGGAATAAGCACACAATTTGAACAAACTTTTTAATACAATAATCAATCACTTTACCAAACAGAGAAGAAAAGTTTATATAAATAATTTTTTTTTTATAGAATATTTTCACACATTCAAAGTACGGATAAAACTTTTATACGCACGAAAAAAAAAACTTCAGTAATTGTTACCGCAACAATTGGTAACAAGAAGATTGATATATATATATATATATGTATGTATATATATATGTATTAAAACACCCCCTTTATATATGTGTAAGTGTTTTGAACTGTTCAGTGCAACGGACGCGATAGAACTAAAGCGCAATGTTCATTCGATGGTCGTTCAGTTCGTTTCTCGTTTAGAGTGAGTTGTTTTGTACGGGTATATAGTATAAGAGTAAACATATAACATATTCGATATGTAACCGAATAACGAAAAACTTTTGTACGTATTTTGCATGTTTATTTATTAATACTTTATATATTGTTACGCACACCCTCTTCGACCGTAGTGTGTGATGTATTGTAACAATGCTCACTATCGGACTGTGTGTGTGTATTCGATAACAATTATTTCGAATAAAACTTATATATTCTTAAACAAGTGAGAATAACAGCTTACTGAGTTAATCGCTTAAATACTCAGTATATACGGAGTTTATAAAAAAAATGTTTCAAACAAAAGTGACAAAAAATACAACATTTTTGTCCTTAAATTTTGTTTCTATCTCTTGCTGCTTTAAAGTTGGATATTTCCACCTCCTGGCGAGGACAGACATATATATATATATATATATATACCAGATATACAAATTTTGTCAATGGTTCTAAATACGACCAAAATTAATGTTCATGGTTTTACAGATGCTTCGAACATTCCAGATACAGTCTTTATGGACAAAGATTACAAATCTCTCGTTGATACTTTTGTTGAAACGTAGCAACTTTTACATTTAATGGAAGACTAGAGATAATTTTTAATTTTTAGAAAAAATCACGCTATTTTAGCGTGATATTCGTATGACAAACATTGGATGTCACAACCTCTTTTCGTGTCTGTTGCCAGCTGCCTGCACTCAAAGACGGTTGATCGCGGGTGGAACGTGAAAGTATGCGAGTAGGTCTGTGAGATCCCAAGCGCACATCTGCAGGTTACAACACTTTCCAAAATTTACTTTGTAGTCATTTACCATTATACCACAGAAATAGAGCCTCTAGTTTTCTACAAAACATTATATTTGTGAAACTTATATAATTTTAACTAGTTTGTTGTTGAAAAAAATCGTCCTAAGATACAAAAGTTTCCCTTACCGAATGGCATAGCTTAGAATTAATTAATCTTAAATACCAATTGTTATTACGTATATAGAGAGAGGGTTGATATTGTAATTGTGAAATAAATGACATTCAAAATTAAAAATGTGTTATTTAAATTACCAATTTTTTATTTGTATTTGACGGGTTGTAATGATGATTGTTATTTATAATGCGTATTTCTATAAAACAAGTAACGATTGTTTAGGGTTTAAATCCTATCCACATATACAACTCGATAGGGTGGAAATTCGAAATATTTTTTTATTACAACGATTTATAATTTTAAAAAATTGGTTTTTTAGTAATTATTTGCAGAAGTATCTGAGTTTTGTAGCGATAAACTACTGTTTTCTCATTATACAGGGTGTAATGTTACTACATACTGGACTATCCATTTTCAGATTTGTATATCCAAGCAAGCAACAAAAATTTGGAAAGGTGTTATGCCCGGAAGCACTTATTTTACCAAATATTTGTCATTTGTATCTCCAGAACGAAATTATCTATTTAACTGAAACTTAAAACAAAGGTTTATTAAGTGGCGTACTTATTTGAGAAAAATAACGATTAAAACTAATGATCATAATTATTAAAATATATTAGTAGTAAAAAAACATTTTTAAAAACAAGCTTTTATTTAAATGCTCTAAAAAAAAGAAAATAAACTTTAAATTAAATCAAACTCATCAACTTATTACATTATACAATTTATATTATATAAAATCTTGTCGCGAGATTTACCTGTGTAAATTTATTTTATGAAATAAATGTTTTCTATTTACACAGGTAAATATCGCGATGAACTTTTATATCATATAAATTGTATAATGTAATAAGTTAATGAGTTTGATTTAATTTAAAGTTTATTTTCTTCGTTTTAGAGCATTTAAATAAAAGCTTGTTTTTAAAAATGTTTTTTCGCTATTTTTATTTTATTTTTTCAAATTTTTTTTCTTTTGCCATAAAAATGTATTGTCATCGGAACTGAACCAACATGTAAAAATTAAACTCCGTGGGATAAGTGAAAGTGGTTCACCTTGCAATATTTGACCTAGGCCCAGTTTTTTTAAGGATAAGCCTAGTTACTTAACTCGGGTGGTTTAAGTTAAGTTCCCCCATTTCGAGTCCCTTCCCCTGATGGCATACTGTACACGTGTCAATAACGTTGCAATCTTCACAATTTTAGACACAATTACACAAAAATCACTCTTTGTTAATAACTTGCTATCACTGCATAAAATATTTAACACTTTGAATTGAAATATTTGAGGTTATGATAAATAATATATATGATAATATATAACAAATTATTATTCAGATCTTATAATAATATATATGATAATAATAAAATATAATAATATATTAATATAATATATATTATTCTTCTAATCAACGCTACTATTTTCTGGATCTAGGCGGGGGAACTTAACTTAAACCACGCGAGTTAACTAACTAGGTTTATCCTTAAAAAAACTGGGCACTAAACAAACATACTTACATACACACATACATACATACAATAAAAGCTCGTGAAAAGGAAATTTTTTTTTAAAAACATTTCGAGCTATCTTTAAAAGCCCAATAAATAGAGCATTAAATAATTGTTGGGGTCCAAACAATTATCTGTATGTAAAACAAAGAAAGAGAGAGAGAGAGATTATGTATCGTCTGTTGCTGAAAATATCATACGTTGTCGCTAAACGGGATAACCTCTAGATTAGCTAACTCCGTCATACCGTTAATAGATTATTTCTTTGTTCGTCACCCGTCAATCCTATCATAACATTTAAAAATTCGTCGAAAATTATTTTACGAAAAGTTGAATAAAAGATGAATCACAAACAAATATACAACATCCCTATAGGCCTATAAACTGATTGTGTGTAAAATCAATTTATTCAGGGAATGAAATCAAATGACATGAAATGTTTAGGGATTTAAGTTTCACTAGTTTAAAGGATTATGTATAAATATTTTGAAAACAAATGATTTTCGAAAAGCTTTAGGCTTTATTTTAATCTTTAGGATCATCTAATCTAAATTTATAAAAGATGTTTTCGTCAGATATTTCTTCCAATGTAAATTATATCGGCCTTGCGCACTACCGTGCATTAGATCTTTTAAAAGTATTTATGAAACATACTTTCAAAGATCAACTGGATGGTGTTATGCAAAAAGTGTTCAATCCACAAAACATGAAAGTTAGAGTTATTCCACCCAAGTGGGAGAAAACGTTGTTCCCTACAATGTGCAAAAATGATTCAAGCCCAATCCGCTATTCAAAGCCTATTAAAATAAAAACTATTAGCCGGTATTACATTTATCATATTACTAATTTTGAAGCGAATTATCTCAAAACCAGCCACCTGCGGGTTAACTCTTTTTTGCGTAACACCACACAACTTATTTTAGATCAAAGATCAAAGACCAACAGATCACTTCGCCAAAGGTGATTAAAATTATTTCGCACTAATGAAATATTGGTGATATTAACATAAACAAGAGAAAATAACAACTAACTGTGTTCATTGATTTATACCCGGTATATACTGAGTTATTATCAATACGTCAACTGTTTTTTTTACATTTTACACACGCACAAATGTATAAAAATATAGAGTAGTGCGAAATATGATATATGATTTTGTAATCCAGAGACATTGCGCATGTTTAAGCTGAAATTGTGGCCGTTTATGCAAAAAGTTTCAAATCAAAGTTCTTTATTCAGTTCTTTTTTTGTCTTTATATTTTCAAGGATGGTTTACGTTATCAAAGATGGATATTTTCTCGCCTGGCAGAGGAATATACTGCCCAATTTTGTCCATTCACTTACTTGGCCTCACATTTTAGACCAGACAGGCAGACGGATATGCGAAAATGGAGTAAATTGGTGGCATTGTGAATTTTTCAACTACAAAGTCAGAATTTTATTTGTAATATCCTTCCTTATATATTACGTATATGCACAATAATATCCTTATTATTTTAATATCCTTTTACATTCATACAGGGTATAAATATCATTATCACAATAAAAATAATATACAGTGTGTTCATTTGAAATGTTTCCCCCTATATATTTATTAAAATATGCATATAAGAAAAGAATATTTTAAACAAACGTTGCACAGTTTAAAATTTTTATCTGTAAAAACAGCGTAAATGGGGCATAAGTTTTGTATCTATGCTAGACATTTTGGATGAAAAAAAAATAACAAAAGTTTTTATGAAATACATTTTTTGAGCAAAAAGATTTTCCGTAAAGAACTGTTTTTCTTTATACTGTTTAAAAGATAAGTTATACCACGCGATACGGATGCATGGAAAAAAAAAAGTTATTGCATTATGTTTTCCCCCATTAAACTGCAAATATTGTTGAAAACATTTTTTTCTTAAATGAATGCTTTAAAAATTATTATGGTGGTAGATAGATAGATTGTAGAGGCTGCTCTGGACGGACTACACTTTGGCCATTCGAGGATGTGAGTGGAGTGGAAGGAATTTTTGTATATATACTAGGAATTCGTAGGATATACGACTGCTGCCGACTATGGTAGGAACTATGCCGATATTCATCTGGAGTTCGTGAAGGAAACTGCAAAAAACCTTCTCATGCATAGCCGGTTCCTTCATTCTTCTCCATGCGCCGACAGTTAAGTCAATTAACCGCCCCTTTTTTTCCTAATAATTGACAAACTGCCGATGTCGGGATTCGAACCCATAACCTCCCAGTTTCCAAGCAGACATACTACGCAGACATAACGCCTTAAACCGCTCGGCCTCTTGGACTGGTCCAAGGTGTCCAATTTAGGTGGTAACTTTTCAAATTAACACACTGTATAATCGAATAATAACTAAATAAATATGTATAATAATATTTTGAATTTTGTTTAAAAACAAACATTCTAATAATTATAAATAAATACCTAACAACATCATTTTATTATATTTAAAGATATTTTCTGTATAAACTTTAATAACGATACACACTAAAATTTTATTTTATAATTGTTTAATACACACAGCATTATCCTTGTGACAATTTAAATTAACTGAAGGGTGTACAACTCATGCGTACAAAGGGTCTAGACTGTTGGATTAAAAGATTGAAAATAATTTATGTGATTTAATTAATAACTTTTGTTTTTTTTCTGCTATGTCATATACCGTACGTTTGGTTTACATCTTCGCATAGCAGTATGAAAGAGTACATATGTATACATTAAGCAATGTGTATGAGAAGGAGGTCTTATAGGTTTGTAAACAAGCATATGTTTCAAAACAGTGAATAATATTCATAACTGTTCGAGTGGTTGGTGATGGTCTTCCTTCAAATGCCACAATAAAAAAAATTGACACATTCCTGTGCGGAATGTCCAGAAAAGTACCATTTAACAATTTGCACTTTTTCTTCTTTTGTGTAATAATAACCCATTGTTGTAATAATACCAATAAATAAAATACACAAACACGTATTTTCCAAAAGCATTCACAAAGTAATGATTGCATATTATCAAAACAATTAATAATATTTGTATCCTACACAAAATTCCCACTCTCTAAAATTTATACAGGCACATACAGCACAACAGTAACAAAACAAACCTATAAGACCTCCTTCTCATACACATTGCTTAATGTATACATATGTACTCTCTTATACTCGTGGGAGATCTGCTATGCGAAGATGTAAACTAAACGTACGGTATAGTAAGTTCGTATATATCACATTGCATGGTAATGCGTAGGACCAAGTTAAAACATAGTGTCATACAGTGTTATGTTTTATGGTGCTTTCACATTCTGACGCTTGACGCTGGTTTCTAGCATCAAATTCGGTCACGTGATAATAATTTAACATGCGCGCCATCTAGAAATAATTGTAGGGAAAAATTACAGCGTTTAGCGTCAAATTAGACATTAGATGTTACCACTAAACTTTATAGATTACGTATGTAATTTAGAGTAAAACACAACTGTATCCAATATTTTTTAATATTTATTAGTATTTATTTTTGTACTCGCTATATTTATAAAAATCATAAAGTAACAGCTGATTATTGATTTGAAAATATCGATTATTATCGATGCGATTGTTCGAGTTATTACGTTGACGCTAATATAACCCGGCAGAAATGGTAAACTAAATTTAGCTATCGCTACATTTTTTATGGCGCGCATGTTAAATTCTCATCACGTGACCGAATTTGTAATATTGTAAGAATTAAGAGTGATAGTCAAAGTTTTGTGCTTTCTTCCTGATAGCCTAGTTTCTTTTTTTTCTATTACTTGGCAAGTTTAAATATAACATTCATTGTGATACAGAAGTGGATGTTCATTAAGCCAGCAGAGCAACCTGAGAACAGAAAACAATGATAATAGTGTCATAATTAGACGCTAATTAAATGCCCTAATTAAAAATTAACTGCTCTTTGTTATGGTGCGTTACCCCATGCTCTGCTAGTTTAATGTTAAGCTAGCTGAATGTTGCTCTGCATTTAAAAAATATGTTAAGTAATTATATTGTTTTTGAACTCATTGAATGGGATTTATCTAGGAGAGGGGGTTTATTTGTCCCTCTTAAACAAAGAACAATTTATTGTTAAATAGTGCATTTAATTATCTGAAACACATTAGGATCATTGCATAGTTACTTTTTTTTATTTTAAAGTATTGTTCTGCTAGATCAACCTTCAGCTAGCAGAGCATGCGGTTACACAGAACAACAAAGAGCAGTTAATATTAATTGGGGCGTTTAATTAGCATTTAATTAGCTTAATAATTTGAGAACAAAAACAATATAGTTACTTGATTTTTAAAATATTGCTCTGCTAAATTAACATTAAGCTAGCAGAGCATGCGGTTACACGATAGAACAAAGAGCAGTGAATTTTTAATTAGGGCATTTAATTACCATTTAATTAGCTTAATAATTTGATATTAAATACAATATAGTTAATTGATTTTTTAAACATGGCTCTGCTGGTTAAGCTAGCAGAGCATGCGGTTACACACTATAACAAAAAGCATTAAATTTTTTTTAGAGCATAATTAGCATTTAATTTAGCTTAATAATTTGAGATCAAAAACAATATAATTACTAGATTTTTAAAATGTTGCTCTGCTAGCTTAACATTAAGCTAGCAGGCCAAGCGGTTACAGTTAATGATAATTTTTAATTAGGGCATTTAATTAGCATTTAATTAGCGTCTAATTATGAGACTATTATCATTGTTTTCTTTTCAGGTTGCTCTGCTGGCTTAATGGATATCAGAAGTGGACTTATCCATCCCTAGCTACTATTCTTTAAATTTAAACCATTTGAAGCCTTTCAAATATACCCCTCATAAACTTGGTCCCCTTTAACATTTTTGTTTCAGTATTATTTTAATTTATACTTGGACATATTGATTATGGAATTGAGTTTGTTAAGTGGAAAATAGAAAACAGATTTTGTTTTTTTTTTTACATATAAAGTATAAAATCTTTTTAGCTATACATTTGTCATTGGCAGTTTTCTTATTAAACCACAATGAGTTATTATCAAATTTTTTCATTATTAATCTTATTATTTTAATGTACACATGGTTACAAAATTAGAGCTTTTTTACCAAAAATTCCATGTTTCGGTTTTCGAAAAAATTTTTTTCAAAATAGTTGAATTTTTATGATAAACAAATTTTATTCTAAACATTCCATCGAAATAAAATGACTCGACACAAATCAACTGAAACTTACTTTTTATTTATTATTTAATTTTTCAGTAAAATTAAATTTACTTTTCCAGCTATTTTTTTGCCTCGAAATATAAGCAAAATAGAAATTCAAGAGAGAGAAAAATCATATTTTTAATTACTCAAGCTAAAAATAATATGAAACGTAAAAAATACCAGTGGCGTACTCACTTTCTTTAAAATATCTAGCATATCTAACTTTAGCAATCTGTATCTCGAAAACCAAGCTTGAAAACATCGATGTTCATATATGAAGTTTTCATCTTATTTTTGAGAGATCTTTCGCCTATTTAATTTTTCGGATTAAAATCTGAGAACTGTGTATATATACTGTATTCGGATTTTTTCTATTTTCGATGCTCTAAAGTTCCAAGAACCTATGATTTTTAGCCAATTTCCTACAAAAGAAAATGCAGTTATTGTTTTTGTACCAATTTTGGAATTTCGTAAAAATTTCTCCAAATTTCCATCGATTCTATCTACTAAATGTAAAAAATAACTATCGCTAAAATTTGTTTACATGTATATATCAACCAACATACATATATATATATATATATATATATATATATATATATATATATATATATATATATATATATATATATATATATATATATATATATAAGTTTATGTGTCTGTGAACTCTCTAGTGGTCACAGTTTTATTCAAAGAATACGTTCGTTAATGGATAAAATCGGGCAAGGGGAAAGGGGGATTTAATGGAAAGGGGAAACACAAAATTTGACATGTATCCCTTAATATTCGAAAAATAGAAAAATTTATCAGCAGTAAAGTTGTAGGTATATAGTTTTGCTATAGTTTTGTTTCTTATCATTTTTTATGTTACACGAATATTTACAGAAATATTTACAATTAAAGATGATAGTTAAAATTTTAAATATCTCTGTACACATTCGAGTTTGGAGAAAATGATAAGCCATTGAGTTGTAGCAAACTTGATTTTCTACAACTTTACTCCTTATACATTTTTCAATTGTTCTAATATTAAGATATTATATAATTTATGTTTTCGTCTTTCTCTATGCCCCGTTTCCCATTGGCCTATGCTATTTAGAAATAAAAATGGCTTTGCAAATACTAAAATCATATCAGATATGATATTTTATTTTGATCACACTAAAATTATGCCCGCTAGAGAGTGATTTCAGTCCAAGGAAATTCGCTAAGTTGAAGCGGCTCCTGCGTAACGAATTTTTTTAGTATTAAACTAATAAATTTCAATATTAATTTACGACAAAAATACTAGAAATTATTTTCAGTATTGTAAGACCTACTTATTAAATGGAAAAGAAAGATAAGAAATAATGTCAATAAATAAATATCAAATCTACTATAATTATAATATCATTCTACTCTCATATGAAATGTGATTTCTTCACACTCTTTTACAATAAAATACAATACAATTGAAACAAATCAAATAAATTTATCTCAATGTTTTGAATATATTCATTGCATATACTATCGGTACAGTAAGTACTCATAAGAATATGTGTAAGTGTTACTTTATCATCACTAAAAATTTCCGTCTACTACTTAAGGTAGTATGTCCGTAAAGCCACTTTTCTGCAGAATGTAATAAAATATTGAGTAGATGTTAAAAATAACTGTCCTCTAGAGTCTAGAGAGTTAATAAATTTGAAATTTTTGCCCATCTAATAAAAAAAATATGCACTATCAAATTTGGAACTTTTTGCATGGGTTAAATGTACGAAAGAAGGAGGTCCTCAATTCACCCTTTATATATATATATATATATATATATATATATATATATATATATATATATATATATATATATATATATATGTATATATTTTTAACCATAAATTCAATGTTTATTTTTAGCGAATTTCCTCCAAAGGAAATGCAGCTATTGTATTTGCACCAATGTTGGAATTTCGTAAAAATTTCTTCAAATGTCCATCGATCCTACCTATTAGATGTTAAAAATCACTATCGCTAAAATTTGTATATATGTATCTATATATATATATATATATATATATATTTTTAACCATAAATTCAATGTTTATTTTTAGCGAATTTTCTCCAAAGGAAATGCAGCTATTGTATTTGCACCAATGTTGGAATTTCGTAAAAATTTCTTCAAATGTCCATCGATCCTACCTATTAGATGTTAAAAATCACTATCGCTAAAATTTGTATATATGTATCTATATATATATATATATATATATATATATATATATATATATATATATATATATGTATCTATATATATATATATATATATATATATATATATATATATATACATATATACATACGTACTTTTTAAAAATGTCTGTGGACTCTCTAGTAGCACAGTTTTATTCCGATTGGAATGAAATTTGGTATTTGAGTCGCTTTTGGTATTCTCAAGGTCAAGTTTGTTATTGGGTAACGGACGAGAGGAAAGGGGGTTTAGAAGGAGGGGAAAACAAAAAATTTGACTATCTCCCTTAATATTTGAAAAATCTAAAAATTTATCAGGAATTAAGTTGTAGGTACTAAATTTTACTGTAATTTTGTTTCTTATCATTTTTCTGTTACACTAATATTTACAGAAATATTTACAATTAAAGATTGAAAGTTAAAATTCTAAATATCTCTGTTCACATTAGAGTTTGAGAAAAATGATGAAGTAATGAATTGTAGCAAACTTGATTTTCTACTACTTTTTTCCTTATACATTTTTCGATTATTCTAATATTAAGAGAGATATTTAATATTTTTTGTTTGTTTGATACGAATACATGAAATATATCTTATTGTAAAAAATTTTGATTGTCGTTTCCATAGTAACTATAAACTATAATCGTTATACATCGTTCAATTTTGGCTATTAATAAATTTAATTTTTTTGCAAATACTAAAGTCATATCAGATATTATATTTCATTTTGATGACACTAAAATTATGACACTAGAGAGAGTGATTTATGTATTCTTAGGAAATTCGCCAAGTTGACGCAGCTCCTGCGTAACGAATTTTTTTTAAATCATAAATTCAAAACTTCTTTGTAGATTTTTTCATAAACAACTTATTGATACATTATTTTATGACGAATTTTCTGAAACCAAGAAAACGGTTTTTACCCTATTTGTTGAAAGTATAAACATTAATAAAATTTGAATTTTTAGCTATTCTAGACAACTGGAAGAGTTGTGTATACATGCAATTTCTCAGTATTAAATATTATTATCAGTCAAAGTATTATTATCAGTATTAAATACAGTATTAAATCAAACTCCATAACGGGTCCATTATGTGCAGATTGTGTGGCGACGAGGAAGGTACATCCAGCCACATTATCTCTGTCTGCGAACCTCTAGGTTACAGCAGATACAGAATTTTCAGTGCAACTCACTCCGAATATATGAACCTTCCGGAAGACCTGATAAGCAAGCTCCTGGCTATTGCAAACATATGGGAGAATTGAATCTCGTCAGACTGAAGTAGAAGGGGGAGCACAATGGACTATAATGTCGAAGTGCTGTACTTTTTAGACTCCAAGATTTATCTTTCTATCTATCTAAGGTCAAGTTCGTGAATGAGAAATCAGAATCGAACCATGTTTGGCTAAAATGGGCAAAACTGTTTATCTATGAAACCATAAAAGAAAGAACAAAACTGTAAAGACAAAAAATGTTTCTTTATTAAAAGTAAACAACTTTTGTTATTATTTCATAAATTCATGATGTACCGGGTATTTAAGTAATTCACTCAGTTAGTTGTTATTTTCGATTGATTTTTTTTTATTTTTAATATATAATTTTTTTTCGAATACAATTTAAATTATTTGAATAACAACTGCAATATATTCGTAAACAAGTACAAATATCAACGAAGTAATTGCTTGAATAAATGTATAAATTTTGTTCAAAGTAATATTTTATTCAACATTAAGCCATTTTCTCACACATGTTAGTAAAAATTGTATGAACATCGAACAACGAACAATTCAATTCACGTTTTGTCGATATTAAAAATAATACATGCAAAACAAGTATACGACGATACGATAGAAGTCTATAGAAGTCTGAAACAGTCACTGTATTGCAAGTATATGCATGCATATGTGTGACGTAAGAGGATGAACTGAAAATGCAATACATGAATTGAAGACTACAAAATTCGATCAAATAGTTTCTCTTTGACTATTCAAGTGAAATCATTGATTTAAATGTCATCTTCAGCTATATACATATATATATATATATATATATATATATATATATATATATATTTATAAATTAGTGTAGGTGAATTTTCATTTGTATTTCATAGATAAATCCTAATTCTTAGATAAAATTTGTCATACGAATAATCATCAAATTAAAAAAAAAATTAATTACGTAAGAGCTGCGTCAACTAATAATGCCAAATTATTTGAAAATATTTTAATTGAACACTTTCCAAAGTAGTTAGATAGATTGTAGAGGCTGCCCTGGACGGGCTACACTTCTACCATAAGGTCCATTGTGATGCCTAAGGATGTGAGGATGTGAGTGGAGTAGAAGAAATTTTTGTGTATAGACTAGGAATTGGTAGGATATACGGCTGCAGCCGACTATGATAGGAACGATTCCAATATTCATCTGGAGTTCGTGAAGAAAACTGCAGAAAACCTTCTCAAGCATAGCCGGTTACTTCGTTCTTGTCCATACGTCGACAGTTTATTCAATTAACTGCCCTTTTTTTACTGAATAATTGACTGCCGACGTCGGGATTCGAACCCATAACCTCCCAGTTTCCAAGTAAGCATACTGCGCAGACATAACACCTTAGACCGCTCGGCCACTTGGAGTGGTTCTAATGTAGTTAACTGAAACACAAGAAATTTTTGGAAAGTGCGGTCGTATAACTTTCAGTATTGAGAAATCAAGTACAACCAAAGAAAGCAGGCAGATGAGTTCTATAAATGTTAAATAAAAAATATGATAGGGAAAAAGTTGCTACAGCCGAGCGAGGATACTCAAACAAAGAAATGAGCAGAAAAATTCAACCGAGTAAATCGGATCTGATCCCAATCACATCTACAATACTAAAAAGATAAAAACCAAACTGCATCTATATAAATTTCAAGTTTAAATACATTTAAGAAATTCAAAGAAAATATTTTGGAAAAACCACAGGTGGATTGATCAAATTATAGGGATCAAAGGCTCAACCTAAAAACTATAAAATATGCAATAAAATAAAATTTATTTCTATACAGGGAGTTTAGTAACTACAAAAAAAAAATTAAGGGCACACTGCTGAGTTATTTTTATGAAGGAAAAAAAATTCCCATAAACGTGAAAGTCTGTAGTCTCAAAACTTTTTTCCCAATCTCATTTTCGATACATTTTAGCATAATTTTTAAACCATCAACTTTTATTCTGCTAAAAGTAACTCGAAGTTTTTATTTTTGGGATACTTTAAAATTAATGATTAAAGATTTTCATTTTCGGTAACTCAAATAATTTCTTGATAAAAAGATAAATTAAAAACGATTTTATGTTGCCACACTCAACACTGGATTCAGCTTTGGTGAAGTAAAAACTTTTTAGATATAAACTTTTTTTGAAATCACAGTTATCAGATATACCTGGTTAAATGAGAAATTTTGAAAGAATAAAAAAACTAACGTACACTTTGAATAGTAAGGCCATTCCTAGAAGTTGCAGCCCTGTAAGATGAATTATGATATCAAGCCTTTTTTTTGAAATTGAATTCATAGTATCATGTTTCAATTTAATGGAAAAAAGCCTGATGACATGATTCATTATTCACCCATGTCAATAAAGCATTCTTTAAATATTCAAATTTTTAACTTTCATTCAAGGTGTTGACTGAAAATTAGTGAAATAATTTTTAAGGCCTCAACGCCTAATTCTAATTACAAAAAGTTAATATTGACATTTGTTCGATTGAATTCAGTTTAAATTTGACGTTACCAGAAAGTACCATTGTTCAATTAAAAATTGTTGAAAAAAATTAATTAAAATTATTATCTTTGAAATCAAATAAACATCAGGTTTGATTTTCATAAAGCTTTTGTTTTATTTAATTTTTTTTCTCTAAAAGTGCGTGTTATCCAATTAACGATATTTAGTAAAACTTTTAATAATTTTTTTGTTGTTGTCGAATATCGGAATCTGTTGTAGGTTCGATATCGCTCCTTTTTGAAGGTTAAAGAGAGCCAAGATACCGCGACAATGGTTTCGCACCACCAAAATAATCAAACGAATCAGTCACTACCGTTCATCTAGCGTGAGTATTCGGAATCATGTGCTCGGTTCATGTAATTTTGTTTATTTCGCAAAAATGGAAAATAGTCGCAAATTATGACACACTGTATTGCGGTAACATATCCCTTGTGTATCGAAATTTTTTGTCTGTCTATTTACTTTGTTTTAAGATCTTAATTGAATGATTAGTTTTATACATATATATGTTTTTTTCCCTCTGTATAATATTATTTTCTCCATACCCATCATCATGGAGGATGGGTACACTCAACTGACATTGTTAAATGACAACCTGATTCTGCACTTAAACAGAGGCTAGAAATAAGTGTATCGATGTTTTTAACGCACATAGTATAGATATTATATAGAAATCTGCTGGTGGTATAGCATTTACTTAGTCGTAAAAAGTTTTTTGTTCTCATGAAAAGTAGGGTACAATCGATGTGTAAAACTTGTAACGGCTAAGTGTTATGATAACAGTTAATAGGTAAGAAAAAAGTATGGAAAAAATTATTTATACTTATATGGTACTTTAACCTAAGACACTGTTTCAAAGGCACATTAATAATAAGACTCGGGGTCGATTCCTCGTATCAGATCCAAATTGTTGAAAAGTGAAGTATTACGCAACGTACATATATCAAAAATAATTAAGTACCAGTCAGTTTTTTGTGAAGACATTGTCCATAGTGATGCCACAAGACGAGACGAGATGAGTACCAAGTCTCTTGTATTGCACTTGACTTTAAACGTTTTCAAACGCCTCGTCTCCTCTCGTTTTTACTGTTGAAGATTTTCTTGAAAAAATACAATTTTAAAATAAATCATTTTGTACTTTTGTAAGTAAAATCTTTTAATGATATTCAAAGAGAGTACCTACTATCGTTCGTCTCTCGAATATTTATCGAAAATCTAGTTATAATTATATCTAATTTTCGTCTCGTCTCTCACTTATCCTCATCTTATCTTGTCTCTCGCGGCATCACTAATTTTCTATATAATCTTACGAACATATAGAATGTGTTTCAATGCATTGATCGATAGATGGCAGGCAATATTTAATTTAATAAATAATTAATATATGTTGAAGATGTTAATAAGATTTGAAAACAAATAAATAAAATAGTATCAGATTTGTATTAAAATATCAATTTCTGCCATCTATTGGTCAACGTATTGACCACTTTACATTTTCTTAAGGTTACGTGAAATTACTTTTAAAAAATCAAAGAACCGTTAAGAAGTGTCCCGTATAGGATATGTATCGGATAGAAGTTTTGTTGGCTTGACCTTTAATTTGTGATTGATATTTTTGGAGTAATTAAGAAAAATTCCGTATCATTCGTAACCTTAACCATAGTCAACAAAGGGGACATATACAACAAGCTTCAAAGCTAATTGAATACTTTATGTCACAGTATGGAGTGTACAAGCGGTTTTACAATTTCAGAGGTCGGCATATTTTTTGCAGAATCTTAACGTCTGTAACATTTTTTGTTAATTATTTCAATTGTTTTGGAGGTGAAATGACTAAATTTTACTACACTGTATCAATGTTTATTTAACCTGATTGTTTTTCGACTGAATTGAAATATCAAATTCAAAATTTTCAAGTGAATTGTTGGGGAAATAACAAAAAAAATGTCAACAGACTTACATCAAACAAACTTACTTAACTGACTTCAAAGAGTGTAACTTGGATCCAAAATAATAACTTTCCATGCATATCTTATATAACTTCAGATGTTAGAAAAGGGTGATTGGTTTAATTCCTTGTGATTGGTTTACTATGATCATGTGGCTGAAGTGGCTGGCAAAGAAACAAATATTTAGAAAGAGTTAGAAAGTCTTGTCACATCACATACATTTATTGCGATTGAAAACTTTTATCAAAACTTTCACGTGTAAAAACGAGCTTAGAACAACTTTAATTCATGTTAACTTATTAAGTAGACTTTCATGAATTTCTCTGGGTTAAATATGATTTTTAACAAAATCGAATACGGAATTTTTTCTTGATTTTTGATGGGAAAATAGTGGAAAAAAGATTTTGCCGTGAAGTTCGTTGATATTTGTATCGTTCGATAATTTTAGCTCAAGGTAAATAAAAATCCAGTCGAAATTTATTCTTACTTGTTTCTTACTTTCCATTATTATTATTAATAATCATAATTGAAAGGTGTACAACTTATCATTTTTAAAATCTTCCAAAAAGCAAATACTACGGATTGCCTTCCGTACTCAACCATGGTTTCTACATTTTATGATATTTGGATTCCGTAACATAAATGATAAAACCAAAACACTTCTAAAACTTTAAACGACCATTAGTAAGCCAAATTTCGTTTTATAACACATACATTATTTTACATTATCCTTTCAACTTGTCAAGCAGTATAGTAAACGGATGATACACAAACGGCACTCAACATACTTTCCCATTTAAACATACCAGTAATACATAAATATATTCGTCCGTCCATGCTGCTTAGTACAAACCTTTTGCGTATTATATATATATATATATATATATATATATATATATATATATATATATGTTTGTATGTATGTATATATATAGGTGGGCCATTTTCATCGCCCAACCTAAATTTCTCGAAAACAAAGCAGAATCAAGAAAGATGTTTCAGACAAAAGTATTATAATCTCAAGGGGGTCAAATTCAAATACTGATGATCTTAAATTTGACCTTGAGGTGAATTTTCAAGACCAAATCAAGGTCAACTTTGATTTTTTTAAATAGAAACCGCTATTGTTATGACATATTCGAATTCTACGGAAAAAATTATAGAAGTTTTAAAATTTTCAATCATTTTACCTCAACTATATTAACCTTACTTTTAGCGCTACCCAGAAACAACGTCGTGGACGTAGTAAGGACTGTTTCCTTTTGGGTGCTGGATTAAAGTGAGTCCCCTTGCCTCCCACTGTTCTAAATATTATTAATTTAATTTCGAAGCAAATGTTCGAAGTTTGTTGACTATGATTAAAGACATTAAACGCCATTTGCTTGAAGGCATTGAATCAAACGACTCTGGAAATAGCGGTCGGTGTCAAGCAATATTTGTCTTGGAATTCTATTTTGGTTAAATTCTGACATCACCAGTTGAAAATTCAGACAATTTCGATAATAAATGTCTTCGATGTAACTCACTTTTCAAAACACTTTCAGACATTTTCAAAAAAATGTTTTGTACAAAACTTTCATATTTTATTCCGTCAAATTCGAATATGTCATAAAAAATATGGGTTTCCATTTAAAAAAATCAAATTTGACCTTGATTTGACCTTGAAAATTATAATATTTGAACCAAGACTATACAACTTTTGTCTGAAACATTTTTCTTGATGCTGCTTTGTTTTCGAGATATTTAGGTGGGGTGATTAAAATCGCCCATCCTGTATATACATGTAGATACCTTTTCTTTCCAACTAGTGAATTTTCAAGTTTCCAGCCGTAGTTTAACCAACAGTCGAGACTACTCTACAACAGTGAATGTTATTGTTGATATCCACATGTTGTCGAGTCGAGAGGTAAGTAAATAAACACAGAGTGTTCCAAAATAAGTGTCTACATTTTTGAAGTTATAGAATTTTTTTTGTCTTTCTAACTTTACTATTATTATAATAAACAAGGAATTATATCCAAGTCTCAAAAAATGACAAGAACCGTTTTATAGATATATTTTAAAATGACCATCTAGATTGTAGAACCATCTGATTGGAGTATAGTTCGCCTATACATTTGTTTCCATGTTGGTGGATAGTATTTTTGACCAAGTTGTAATGATATGATAGATAGTGTATAAATGAAAAGATCTACCATCGTATTTGATCGCCGTTGGATTGAGTTTTCAAAGCCTTGGATTGATAAAGCGATTCTAAATTCTTAATCTGCACGATCATCAAATGTAATCTCATGTTTTTATGATTCATAGACAAATAACCCGTGAATAATCTACGAAATATATTTAACGATTTTTATGGTTCACTTATCAGATAATTAAATAATTTTACAGATTTTCCTAATACAACTATCTAAATATATGTAATAAATATTTAAATTCATTAGGTAAGTTTAAACAGAATACATTTTAAACTTTGTTAGTTTCTTGGTTAGTATTCCGATAACCATAATTCATATAGGTATTTCCGAGACACATTACGAGATACAACTTATTTATGTTGTGTTTTGCACTATGGCATTTTCTTAGTTCAATATGGACTAACTTGTATTGAAAATTATCTGTAGTATTATGAAAATCTTTAATTTTGTTTAAACGACTACATAATGTCTTGTAAATTGATGAAAATAAGAGCAGCTACAATATTATAAAATCTTCAAAATACCAGGAATTTAACTATTAATTTGAACGATTTTGGATACTAAAAACCCTAGAATTAATCATGCTAACCAGTCAAGTCTAATATAGGCCAGTGGTTTAGAACAGTTGTGTGTAAAAATAAACTGTTGACTGTAAGAAAAAAAAAATCGTTACGCAGGAGCTGCTTCAACTTAGCGAATTTCCTTAAAATACATAAATCACTTTCTAGCGGTCACAATATTAGTCTGATCAAAGTGAAATTTTTGTATTTGCAAGGCCAATTTTATTAATAAATGACATACATCAAGGGAAAATGGGGGCATAAAGAACGAAGAAAACCCAAATTATAAAATATCTCTCTTAATATTAGAACAATCGAAAAATGCGTAAGGAATAAAGTCGTAGAAAATCATGTTTGCTACAATTCAGCACCTTATCATTTATGCTCAAACTGTAATGTGTACAGAGATATTTAGGAATTAAATTTTCAATCTTAAACCGTCAAATTTTTCTGTAAATATTAGACTAACAGAAAAAATGATAAGAAACAAAATTATAGTAAAATTTAATACCTACAACTTTACTTCTAATAAATTTTTTAATTTTTCGAATATTAAGGGAGATATGTCAAATTTTTTGATTCTCCCGCACTCTAAACCCCCCTTTCCCCTTGTTCGATTTTACCCACGAACTTGAGCTTTTCAATACCATAAGCGCCTCAAATACCAAATTTCATTCCAATCAGATCAAAATTGTGACCGCTAGAGTGATTACAGACATATATATATATATATATATATATCTAATATATAAAATTCTCGTGTCACAGTTTTCGTTGCCATACTCCTCCGAAACGGCTTGACCGATTTTGATGAAATTTTTTGTGCTTATCCAGTATCTATGAGAATCGGCCAACATATATTTTTCATCCCCCTAAATGTTAGGGGTAGTCCACCCCTAAATTTTTTTTTTTATTTTTTAGACAAAATTTTGAATTTCTATTTTTTTATGATACAACATACAAGAATACATACAATCCTCAATTTTCACCCTTCTACGATCAACCCTTATTTTTTAATAGCCATTTTAGTAATTTAATCATTTTTCCTCTCCGGTCGAAAACTGATCAATCGTCATTTAATTAGTTATCCCCGCCAGATGTCTACAGGTGTCACTTCTGACCCAGTAAACAGCACGGAGTAGGGATGAGAACGAAGCCGGTCTCCTTTCTTTCTCACTCCCTACACAGTTGTCGGCCATCATTATTGTTTATGCATCAAGTGTAGTAGTAACGTTGACAATTATTATTTTGCTATCTCAGTGTAACTCTCATATTAACTTTTAATCATTCCTATTTTATCAATAATAATTAAATTATCAATTTTGAGTGTATTTTGCACGATTAGTTAATCAAGTGATTTTATAACCTCAAAAGTACTCAACACGTGACACGAGCTTCCAATAACAACGGATTTTGTGTTGTAAGTATACTTTTTTTTATTTATATCGAAAATGTTGTTGATCTTATAAAAATGTAATTTTAATTTAATTTTATTAAAACAATGTAATTGAACAATTAAGATTTTCATAGTTTCCAACAAATCAATCATTATGAATCTTTATTTTGAAATGTCAATGGAAATATTGGTTGTATGAAAAAATTATAAGAGGCAATGTTTTCATAAAATTTAATTTTTTACTTTTGTCTGAAAAATTTTTCCATAAAACTTATATTTTTGTTATAAATCATTTCAAAACTGCGGCAAAAATCCTGGCCCTAATTATACTTTTAACATTTTTCATCATTAAATAATTTCATTAATTCTATTTATGTATGTTTTGTACAGTGAGCAATGCCAAGAAAACGCAAAGGGGCTGATTTGAGCCGCAGTACAAGTAAAGCTCGAAACTTGCGAAATAGCAGATCCGAAAGAACAGAAGAACAAATCCAGCAACAAAATACTGATGCACGTGTCAGAATGGCGCAATTGCATCAAGAAGAGCCAGAAGATACACGAGCTGAACGCAATGAAGTCAGAAGATTAGAACAACGACAATCACGCCGTTTCACAGTCAATAGACGAAGAACAAATGACCAACAACGACAACAGGTACATCGAGCATTTATATCTGATTCATTCCTGCGTCTAGCATTCCAGTATGAGCCCGATATTGAATATTATGCTCATTCAAAAGTGGTAATTGGTGCTATGGACAAGGAATGTCCGTATATACCACATTCGCGCATATACCACATTCTTACATACATACAATATACACATTCTAACATACATACATACTTACAATAAGTAAGCTATTTTTTGTCTACACTAGAAATTACTAGGAAATTATTTATATGGCAAAACAACGTTTGCCGGGTCAGCTAGTATATATATATATATAATATATATATATAAATTTTACAAATGGTGATTTTCGACTAGGTAGGATCGATGGACATTTGCAAAAATTTTTGCAAAATTTTGAAGTCGGTACGAAACCAATAGCTCTATTTCCTTTCAGGAAATTCGCTAAAATGAAGTTAGCTAAATACAGCTAAAGTGAAAAGTAAATTGAATAGCGAATCACTAAGCTATGTTCAAAATTAACTTTATAGCTCATCATTTTTCCAGTCAATAGGTATACGATATCAGTTTTTTAAATATCGGTTGATATTTTCACTAATGGACAGAATACTATGTCGCATGTGGCATGTCGCAGTTATATACATTTTATTCGATTCTAAAATTCTACATTCGATTCTACATTCCTTTTGTTTCAAAGACTTTTGAAAATTTAAGACACTTTTAAATTACTAATACAATTTTAATACAATCGTCATTATAAAATTGCTTATGTATATAAGCAATTGCTTATGTATAAATATATAAAATATATATAAATATATACAAATATATACATATATATATATATATATATATATATATATATATATATATATATATATATATATATATATATATATATATATATATATAGAAGCTGAATTAATTTGTTTTGGCTATTATATGCGCGTAAGGGGAACTTATTTAAAAGTAGAAGGGCAACTTATTTAAACCGTACTTTAATCATATATTTAATACTTTAATATTAAATATATGTTTCCTCCCCGTCATTTTGAAAATAGACTAATCCACTCAAACTGTGACGATATTCGAGGCTTCTTTACAATAATAAACTTATATATATATATAAATTAATATACTTACATATATATATATATATATATATATATATATATATATATATATATATATATATAATCTGTTGTATTTTAATCAAACGTATCACTCCTAAACTTTAGGTTATAGTTATTCTGAGACACTCATAACGTCTTTTTCATCTTCCTAACTCATGTTTTCATTGCATCATAATTCACATTTTAACCATATTTTATTCTTTAAGCAAGACAATGAAACTGTGCATGAAATTATTCCCATAGGATGTGTATATGGATATGTATGTTATGTTTGTGTAACATAGAACGGGATGTTAGTATAGAGGTATTTTATATATTATTTTGTACTAAAATATTTTGTACATATATAATTTTCGAAAGTTTTCCGAAACAAACATTGAATGAATATTATTATCTTTCATAAGTAAATCCCTTGTGGTTAAATTATTATTTGTTATGTATGTATATGTGAACAACCAATGTACTTCACTATAGACCTTACAGAAATATCTCCATTTTATTCTATAACAATTAATATTTCTATTTTATTTGTATGTATTATTTTTAATGCCCTATGGATTCTTTTTAACAATCGACCTAGATTATTCCCTAGCTATATAATTATGAGAAGACAATAATGCCATAAATTTTAATATAGATCCAATTTTCCTTCCAAGTTAACTATTATTTATCGGTGAGTAAAAGATGCACGAAATCGAAAAAAATTTCCTAGGGTTACTGAAAGATGCACTATGTATTTTAAGTAAAGAAATTTGGACGCCAAAAATAAGAAAATCTTGATAATTTAACGATTAGATTTACGATTTTCAAGATAAAACAAAAATTACATAGAAGCATTTAGTCCTGAAGTTTATTTAATACTGTATAAAAATTGATTTTAATTTAGTAATAAAGACATTTTGGGTCTATGCACCAAAACATAATGATAAGGGTCGTTTTGTCCTTTGAAGGATAATTATAAAATCTTAAATCATTATTAAAGAATCCGTAGAGTTAGTTCATCATTAGGTGGGTCAAGCCGTGAGGGGAAGCAATAGACACAGAACGTGTTACAACTCTCTGAACTATCCCATATTTAGTTTCCAGTAAAACAAGTTTTCTACGTAGACAAGCAAATATTTTCAGAGGAAGGAATCACAATGAATATCAAATCTAGTAAATATCAAGTCTAATAAGTCTAAGCATATCTCTATAGCAACAATCGTAATATTCATTTTTATTCATGTAATAAAACATATAAAACGTAATAATATTCATTTTTATTCAAGTAATAAAAAACGGCAATATCTGTAGATATTACAGTTATTGAAAACATGGTCCGTAAAAAAAGTGTAGCTAATATTTACTACAACTCTATTTCCATACTTTATTAATATTATGAGGTGTCAAATTTTGTGTTCTCCAGGTTCTCTCGGCCCCCTCTCCTTACTTTTGACTGAACTAGGTTGATTTATTTCGGATCATATTGTCGTTAAGATAATACGTTTCGTTTTGCACCCCGAAAGTCGTTGTATTTTTTATTTTTACATGCACACTCATTCATCTTTTTAGCGAATTTCATCCAAAGGAAATGCAGCTACTGTTTTTGTACCGATGATGGAATTTCGGAAAAATTGTTTTCAAATGTTCATCGATCCTACCTACTAGATGTTAAAAATTATTATCGTTAATATATATATATATATATATATATATATATATATATATATATATATATATATATATATACGTTTATGTATCTGTGGACTCTCTAGCGGCCACAGTTTTATTCTGATTGGAGCGAAATTTGGTATTTACTTTTGGTATTTGAAAGGTCAAGTTCGTTAATAGGTAAAATTAGACAAGGGAAAAAGAGGTTTAAAGGCAGGGGGAAACACAAAATTGGCATATCTCCCTTACTATTTGAAAAATATATTATTAGTTTTACTATAATTTTGTTTCATATAATTTTTTCTGTTACACTAATATTTTCAGAAATATTAAGTTAAAATTGTAAATATCTCCGTACTCATTAGAGTTGGAGAAAAATGATAAGGTAATGATACGTAGCAAATATGAATTTTTACAAGTTTGTTTCTTATACATTTTTCGATTGTTTTCAATTGTTCTTTTGTGTTTTCTTCTTTCTCTATACCCCATGACCTATGCCAATGCCATTTATTTATAAAATTGGCCTTGCAAATAACAAAATCATATTAGATAAGATATTTCATTTTGATCAGACTAAAATAGTGACCGCTAGAGTGTTATTTATGTATAATATGGAAATTTGCTAAGTTGATTCGAATTCCTGCGTAACGAATTTTTTTAAATAATGTTTATAGCGTTGATTTCGATTGTCGAAAGTATTAAAAACTAATTTTTTTATAAAGAAAATGCTTGTATTTCCGAAACTCCTATACAATCATACTTAGTTTAACTTTATGTTTTTACTTAGTATTTATGGGTATATCTATGTATCTGTCCTTGTCTGCCATTGAGATACTGTTTTAAAAATAATTATTACTTGTTTTTTGGCAATATTTATGAAAATATTTTATGGAAAATAAATAATTAATTAAATTGTTATCTGTTTGCGTTCAAGATAAACATTAACGTTAAAATACAAATAATTTATGGGAACTTTTACTTTTCTCCATATCGTTAAAGAGAAAGTATTATTAAATTTAGCGATTTTAAATAACTATACTTTTTTTAAAGAAGATTTTTAATATTTTTATAGCGAAGATCATTACTGGGAAGCTGAAATCGATATCTGTTTTGCTAAAAATAGCAAAGGGAGAGACTTGTTCGAAATGGCTTACTGAATCCAAGTAGCATACCTAAATTTCTTCTAATGTAGCTCCAGCATAGTAATATACCCATAATATACACGTTCAGTTTAGCTAGACACTGAGAAAAGTCTACAATAAACATAATTATCACGAAGAAGAACACATTGTAATTATTACTATGCCATATAGTACTCAGTCCACAAAAAACATGTACATCGTGGTCACTTAATAGCAGTCTTAAATTAGTCCTACTGTCCTTTGAGTATACTCAAATCAGTAATTAAATGAAACGTTATAAAATAAACATTTTTCCAGGGGTTTTTAAGAATTTTGACAGAAAACCATTTTCGTATCAAAACTTGTGGGGTCTCTTCAAATGTCAATAACCCAATTTGTTGAGAAGTTGAGTTTACCGTCAAATTTCATTATTATCTACGATAAAATATATGTTCCCTAAAGATTACGTATGAAATGTTAAGTTTTAAAACGGCAAAAAGACTTTTAATCCCACCATTGTCAATAAAAATTTTCCTACCATTGTCGATAAAAAGTATTGACCACCATAAAATCTACTATCATTTAACAGTTAATTTCTCCATGACCGAGCTACCTTAAATACAAAAAAATTAAATAATTTTTAATCCGGATTTGAATGATATACATAATAAAAATATACACGAAAAATGTACTGGTTTTGGGAGGGTTTTAATAATTTCCCCCCGAACGATACTAAAGTTCCCTGATTACTTTCTGGCATTTTAAAGGTTTCAAGGTGAGCCATCACCCATCCAACTGTAAATGAACGAAGTTAACACCAGTATAGTTGCTAACTTGTAATTGTAATCTCAATGAGTATGTTTAATCAATGTGATAATAATCCCCATGAAAAAAGAATACCCATGAATTTTTCTCCCTACAATATGATCTACTGAACTCTTAAAAATGGTTAACAATTAAACATTTATACAAAACTATCATTATCCGCTAGCGAAGAGTGTAATTGTAAAGACCTTTTAACTGAGTAACATGATATTTCTATCCATCAAGGACTGATTCTTGTCATAAGCAAAATAACAATACTCATGTATGTAATATGAAAAAAATTGAACTTCCATACAAATTCTCACCCCGTCTTTCACTCCCTTGAGGATCAATTTTCTAAAAACTAGGAAACACGTATTTTATGGTGTACAACTTGCATGTCTCATAAAATGGACACTACTTATTTAACACCCTTAAGGGTTTCTAAAAAACAATTGTTTAATACTAATAGCCTAAATACCAATTTTCATTACTAACTTTAAAAAAATCGAACCCCAATACAAGATAGATAGATAGATAGATTGTAGCGGCTACCCTGGACGGGCTACACTTCGACCATAAGGTCCATTGTGATGCCTAAGGATGTGAGTGGAGTGGAAGGAATTTTTGTGTGTAGACTAGAAATTGGTAAGATGTGCGGCTGCATCCGACTCTGATAGGAACTATGACGATATTCATCTGGAGTTCGTGAAGGAAACTGCAGAAAACTTTCACAAGCATAGCCGGTTACTTCGTTCTTGTCCATACGCCGACAGTTTAGTCAATTTACCGCCCCCTTTTTTTTTCTTAATAATTGACAAACTTCCAATGTAGGGGTTTGAACCCATTACCTCCCAGTCCCGAAATAGACATATCGCCTTAGACCGCTCGGCTACTTGGCTGGTACCCCAATATAAACTTTAACCCCCAATTTCACCGTCTTAGTCAATTTTCGAAAAACCATCCCTTTGTACTCCACCACACTCTCTAAGGAACATATCTTCAAATTTCATATATCGAACTACAATAGTTTTGGCTGAGCGATAATGAATCAGTCAGTCAGAACATGTTATTTTCTATGTATAGAGAGAAAATGTATATCAAATAATAAACGTTTATTTGAAGCACCTTTATGTGTTATTGCCATAAAACAACACTTACACTTACACTGTGTACCATTATTTAAATTCAAACCAGCATATAATTCTACATATCTTTAAAAATTAGAACCATTTTTTTAAACATAATTTTTGTGGTTTTTACAATGGGTCTGTATTTTAATTTCAATGCATTCCGTAATGCATGTCAATACCAAAAAAAAAAAAAAATTATAAAATATATTTCTTATTCAAACCGTCTAACATTTATTCCAATCCAGTACACGTTCGTCTGTTTCAATGTTCCAAATCATCTTTACAAATACGTCGAAGTATGTGTTTCTCCTGTAAGTACATTTCTATTGTGTATTAAAACCACAAAATTGTATTCCTACACGTTGTCGTTGTTAATTAACAACCGTCATACCATTTGGGAAGTTATTCTTCTATATATACTAAATGTTCAAAGTTCTCTATACAGAGTGTTTCATTTTAAATAAAACTCTTGAACATTTCTTCAATCTTGATTTTCATCTTAGTGTGACCTTCAAGGTTAGTTGAAGACTTACTTGAGTTTTTCAAATACCCATATTTTTTTGTACCGAATCGGATAGCTTAGAATAGATAACTTTAAAACTGAGTAATAAAGCCAATTTAGGTTAATCAACCATTTTATAGTCGTTTTAAAAAATGGATTTTCAAAGATAATATTGGCATTTTATTGAGAAATTAACTTTCGAAAAATTTATCAAAATTAAAAAGTTTTTATTGATGGTCAATAAATATGAACCGATCTTATTTTTTTGTAAATATAGACGCTAAAACGTATGTATCACATATTGAAAACGAATATATCCTATTATATAGCCCTTTGTGTAATTGACTGACTGACGTACACAAATTCTAATCCGACATGTTAGAAAGATGCGGAATTTTCACATTCGACGCGGAATACCTTCAAACTTACGGAAAAAGTCGGAAAACATTTATTTTGTCAACGCAAACCCGGGCGGGGGGGGCGAAAATAGGAAAAGCCTTTTCAATATTAAATTATGAAAGCCTTTTCAAAATTACTTTTTTTATTCTGTGCATGCTAGAATGGTACGGTTTTTTGCATTATGTCAAGGACACGAGTCCAAGGCCGAGTGCCACCCTGGCGGTCATGCGAACGAAGCCCCCTTACGAACAGGGCGATTACATTTATATACGTTCTACATTTTGTTTTACTAACGTTTTAAGTAAATAAACTGTAATTACTGTTCTGGAATTTCTTCAGGAATGTTCAAAGAGTATTTGAGAATTTTCATAAACTCAAATATTTTATTTTTAATATTGTATTTCAGCCTTGAAAACGGCTGTATTTGCGTTTTTTCATACATTAAATTACTTTTAACGTAGAAACTGTCATGTTAACAAAAAAATTACTGTGGAACTTTTTTGTTTAAAATGACCCAAAATTCCTTAAAAAAATTAATTCGGGTCAATATACCTGGTTATTTTGAATGGAAAAAAAAAATTAGTTTTAATAAATTGGTACCAGATTTTTGTAGGCACAAAATCTTAATCCATATTCAGGAGTATGTCCCAAACGTGACTATGCAAAGTAATCGAAAGATAATTGTCGAATAAGAATTGACATAACAAGTTAAAAAAAACAATTAGTTTGTGAATAGTTTTACAAAGTATAATACTCTTCAAATTCAATGTTTTTTGCGAGCGGATCTTAACTAATTTTTTCATAAAGTGCTATTTCAAGTTTACTATTATGTATGTTTGAGAGAGCATGGATCACGCTGTAAGCTTTACAGAATACATAATTAATTCATTATTTTGTTGCTAACAAATAGAAAATCAGGACACGCAAGTACAACACATGAATAATAAATAATAATATATTTTATTGAAATCTAAGTAGTATAATTTTTTTAAATTTGACGTGAATCTACCACCAAACCTCTATATACATAAGCAAGTTTTTATATTTTACATGTGTTTATCATTCTACTGATTGGGAGATATATACCCCCACAGTCCTGAGTGCTAAATCAAGTACTAACATTAATATTTAGACTTTGCCTGGCCATATACTCAATATTATTTTACCTAAATCTTAAAATATAAAACTTTATTTGTTTATTTAATTATAGTTTAGTTATAGTTTGTTGAATATTCCTGGTAGAATTATTTCTGAGAATTCAAAAGAACAAATCGAAATTAGCTGTAATTTAAAAAAGTTTCCTAAAAGTTTAGAAAATACGAAAAAGTTGAAAAATCACTTGAGTGTCAAGTTCCACTATAATATAGTATAGCGAAATAATATAGCGCAATCTGGTGATCTCGAACCGTAATCGATTTCGGTTCTCGAAAAAACCAATATAAACAGGTTATCTGAAATTCATTCAAGATATTCAAAATATACCACCTATACCACGGTGTAGAGCTAAAAAAGTTAAATTAAGTTTTTCGATTTGATGCTTAGTTTTTGAGATATAATTAATTAAACATTAATAAATCCAACCATTTTGTGGGTGTCGCTACACTTATTGAGAACTCTGATTGTCGTCATGCTAGAGTAGGCCGCCTGACTCCACTACTGTGGCCCCACCTCCTTACACTATGCGCTCTGTGATTGGTGGAGTAATGTAGCGACACCCAAAAATGCAAATGTGATTAGTTGAATTTATTATTAATGTTTAATTAAAAACTAAACGTCAAATCGAAAAACTTTTTTGTTTGTTTTTTCCAGCTCTACACCGTGGTATAGTTTTCTTGAATGAATTTCCGGCCATCCTGTATATACATTGCATAATATTACGTTATTGTTGTATGTACCCAGTGGGTACCCAGTGGTGGATTGACGCTTAAGACCGTGAGGCCTGGGTCTAGAGTGGGAAGATTTTAGGGGTTCCATAATTTTAGGGATGCTACAATTTTACAGATAAAAAAATTCAACGAACGATTAAAATTTAAAAATCAATTTGAATTAATTAAAATGAATATATGAATAAATTTCAGTAAAGTATTCCAAAAAATGTTTGAAGTTTGAATGGAAAAAAAGTAATTATTAAACAAAAATCAAGCAATAAGTATCCCAACGATTTGGAAGAGACATTATGTAATGAATGTATCCACTTACATTATCAACTCATAAATTTATCAGAGCATAATTAAAATATGCACTAAATTTATTGCAATATTTTACATTCACGTAATCTTTGCGATGTTTACCCTGATGTATAGATATTGCTTTACGCATTTATTTAAGTATTCCAGCCAGAAATTGTTCAGGAGAAAGATCTTTATCCACCCTTAAAAGAGTGAAAGCTATTTACAAGCAATTACGGGTCAGGACAGACGTAATACACTTGCATTGTTGTCTATTGAAGCAAAATTAGAGCAGGAAAGATTATGAGAATAATATCGATGTTTTCGCGCGAACTAAAGCAAGAAAAGAGAAATAAATGTGATATGTGATATGTGATAAGTCATAAAAAATTTATTTATTATTTAATCTTAAGAAATTTATTATTTCGTTTAAATAAATATACCACAAAATATAATATTTATAAATTAAATGTTTTATTATAATAATCACTACCAGAAAGCAAAAAGGGCGCCATATCGGCGACATCGAACCTATATCCGCCACTGTCTGTACATAGGGGTAACAGTTACGATCATTGCTGGAATATATCGGAATGGATTTAACATTATTAAGTATTACGAGTATATAAAAATTGTATATTATTAATAATCTGGAAATATTTTTGTTTCATCGAATACTTTTCAAATTATGTATTAATTTTACTTTTTGGATAAAATTATTTATTAATTTATTGAAAACTAATTAAAATTAATTATTACCAGTAATTAATTTTGATATTGAACTTAAAAATATTAAAATATTAAAATCTAATAAAAAACGTAATCTACCACAAACAGGACCTTATTTTTCTATAAACAGTTGTTGAATGTCCAAGCATATTTTCTGTTATATTTTGCCAAGACGAGGTACGACCTCTAGACCTATGGTAAGAGAGTCCACTTATGGTATGTCACGTTCCATATATGCGTGTCACTGTTTTTATAGCGGCACATTTATATGCTTATCTAGGTCCAAATCCCAAATTTAACAGCATTACAACGAATAACGAAACTTTTAAGAACATTTGAATACTTTCGACAACCGATTTACAAGTAAACCAAATCGATGCGATATAATATTAATTGCGTTGTTTCACAAGTGGGTATGAATTATATTCATAGATAATTTTTATCACCGCACAATAATTAAAAATATCCCAAGTACAGTGGAAATCATTAATGGAGAAATTCATGCGTAAACAGTTAGATTGACATTTCTTTTAATAGGTTTTTATTATTAGTCGAGTTACTTGGTTATTTGTGTTCGATATATTTTAACCCTTCGGTGTATAAAATCGTTTACTGACGCATTCGTTTACTGACTGGTTTTATAAACCAGTAATTTATTGAATATTAAGTTTATTTAAAAATAAATAAAGTTGAATGTATTAAAAAAAAAGACTGTATTATACAAGATAAACGAAAAAAAATAATTTTTAAAAATAAGCTTCTTTAAGTTTGGGGCGGCCACCACATTGGATTTAGAATGACGTCACTTTACTTACTGTGTTTCGCTCATCAAGCCCTTTCATTTATACCCATATCATCGGGGTTAATGTGAAAATTATAAATGCCATTTTGCGGCGGCTGCCCTATTGCATTTAGAATGACGTCACTTCACTTACTGTGTCTTGCGTATTAAGATCTTTCATTAGATACCCATATCATAGGGATAAATGTGGAAATTATAAATCGCCATTTTACGGCGTCCGACCGTCAATATCTCATAAAAATTAGAGAAACAGACAAAATGATAAGAAACTTAAGCATAGTAAAACTAATTTGCTACAACTTTACTTCTTATGTGTTCGATTTTTTCAATATTAAGCGAAATATACATAATTTTGCGTTTCCCCCTTCCTTTAAGCCCCCCTTTCCCCTTTTCGATTCGGGTCATGCTTACCATAAAAATGCATTATCATTGAAATTCAACCAACATGTAAAAATTCAACAATGTAGGATAAGAGGAAGTGGATCAAATTTAACTTGCAAGATTCCATTACAGACACCGAGACAGGTGAAACTTAATAAAAGCTTATAAAATACTAGAAAATCTATCACATATTAGCAAATTTCCAAAAGCAGCTATTGTTTTTGTATCGATGATAGAACTTCAATTTCGTTAATGGACAAAGTTGGCCTAGGGGAAAGGGGGATTTAGAGGAAGGGTGAAATACAGAAGATAGTATATCTCTCTTAATATTGGAAAAATAGGAAAATTTTGATATGAAGTATAGTTGTAGAAAATACGTTTTTCTATAATTTTGTTTCTAATCTTTTTTTTTATTACACTAATATTTACAGAAATATTGACGATTAGAAGTTAATTTAATTTAAGATTAGAAATTAAAATCATAAATATCTCAGTACACATTAGAGTTTGAGAAAAGATGATCAGGTAAAGAATGAATTGTAGCAAACATGACTCTCTACAACTTTACTACTTATTCATTTTTCGATTGTTCTAATATTAAGAGAGATATTGTATACCCCCCTTTCCTTGACCGATCTAATTTATTAATATAATTGGCCTTGCTAATACGTAAATCATATTAGACACGACAATTCATTCTATCTGACTAAAATTGTGACCGCTAAAGAGTTATGTATGTATTCTAAGAAAATTCGTTAAGTTGACGCAGGTCCTACATAACGAATTGTTTTTCTTATATTTTTCTCAATATTTTTGTTAGTATGATCGCCTTAAACTTATGTTATACCAATGTCAAAAAAATTAGCTTTCTTATTTCGTTCATTTTCGTAGTATAGTGGTCAGTATCCCCATCTGTCGGGAGACCTGGGTTCGATTCCCAGCCGGAGAGCCAAAAATGTAAGATGATAGATGCTTATATTTGAATCATGAATAATTATAATACATTTAATAAATTAGAAGCCAAGTTGAAAAAAATAAATTATCTTTAATGAAACTATTTAATTAATGTCAAATTATGTTTGTTGATAGTTACCAAGGTAATTTACAATAACAATTACCGTGGTAACTTGGGGAGGATATAGTTGCGGACCAATGGTTTCTAAAAGAAAGTATAATTGATTTTAGGAGCGTACCGCTACACTAACAGAAGTGAATAGCATTCACTTGTTTCGAGATTTAAGTATGTAATATGCCAATCGCCACCAAGATGAAGTATAGTTTTTTTTTTGTGAACTGATTACTATATGACATAGTCATAGTTACTATACTTTTCTATTTATGATACTTATGTGAACTGTACTGGCGGCTACAAAATAGCGCTCATTTTTCAAATCTTTTTAGTTTGATTTGTATCTTATTTAAACGGTTTTTGGGAAAAAGTTTCGAATAAAAGTTTAAGAGTATATTTATAATAACTTTTATTCGAAACATCTTTTCAAAAATCGAATGAAAAAGGCACAGATCAGTTATAAAATTACCACTTTTCTGGCCATGTGAACACTATCTCCATGTAGTGAGTCTCTCCAAGAGAGTTATACGTGTCCGAAATTAGAATTTTTTTGCAAATGACCCAATGATCTGTTTTTCTCCAAAATTTTTGCAGATAAGTGACCTATTTACGTAATCATGAAAGGGTTTTACTGAAATAAAATTATTATATACCGAAGGGTTAAAAATGACTCCTTCATATATTTAAAATAGAAAGCTGTTCCTATCCAGCGATATGGAATTTTTTGCAACGAATTTACTAAATATAAAATTATTCACCCTCATTTATCTAGTTTTATAGGTCATAGTAATTAATACCTAATTATATAAACTAGGTGATACTCGCAGCCTCGCATCATGAATGCATGAAAATGACAAATGCTCGATTTTTAATGAATGAAATAATATCAAAATAATAAATAAAATAAGTGAAAATAACAACTAATTGAGTTAATCGCTTAAATACCCGATATATCCTGAATTTAATGTAAACAAGTTTATAACAAAAGTTGTTTATTTTTAAAAAAGGCACATTTTTGGTCTTTACATTTTTGTTCTATCTCTCACAGTCTCGAAATTGGGCAGTTTTGCACATTTTGCTCTAACATGGTCCGTTTTTACCCATTCACGAACGTGGCCTTACTTATCTGCTATAGAACACACACACACACAAACACACACACACAATTTCAACTCGTTATCTTTTTCATTTTTGAGTCATCGTGTCCACAGACGGACGAACATGCGGTATTGGCCGAATTAGGTCATTTTATGAACACGTATTCCAAACATTTATGTCTGCAAACAATATTTTCAAGCGTTACAAAGTCGGGACTAAACTTACTCTACGCTTGTATATTTACATATACCAGGTAAAAAAATTGAAACCAAAATTTAACACGTAGGAGCTACGTAGACTAAGCTAATTTTTTGACAAAAGGAAATTATAATACATATGCAATTAAGTTAGCTAGGTGAGAATTTAATATTCATTAGAGTTACAGAAAAAATGTCCAAGTAAAATTAATTTCCAACAACTTTCTTCATGTTAAATTTTTCCATTTAAACAACAGAATGGTACTAATTTTGCGTTAAACACTACGGCCGTCGTATTCGTCTTTCCACATTTTATCTACACTTTATATTTTGAATGACATTTTCGAGATCAATCTAAATCCGAGATATATGCGTATGAATAATGGAACAATGACAGTTATTTGCAGTCAAGTAAAATGTCAACTTTTTGACGGAATTTTTTGCACAACTGACATGTAAACTTTTACGAAATGTCCAAGTAAAATTAATTTCCAACAACTTTCTTCATGTTAAATTTTTCCATTTAAACAACAGAATGGTACTAATTTTGCGTTAAACACTACGGCCGTCGTATTCGTCTTTCCACATTTTATCTACACTTTATATTTTGAATGACATTTTCGAGATCAATCTAAATCCGAGATATATGCGTATGAATAATGGAACAATGACAGTTATTTGCAGTCAAGTAAAATGTCAACTTTTTGACGGAATTTTTTGCACAACTGACATGTAAACTTTTACGTTGTACGAAAAACAACGTTAGTCACGTGTAAGTTGCAAGATAATGTATTTGTACGTTAACGTGTAAACAGTAATTTTATATACGGAAAGAAGAAAAAGTATTATTATCTTAAACCATTACAGTTTTTTTAAAGTAGACAGAATGAATGACTGATAAAATGTCAAGTGCTCTCTCAATTGAATAATTAATAAGTTTAATGTTTTTTATCGATTCTTTTTTTAAATGTATAAGTGGCGGTTAAAAGAGAAAAAAAACCTTTAAATCTTTCTTTTACTTATATCGAAAAAAAAATTGTTTCATTTAACATTATTACAAGGATTTTTGATTTTATACCCGATATATAATATATACCAGAGTAAAAATTGATTATACCCGGTAAATAATATATATAAGGGTATATTAAGTTTCTGTCCGACTTATGTAACGGCTTCGGACCATGTTTTGGCAAGGTGTGAAAAAACTGTCCATCTTTCAAACCGTAAGAGATAGAACAAAAATTTAAAGACAAAAATGGTCCTTTTTTTAAATTAAACAACTTTTGTTTAATTTAAACAATTTTTTTCATATTTCAGTATTTACCGGGTATTTAAGGAATTAACTCAGTTACTTGTTATTTACACTTGTTAAATGTGTGTCTTAATTATAAAACAATAAAAATTCGTTCAATTTAGAATATAGATAGAAAATATTAGCTGAAATAGAAATTTGGTGGAAGCATCGGTACATAGGTTGAAGTAGTGGAAGCTGTGGGAAATTACATTTAGTTTTTAGTTTTAAAATGATAAACTTTTTTTTAAACAATCTTATTTTAATAAAGTAAACAGTAGAAAATAAAATTTTTCCTCCAAATCACTATTTGACTATAAACAAAAGCTTGGGATATCGATAAAAACGATTCAAATCTGAGTGCCCCTAGGTTTTGTTTTGTGCGTGTGGTCTAAAGATAGGACAGAGTTTGTGAAGGAGTAATATCAAACCGTGAGTCCCCTGCCAAGGAGGGAAATATACATCTTTGAAACAATAAGAGTGAGATAAAAAAGTTACTTTTTGAACAATAAACAACTTTTGTTTGAAACTTTTTTCATAGAGTCCGTAGTACATACCAGATATTTAAGCAATTAACTCAGTTAATTTTTATTTTTACTTGTCCTTTTTTTTAACCCGACTTCAAAAAAGGAGAGGGTTATCAATTCGTGTGAATTTTTATTTTTATTTATTTGTTAATGTTTGTTACTCCGTCATTTATTAACCGATTTGGAATTTTGTTTTCTGTTTTAAAGGGTTTCAGATTGGTCCCATTGTCACCAAATCGCATTCTGATGAGGGGATCCTCTTTCTTTTGGAGCCGGGTCTTGGTTTTTTGTAGAAAAATTTTTATTAAACTGCATCATTTCAAATAGTTTAGGCAGCGACGGTAAAAAATGGTTACTGATCAGACAGCGGGGAAGATAATCCGAAATCGTTTATCGCTCCTAACTTTTCTTTAAATTATAAAGATTAATGTGCATCAATACTTGTTTCAATTAAATTTTAATTCCAACAATTTTTGTAGGAAATTTATTTTTATTATTACGAATTTTTTCCTTAATGAAATCTAAAATGGTTAACTATAAAAATCTTCATCATCAGCGTGTCATCATCGGCGATATGGTGAGTCATCATTAGCGATGATGAGTCATCATCACCCAGGTAAAACTATTGAAGGTAGAAACATGAAATATGGAATTGTTCCTTAGAGAGTGTGGAGTTTTCGACAGTTAAATTCTAAGAGGGGAATTCGTAGTGAAATTTTGTATTGGGGTCTGTTTTTATTAAGTTTGAAACATCTAAATTGAAAAGATATGTTCCTCGGGGTGTTCTAAGATAGGATTTTTCGAAAATAAACTCCTATGGGGATGAAATTGGAGATGAAAGTTTGTATTATGGCCCCTTTTTCTAGAAACATGAGACATGAGGATATGTTCCGCAGAAAGGTTGGAAGCGCACTAAGAAAAATTTTTTCCAAAATCAAATCCTAAGGGAGTTAAATTTAGGGTGAACGTTTGTCTTATTCGGTTCCCGTTTTTTGTTTTAAGTTATAAACTTGAGAAATGATATTTATGGGGTCCCTTTAGGGGGTAATATAGGGAGCCATTTATTGACACATGACAATTGTTACCTAAGTTGTACACTATAAAATACCTGTTTCCAATTATTTTGGTAAATGGACCCTCCAGAGAGTGAAACACGGTGAGAATTTTTATGGAAGTTTTTCTCAAATTGGGAGACATGAATATTGATATTTTGCTTATAAAGAAAATAAGTTCGTGGCTAGTAGAAAATTCATTTAGAAGTTCTATACAATTACAATTTTCACGAGCGAAACCGCAACGGGTAACGCTAGTCTTACATAGTATTTAGTTATATTGATAAAAAAAATGTTCATTATAATAGGTAGCGTATTAAATAATAATGATAGGTATTAAAATATATATAATTAAAACCTTTTGATAAATCCATTTATAACAAAATCATGTATTGTTGGCAGTTAATATTAGTGTTAATAATTACAAGCATTAATATTCTAATTTTAAATATTTTAAAACTGTTTACTCATCGTATTTATTTATGGGGTAATTAAAGCAGATTGCTGCACTAAGATCTATACTACACAGTCGATTCGTTCATTTAAATAATATAATCGGTTGATGTTCATTTAGATCGGTTTTTAGATAGCTTTTACTCAATTCTATTTTCTCCTGAAAGTTCACATTTATATCATATTGGAGTAATTTTTTTAATTTTGTAAAAATTACATTTTTTTTTAAATCGTATAATATCTAAGGCTTTGTAGCCAAATTGTGTTTAAACTATTGGTTGTAATACTCCGCGTGGTCGAGTTGATAATGGCGATCTACTCGGAAATGGAATGTAGCTGGTTCGATTCCTAAAGCTGCAGTTTATCAATTAAAAATAATAACTAAATGAGTTAATTGCTAAAACACCCGGTATGTACGGAATTTATTTATAAATTTATGTATACATTTTTTTAATGGAACAATTATTGTCCCTATATATGTTCTATCACTTACGGTTTCAAAGTTGGGCAGTTTTTCTTATTTTGCTCGAACATGGTCCGATTATGCAGTTATTTTTTAGCTCTAGAACATACATACCAAATTTCAACTGGCCATCTCTATTCGTTTTAGAGTTATAGTAATTACGGACGAATTAGGTCAGTCATTGTATGAACACCTATTGTGCGTATGTACCCTGGTATATATTATATACCGGGTATAAAAATACAAGGGGGTGATTTATTGACAGAACTGTCGGCATATGAACACGAACGAAAGTAATCGACTATGCTTGTGAAGATTTTCACCAGATTACTTTCAGGAACTCCAGATAATAATAATAATTAGAAAGAGGGGTACCGCAAATGGGTTCCTAGCACCTTGACCAAGGGGTTCTCTGTGCCCTCCTTGAGAACAACCTGTCACCCAAGGGCGAGACGTCTCCGAGTAAGAGATGCTATTGTATTGCCAGGCGCCGCACAGAAAGCCCTCAACTTACCCGCCGAGATTGCTTCCAGGATTGATGGAACCAAAGTTTCGGGCCCAAACATTCACCTGACACCCTGTAAACTTTCACCCCGCAAGTGCATATAAGATGTATGGAGGTTTCATCGTTCTCCATACTGGCCCTTCAAGTGGGATCAGAGATCCCAACTCCAGCTAAATATCAGCTTAGTTAAATATCAGCCTAAAAAAGTCGGCTTTAGTCGCACGATCTACCAATTCCTGGCACATCCTAAATTTATTTTCCTCCATCCACATCCTTAATTTATAGGTATCACCATAGACCTTATGTTCTAAGTGTGTCCTAACTTGAGGAATTGGAGAGCGACTGATGACATATGGTCTATATTTGTATATCTGGAGGAATAAAATCGTATGAGGGAAAATGTCGGAATGCATCAGACTAATCGTCAAACCAACTGGATTTTTTTGTTTTTCAGATCGACTTTACTTCATAAGCTAATTTTCATTCAGATCAGTGATGCAAATGTTTGATGATGTTTTCGCTTTTTTCTAAAGGACCTTAAAAAAATTGTATAAAATCGAAAAATATTTTTGTTCTAAATCCCAAAAATACGAAAATCATGTACATTTGACCATTTGTGGCCGTCTTACGAGATATGGTCTGAAATCATATAATTGGGAGCGATAAAATCGTATAAAGAAGGTATATCTTGGAAACTTGAAATCTCGAAATTAACATGATGTTTGTGTTTTTCGGGTGTAACTTACCTTATAAGCCAATTTTCATTCAAATCGATTGTTAAAAATTTTTGATGATTTTTTCGCTTGTTTTATAAGGAGATGTGTACCTAGAAGAAGTAGTATAAAATCGAAAAATAATTTTGTTTCAAATTTGGATATCATACTTTAAAAGGTCATACTTTAAATGAAAATCCATAATCACGGAAATCGTGTTCATTTGTCGATTTGATTCACGAGAACACCTGAAATCGTATAAAAGGGGGAAAATAATTAAAACTATTCTGAAGGAGAAAGATGGGATAATTTCATATATTTAATAATTTTCAAGGAATAAAATGTTCCGTTAGTAATTTTATGATTTTTCTTGATTGAGACAAAAATTATCTGACCGCCAGGTTTACTAGTTGTTCATTATAAAATAGATAAATTCTAATTTATAATGAACAAAGCTCTATTTTATAATGAACAATTGTATAAAAAAGTGGAAAACAACAAACTGAAAGCTGATTATTCTGGTCTCCTCAAATGACGTTTTCTAGTTCATAGAATTAAATCTGTAATCCTAATGGTATCATTTAAAGAAATGAATTAAGTAGTAAATGTTCCCATAAAAAAGATTATATGATTTGATTTTCATTAAATAAAGTAAACCATTAACTTAATGTTAATCTACTAAAAAAAAATCTATGTTTATAATAAAAAATATAAAAAAAACCAGTTACGAAACACTCATATGACCTCTATATATAAATATAAATTTGTTAGCTGAATATCCCATTAAAATTATTTTCATTTAATCTAATGAAAATATTAAAGCAAAACCAGATTTTTCAAAAATTTTGTAAGATTTTACAAGATTTTTTGATTGTTTGATTTACTTGAAAACTTTTCAAATAAATTTAAACCACTTTCCTTTGAGGTATTATGCTAAAGTTTTGCACAAATTTTAGATGCATTGATTGTTAATTTTCATAATTTTTTCAGAAAAAAAAGGGCGGTGAAGTTAAGTAAAATGTCGGCGTATGGATAAGGACGCAGTAACCAGCTATGCTTGTGAAGGTTTTCTGCAGTTTCCTTCACGAACTCCAGATGAATATCGGTATAGTTCGTATCAAAGTCGGCTGCAGCCACACATCCTACCAATTCCTACTCTACATACAAAAATTTTTTCTACTCCACTCACATCCTTAGGCATCACAAAGGACTTTATGGTCGAAGTGTAGCCTGTCCAGGACAACCGCTACAATCTACATCTCTGTCAGCATAAAAATAAATTTTGTAAAAAAGAAGACAGACAAAATTTTCACAAACTTTACGAAATCCCTCAGAGACAGTGCGGCAGTACAAAAAAATCAGTCTCAATACATAATTAATTTTTATCACTGGTCTGAAATGCTAGACGTCTTGAGTTCAATCCCCAGCCAAGATGTGTAAGACTAATCATATCAAAACATTGATGAGAAAATAATGTTACAAATGTTCAGATATATTACTTAAATATCAAATTAAGTTAACGCTCGTCACTCACGTTAGTATAACATGACCGAAAAGGAACAATACTAACACTGGATGGATACACACATTATGTTAAGTTAAGTTAAAAATAAACCATATTTTGACAAAATGGAAACCCGACTTCAAAAATCAAATATTCTAAAACAAAAAATGCACTAAAAAGTAAAAAAATAATTGCATATTCTTGTGCCAATTTTATTTCACCGAAGCAAAAATTTTTAAATATATATGTGCAATTATTGTTATTTTTGGAGGCGGTATCAACATAGAGAAATTCACATAACTTTTGGACACCGCCTCCAAAAATAACAATAATTGTACTTTTGGTTTTTAAAAAAATTTTCTTATTTTCCCATTATGAATGAGTATACCCTATAAAAAAAAAATTTCGCAGAAATCGGTTATCACATATAAAATGAAGATTTTCCTCGATTTCCCGGAGATCCCTTCATCACAATGCAATTTGGTGCCAATGGGACCAATGGGAAACCAAACCCTTTAAAACAAAAAAAAAAACTCAAAATCGGTTCATAAATGACGGAGTTCTGAGGTGACACACATAAAAAAAAAATACAGACGAATTGAGAACCATCCTCCTTTCTGAAGTCGGGTTAAAAATAGTTAAATATTACGTACTATGGACCACAAAATTTGATGTAATTTTTTGAAACTTTATTATTTGATTTGTACCTTATTGATTTGTTTTTCGAAAAAGAGCTTTAGATAAAAGTTCATTATAATTTTAGTAACAACATTTACTCGAAAACCGAATAAATATGGCACAAATCAATTATAAAATTTTTAAAACTGACATCAACTTTTGGGGTCAAAAGTGTTCACTCATATAGTACATGAATCATCCGCAATATATATGGCGGCTAGAATTGGTGTGATTTTAAATTCGAACAGTAACGGGAATTATGAATGACTGATATTTTTATTGCCCTCAGAGCCACCAAATATAAGTTACATTTCCAATAATCGACATTCAAATAGTATATCTATATAATAATATCCGTATACCTTCAAATATTTTATAGGATAAATGAATCTCAGTTTGAATTACAGATCAACCCTATTCTGGCAGCCAGATTGATAGCGATGTATTGTAATCCACTGTACGTTTTAAAAAATTTTATGTAGAGGTAAAAAAAAACATAATAAAGACATTATTATTGAGTCTATATAATTTGTTTCATTTCACAACAATTTTTTTGTACAATTTTATTGCATATTTTATAAGTGCCTTTCTTTAAAAAATAAATCTACTTTCTGTCTTTTTCTTTGTTGTTGTTTAATTTTAAGATTTAAACACCACGTACTGGATACTTTCGCATACGTAGTGCTGTATGCAAAAAAACAAAAATTTAATTATTTGATTTCAGTCATAAAAGTTTTGAAAACAAATATAATAAATTTTTGTTTTTTTTTGTTTAGTATTTTTAACTTTTAATGATATATTTATCTATTTTTATACCCAGTATATTTGTAAAATACAAGGTATATTAAGTTTAGTTCCGACTTTGTAACGTTTGAAAATATTGATCGCAGAAAAAATGTTTTGTTATAGGTGTTCCTAAAATTACCTAATTAGTCTATTTCTGCATGTCCGTCCGTCGGTCTGTCTATCTGTCTATATGTCCGTGAAGCCGATAACTCAAAAACGAAAAGAAATAACGAGCCGAAAATTGTTTTGTGTGTTCTATCTAGAGAAAAAAGTAAGGTAAAGTTCGTTAATGGGCAAAATCGGAACGTGTTTCCCCCCACCAGGAGGGAAAATTTATATCTTTGAAACCGTAACAGATAGAATAAAATTTGTTGACAAAAAATCTTTGTCTCTTTAAAATAAACAACTTTTGTAAGAAAAATTTTTTCATTAATTCAATAGTTTTCCCATATTTTGTGCTCAAAGTTGAAATTGAGAAATACAATTGATAGGTGAACGAAGGCATGTATACATGTACATAGCATCCATACATACTATTTTTATACCCAGTATATTTGTAAATATACAAGGTATATTCAGTTTAGTTCCAACTTTGTAATGCTTGCAAACTCAGTATATACCGGGTATGCAAACAATTAACTCAGTTAGTTGTTACAATGCTTGTTTTTTATTTGGACTTGAGTGAAGGAAGATACACAAAATTAGTGGTCAATTATTTCAAAATTTATAATTGATGTGAGTCTTATTCATTCGATTTCGAAACATTGCTTCGAATAAAAGTTGTTCATTATAAATATACTTACAACTTTTATTCGAATCATTTTTCCAAAAACCCGAATGAATTAGGTACAAATCAACTAGAAAATTTACGAAAAATGAGCGACACTTTTGTGGTCCATAGTATGTATATCAAAATAAGACGAGGAAAATAATATATACGATGAATTCATATACTCAATGATTGAAACTTTTTAAAGTATTTTTAGTACCTCTGAACACAGATGAATTACCTTCATACATAGGGCAAAGTAGAGTAACGTGATCAAAGTGTTTATAACGTAAAGAATATTGCAATGAACTCAAGAAATATCCCGTCAGTTGCGCGATAATCATGCTGCTGCAATCAAGTAGTGTTAACTATTTTACAAGCTTTTATTTAACTAGTTTATAGTTTCCATAGATATGTCTTCAACAAAATCTTAATAAAAAAAATGACATTTCCAACTGTCAAAATTTAGAAAATAATAATTAATTGACATAAATTTCCTATGCTATATCCGATTTATACTTTCTTTGGTAAGAACTGGATTCAACTCCATTTTTTCCCTGAAATTATCCTTATGAGTCTGTTAATTACCAATCCGTTATCGAATTTATATAATTTTGAAGTTATCAATTGTTATTAAGAGATGGTGTTATAGTTAAGGAACATCTGTAAATAAATGTATGACAGTTGTAATTTTACAAACCTGGCAATAAATTTTATCTTATCTTATCTTATCTTAAGAACTGGATTCATTCCATTACTCGTGGGAATAATAATGAAGAATATAATATAATAAAATTTCTCCTCCAAGTAAGGGGCGTTTTTTTAAATATGATTAAAATATATTGCACTTATACTTTGAAATATTTTCCCCTTACGCGCATATAAAGTTCAATACATTTGAATTTGTTTCTATATACGTTTTAGATAAAATGCCAGAAAAGTAACTTCGCTTTAATAGAGCCATTAAATTCTTGAAAAAAGAGAAAGTATTATCCCAAACTCAAAAAAAGTAAAAGCAAAATCATAAATTTTTTGTTGCATTTGTAGGTTTGTAATACATATTGCTATTTATTTTTATTTTTGGAAAGTCACCTTTTAAATATTACTTCGGTTGAACATAACAAACAACATACCTTCTTCCACCTAGAATATAGTGTAGTAAGTAGTACTTAGATATGGCTATACATATATATATATATATATATATATATATATATATATATATATATATATATATATATATATATATATATATATATATATATATATATATATATATATATGTATATATGTATATTTATACCCATAATAATAATGAAGAAAACTACTTGAGATATTTAAGATATATTACGTTACTACACATTCTTTAACTATCTGTATAACTGCTTGTATCTGTATACCCACTTCAATATTAACTCTTCAAGTTCTGAATACAAAACTTTCTACTCTATAGTATGTACAGTTTAGTGGGTTGTACATATTCTTAGTAGCGTGAATGTTCCATATTAACTTTCGTGTATTTATAAATCACAAGTGACTGCGGTTAAGTTCACATTAGATTGTTTATTATTAACATACAAAAACACAATATGCCACAACAACAAATAAAAAACAAAGCTCTACAATGAAACTTGGAAAATTGAACAAAATATGTTATGTTTTATAATCATAATAAAGCCAATTTTTTACAAACTGAATTAGCATCGAGTTGAAACACAATAGAGAGAAACTTTGCTGGTAAAGTCTGAAGAGAAAACTAAATACATGATAAACACTAGGAACAAAACTAGATCTAGAGATGTCCACCAGCTCAAGATCCAAAAGCATAAATTTCAGCGAGTGGGTCAGTTTAAATATACCTTGGAGTTGTTGTTGATGAAAACAATGAGAATTATTCAGGAATAAAAGCTACAATCACAGCTAGTAACAGATATTTTTACTCCCTTATAAATAACTTCCAAACCGTCTACTGTGACTCTGAAAGTTGGTGTATGGCGGCTAGGGATAGGGAAAACCTAGAAGTATGGAAAAGAAGAATCTTAAGAAAAATCTATAGACCCATGTGAAGTATAGACCCATGACAATGAAGTATGGAGGATATGAACGAGCCTTAAATTGCAGGACCTGTTCGGAGACTTGGACATTGTCACTGAAATTAGAAAAAGGAGACTGTGCTGGTTGGGACACCTGGAAAGAATTCCAAATGAAAGAGATGAATAGAAGATCTACAATAACAACCCAGAAGGCTCAAGACGAATAAGACGACCAAGACTACAATATTATACTAAATTTACGCCGAAATGGATCCGGGAAATGGAAAGCCAAAGTGCAGGACAGAAAGGCCTGAAAGATCCTTTTAAGTGAGGCCAAGGTTCTTTATAAACCGCAGAGCCAAGGATCTATCTATCTATCTACATTCATTAGCATCAAAGATAATCAATTATAATTCACTATGCAGGAGCTACGTCAAATTTCCTCAGAATAAGTACATTACTTATCTTTTTTTTGGAAATAAATCTTAATTATCTACTATCTTACTAATGTTGATGGTGACCAGCGACCGCTAAAGAGGCTACCGACACTTATATATAAATACATATATATTCCATATGTATATATTTTCTTTCTATTGGATACAATTTTAGTGCGATCAAACCGAATTTTTATATATGCTTTTGGTGTTTGAAAGGCCAAGTTCGTAAATGAATAGAATCGATCAAGAAGAAAGCGAAAACTAGACAAAGGAGAAAACACAAAATATAAAACAGATCTCTTAATATAACCAAAATTGAAAAATGTTTCTGTAAATATTAGAGTTATAGATAAAATGATGAGAAACCGAACTGTATAATAATTCCAATATTGAAAGAGATATCCTAAATTTTGTGTTACCCCATTTCTTTAAATCACACTTTTCCCTTATCCGATATGGTCCATTAACAAAACCTGGTCTTTCAAAGACCAAATGTACCTCATATTCCAAATTTCATTCCGATCAGATTAAAACTGTGACCGCTAGAGTGGTTGAATATACGGACACATGACTTGCACGTTGTAGTCGTGATATAAGTAACTGAATAAAAATTAAAGCAAATTTTGAAATTTTACGATTTATTCGAGAGAAAAATACTGGAAATTGTCTTATCCCATCTTTGTCAAGTACGACTTCAAGCAAATCAAAACCACTCTTCATCCAAATTTTTAGGGAATAAAACGAAACTACCCCAAAGATGACGGATGATCAGACTGAAATTTTGCTTGATTGATTCGATTAGGTCATATGTGAGTCATATCAGATGCATGTGTAGTAGTAGTGAAAATAGAGGCCGAAGTCTAACAAGTAAGACTTTCTAGGATTTCTTTTGCCGACCCTTAAGAATATAAGCAACATTTCCCACCCCTCTTACCAATACCACCTCTCTTTGAGAATGACAGGACAGAACACAATTTAATTTTTCCACCTCCTGTTCCCTTGCTTTGATCCAGCCGAATGTTAAGACCCTAAATGTAGCTCTGTAAGTGTTATGTCAGAAGATGTAAGAACGTGTCCAAGATCAAACGCTTTACAAGCATCGAACGTTTTATTGAAAGAGTTCAAAGATTATTTCCCAAAAATGCATTTAAACTCGCTGAAAACCATTTTTGATATAAGGAATGTGCGGCGGTGCTTAAGGGAAGAAAATTACATCAAAACTATTTTCGAAAAATATCATATATATTATTGACCAATATTTTACCATAAAAATATACGACATTTAATATTCAATACACAAAAATGTGTTTATATACAACAAGATACGGTTTTATTACCATCACAATGATATGACTTAATAAAAATAAAAAAATCAAATATATAGATTCGATGACTTCGAGAGCATTCAAAGTCATCGGACTTCACTGCGATGATACCGAATTGAAAGTATTTTATATTCTATTCACAAATCATAATGAATAATATACATTGATTTAATGTTTTTATGGATGTCACTCATATTGACGGAACATTCTCCTTTAGCCAAAAAATCGACCAAAAGGCGTTGATATATTTCATATCGATCGAGGATGTGTTGCGATGATAACGAACTGACAAAAGGTTTTATAAACTGCTTCTTTATAACAATAATAATGTTTTGGCGTGCTTTTGTAGCTATAAATACTTAAAGTTCCTTGAGTTGGAGAATCCCATACAAAATATCTAATATAAATTAATGAAATGAATTTGACACAAATTGCCCTTATTTATGCCAATCAGTATTGCCTATTAATTAAGAAATATGCCTATGAATTAAGTTTTCACTATTAATACGCGCTTTGTTGATTTATTTCATGGAATTTTTTGGTGCCTAATGGTATATTTTGTACAATTATCTAATTTCTCCAGTCACAATTTGTGGATTAGTTATTATTCAAGCCCGTAAATACGGTGAAAAACGCTTACCAGCTTTACTTCAAGCTACAAATCAATATATTTGTCTCGCTTACGAAGAAAGCGACGTTTATCGTTTGGGCTTAAAACATATACTAAATAAATTCCTTATGCCAGTTGTGCTGTCATAAACTCGTACTTTTGGTTTAACTCATACCAAATAAAATGCAGATCGTATTCCAATTTTTATTTCTCCTAGAAACCCGGCCTTATAGTATCCAGTCTTTTTATAAAATTCAATATAGTGCATTCATAAAATTCTACAAAATCAAATTTAATATATTCACAAAATCCAATATACAACATTCGTAAAATTCTACAATATTACAGTAAAGTTTATCATTTATTTGTCGTAAATTAAAATATAATTCATTATTTCAATAAAGTTTCTTCTTGTTTCAGTTTGCTTATTGTATAACTCTGTATATTTTTTAGCGCGCTGTAGCTATTGTTTTTAAAATAAACCAATTGATAAGATATGCGGCTGCAACCGACTATGATGTCGAAGCAAACTGCAAAAAATCTTCTCAAGCATAGCTGGTTACTTCGTTCTTGTCCATACGTTTCCAAGTAGGCACACTGCGCAGACATAACGCCTTAGACCGCTTGGCCACTTGGACTGGTAGATTAAGTGTTAATCTAGACGTTGAGAATACTTTATGGTTCATATTTACTATATCAAGGTGCTGTCAACATTTTTTGGAAATGATTCACCCACAATGCGAACAGGAAGCTATGACCAAATTTGAAGTATCATAAGACATTATGGTTATTTTTTCCGCTCTGTGAGTGTTGTCGGCGATGGTACTAATGTACTTGACAATAAAAAGAGTATATATATATAACATGAAATTATTCTATACGTCAATCGTATATCATTGTTTTTATAACATAATAAAAATCTAATTTTAATACTGTCGTCTGTTATTGTTTGAAATCGAAACTATCTTATACACATATAAATATACTACAATCATCTTTCATTATAATCCAAAGTCGGGTAATAAACATGGTATATGTGAGTGAAATGGCGAATATATTATTGGAGAAGTAGAAGTTTCCAAGTTGAAGATTAAAAAATTCAAAATGAAAAATCCACTTTATAGAACAAATTGTTTGTTCTGGTTGTTCTAGTGTGCTGCACAGATGGCTCTATGCCAAAAGAATGGCTCTATGCTGCACAGATGGCTCTATGTCAATCGGGAGCTGGAGTTTATGTGAAGAACAAAGACGTTGAAGCTAGCTTTGCACTAGCGTACTTGCAATAGCAAAAATGGAGGAAGTAGTTGGTTGTACAGAGTCGCAGGTTTTATCTGCTCGGATAGCCAAGCTGTGCTCAAAGCAATCTGCTCTGCAAAAATAATTATCCACTGCTTCTCAAATGCGCAGAACCACAGGAGAACCTAGCAAAAACAAAAAAGGTCACCTTGATGTGGGTACTTGGACACTACGAAGTTGAGGGAAATAAAACGGTCAGGGTAAAGAGTGGCTTAGAAAGAGGGTCCTAAAATCTTGAATTGCTCTTTTAATGTTAGTCAAATATAAAATTTGTAGTCAGCAAAGTTGTAGTACATAAATTGTACAACGATTCATTACTTGACTATATTTCTCTAACTCTGTAATATTTACATAAACATTTTCAATTTAAATACAATTTAAATTTAATACCTAAAATCTTTAATTTCTCTCTTAGTATTAGTAAAATTTATAATAAGTAAAAGTTGTAGCAAATAAATTTCATTCCTTTACCATATTTTCTGTAACTCTAATATTTACAGAAATATTTGCAATTTAAAATACAAATCCCATCCATAATAATGAATATTTCATCTGAATCATCAATGTTACTTAAATGAATTTTCTGGAAAGAATGAAGTAAATCAATTTAAGATTTTTAAATGCTGTATCAAAATTGCATAGATCAAAAAAACTATAAGAAATAAAACAAATAGATATTTTCCATAAATCGAAATTTATTCTTGGGGGAATACAATAAAATGATATCAATGATATTATTTTATAAAGTAATATTTTTATTTCTAATTTCTGAGGAAATTCGCTTCGTTTACGCAACTCTTGCGTGAAGAATTTTATTTAAATTGATTAACATTAATTCAATTATATCTGGTAGAAATAATCAAAAGTAGATTGATATACCCATTTTCCAATTGCATCTACATATCTAGAATGAAGTGCACCTTGTATTTATATATCATTACGTTTTCTATATATTTCCCATTAAACGTGATATTTATTTAGGTTATATAGTGATCTATGATTGTGATCAACTATTACTTTTATACAATCGTAATAGTAGTTCTATATATAGAAGTTTTCAAAAGCATTTCTAATAGGAAATCAATGTTAAATAAATAAATAAAATATTTACTATAAAACCATTGATACACATACTTACATACATCTGGCTATAGCTTGTGATGTATACCTGTATGGTATTTTTTGGATGTCATTTAAAAGTGGGGTGTTATGATGCAAAATATAATTGATAATATTTATTATGTATGTGAACCCATGGGAAATATATGGTTGTGTGTTTTAATGGTATTACCGTATTTCAATAATGGGTTATTATACAATAATAGAAAAAGTGCAAATTATTAAATGGTACTTTGGGGGGCATTCGGCACAGGAATGTGTCAATTTTTTTATTGTGGCATTTGAGGATAGGCAATCGCCAACCATTCGAACAATTACCTATATGATTAGCTGTTTTGAAAAATATCTAGTTGCAAAGACTGCTCAAAGATAATGATGATGAAGCTCAACAAAAAAATGAAGAGAGATATAGCAGTTTGTAGTTTTATTTTAATTTTAATTTTAATTTGTGTGTATTGTTGTTTTATGTTATACCGTTCATAAAATACTATCATTTATTTTCAAACATTCCACATACAAATAATAAGGGATATTCAAAAAAGAATTTTCAATTGTTAGAAGTAATGCTAAGCTAAGAAGACAACAATGAACATATTTAACCCACTCTCATTACATGTTAATGCAGTACTCAGTACAAAACAGTCCAGCAAGCATTCACAACAGACACACTAAAGAGTACCCCCACTATTTGTATTTCTTTATTAAGCAAATTGTGTATAGTTATTATAGTAAATAATATTTAACATCGATTCTCTATTAAGAATGCTCTCCAACACGTACGGTATATGCCTGTATGGAGAGGAAGGTATATATCTATTGGTATACGAGTATATAGGTAATGCAGAATGATTCTGTCAAATACATATCTTCTACGCTCTAAAAACTACATTCAGTAATTTCATTTCATTCTTTATAGAAGTGAAATGTTATTCGTAGCGTATTCTATATGTACATATCTATGTACAATTCACAATATTTAAATACATGTATGTGCACAGGGTCATGAAGTTTAAATATACCGGATTTAAGTTTACGAATTACGCCAATGTGGCGATGGAAATGATGTTACGCAACTCCCTGACTACGAAGAGAATTTCTTGTCCATTATTTTCAAGAACAAAATAAATCATACAAAGGCGGTCTATTCAACTGTATTTTTGTATTTTTTTCATTCAAATCGATGCCCAAAAATTTGTTTGTGCAATCTTCAATTTTTCCTAAGAAATGTGTATGTTCCATTAAAAAATATAATGAAATCGAAAAGAAAAAATTGTTTTTCCCAATTTGGATGAAATTTAATTAATAAGCCAAAATAATACGAAAAACGTTTTCAATTAATGAACGATTTACGAGTTATCATTTGAAATCGTTTTAGCAATCTGACCTTCAATCAATTCAAGAAATGAAAAGTTTCATCAAATTAAAGCTTCAATTTATTATCAAAAGATTTGGTTCTAAAAGTATAAAGTAAACAAGTGAATTAATTGCTTAAATACTCGGCATATATTGAGATTACGAGAAAAAACTTTACACAAAAATTGTTAATATTTAAAAAAGGAACTTTTTTTCTTAAATAATTGTCCAATCTCTTACGGTTTTATAGATGGGGGAAGCATGGTTCGATTTTACCCATTCATGAACTTGACCTTACCTATCAGCTTTAGAACAGACACATAAAATTTCTGTTCGTTAACTCAATTTTATAAACACCTACACCAACAATTCTTTTCTACGATCAACATTTTCAACCGTTACAAAGTTGGGACTAAACTTAATATACCCTTGTATATTTTATATATACCGGGTATAAAAAATAGAGTTGTAGCAAAAGGGTGCGTGTGATAAGGAAAATACTTGAAATATTTTTGTAAATTTTATTTCATTACTTTTTGGATATCAATTACCACTTTTAGATTATACTTTTGACTTGTATTCACATTTTGATTTCAACGAATGTTAAATTGTTACTGTACTAATGCTGAATTGTTACTGTGCTGTGAGCTGTTGCTATCTTGCTTTATATATCGGAAATGCATGCGTTCTAAGAAGGTGAGGGGATCGCATCGAATATTATTTACACTACCAGAACATACCTATAAAGTCGATCCACTTCCATATGTGCATATATGTAATACTCTTACATATGTGCATACGTAAGCATATAAAAAGAGACAAATATATGCGTGTATATGTAAATGTATCGTTCTGTGTATCTGCTGTGTATGTGTATCTGTTGTATGAGTGTGTTTATTTTAGACATTTTTTTATAAACCAAATGGATTAGTCAAAATTAACTGCAAAAATTAAAAAAAACGATAGTTTTAGCTGCTGAATACAAAGAAATATTTAATCGTCAATTTCTTTTTACTAAAAATTAATAATTTTTTAAATTTTATCCAGCAATATTTCAAGAAATGGAAATTATAATTAAAATATTTAGAAGATTTAAATTACAATCTTAAATAAATTTAATTTAATTTTTGTTTGTTTTAAAGTTATATGAGTTTTAAAAGTTTTATTCTACCCGCACTATACAGTTAAACTTTGTTACTTTCTACAATCCATCTATGTTAGTTGTACATTCATCAATCCAATATGTCCAACCCAATATCCAATATTTGTCTAGGTCTGATATAGTCAATATAATTATGTATATGGCCCCGAAGATATAATATTAAATTTTAATCTGTAACATATTAAGTTATTTCGTTAACTCTATTATAGGAGGGTAAATTCCGCGTACAATTTACTTACAGAGAAATTGGTGTTAGGTCAATTCCACAATTTTTACTTTTACCTTTATATTATTCCCCCACTCTGACTACTTTTTCTGCCTTGTGCATACGTCAAAATTTCTTCCAGAATAGGGAATATGCATGAAAATTTTTTTTCACATTTACTTTCAGAATATGAAAATACTGTTAATACTGTAATAATATTTAAAAACGAAATTAAAATCCGACAAATATCAAGGAAGCTATAAGCTTTTAAAGATTATTATCTGTCTCTTTCTTGCAAAAATACTAAAAACGGAGTTTTACGTGTATTTTAAATGGTGAAAGTGTAATATGACGTCACATAACATATCAAGAGGGAGGGCTATCACCCTCTTTGTCTAATCGGGAATTTCAATCATTCATATCTCGCTTATTTTTAAAGTTATTTAAAAAGTAATTTTACCTTGATATTTGTCAAGTAAATATGCTTCAATTCAAGTGAAAAAAATTTGCATGCATATTCCCTATTAATAATAATAATCTTGGACTGAATTATATAGGTATATATGTACCTATATAATAATATATATACCTTTGTATTATATATACCTAAATTTTCATAATCCTTTGTGAAGACAGTGTCATGAGTAAACAGCGTACTTTACGTAATTTTCTCTCCCCAACTCCTCTGCCATTCAATAGGATTCAATCTCCTTAATTGGTGTCAAATTATTTCTATGAGCGGCGTTGGGTTAGGAAACGGTCATATGTTATATTTTGATGAATGAATGTACTATATTTATTTTTATTTGATTTTCGAAAAAACTAAAAGATGTTCGCTCTAAACATACTTACCACTTTCGTTCTAAACACAAAATGAAATGTCTTCGGTTGATATGATTTTGGTATTTACAAGGCCAATTTTATTAATAAAAGAGAAATAATAAAACACAAAATATAAAATATCTCTCTAAATATTTCAACAATCGCAAAATGTATGAGGAGTAAAGTTGTAGAAAATCATGTTTGCTACAATTCATCACTTTATCATTTTTCTCAAACTCTAATGTGTACCTATACAGAGATATTTTGGATTTTAACTTTCAATCTTATATGATAAATATTTCTGTAAATATTAGTGTGACAGAAGAAATGATAAGAATCAAAATTATATTGAAACTAATTTTCTACAACTTTATACCTTATACATTTTTCCAATATTAAGGAAGATATGCCAAATTTTGCTTTCCCACGGCCCTCTAAGCCCCCCTTTAGCTTTGTCCGATGTTACCCACTACCTAACTTGACTTTTAAAATACCAAAGGCACCTCAAATATCAAATTTCATTTCAATTCACAGACACCTAAACGTATATATAATATATACACATATATACAAATTTTATTAATGGTCCTATTCAAAATCTAGTAGATAGGATCGATGAACATTTGAAGAAATTTCCTTTCAAAACCTCCGCTAAAAACCTTCTAAAAACATCACATATTGGCATCTCGGAAATCCCACACTTGTAAATGAAGGCGCCACATAGCTTCCTACTGGAACGGGTTATATTTGCATATAAACGAAAATTTACTGATATATTTCTTGAGGTTTTATGTTTATGTACCATTTTACATTAGATAATCTCACTATTCGTATTCAAAGATTGAGCCATATAAGTATTAGATGTATAACCGAAGAATGTCGTAAATATATGTAAAAATATCTACATATGTATAAGAATGTAAATACTACCAAATCCAAAAGTGACGTTTTTATTTAAAATTTTTGAAATCAATCAGCTGTACCGAATCCATTCGGTTTCAGAAAAATATTTAAAAAAACTAACAACTTTTCTTCTTCACATTTATTTGAAAAACCGTAGAGATTTTCGACAGATATCAACTGTAATGATTTAAAAAATGAACACTAGTTTTGGTGTCGGTAGTACAGACATACTATGAAGAAAAACAAATGTCTTTACAAATATAAATTTATAAGTAATTTAAACAATTTTTATCACCCCATTTTCTTTCATTGAAAATTAATGTAGTTTTTGAAACTAGAAATATTCTTTATTGGTTGTGCAAACAAACTTTAAATCAATTATTGGTGACATCTTAACAAAGTTTTCCAATTAAATTATAACTAAAATGAAATTGTGGCTTTAAAAACTTATATATATATATATATATATATATATATATATATATATATATATATATATATATATATATATATATATATATATATCTTTAGGTTAAATAAATATCGTTGTATCGTTACCTATGTTAAAGAGAAAGTGTTATCATAACTGTCTGTAAAGTTTGAATTTATTATATACTTTGTTATGTTTTAGTTATTAAAAAAAATGTAAGTAATCTTTATTTTATAAAGATACATATTCTGACTGACTGACTCATCAACGCCGAGACGAAACCACATATGATAGAAACATAAATATTAGAGAATAGGTTTCTTCTATATCGTAAGCACCCACTCGGAAATAATTCGACCTCTCATCAGGACAAATTTTTTGTCGACGACCCGACTCGCGGCGATGAATTTACCTAAAGTTACCGCGCCGCGGTTTACTTGGACAATAAAAATTAAATTAATGTAATTTTTTTCTATGAGTAGAATACAACAATTTGCTCGTATGAATATGTATTTTACTCATTTTTTTAATACAATTATTGTAAATTAGATTGGTCATTCAACACGCGTGCGTGACACTGTGTTACGCACGTAGATAATTAAATTTTCTTAAATCAAATTTCAAAAATTTTTTATTTTGTTACTTAAATTAAAAGTCATTTTCGCTTAAATTTTAGTCGCTGACTAACTACAAAAGTAGCCTAAAAGAGGATAAGTTGAAGAATCAGGCAACACTGTCCCTAATGCTAAAGATTGAAATTAGACAAGCAGATTCCTTCTATATCTACTGTAAAGGTGGTGAAAGAGGTGAAAAATTGTTTTTTGGAAACTCGATACCTTTGCAGTTGAAGACTAGAGTTACAGAAAATTCATGTTTTAACTTTTTGACAGAAATAAAAATCCAGAATCAACCCTAAAATGTGTGAAATAGGGAAATGAAACTTGTATTCGAGCCCCGTCAATTTTTCAGTTACATGAATTATGAATAATTGGTCTCAAATTATTTCTATGAGCGGAGTTGGGTTGGAAACGACCAGCCAAATAGCCGCATAAGGTAAAATCGTTGTGTGTACTTGGAAACTGAGAGTTTATGGGTTCGAATCCCGACATTGACAGTTTGTGAATTATTAAAAAAATAAAAAGGGGCGGTTAATTGACTAAACTGTCGGTGTATCGACAAGAAAGAAGTAACCGGCTATGCTTGAGCAGGTTTTCTGCAGTAACCTTCACGAACTCGGCATAGTCCCTATCATAGTCGGCTGCAGCCGCATATCCTACCAATTCCTAGTCTATACACAAAAATTCCTTTGACTCCACTCATCCTTAGGCATCACAATGGACCTTATGGTCGAAGTGTAGCCCGTCCAAGACAGCCTCTACAATCTATCTATCCATCTAAACCCTATACAAGTAATTAGCTCTCAATCAGCTCAAAAAATACGTTTGAAGATAATGAATTTGTAAAAATGTAAGACGGCAGGGGGTCAACGGAAAAGAAATCAGCACGTGGTAACCTATGATTCACACAGACAAAAATAGTGTTTTAATAGGGGACTTCACGACCTATAAATCCGATGAAAACTATTTAGAGACTACAAACTTTGAATTCATAAAATCATGGACTTGTGTACGTGTTTAGCACCTGTTTTGATTTTCATCATTTCGGATAACGATTTAAGTAAAGTTTTTTATACTCATAAATATTTAAAAATTTTGTATATCTATGGATCACATGAATACGTTCAATTGAACTGCTGCAATGGAGTTTTTTTTATTCAATTTTGTGAAAATTCTTTCAAGAGATACACATACATCTATTTACATATACATAACAAGATATTGACTATAATACAGGAAACATAAGGTTTTTAGACGAGAATTTGAGAATAACTTCGTTTTGGTATCAGAAACGAAGGCCAGTCCCATAAAAAAGTTGTTTTACCATGTTTTAAAAGCGACGAAATGTTGGGGTTATCACCAACATTGTTTTTAAGAAAATTGACATACATTCAATGTTATAAAATAATAAATTGGAATTCAAAAAAATGTTCCAATCAAAAGTTTTCTATCTATCTCTTGGGACTCTTTCACACACACAGAGGCTTTGCCGTCTGCGATGACGGAATTTTTTACCGCGTATGCCATAATCAAATGGAGCCTTTCACACGCAGTGCGATCCGCACCCATTTTATAACATTATGCGGCAATATAATAAAATTTTAATAAATTCGGAAGATAAACCAATTAAACATTTGCCAACGGCAGCATAAAGTATTACAGACCAGTTTTGTTAATAACAATTTTTCCGATAAACTTCGTGGTTTTTCGAACTATTTTGAATAAAATTTAAAACTGAGTGCCCCTCTCTCAAAAAAAAAGTACAATGTTTTCTGTACATGTAAATAAATTACATATGTTTATATATTTATTTGTTTTATAATCGAAAAATGCTCAATCGTTCACAGTTTTCCAGAATAGGAGTTTCCGGGACCAAAAAGTCGATCTAGCAAAATTTTGTCTATGAGAAAATTATTTCTTTCCGGTTTTTCAGAAGAAATAAAGTAAAAATTTTTAAATATAAGCAACTTGTAAGGCATTGATGTGGTGATGTGTAAACTAGGGAATAAAGAGCTTCTGTTTAGATCTTTTTGAGATCCATTGTATAAATTTTGGGTTAAAAAATTAATTCAGCTTAAATGTATAGGTGAGCTGTATTATGTTGTCAGAAACCCTGAAATGAAATGTACTATAACAAGATAATCTTTCTCTAATCTTAGAGAATAATAATTATATTTAAATTATTCGACAAGTTGAACCAATAGAAATTTTTAAAGCTCTTTTTCATAAAGAAATACCTTCATACGTTTCACAATTGTCCCGAGAAAAAATTGATCGCTCTAAGGTAGGTGCTAGTAGCCCAAGACGAATTTATTTTCAAATTTTCGTGAAAGGCAAATCAGTTAGAATCCAGACCATTGGACGTCTAAACCTTTTGACTTATTTTACCTGTAGTATATATATATCGGTTTGTTCTGTAGATTGTAGAAGGTTACCTGTAATCTATTCATAAATTATTAAATGTTTGACGAAGAATATATATATACATATATATATATATATATATATATATATATATATATATATATATATATATATATATATATATATATATATATATTATATACATTTATTTATGTAGAATACAAAATAAATGTTCGTACAAACAGGCTGTCATAAAATCTAGACGTATATTGTATGTAATTAGATGTTTCATTTAGATATGACATTCGACACTTAAGTGACTACCTCTTGTACTTAAACGAATAATAAATTTAATATTTAATTATTCATATTATTATCTGTTTGCTTGGGCAAACAATATCATTTGATTAAAGATATGTATAATATGTTTAGTTTTATTTAATTTTCAAGATAGATATATCAATTAGTGATAAGTTAAACTTGTATCATAAAAAAATTGGAGCCTCGGTGCCCCATTTTAGCCATTAAACAGAGTTAGCATCTCTAGCTAGCTACAGAAATCAATGTTAAAAACAAGTGAAAATAACTAACTGAGTTAATTGCTTAAATATCCGGTATATACTGAATTTATGTAAAAAAAGTTTCTGTTGCTTTTTGCTGCAGATTATTTTTTGTTTTGTGTAATTTATTGAATACCCCAAACGGGTATATCAAATAAACGTAATAATAGTAAAAAAGTTTCAATCAAAAGTTGTTTATTTTTAAAAATGGAACATTTTTTGTCTTTAATTTTTTGTTCTATCTCTTAAAGTTTCAAAGATAGGTAGTTTGTTTCATTTTGACCAAACATCGTTCAATTTTTCCTATTCAGCTCTAAAACTAAGCATACTTTTCAGCTCTAAAATACACATACAAAATTTCAGCTCGCTATCTCGTTTCGTTTTTGAGTCATCGTGTTCACGGACAGACAACCGTTACAAGATCGGAACTGAATATACTCTGGTATATATTATATACCGGGTATAATAATGACTAAAGGTCGTCTAATTGTACCCGATTTTAAAATAATGAAAAGTAAGTTGTATCAAATTTGAGTCTGGAGTGAGTTTTTCGACATTTTTGTTAATCTTTACATCTCTTTGAAAGTTTTTAAGAAAACGACGTCATGATTTCTACATGTGAACTTATTGGATATAAAAAATGTGATGCTAAATTCTAAAGAAAATTTCAAAAATATTGGATAAAATTTGATTTAAATATTTAAAAAATTTATTAAAATTTCGACTAAAATATTCAAATATTTGATTTTTGCAGATATAACCTTTTTTGGGGGTTAGGAGAATCCGATCAGAGTGTATTTTTAGCATGCGAGGAACACAGCCTGTATATATTTTTTACATAAATACCTGAAATGAAATGTAATAAAACAAGAAAATCTTCCTTTAATCTTAGCGAAGAATAATAATGTTTAAATTATTCGACAAGTTGAACCAATATAAACCTTTCTTTCATAAAGAAATACCTTCATTTAAATATTCTATTCATATTAGAATATCGGTCAAGTATGAATAGTATACGTAATACCTTAGGTATTAGGTAGGATGAAGGACTGTTTTACTTCAAAGTCTTTAAATTCAAATATCAAGTCAGAGTACACAAACACTACGTCTAAAGAACGCACCTCAAAATAGTACGATTTTTGTTTTCTTTTGTTTGCATATAATCATATAATTGTCCGTTCTTCATGGCTGCCCGTTACCTACCCCTATCGAAAGCTTATCCACTGCGTTCGTTTCCCTCAAATGACTGTTTGATTATAGAAGATTAATAACCAACAGAAATTATAAAAGCTTTTTGTGTATTTATTAAAAGTGTTAATAAATTTACATACAAAAAACATCTGTCCATATAGTTCAGGGAAATAGTTACTTAATTGTTTAAAAACTAAACTTTTGATGATAGATATATTTTACCATAATTAAACGTATTGTATAGTATAGAATATAAATTTTTATAAACGTCTTGTAATATGAAGATAAATTTTTTATCAATTTTCGTATGAGTGTTTCGGCGACCTTCCTCCATGGATCGACAACACTATTCAACGCCAGAAAACACCGAAACATATATTGCACTGGAGGGAAGGCAAAGTACAGAGTAGTGTACCAGCGTACCGGTGTCTGGTATGTGTGAAACGCTCTATTGTAAACGTATTGTAAAGTATAGGAGTGTTGATAGTCGGAAAAGTAGAGATTTCAATAAAAACGAATATAAAGACACGTTTTTCTCTAAAAATTAAAAAATACCACAAGGTACAGAAAATAGTTTAAGACAAAAGTTGTAGATCAAGTTCCAAACGAATAAAGTCTTAAGCGTATTTCATAGCAATCCGACAGTCTTTTAAACAACATTTAGCGGACCATGACACTAAACTTAGACACACATTCACATATACCCGAATAGCAGCGGGCCGAACCGACGCGACCATCTACACATTTTGTCCATTTTTCTCCAGTCACTTACGAACATGGAGCAGGATCAGTTACTATCTGTTCTATTATCTTGTAGACGTTTAAAGAAAAAAATAACTAAAAGATGCAATGGGTTCATCCAATGCTTATGAAACGAAATGAGTTGGGGGCAATCAATGTTCGTTTTGAAGAGTTGAAGATGAAGATAAATTTTTTAACAATGGTCGTATGAGTGTTTCGACGACCTTCCTCCATGGATCGAAAACACTATTCAACGCCAGAAAACACCGAAACATATATTGCACTGGAGGAAGTACAGAGTAGTGTACGAGCGTACCGGTGTCGGGTATGTGTGAAACGCTCCATTTGTTTAACTTCCGACACCACAGTCGACCACAGCACTGGTAGTTGTCAGGCCTTCTAGCGGCTGTCCGACTGCCATCTGTCGCTTAATTGACTACGACACGGCGTCAGTCTAACGTGAAACATCCCATTACTTTTATAACTATTGTGTCTTGTGCTCGGGGTTGTTAAAGTTTAGCTATAAAATTATAGTATTGCAATTTTAACTAAGAGCGTAAATCATATCAGCTTCTTCTCAGATAGTCAGGCCACGAGTAGTCCAATCGAGGATATTCTGAATCGCCGGCAGTTAATAACACAGTCACTGCCATTTGGATACCGGGTCACTCTGGCGTTAAAGGGAACGAAGCAGCGGACTCCCCATCAGCTGTCCTTCCCATATCCACGGACCCCTTTCACCTGAGCCTGTCATTCCCATAGCAAGATGCTCCGTAATTTACCGAATCAAAGAGTGGCTACGACAGGCCAAGCTGACCATTCGACTGTGCTCGGTTAAAAACTTAATAGAATACAGTTAAGAAAGATGGTGGGGCTCTTGACAGGACACTGTCAATTGAACTACCACCATCTTTATAGCTTGGGGATCTCTGATGATCCCACTTGTAGGGCATGTATGGAGGACGATGAAATCTCCACACATGCCATTTGCACCTGCAGAAACCTGCAGGGTGTCAGACATAGGATGTTTGGGTCCAAAACCCTGGATCCATCAATCCTGGGAGCAATCCCGGCGGAAAAACTGTGGACTTTCTGTGCGGCGTCCGACCTAAACAGAGTCATACAGCTTCATCTGGAGACGTCTCGCCTTCGTGTCACTGGTTGTTCTCAAGGAGGGCACAGAGGACCCCTTGGTCTAGGTGCTCATCCCCCCCTCCCCATTCCCATTTACAAAATACACATAAAAATAAAAATTAAAACATATCAATTCAATCATTTAATCAAGTTTGTTCCTAGCCTATAATAATCATTTTACTGTAACACAATAAAACGCTATAGGTGTAAATAAATAAGCAATAAAAATAAAATTACAAGATACAAAGCAATTAATACGTACTACACCCAATAATAATATTCGCATGAAATCATCTAAATGACCACATGAATGATTATTTGTACAATTTTTCGATTAGAGTTTTATAGACAGATAGATATAGAAAGCACAACACAGCTACGTTTTTAGTTTTAGGGTTGATGATGATGATGATATTTTGTAGCTATATCTCTCTTTACCACCCTGTTGTGTTTTATAAAGAGACTCAGAATACAATAAAGATTCATTAGAGGAACCCCCCTCTGTGTTGATATAAACAACAAATATGTATATGTATGTATAGCGAACGAGAACAGAACATATAATGACCCCTTCTATCGGTTGGATAGAACGATGAACATTGGTCAAGGAACAAAATCTACATTGTATTTACAACTGTACTGTCAAATTTGGTTTATTATAATAAAGCTAATAGTACTGTAAAACAATAACAATCTTTTTTGGCATGAAATGCTTGATAAGAAAAATCATACACATCTAGGACGGGAATCGAACTCACGACCTCTGACATTCTAGACTAATTTTCTGCCTATGAGCGACTGGGATGTTCTGATAGTTGAATGCATGTGATCACTATATGTTGATGTCGATGTTTTATTAATTAGTTTATTTCCCTATGAACAGAGGCAGAGCATTGGTCTAGAATGACAGAAGTCATGAGTTCGATTCCCATCCGAGATGTATATGATTTTTCATATGAAGCATTTCATGTCAATGTATGTTATTAATGCTCAGACATATTACTATAAATGTCAAATTAAGTAAATACTAATCACTTACATTGGTATAATTTAACCGAAAAGCCACCATAGTAACAATCGATATAAACAGAGTTTAATAGTTTATAAATTAAAAAAATAAAATAGTTTACAAAAAAAAAAATTAAAAACAATAAAAATCTTCTAAGACAAGAGTCTTAATAAAATCAAGGAAAGATGGTGAATAAGTATTAAGACATTATAATTGTAAATATTTCTATTGCAGAAAATATGGTCAGATGATAAATTTTAGACTTGCTACAACTTCCTGATATAAGATTTTCGCTGTAATTTCGTTGTTACATTACTTTTTTCTCTTAAATTTCTTATAAAATTGTAACTCCTTATAATTCTCTCTTGAATTGAATTGATAAATCATAATCCTTTTTTTTTTTGGATTTGAATGTCACCAAATTCAAAAAATAAATTCAATCACTGAAAAGTTTTGTTCGATTTTAATGAAAATTTTTACACACTATAACTATAACTAACACACTAATTTTGGAGTGTTTTTTCTATTTCTACAATATAGAATTGTCTAGCCTTTTTCGATTATTTTTCGTGATTGAACAACCATGTAAGGTCATCTCGAAAACTAATAAAAATATATCGGTTTTTCTATCAATATATAAAAATTTTATCGTTTTTGATATCTACTTGATTAAAGCAATTTTATCGAAAGAAATTCGCTGATAGCTCTTGAATTTATCTTCAATTAATTTCAATTATAATGTTGCTAGATTTAATATAATAAAACGGATTTATGTTACATATACTTTACAATACATATTGTATCGTCTGCATAATATAATGGTTGTATAATATACATACAGATAAATTATTTATGTTCGATATATTTAAATTGTTAATTTAAATGATTATGCATATTTTATTTTATTTTTTTTTAAGAATTTTATATATAGGTGTGGATCCCGTGTGTTAAAACTGTCAAGTTTGAAATTAACCATGAATCATTTAATACATTAAATACATTCGAATGTGTATTGTATTACGCATCTGTTGCATAAAAAATATTACAATCACAATCTAGGAGAAATGAGTAACGTAAACTATTCGATTAAACAATTTTTTTGCAATTCTTTTCAACATAAAGTACTTTCAAGTTAATGAATCGAAATCCGTTCAAGTCACGTTGACCATGCGGAGAGAAACTTGTCCAGTTGTTTGCATGAACAATGTCAGTTTTCCACAAACTAATGAAGTTAAATACTTGGGGTTGCACCTAGATAGAAGACTTGCATGGCAAAAACACATCTGGACCAAAAGAAAGCAACTAAACTTAAATCTCTTAAAATGTAATTGGCTTATAGGACAAATATCAAAGCTATCATAAGACAATAAATGTGAGTGTATAAAACAATATTAAAACCTGTGACCTATGGGATTCAACTATGGGGAACTGCGAGCAAGAGTAACACCGAAATACTTCAATGTTTTCAATCGAAAGTGTTACGAACAATTAGTGATTCTGCGTGGTATGGGCGTAATGATGCCATTCATCTTAGTCTCGAAGTACCCACAGTGCGTGAAGAAATTTCGCGATTCAGTGACCGAAAGATGACCCGCCTTGAACGGCATTCAATTCTGAAGTGATAAATCTTTTAGACAATAGTAACAGTTTGAACAGACTGAATAGGCAAAATGTGTTAAACCTAAGATTTAGATTTACGTACAATAGCATATAGCTTACTATATAGTTTTATTTTAAGTGACTACCAATAGGTAGGTCACTGTAAAAGAAATTTTTAGCCAGTAGTCCTATTTATAGTTCTTTTTAGAACTGATAATAGAAAAAAAAAGAAAAAAAAATACATAAAGTACTGATTATAAGAATGCAAGTTGCCATGATTTTACATTTTTAAAACAAAATTTACAATTACACAGAAAACAAATTTTAGTACGGAAAAAATGTTTCTCGTATTTTTTCATGCTACTTTAATACCATTGTACCTCGAACGAGTTTATCTACAGCCTGATACACTACCCAATCACTTCTAGATAGCTTTGATTTGATGCGTGTTATACCTTAAAGCTCCCATACACACTTTATTAATCGGACAAAAAATGTTGATATATTTAGAAGGAAGAATTTTAAAGCTTTAATTGAAATACCTCTTACTGTTTATATTATAAAATTTACATGACCCCATTATGGAACGGTTAGCTGATACAAGCAATAACAGGTAGATATATCATCGGTTTGTGCTTTGGTTTTTTGGTTAGTTTGAGGGATATTTTACCAACATAATGAAAATGAGATGAACTTTTGACCCGACAGCTTTTAGACTATAATAGTTTATACTTTTTTTTATTGAAAAATAAACGAATAATTGCATAATGGTTGCATAAAAACATATTATTGTTGTAATTAAGTACTTGTTTGAATAACAACTTTACTGGTATTTTATTGATAAACGGGTCAAAAATTATAAACAGGTTCCTTCAATATGGTACAATAATGTTGATCGTTTAGGAGTCGCTTAAGGATGTATAAGCACTATATATAGCACCATTTATAAAATTATTCAAAATCATTTATAGTTACATTCATAAAAGTTCACAATAAAGTTTTTTATTTTTTGTCGTAAGTTAAAATTTAATTTAGGCCCGTCATCAGGCCTAAAAAAAAGATATTTAAGAAACAAAACTGAGATTTCGGGTAATTAAGCTACCACCGCCAACAGAAATAAAATTTACCCGAAATCTCAGTTGTATTCTTAAATATCTTTTTTTTAGACCCGTCATACCGGAATTTTATTGGATCAATCTCTTTATTAATATTTCTATTTTCTAATGCATAGTTTTTTTTATTCGTCTCACTTTATTTCAAGTGAATATTATCAAAATATGTAAAAATATGTGTGAAAATATGTGTTTGTCCATGAGAGCAATGCATTAAAACTCGAACTTTAACATTAAATAATTAATTCAAGACCCCCGAAAATCCTCCTCCCCCTCACATTGAAACTTTTTTAATTGATTTATATGTACTTTAACTACATGTAAAAATAGCCTCAAGCCTTAATCTGTTTGAAGCTCCAGTGCTCGTACATCCTTAATAAAAGTCTACGGTCAGTATATCCACAAAAAATTACAAACACGTTTAATTTTAAATTCAAATACTTCATTTGAATTTTGTGAGAAATTCTCGAATTTGATTTGTCTCAACCCTTTGATACAAGTTCAGCTCAATACATGTTATGAAAGATCTGAAATGGAAAATTTTGACAGTAAAATAAATTTAGACGTAACTTCTTATACCTTTGATTCTTGTTACCAGGTGTACACTAATTTAAATTCATAAACAGGTAATACATGTGCTGATTGAATGTAAACCAAAATCATTAAAAATCATTACCCTTGTGGAAATGTAAAGATTCTATAAACATATATTTCAGATAATGGACTCCGTTGGAATTCACCGAGATAAAAAGAATAAAAATTTTCAATCTTTGGTTTATTATTCTGAATATTACAAGTTAGATTTAAAAATCAACTTGAAATAAACCCATAAAACTGTACACAAGAAATGGAATGAATTAATAAAACTATACCTGCGCAAATTGGAAGAAAACTGGACAAGAAAAACAAAAAATTTCAATCTTTGGTTTATTATTCTGAATATTACAAGTTAGATTTAAAAATCAACTTGAAATAAACCCATAAAACTGTACACAAGAAATGGAATGAATTAATAAAACTATACCTGCGCAAATTGGAAGAAAACTGGACAAGAAAAACAAAAAATAAAAATTTTCAATCTTTGGTTTATTATTCTGAATATTACAAGTTAGATTTAAAAATCAACTTGAAATAAACCCATAAAACTGTACACAAGAAATGGAATGAATTAATAAAACTATACCTGCGCAAATTGAAAAAAAACTGGACAAGAAAAACAAAAAATAAAAATTTTTCAATATCTAGCTTTCTAGATAACGGCATTCTTAATTTTAGAAATCAGTGTTTTATAAATCCTAAAAAATATACTAGTTAAACAAAAACTTTTTCGAAAATTTGTTAAAATGAATGATGGATGAACTAAAAATATACTTAGCGAAAACCATAAGGATGGATAAAACCGTAGTTTTAGATCCTAAAATCACAATATCTTACTTTTGATAGCACTTTAAAAGTGCTATTTATATATTCATACCCGGTATATATCTAAAAATACAATAATATTACAAGTCTGTTTGTCTAATTGCCAACATGACAATACAAAAATAAGAAGAACTAACGAGCTTAAATTTTGTGTGAGTATTCAACAGCTAAAACGTGACAATACGTTCGTAAATGGGCATCTAATCTTATATCAGCAAATCTGATCTTGTTTCCCCCAACCAGGTGAAAAAATATCCATGTTCGAAATCTTCAAAGAGATGAAGAAAAATTTTTAAACAGTAAATGTTCCTTTTTTTCAAAAAAACTTTAAAAAAAAAAGTGACATAAAGAGTTAACATATGCAACATGAACTCAATAAATACAGGATATTTAAGCAATTACCTCAGTTAGCTGTTATTTTCACTAACGTAAAATATTAATTTTTCAATAATTAATTTTTCTCATAATAAACACATTCGACATACTGGTTACAAGTAAATACATGTTGAACATATGTTGTGCATATTCTCGCTATTTAGTTTGGTAGTCAGTTTGACATAATTTTAATATTACTAATAATAATTAATTTAAATATTAATTATATTTACACCAAAACACATATCGTCGTCCTACTTACTAGGAGAATTTTACATATTGTTAATTTAATCATTATTATTAATATTATTTCTGTAAAAATCAATTAAAATATAATTATTATATTACTAAACTTGAAATTTAATTTACTAGGTTGCGAATACCACTACTGAGGGTATTACTATATCCAGACTATACCCATCTTTCTCTGCATTTGAAATATTGAAATGATAATTCAATT